>JAWNNI010000135.1:0-600000 GCA_035043065.1 Hirtodrosophila confusa | reverse complement strand
TGTACTTTGTGTACTTTGCGCTGCAGCTTAATTGGAGACTTTGCCGCTTTAATTGACAACACACAAAATGCCTTGATTGACACCTTACAATCCATGGTAGTAGTTGTATTGTAGTTTCTACTCATAAACTTTTCATATGCCTAAACGCCACCGCAGCAGCATAAATGGATAATAGAAAACGCTCATCAGCAGCCAGCACAGATTGGTGAGGTCTTACTTATAAAGGCTTAGGCACATCCAAGATCCAAGGGGCGCCACAATGGAAGCGCACCTAGACAGCTGGAGCTAGAAATCATATGTGGGTTAAGATATTGCTGTTGCTGTTTACGCTCAATATTAAATGATTGCCAGAGGCAATAGGTGATCATCATTGTAGCAAGTATACAAAGACGCACAATGCGTATATAAATTTGTATATATACAAATATGGCTGCTAAAAAATAGCAATTAATCATGTACTCTAATTTCTATATGCAATACATCATTGAACCACATCTTTGTGGCAGCAGCATTAGCATTGAAAATACTTGTAGTTTGATGGCTTCATTGTTGAAGTGGCTGCCTCTGTGGCTCTGCGGCTTCAGTTAAGGCTAAGACTGAGATCGAGATTGAGTTTTAGCCACTTGCAGTGGGTACTAATGCCTTCTGGGCCTATGAAACAACGGCACTTGCTCCTGCCTCATTGCCAATTGAAGGTCAAGTTGAGCAGAAAAACCCCAGCAAGACAATGTATATTGACTAAGACAATAGCATAAATAGTGTTTATTGTCAATTCAGAACATGTGCCGTACCCCCAAAAATATGCACACACATACACACACACACACACACATATATATATTGATTAGCAATAAGGAAGAGTTATAATCCAGCAAAGAGCAGCTTATATAATACTCTACACTCAGGAAAAAAACCTCGCACTGTAATTTAGAAAATTGTCCTAAAATTAAAATCTCCCTAAAAACCAGAAATATTTTCTTTTTTATAGAAATAATTTATAAAATTAACAAACTTAGTATATTTGAAGGCCCTAAACATAATAAAATTTTTTAATTTTCAGAATTTTTTTCTATTTTTAAAAAATATATGCCTTAATTCTGGAACTGGACTGGCAAATAAACTTCCTTATTAGATTTGAATTGTAATTTCGTGTATGCTTTCTAATTTTTCCATATACATACATATCTATGTATTATATTATATTTTTTGATTTTGATTTTGATTTTTTGATTCTTTTCTGTTTGCCTTCGTAAATAAATAAATAAAATTCTAGAAATTCAAACTCTAATATTAAGAAAATTTATTCTAATATTTAGAAAACTCTGCTCTCAAATTTAGAAATGATGACCTTAGTTTTTCGAAAAACAAAATCAACTTTCTGGAAAAAAGGGGAGCTGCCCTTGGCTTAAAAAAATATAGCTATTTTCTGAAATCGAGGGCATTTGTTTTTCTGAGTGTACAATCCATTAATTACATGAAACACAATAAGTATTCGGCATGGTAACTAAGCAAAACAATAAGTTTGTCTGAATAAAAATAATTAGGTGAGAGTGTATCTTTCTTTTATGTTTTATTGATTTTTGTTGCTTATACTTAGCCCAAGGGGTGTCTAATTTGATGTAGCCGTTGCAAACGCTATGACAAAAGCCATAATATCAGCCTCGAGGGTAGACAAATATTGCTTTTGAACATATTGTTTAGTTTGGGCTTGTAGCTTCCCTGTGCCATTGTCTGGCCGTAGTTCGTGTCTTGAATCTTTTCTTAGCCGCATCTTTGTGGACCATTTTCTAATGGATTGGCGCAACAGAAATAAACATACAACAATTAACAAAAGTGCGGCGTTTTGTTTATTTGTTTACTCATTTGATTTACTTAGCGTTTTTTTTTCGCTTTTCATTGTATGACCTTTAATAGTCGTGTTATACATTATGCCATCGGCCATAACGTCTAGGTCCATTGAGAGCTGTAGATGGTAGACAGAAATGCCTACGATTGAACTTCAGTTGATGGCTGCTGTAAGTGCAATAATTGTTACCAAAGGTGATAATCTTGGCTTATTCAGTGCTCTTGATATTGCCAGTCTCTGTTGGCATATCGTCACTTAAGGTCAATGATATGCCAAGCTGACCGCATGCCGTCCGGTACGGCAAAGGTAGAGTTGGAGGCAGACCACGGGTATGGGAAGAGTAGGCTATGATCATCATTCAACGACGCTGCCGCCGATGCTGACCTTGCAGCATTGTTGCTTTGACAAATTTGTAGCACTTCAGCATAGAAAAATTGCCACTTAAGTCGCTCGCGATGTGACCGGATGCGCAGCTTAGAAACTCAACTCGACTCAGGCTTGGACTTGGACTTGGCCGGAACCTGCCAAGCCAAAGGCGAAGGTGTTTACATAGTTGGCACTACTTTTGACTGCTGACTTTTGACTTGGCTTACGGCAATGGGACATACCCCTAGGCGTATACGCAATTCATTATAGCCTATTCAATTTCTGGTCAATAATTGGACACTCGGCTAACTGCTAACTGCTAACTGCTGTTAACTGTTATCAGTGATTTATGATACTGCATATATCTGTAGCTATAGCTGATCTCTGGCTTACTGTACTCGCACCGTGTACTTTCATTTTTCATGCTCAAGCCCAGCGCTGCCCGCGGCTTTGTGTCGCTTCAAATAATTTTTAATCAACGTGTGAATCTTTGTTTATTGTTGCTGCTGTTGTTGGGCTGCTTCAACGAGACCTTGCGAAATTCAAATACTACAAGAGCCGTGTGGCGACTTAAGCTATCAACATGAATTATGCCGAATTGCACCAATTTAGCAATTAAACATATGTAGCCCCCATTGAGACGGAGACTGTAAAGAAGCAGAACAAATGAGCTAACATAAATGGCAGCAACAATTGTTTATGTTTTTATTTGTATTTTGTGCATTTGTTGTTGTTCTTATATTGTTATTGTTGCCGCGCTGAAGGCCACTTCAATAAAATCGCACGCCTTGCCCCCCAGCCACCGCCTCCGCCCCCGCCCCAGCCACTGCTCTCGAAGAGCAACAAGAACAGAGAGATGTCGATGACACACCTCGCCAGCATCTTCCATACGGGTGGGGGCTCACATATAGGAGTAGCATTCTGTTTCTGCCAGTGTATGGCAACAGTTGTAGGCCCCACACCTTCTATTGATTTCCATTGAACCCGTTGACATCGCTGCTAATTGCCAAAAGATGCGCAGCCAACAAGTGCAGAGCAAATTCGTGATTTTATGTAAGAACCAAAATCTGACATTCAGCAGATTTCTCAAATGTTGCAAATGAGCATTTTGTTAGTTGTCAGTACTTTGTGTCAAATTGGCATTAGCGATTTAGAAGGGAGTGAAAAGTATCTGTGGGATACAAAAGTATCTAATGAATACACATATATGCAGCTAGAGTGTAAGTATAAGAAAAAGTTATCAATCAGGTACAAAATTGTATATGAGTTATAAAAGTATCTGTCAGATACAAAAGTATCTCTGAGATACACAGTACCTATCAGATAATAAATATGATTTGAGTTACAAAACTGCCAATATTATTTAAAAGCGTATATAAGATTCTTTGGTATCTATAAAGTCCAAAAGTATCTTTTAGATACATCATTAATACTTTTTTAAATCTTTGAGATACAAATTGAATATTTCCTATTAAAATTGATCTATGACACAACAGTATCTTTAACATAGAAATACATATATCTGCACATTTTAATAGAATTGAAAAATTCAAAATTGTCTGTGATATTTCCGGTATCCATAAAATATTCAATATAAATTCGAATGCGTCGATAAGATCAAATGTATTAGAGCACCAAGCTAAACAAAATATAATAAAACTTAAGATAAACGTCTTGAAATTTACCACCTTTAACATTGAAAGTGAGCCATTAACGAGCATATTCAAATCAGTTGAGCAATCCTAAGATCGGGTTGAAGATGCAAATGTTCAAAATAAAGCTGAGCAAACTTCAAATCGGCTTATGCTCGTAACTGAAAATATGCTTTTTGATGCACCGCAAGCTAAAAATGGAATTTAAGATGAAGAATGTATTTAATTGCTGAAACGTCATGTGGTTTAAAAGTAACTTTGAGACGTTACTATATAAGTTACCAACTCTTTTCATTAAAATCCTATCTGAGACCATAGTCTCAATGCATACAGTTGATAAACTGGGCAAAGGATAACTCAAAAGTCCTGTTGAACCCAGAGAAACTCAATTTTATATAATTTTAAGAAATTTCCGCGACCCCTTCAGACGAATAATTTTAAATTTTTCGTTATCCGGGTTCTTTCTAATATATATTTGGACTTTCCCAAATTTTAAAAAGTGTAGATAAAATAAAACTAATAATAAATAAATAATAATTGGCAATAATTCTAGCTCTTAACGTGTTTTGGGGGTATCAAATGCCGATTTTCGGGCGAGGGGGTGGGGGTGGCAACAAATTTTTGATGCAGATCTATACGGAATCTCAACATTAGTCTGTATACCAAATTTGGTGACTATAGCTTTAAAAATGTGGAAGATACAGGTTTTCCCCAAATTGTAAGGGAGAAGGTGGGGGTGGGGGTCGATCTCGACAATTCATAAATTGAGGGTATACACCAACATGTGTACCAAGTTTGCTTGCTCTAGCTTAAAGATAAAGGCAAAAAATTGCGTTCATACGGACAGACGGACAGACGGACATTTCGCAAACCCAATATACTCTATTTCCTTCGGGAACAGAGTATAAAACGGTTATTTGACCAGATATCATTTAGATTGCAGATACTTTTGTATGCTGGCCGCAGCGAAATCACATGTCACATGTCTTAATGTAATACTCAATTTGACCTTAAAAGCGGCTTTTTGGGGATCGTGTGCCAAATGTAGCTAAGTGAAGCTACCGCTGCTGATGATAATGACGATGATTACGATGATGATGGGGCTGCAAGTCATTGCTCACCTAATTTCAAAACATATTAACACACACACAGACGCATAGGAGTGTGCACACACATCATCTACATACGAGCAAGTACTTGGGCATCCAACGCCTTCCAGTTCCAGTAAATCCGACCTAAGACAATTCAACAATGTGGCATTCAGTTCACGGTTCGAATTTCACTAATAACCAACGTTCGATACCAAAATTCGATTGCCACAGCGAAGGTCGCGTTGAAAATTCAGAGAAAAAACAATTCAAATCAAATCTGAATTACATTTACATTGGTAATAAGTAATTGTTAACGAATTGAAGATGGACCCTCGCGGTGAACATATGTTATTACATGTTACAAGTACACATTACCAGGCAGGTTTTTCTATTTTCAGATTGTTTTTTTTTGAATCACAGTAAGCCTTGACTTATTAACTTCTATATACATTGAGCTAAGTCTGTGCATAGCATATCCAGTCTAGATTTGTTGTACATGTTTTAGTTCTCACATTTTTAAGAAAAAATTTTTACACAAAAGTATTTCAAATTTTATTTTCAATATGAACAACAAAGATAAAGAGTTCAAGTCTGGCATGAGCGGCGATCAAAGCTTCGAGGAGGATATACGCAGCAACTATTCGGGGAAGTCCCAACTGAGTGGAGCAGCAGCCGAGGTGCCAGCTCCTGATCAGAAGGAGCAGCCAATTCGCGTGCGTGACATGATTAATCTTTATAATTTTGCAACCGCAAAGAATCAGGAACTAGCACATGCTAAATCTATATATTTCGGTGCCAATATGAAACCCATGGACCCTCATGATATGGATGCAGCAGAGCCGCAGGATCAGGAATGCTCTGATGGAATTAGCGCCAATATGTCGGCCATGGATATGCCGCCCACTTGCAGGTAAGCCCCAAAGTTAATCACCTATACCATAGACTACTTAAGCCCCCACATCCAATGCCAGCTGCCAACACATGAAGCCAGGCAACTTTCGTGTTACCAGCTCTGAGGATCGTACATCGCTGCATCAATCGCTGCTGTCAGATGTGGCTGGTGGTGGTGAATCCATTGAGAAATCTTACCAGAGCAAGACCACCATAAGGCGCACCGAGCAGGGTAACTAGCCGCATTGTCTATACCTTTAGTTGGGATGCTTCACACCTCTCCTTTCTACCCTCTACTTGTAGGCGTACGCATTATCATCGACATCTTCTTTGATAAGACTGATACTGACATTGAAATCGTTGGCAGCCGTGTGGAGACGGACATTCCAGAGAGCCACATTCTGGCCGATTTCCAGCAACATTCGCTGGCCATGCAATCGCAGAAAGTGAAGCAGCAATCCAATGTTTAATGTTATTTGTTAATTAACTTTTCTTCTCTTGTAAGAACGTCACAAAATTGTATGTTATGTCTACCTACCGTTGTACGATTGTTTGTTAAACAACTCCACACAACAACAAAAAACACGCATTTAGTTCATTGAAATGGCCGTTTTCTTTTCTTTTATTTTGATTTTTGGTTTTCTTTTTCTTTTTTGAACGATTCAACTTCCTGGCCAGGCGCAGCGTCACGACCAAAAGCAAAAGGAAAAACGAAACAGCCAAATAATAAACGGCGCTTTGAAAGCAGCCATATGAATATGAACCTAGAAATTCAATGAGGCAACACCAAAGAGCCCCCAGATGATCCATACCCTACCAACTTGCATATGGCATCTATAGATAGACCAAAATGCAGTTCTCAGTTTTTGCTGCACGACAAAGGGCTTTGAAAGGCGGCAAAACAAGTAAATAAACGGCATGAATTGAAAATGGAAATCTCGTCTTACAAAACTCACTGAAATCTGACGATGTTGCCGCTGCCGCCAACGCGTCAAGACGGGGCTGAAGAAGTACACTCGTTTTGGCTTTCGTAATCCGGCACCTAATCTGGCTTAGATCTCTGGCACTCTTGGCTCTTCTCGATCGCTCTATTTAGCCAACTGTGGCGCTCCAATAAATTAGACAAATAAACACACACAGAGCACTTTGGTGAAGGGTTTCCCCTAAACGGTGGCATGCCCGGACGTTAATAACGTCAATCCCAAACCAAAAAAGAGCTGTGTACATTGAAAATGAGAAATCAAATTGTAGCTGCAATGTTAACGCTTTGTTGACTGGCCAACTTGAGCTCCGGCTGTGGCTCGAACTGTGCTGCCCACTCGGCCACATTTAGACGATCTTTACAGCAGCTTTGCCTTCGGCTATTAACGAAGATGTTTTGCCCCACACAGTGGTTACCAAATGGTTGCCTACTGCTCAATTTAGTAATTTTTATATGAAATGCCTGAAAGGTACACTCGGTTATATAAGATTTAAGTATTTCCGCACGAACTGATCAATTTCATTAACAATACCAAATACTTTTCAAAACAGACAGCTATTCAAATGCAAATGACAATAAACACAAATATACGTGCATTCTATGAAAATGCTTGAATACTTCAAGTCTGATATTAATGTAAAAATATAAAGGAATATGCTTATGATTATAAGTATCCTAGTGCAAGTATAGTTACGTATAGCTTGCAACTTGTCAACTTTATACCAATCTGTTATTAATGCCAACCGGAATTGAAAACATTTCCAAATGGATTAAGGAAACCAACCCTCTGAACAAAAATACATACTATTACAACAAAATTAATTTATAATATTTAAAAGTTCTTAAAATTTATACATTACATTAATAAACAAGTAAGAATGTTGCAGTCGGACGCATCCGACAGCAGAATACTCTGTTCACAGTCCGGTATAACAATAGTCTGTATGTCAAAATTATACAGATGTGGGATATATAGACTTTGCTCATTTGTGGAGGAGTGGGTAGGGATGGAAAAAATTGTTTAATGCAGATTTATCCAGGGGGTCAACATTGTTTTGTATACCAAATTTGATGACTCTACCTGTACAGGTGTGGGAGATATAGATTTAGCTCAAAAACTGAGGGTATACATCAACTTGTGTGCCAAGTTTGGTTGCTCTATCCTCAAGGGTGTGGAGACGTACATTTCCCTTTCCCCTTTTCCCTTCGGGAACAGAGTATAAAAATGATTAGACAATGTCAATTGATTTTCACTGCAAGCTCAAACCACTTCGGCCCACTGTGCGATGGCGATGGCGATGACGATGACGACGATCGCTTGGCGCTTCTTTTGTGCGGCGTCTAGCGGGCGGACTATGCGACGCCAGCGGCCTAATGTGAATTTTAAACCAAGCTGGATGCATTCGGAGGCATCAGTTCTGTTTGAGACGTCGTTCGATGCGGTTGCCGCAACGGCTACAAGATACATAGTTACATTTGTGCACCGATTGAGATACAAATAAGTAGCGGCAAATAAATAGTCTTCAAACTCGACGCGGATCGTTTGATGTGCAACTGGCAATTTGCAATTTGAACGTAGGACTGTGTGGCATCAATAGGCATTAAGTGTTAATGGCATACCGTAATAAATATATAATTTATGCCAGTTGAATGTTTTGGTATCAAACAGCATCAACTGATCGTGATTGAATCCAATTTGGCGCGTGTGCTCTTGACTTTGTTTCTGTTACGATCTGCCGAACATTAGATACTGAATACTGAATACTGACTTAACAATCTGACATTTGATCTTTAAAAAGATCAGCGTGATCGTCGCGTACTAAACTATTCGATGTGTGGCAGAACCAACTAGACCATATGGAATATTACTTAGCGCCCCACCCACGATTACGATTACGATTACGATTCCGATTCCGATTCCAGCGGCAATTTGTTTGTTAACTTTAAGACGAAGGTGAGCCATAAACCAATTATCTGATTGTCGACTGTTTGTGCCATCTTAATAATTTCCTATAGCAATTAGAAAAAAAATAATAAAAAAAATACCAGAGTCGTAATCAACCTGTAATGCCAGCTAATTGGTGTAATTGTTGTTGCTGCTCCTAAGTATCTTCGGTTCGGGTTAAGTTCGCAATGCTCTTTCTGTGGAAATTGCTTGCAAAAATGTCAAATACGCTTTGAGTTTGAGTTTGAGTTTTGGTTTTTTATTTTTGTTTTTCATCTTGTTGCGCTGCAAGGCACAAGCTGAAATAAAAAACGAAACCAGCATCACGAGCTGAGGATAAAGTTGCAAATATTTTGCTAGTTGCTGTTGTCAAAAAGGTCAAGACAAGGAAAAACCGCACCAAACCAAACCAAATCACGGGACCACAATTGTTACGGGTATCTGCGTTTTGTTGTGGCAGCTTTGAATGCTGTGGCTGCCACACGCACAGATGATCTTCCTAGCCGATCGATATGCAAATGTTTCAAGATCTTTAGCCTTTGATAGCTGAGAATATTTAACCAAGTGGATTGTCTGTTTCCAAAAGAAGAAACAACATTTGTATAAACGCAATTCCTTCCGATCCTTTTAAAAGCTGGTCCAAATATTGGTGGAAAAAGGAGTATATTATTTTATTGACACCCTGGAAGCCAGAGCAACCAAATTTGGAGGATATATTGGTACGAGTAGATAGCCTCAGCTTGTAGTGTCAGGATCTGCCTCCTCCACCTACTTCCAACCCTTTCCACACAATTTAGCAAAATCCTATATCTTTCCCATTTTTATAGCTAGAATCAAAAAAGTTAATCCTTGACAAAAATGGTTAAAAACAATTTGGAAAACAATGAAAAACATCGATGTTTTTTATACAAACAATCGATTTTTTTACATGACTAGTTGAAACCCAATTTTTAATGAAAAACCTTCCCTCCGATCCAGGTGGATTTCCAATATTATTTGTAAACTTCTTTAAATTACTCGTATATAAATCGCATTTTAGTAATTCGAAAGCACCTCAATTTAGTTAGAGCAGTCAAATGTATTTGAAATGTAAGGGCTTGTCATTGATACTCAATAAGCAAATTTAAATACAATTAAATATTTTTTATATAAAAAGAAAAATTAAAAATAAAATTGATACTCGTCTATCAAGGATAATTTTTATTTCCTTCACAGGTAGCGCTAAAAAGTTATTGATAGTGTCCCCAATCGAAATTTTGGATAGTTTTTACCCATACTTCAATAGTATCGCGATAATAATGTGAAAATCTTAAAAAATATATATATGAATTTGATAAATCATTTGAAAAACTATAAAAATATGTTTTTCTTAATTTGAAAATTATCAATTTATTCTATCGAATTTCATAATTACGCGCATACTAAAAATTCCAATATTTGTAGAATTATTTGTTAGTACAAATGTATTATCGATAGTAAAATCGACACTATCGATAATGTAATCGATACTATCGATAGTGTAATTGATACTGCCGATAGTGCAATCAATACTGCCGATAGTGCAATCGATACTATCGATAGTGTAATCGATACTACCAATAGTGCAATCGATACTGTCGATAGTGTAACCGATATCATCGATAGTGTCATCTATACTATCGAAAGTGTCATCGATGCTATCGATACTGACAACGATTGTTTTGCAGTTCCCATCCCAAAGCCTCTGGAACACCCACGAATTATTTCTATTCAAAAAACAACTCAGCTGGAAATCGTTGTCGAAACGTGAACACACCTGTAGTATATCTGCCACAATTCTGTAGCCCCTTTATAAATGAGACCAAAAATTCGTTTGCCACACCCATGCCCGCCCCCGCAAACAAGCAAAAGATTGGGAATAGAGTATATTGCAGTCGGGAACTGTGGACTACAATGTTCTTGTTGCATTTGTATTTAATACACATGTCGAAATTGTAATGTGTTTGTTTCGTTTTTGGTCAATCAAGGAAAGCTAGTTAAATATTGTAGTTTGAAATAGTTCAAAGTTGAACTTGGCTTATATGGAAAGCGTGGAAAGCGGCAACAAATGCATTTGGATGCTCTGCCACAGCAAACCTAGTGTGTGTGTGTGAGTGTAACTATTACTGAAGCTGCAAGGTTGCAAATTGAATTGTAGGTGGAGGTCGAGGCAGAGGCAGCGGCAGCGGCAGCGGCAGCGGCAACGGCAGCGTCAATTGAAATGCGTTGCCAATTTTGCCAGCCATAAAATAGCAACAATTTATGCCGCTGGTGTGGCTCAAACGCAAACGCAAACGACTCTAAAATGTTTTTAAATTACAATTAATTACGAACTTTAAAGATCGAAAATTGTTTTCACCATGGAACTGACGCCCATTGTTAACGATTGTTAACATTTTTGGTGGAAAGTTGTAACTTAAGCAAATCGACTCAAGACCCAAAGATTGACAACAATGCATTCATTAATGTATAAATCAATTAGGGGGCACTTTCCAACCATTGTGCAATACATGTGCCTACAATATATTTATGTACTTAACACTTTCAGCCACAAAACGACAATAAAACTGCCATTGATTTGGAAACTGGAGGCAGCTACCAAAAAAAGCGACAACAAAATGACGAAAATGCCAACAAACTTCAAAGATTTTCGACTCTGGGCCCTCGCAATATTCTGTTGCACGCTGTTTTTGGCCAGTGAGGTAAGTTTTGGATTGTCACCCCACCCCGGCTTAGCCCAGAGGCATAGTATCTTATATAGCACGAAAGTATCTAAGGAATGTCTCAGTTGTGCATACCTAAGCCGAAGATGATGCTCAGACACGTGAGCATTGAAATGCAAATTATTTAATTGAAATTATATAAACATTTAAACATTGTATGCATTTGCCAAGTGCAAGTGCTTATTAGCCTGCCAGAGATTCCAATAATTAATGGCTTTAACAATATACAAATTACTATCTAGCAATGTGCATAATGTAAAACATCCATACAATTGATTCATTTAATGAGCATACAAGTTTTACTAACTATTTCAGTATTCTAGTGAAATGTTGCAAATTGCTAGCATAACAAGTAAGAATGCTATAGTCGAGTAAACCCGACTACAAAACTCCCTGTACCCAGGTCAAAAATGTCCGATCGCATCTACGTACACTTACACATACACACACACATATACAAAAGACGCACTCACACGAGCACAGCTCAAGCGCAGCGCAAGCGAGGCATTTTAAGTGGTGGCTGTGCTGCTTCTTCCCCCGCGCTCCAGCACTGAATCTTGTTTGTTGAATAACTTCCGTGTTTGTTATCCGATCGACTTGAAATTTGGACAGTAGATTAAGAGTGACTAAAGTATTGTACATGCAATATCCCAAAACTATATCTTAAAAATTGTTCATGTAAAACGGTTTTTATCGAATTGCGGGGGAACGGGGGGAGATATCTCGAATCTAAAATAGACTTGCCCTGCTCCCGCTATACACGAACCTGCATTCCAAATTTAATGTTTCATACATACGGACGGACAGACAGACGGATATGGCCAAATCGAAGTCTCTTTTGATACTGATCAAGAATATATATACTTTATTGGGTCGGAGATGTCTCCTTCTGCCTGTTACATACTTTTGCACAAATCCAATACCCCCTTTTTTACACATTTTATGGGTACAGGGAGTAAAAACAAAGCTATAAGATCGCTAATTAGCCATCGATATTGCCTGTTTTACAAATCAATTAACACCACAGCAGAGGCATTTGAAATTTGATGTGCCGCATTAAATCTTTATAGAATTTACGAGTACATTCGAGTTTTAGAATATACATACTTATTTATGTGATTTTTGATGCACAATGTTTAAGTATTTACTATATCCGATTGTAGTATTTTTGTTTTAGCACTGGTACTTTAAAGTTAATGAGGCTTATAAAGTTTTTATAGGAAATTCGAGTTGATGAGTATTACAATATAAACATTTACTAAGTATTTTTTTCCGAAACTTTAAAAAAATTATGCTTTTAGCACATATTGAAATCATGTTTAGTACAATCTAAAATCTATATAAGATCTTTGTAGAAAATAACAATTAGCTATTTCGGTAATTAACCCATAATTTTGGTATATATTTATACATATAATTGTTTGAATATTTAAAGAAAATGCTGCTGGATTTTTGCTTTATTATTTATGCATTTATGTAATGATTTATTTAATCGACAAACAATGCTGTTGCTCAAAATGAAAATCATTTATGAAAATCTTCCCTTCTTAAATGTAAGAAAAGCTATAGAAATTATTAGACAAGTGAAAAAAGAAGTAAAACTAAGAGAGTGGGTAAAAAGTAAAGAGCAAGACAAATAGAGAGGGAGTAAAATATAAATAACAATAAAAAAGAAAGGAAAAAATATGAAGGAAATAGTTACAGAGTGGGGAAAAACTAAATCATTTAATAGCGAGTTCGAGAAATAAAATAACTAAATTAGAAAGAAAAATAATTATTATTTTAAAAATTACTCCTTTGACATATACAATACATAAGTCTTAAATATTCCACCTTGAACTATACATTAATGGAAATACAATATTTAAATTTAATATTTATTGAACAAGAATATATTTCTTATGTGACAAGTGAATATTTGATCTAAGTAATAACTAACTATTAACTAGATCTATGAATTTATATATGTATATGCGGAAGGATTTGTACATTTTTACAGTTTACAGAGTTAGGAACCAGTTCCTAATCCAGTAATCGTACATCGTTTTATTTTGCATATTTCGTGATAAAATTAGAATAATTCCTGCTACGGGATTATATGCAAATATTGAGATAACTGTCTATTTAAATTTATATTTTTATAATCTTGCCGAGGGCATTATAATTTTGTCACGAAATGTGTAAGACAAAAATTCTTATATTTTTCAATATACCTTGACCTAAGTCACTAAAAAATTTTTTTATTAAGATCTAACCAATATACTGTCATATAGCTGCCAATCGGTCAAAAATTGAGTTTTATGAAAAACTTTTTGGTTTTCATGGAAGAAAACTATTTAAAATTCAGTTTTGGTATAACAAAATATCATAGCATGGTATTTATTTTTCATATACCAAAATACTCTATTGTATTATAGTACTTATTATATTAAATGCTTCTTATTAAATTGCAACACATTGCATTAACTTTAAGAGTAATTTAATACAAAAAAAACTAGCCTGTTTTCGTTGTTATAAATAAATGACTTTTATGATAATTAATCTAGATTAGCAATGTTTTGCTGCCACATTAAACCGTTTAAAATGGGGTATATAATTTTGGAAAATGAACTCCCACCTTCCCCCCGTATCAACTGGATATGCCGCCCTCAAAAGTGACAGCGTGTTCGTCTTCTTCTTCTACAACTTCCCAAGAGCTTTGAGCAACGGCGGAAAATGTTGTAATTTAGCGCTCTTAACGCTTTGTTTCATTTTTAATTTATTCTGTGTGTGTCTATGTGAGTGCACCTACTGCTATTCATTCACACACATGCCGCAGCAATGGCAACGAAAGCAACAAACACTAAACTAACAACAACCACTAACAACAACCACTAACAACAACAACCACGAACAACAACAACAACAACGGCAAAGGTCTTCAAGCATATTAAAACAAAGACGCAGTCGCAGTCGCTGACCAAGTGACCTTTTTACTGACACTTTTGCAGCACAAAAACCAAAAGAAAAAACCAAAAAAAACTTTAAAAAATGGAACAAATTACATAGTAGACAGAAAAGTTTGTTGCCTTTTTTCGCTATTTCCATACAACAAATTTAAATGAAAACGAAGATGAGCTTGAAGTTAAAGTTGCTACCAGAGTTATGAACTTGCGCAATCCAACTAAAATACTAAAATACTACTATAAATTCCGCTACATTTCAAACCAAAAGCCATTTAAAAAATGCAGCTAACAAACGAGACATGTTCTAGCACAAAATCATCAACATGAGGCATAATGAGTTGCCATTATATTTGTTATGACGTTATGACGTATAAGCATTTGCAAAATTTGTGTGATTACATTTGAAATTTGCTATCAGTCAGGTATTTTATTAGTCACCCACTGGCAATAACATTTGGAATTTCAAATTGCCAATCAGCTCCAAGAGATACGTTTAAATTCTGCGCTTCAAGAGATGTATCTGGCCTTATAAGGCAAATGCAAAACAGTTTAGGCCCACAGTGTCGACAACGTATGCTAATCACATTGCCTTATAAGTTGGTAGGGAAGTGAATCCAAATAAGCTGGAATGTAAAAGTATTTGAGAGCCGTTAGAGAGACAAATTAAAGTAAGCCCGAAGTGAATGATCGACTATAAGTTACCTTGTATGTACCAAAAGTTTCAACACAGAGAGCCATTCATAGATAGTTTGATAATTAACTCATACATATATCTGTATATAGCAACTATATATAGCAATAGTCGAACTATTAAAGTATATATACGCTTGCAAAAAGCCTTTCATTCAAGCCGATCGTTTCTATTTCAACAATAGTAAGCTGGTCCCGAACAAATTCAATCAAACTATATAAATTAGAATATAAATGGCAGTTATGGAGTTTGGTAAATATAGTTTATCATACAACTCATTTTTTAACTAATTATTCCTATGACAGCTAAAAGATATTGTTATCTGATTTTAAGCAAAAGTACAAGATAAACAAAAACTTAGAATTGCTAAGATTTGTTTCAAGTTCCATTAAGAAGGCTTTATAACTGAGAGAGTAATTTGCATAGAAACCGATAGACGATGTAAGCTTTATAGAGTCGGTGACATCTCCTTCAATGCGTTAAACGTTTTGTGACAAATTTATAATACCCTATAGTTCATGCTACGGTATCGAAATCGAATTTCCTATCCCGAGCCCATCTCTAGTAAATATAAACGGTGTGTAAGACTGTATGTCTTCTCAGTGGTCTCTAAAATTTTTATACACACACACAGACAGGCTGGCAAGTATATATCAGCCTTATATAGTCGACAATGTCTGCACAGCCTTATATGAGAATGCCCATTTTCTGAATATGACAGAACTTAAACAAAATTGGTGCACATTATAAATTTCAATTAATTTTTGTAATCCCATCTATAATAAAGTTTGAATAGGATGTCTTCATTAGTTGCCTGAAACCAGAATATTAGTGACCGCATAACTTTAAGGCCTGTTCCCATTTCGGAGTACTTTACATTCTGAATAGTTTGGCGTGTTCCCATTTCCGAATCCGATCAAGTTATTGGCAATCGAAAAAGTTAGCTGTTCTGCATTCCGAAAACAATTCAGCATTCAACTTGTAAAAGTCTCCTTTACGTTAGTATACAGATAAGTATACAATCGAAAACGGGAACACAAAATAAATTAAGTTACAGGATGAAAAAAAGTCGGATTTAGGAGTAGGTATATTCGGATACTTTTTTTCCACTGGTTCAAGGCCACTACTTTTCAACACAAATTTTGAATGGGTTATCGGAATTCAGAACAGCCCACAACTTCGATGCCAAGTGATTTACTCTTCGATTTAGCTGAAACTATAAACAAGTCGCAGTTTTTGACTAGCCAATTCAACAAAAAAACGTATGTCGACAGGGAAGTCTTATCGTGATATGATAGGAAAGAAACAATGAATACAACTAATGAAGTGTTATTGGGAATTTGGTGCCAAATTGCAGTTGTAGCTGTTGAATATCTCAGAAAATTGAAGGGTTCAACAAAAAAACTGTTGTCCAGCGAATATTTTTTTTATTATTTTTTATCCGTTGTTATTAAAGTTATATAAGGTTTGCTAAGCTGTAGGGCGAGCTGCACTTTGAGTGTTCATGTGTTTTGTTATATTGTTTTGAAGTGCTGGGAAAATATTTTTCACGGACTCTGCAGCGGCACGGAAGCTTCTTCGCATATTCACACGTTGCGAGCCGGCGACAGACCCAGTGGCAGATTTCGATAAGTCATTGGGTTATAATTTGCGACTGCCAGCGAAACACATGAAGACTTTTTCTATATAATTAAACAAAACAAAAACTAAAAACAAAAAAAGCAAAAAACAAAAAACAAAAAAAATACAACACACAAAGTTGACATTTCACACAGCAGCAGCAGGTCGCATTGAAGCAGCTCTCTGTTGCAAGCAGCCGTGGCAGCATGTGCCAAGTTATGACATCACTTCAATTCATCAACATGGGTGGACCACAGAGGGAGAGGAAGAGGCAAGTGCATAGGCAAAAGCAGAGGCCAGCTACAGTCACATATGAGCACGAGCTCAGCTTACTTCGAGTACTCATAGATATTGATCAGCAGCGTGTATCATTTGTTCAGCTGGGCTAATAGACTTTGTCTTGGGAAAGTGCCAAAAAAACACCACCAACATGGTTAGCAAATATCTCTATATATCTACATAAGTCTATCTGTATTCCGTAGTGCCAGAATGCCACCTCACGTCTGATGCAAAAGACTTCCTTCTCATGCGCAGGACGACCGGCGGGCTACTATGCGGACGTGGAGACGGGCTGTCAGGTGAGTGTCATCACCTGCTAAACCCTCACATACCAAATCTTATCAATGTTATCACCAAGGTCTACCACATGTGCGATGGCCTGGGCCGCCAGTTCAGCTATACCTGTCCCAATACAACGCTCTTTCAACAGCGCATGCTCATCTGCGATCATTGGTACATGGTTAACTGCTCCAAGGCGGAGAGCAACTATGCGGCCAATCTTCTAATTGGTAAGTTAACTATAAAAAACTACTGCCTTTTAATACTACACTCTGAAAAAGAAATGCCCTGAAATGCAGAAAGTCGTCATACTTTTGTAGCCAAATATATTTCTTAAATTTATAAATTATTTTTACTAAATCGAAATTATTTTTGGCCTTTAGAAATTTATTATAAATCGATTTTTAAAAGTCTTTAGCATTTATTTTTCTGAGTGTACATTTGAATGCGGGCTAATAGTATAACTTTAGCAATGAATTTGAAAAATGATTGAAGCTGAATCATATTTGGATGACTAATTAATTTTACCGACAATTCATGATCAAAATGTGAAAAATTGTTTACGGGTGTGGAAAAACTAGCACGAAGACCAGAAAAGAATTTATAACTCATTCAGTCAAAATATGATATTTTTCAGATTTATTTTTCCAAAAATTTAAAGTTTCCAACTAATTTCATTTTGACAAATGAATCCAATTAAACCCGTTTGAAGAGTGTCAGGTTTCGAATCAGAATTGTAGTCGCCAAGAAGCGGAATATTAACATCCCTAGACGCATTCTAATTTCACTTCTCATCCTTGCAATTGGGACAGAAATTCGGATCAAGTTCAAAAGCAACAATTTCTGTTTCAGTCATACTCTTCTTTTTCGGAAAGTACTTCTCTAGATATTGTTCCATCTGATCTAAGCACTGCATCCGCTGGACCTGCTCTTTGGTTTTGGGCTGTTTCTTTTCGGGCCTCCAACCCTGCGCTACTACCGCCATACAATCTTCATAACTGAAGCAAGGTGGCTTTGGATCTTCACCCTCTTGACGTAGCATCAAGGTTAGCTCTCGGAATAGTTGATGTATAACAGCACAACGATCCAGATTGCAATCCTTTGTATTTGTGACCAAGTCAAGCATATTTAATATTCGTTCCTTAGGGGAACTTCCGCAGCTGTCACATGTATTAGGCCCGCAGCTATTGTAATCCGGCTGACTCTTGTTTTCGCAATTGGGACAGCTTAGCACCTTTTGCAGCAATCCCTCCTCGAGGCATCTTAAATTATTGCAACTCATCATGCTACCCACGGGCTACGGCTCTTAACATACAGGTTTCATAGACTTATTGGACCTGAATGAACTTTACAGTCCTTAAACACGCACGGAAACTAAGAATCGGAAAGCATACAGAGAATTTCCAAAAATATCAAAAGAACATATTACTTTTAGAAACAAACAAAATATGATCTAAAAAGCATCTCTCATTTAAATCAGTTCAGTTATAAGAGATTTATGGGATTGGGAGACAAGGAAGGGTAAATTTGTATAGTTTTCCTTTTTCCTCTTTTTATTAATTTTGACCAAGATATTAAACACCCTAAAGGAAGATTAAAGAAGAAGGCATCCCCGGCCCTTTAAAGTATTATATTCTTCAGAATTCAGAAAATCTGCCTTTAATAAAGATCCCCATAAAAGCCACAAATAATTTCGATTTAGTAGAAATATTTTCTAAATCTAAGAAATAAATTTCTAAACAAAAAATTATAATATGGCTAGCTGCCTTTGGCTACAAAAGTATGGCAACCTCTGCATTTTAGGGCATTTATTTTTCTGAGGGTCGGAGATCCTGTTACACACATTTATATAGTTTTAGTACCCACTTTTACCCATTGTATGGGAGCTGGTGAAAAAACGACTTTCGGAAAAATTTCAAACTGACAAATGCATTGATTAAAGATATCTAAATATTTATATTAACATAACTCAATTCATGTATTATTTATATCGCTTGAGTTTTATGGATTGTGAATGTCTCTATTGATCAAATTTAAAAAAAGAAACGTCTATTGATCAATTTGTTAATTGAATTCAGGTCAACGCGACAAGCCCTTTGTAAACGATGAGGAAAACAATTTGCGAACTCCCCGTCCCGATCTGCTGGATCGCCCCTATGCGCCCGACTACTCCGGGGAGTCCTTCCGAAGCCAGTACAAGGTAAGTAAGCCCCAAAAGTATTTGAATCACATTTGTGACTAAGCCTGGCTTACACTCGCAGCAATTAACGCCCAGTCAGAATCAAATACACGACGATAGCTCCAAGGGAGCTAACAAATTGGAAACCCAGCTGGCCCAAAATGGTCAGACACGTTGGCGCATTCCGCCGCCGAGCCGCACTATACAGCCACCGGCGTATGAGCCACAGATTGAGCTGGCCAGCAGCACGGCCAGGCCGCGACCCATCAGCAGCACCACAACAAGGAGCGGCAGTACCACCACCACCAGGAGGAGCACCACTACCACCACGAGGAGCAGCACTCGGCGACCCGCTTCGATTGCTCCAACCGTTACAAAACGCACTGAGGCACTGCATCAGCGCAAGCCAACGGTTTTTGTCACGGATGTGGATACGGATGACCTGGGCACCAGCCACAGCACACGGTATAATACCTCGGCGGACTTCAACTCAGCGGAGCTGCCAGCAGCAGAGATCAAGAACACCACCAAACTGATCAAGTACATCAAGGCACCATCGAAAATCTACGAGCCACCATTTGTGTATCCCATTTACAATCAGGATGACGCCCAGCCGGCAGCAGAGACGTTGCGCACCTCCTCGGCGGCACCCTTCAGCACCGCCTCGAGTCCCTTTCGCTATACGCCAGCAGCCGCCGGGCACAGCACCACACCGCGACCCATCAGCCGACCCACCACCTTCGCTGGACAGCCCTTCTCCTTCTCCACGCTGGCCACCACCGTGAGCACCACATCCAGCTATCGCCCATTTGTTGGACAAATTGAGAATCGGACGCCAACGCCAGCTCAAAGCTTCCGGCTGGTCGGACCGCCGTCCACAGTGGCGCCAAGAGTGCCGCAAAAGGCGGAGCTGCCCTTCAATGATCTGCTGCCGCCATTTGTGGACTTTATACCACATGACATAGCCACCACACAGGGGCCACCCATTTACTACGAGTGGAAGGTGCCCTCCAATGGCCTGGAGCCTCCTAAATTTGATCCGCCCATTGGCGTGGACGGACGCCAGTATCCAGAGACCAGCAACGACTATGGCAGCGTCAAGGGCAAGCCGGACTACTTTAATACCAAACTGAATGACATTGCCAGTCACGGCGCCATTCCAACTCAACCCAAGCGATTGCCCAGCTCGCGTTCCATCAAGCCCAATGAGCTGCCCGTGGCAGCCACGGAAAAGGCGCAGCGTCGCTCAGATGTGATTTCCGCCAGCTCCACATCCACCTCGACGGACATAACACAGATCCGGAAGCAGCTGCTGGTGCCGGAGTACGCATTCCCGCTGGAGACAATCGGACGCACTGGCTATGCCGCCGGCTCAAGTGCCGCTGGAGATTTGTACAACTCGTTTCAGCTGAAGATTCCCGAGCGTCGCAGCAGCAGTGGCGGCGGCGGCGTCGGCGCCGGCAGCAGCAGCAGCAGCGCAGCTAAGAGCAGATGGTTTGGTGAGAATCCCAAGTGCCCCGAGTGCCATCCAACGTTTGTGCTGCCCGGCACCTGCGAGCCCTGCCTGCGTAGATAGTTTAGGTCTAAGTTCCATTGTATCCATACACTCAGAAAAATAAATGCCATAGAATGCAGAAAATCGCCCTAAAAGCCAGAAATGTTTGCTGTTTAGTAGAAATAATAGAGATAAAAGTAGAAATGGTTTCTATTTAGTAGAAATATATTTCTTAAATTCAATTCTAAAATTGGCTACAAACATATGGCGACTTTCGGCATTTTGGGGCATTTATTTGTTTCTGAGTGTAGCCCAAGCAGCAACTACTCCTAGTATTAGGCATATTAGACAGCTCCCACTACACTGAGAGAAAAGCATCTTTCATGCATTTAAATGTTAACTTTATTGTATATTCACAGTAAAAATAATGCGCATTAAATAGTGTGTAAAAACTACGTACATATGTTTTGTATATTCATAACTGCTACATTCCAGGTGGTAAGTAGTATTATTAACTTTGTTTTTGTTTTTCAACTATTAGCTGCGAATGCAAAGTTGTCCTTGCCTAAAACGGCAGACTAACTAGTATAACTCCTTAAAGACAGATTACATACTTAGTATAGAGATGGGCGATCAACTTACAAGAATTTGTGAGTCATCTTAATCAATCAGATTACTACAATATAGAATATGCCTATATAAAATATACAATTTATGTATTCCATTGTGACAATATTGCTATTTAAGTGATATTGTGATTCATTTTGAGTGCATTTCTCTTTAATCTCTATAATTAGACAATTTTTTATTACTACAATTTGTTTAACTTGCCCATCTCTAATCTTGTATGGGATAACAGATTCAAATATAACGAGATGAGTACATTTTAAGGCACATTTTTAGGCACATCCTGTGCACTTCAATTCCATATATGTATATGCACACATATATCCTTGCTGGAACACTTGTATTCCTCATTCCACATCGAGCTTTACTCCTAGGTACACAAAATTAAAACAATTGAACAAACTAATGATTTTTGCATCCATAATTCATGTGTATGGACACAGACACACGCACACTAACACATAAAACTAAGAGGGGGGATGGGAAGAACACAGAAAACCCAGATAGAAACTTTTGACTAGCACGTGTGCACACCTCCAATCACATCGGCACACTTAGGGTTCATAGCAGTAGACACTAGGGGTCCAGGGCTGTTGGGCGCCCACCAGCATCTCCGGATGGGCATGGACCACTGCTCCGCCTCCGCCGCATTCATTACTGGCAAACTCCTGGCCTATTGCCTGGGCGCGCAGGACAATCTGATGCCTCTTTGTCACATCCACGTTGCTGACGACGCCAGCCTCGTGGCGAAAGCTATAGAAACGGTTTGTCAGATGTCCATCCACATAGATCTGAGTGCAAAAGTAGAGAGTATTAGCAGAGTGTAATGAATAATGAATTCAATTGAAGTTCTGGCCTCACCTCATAGCCACCAACGCCGCTGCAGTCGTGTAGATCCCATTTGATATAGAGAGCTCTACAGCCCAAACTGGAGACATCGGTGATGGTCACCGGGAAGCTTTCGCCTGGTGCATTTCCCATACATTGTGATGCCTGTTGAGCCTATAGCAGCACAAGACAAACGGATTAGCATATTTATGTTGAGCAGCTTACAGATTACAAATTTACCCTTGGATTAAGTTTGTTTTTGTTCATCACATGCTCCATAGATTCCAAATCGAAAATGAGGTTATCAATGAAAAATTTCTGTTCGAATAAAAGAGAGAAAGGCTTAATCAAAGGTTTTTAAATAAATCAAATGTGCGTGCTTACCATTTCGGCAACGGGATCGTACATTACAGAGTCCAAAGCCTTGGACACTGTTTTGCACTGGTTATCACATATGAGGGCACGACAATGACAACAAACACAGGGCTGATTCTCCGGGGGTCCACTTTCGCCTTCGTACTCCTCCTCCATCCCTTGCTCTTCCCCGCAAAATTCACACATTCGGCGTAGCAAATATTCGCATAATAACCGCTCCCTTTCAGTAAGCGGACTGAGGGGATCACCTGGATCTATCTGACATAGTTTTCCACCTTGGTCTCCTGTCGTGGGTTGGGACCCGGCCTCAGACTCATCATTGGACTGGGGCTCTTGCTTTGGTTCTATATCCGGCGGGGTTTCTCCCAGACACACACCGCAGGGATGACCTTGTGTCTCACACTTACCGCAGGGATGAGCTTTTTTCTCACACTCATCGCAGGGATCATCTTGTGTATTAAGTGCCTGTTCGGGTGCCTGTTCGGGTGCCTGTTCGGGTGCCTGTTCGGGTGCCTGTTCGGGTGACTGTTCGGGGGCCTGTTCGGGTGCCTGTTCGGGTGCCTG
This sequence comes from Hirtodrosophila confusa, assembly GCA_035043065.1. NCBI lineage: Eukaryota > Metazoa > Arthropoda > Insecta > Diptera > Drosophilidae > Hirtodrosophila > Hirtodrosophila confusa. The sequence goes on along the minus strand of JAWNNI010000135.1, from coordinate 576,604 downwards.
TTCACCACCGTTATCATCAATTTCACCCGATTGGCGGGAACTAGTTTTAGCTTCCTCTGGAGGACTTTTAGATTCCGATTCTTGATTAGAGCAATTACCATCAAAACTATTAGTAGATTTATCAGTGAATTTATCAGTGGACTTTTCAGGGGATTTATCACTCTTAGAACCAGTTTGAACGGAATCATCTTTGCAATTGTCACTAAAAGTGGAATTACAGTCGCCGAAATAGGTATCCTTACCATTTTCACCTGTAGTTATGGCATGCGGGTCAAAATTCGGATCGAATTCAAAACCGCCGATCTCTAATTCTTCCATAGTCTTCTTTTTCGGAAAGCAATTCTCTAGATATTGTTCCATCTGATCTAAGCATTGCATCCGCTGGACCTGCTCTTTGGTTTTGGGCTGTTTCTTTTCGGGCCTCCAACCCTGCGCTACTGCCGCCATACAATCTTCATAACTGAAGCAAGGTGGCTTTGGATCTTCACCCTCTTGACGTAGCATCAAGGTTAGCTCTCGGAATAGTTGATGTATAACAGCACAACGATCCAGATTGCAATCCTTTGTATTTGTGACCAAGTCAAGCATATTCACAATTCGTTCCTTGGGTGAGCTTCCGCAGCTGTCACATGTATTTTGACCGCAACTATTATACTCCGTTTGATTGTCAGCGTCACATCTAGAATTGCAGCTCATAACGACGCCCACAGACTCAGGTTCCAACGAATAGTTTTGCATTGAAATATCGTACTTGGAGGTTTTGAGATAACACTTACAACCCTTCAACCCACACGGACGCTGAGAAGCATCCGAATATGCAGATCTAAACTTTGCCGGCGTCTGCTCTCCACACGAGCAACTTAGCATTGATGGAGGCGCGGACTTAAAATCACCCGATTTTGTGGCGCCTTTAGAGCAATCGCAGCTGTGTGATTTCGGCTGTGCCTTTTCGGATTGTGTAGACTTTGCGTCCTGCCCATCATCAGGTAAGTTGGCAGAATCCTCGGCAGTTTTTGTCGATTTAAAGTCCTGTTCATCATCTTGAGAGGTATTCTTCACAGAATTTTCGGCTATGGACGTATTGGATGAGGAGCGGCAATCGCAAAATCCGTCAGGTTTCATGAACACAACTTTTGTGCATTGCGATTGTGTTTGACTGGCGTTATAACTTGGCTGATTGGAGATCAGGCAGGGATTAGCTGTAGAAATGTGACATGAAGGGCTGCTATCCTCAATTCTATGAAAGGGTGGTCCCTTGTTTGGGTCGCGCCCTGATTGACCAAGATTGGCTTTGTCTTCGGATGAGCATAGGCAGGTGACTTTGGCCATTACGGAATGAGACCGGGATGAGGTTTTCTCAGTGCAACCCATGGATGATTTATTGCAGGGATTCCTATTGCTAACACTTTGCTGCGAGGCACACGGATTGGCTGAACGGCTCTTATCGGTTACCAAGCTCACACACACAGATGTCATATGGCTCTGAGCTCCACATGCACATAAGTCAGGATTCTTCTGCGACTTAGACACACTGCGTACACAACTCGTGGCACAAGGAGCAGAGCGAGCACTCTGCCAGTTCGTAGAAGGGCTCTCTGCTTCAGTTGTACCCTCTGCGCAGGGATCAATTGGACGAGATTGCGTCTTACAACTTTGCAGTGGGCAAAAAACTTGCGGATCAGACGTATCTACGCAACAATCATCATCAGTAGTACCGGATTGCATAGATTGTACTGTGTGGTAATTACTATTAGCTTCATCGCTCTGACCGGTACACGCACACCGCCACGCGGTACGGACGCTCTGGGGTCCACTTTGGGCGTCTTGCATGGTAGTCGCTCCACGACTCGGTACGGTTTGACAGCTTGTCACTGGGCAAAAAACATCACTGCTTGGTTGTTCACATGGATTGTTAGCCCGACTCGGTACGGTTTGATAGCTTGTTGCTGGGCAAAAAACATCATTATTTGCTTGTCCACATGGATTGTTTGCCCGACTCGGTACGGTTTGATAGCTTGTTGCTGGGCAAAAAACATCATTACTTGGTTGTCCACATTTATCGATATCAGATTCGGGACTGTACCACTTGGTGGTATCATCACTTTTAAAACTACGGAACGTATTTTGGCAACTCTGTGCAGACTGCATGTTCGGCACGGATTTTGAACAGCAAGAGTTCGTCGCTGCGTCGGCAAATTGAGAATAGGAAGGGGCATTTGCCGAAGGTACACTTGGCTGCGATTTACATTTGGCCAGCTGTCCGGTCTCACAAGCACATACCAATGCGGTGGAAGGTTTTTCAGCACCATTGCGATCCACTGCATAGGACACATACTGTGTGGGATAATGGATGTTGCCCATTGGATGCAGATTTTGTCGGCCATCTGTCTGGGCGGTTGTGTTCATCCCGTTCCGCGTCATCATGTACTGATCATAAACGAAGGATGCATCCGTCTGTGAGGGTGTGGTGTTTGGGGCTTTGCCAGCTTGCATAATGCTCTGCTTCTTATTGGGTTGCGTTTGGGATGACGTACCGGGAACATTATCATCAGAAGATCTTGCTATGCCCACAATTGTTGGATTTCGTTTCTTACTTAAAAAGGATTCATCAGTCTGATTGTTCTGGTTGCAGGATTTTATGTCATTGGTGGGAGCGGTATTGGTGGCAGCGGCATTGGTGCGCGGTCGGTCGTCTTGCATGTACATCAAAGCTGGGCAATCTGAAACAAAAGAGGAGAAAATAGAAGAGACCATTAGATGTGCTTGGATATTTCTTAACACTTTATTCTAATAGAAAGAACATGAATTTAAACAGCCAATTGGACAAGGAGGGCACTGAGCTGGCAAAGGAATCGAGTTAGGAGCAAATTAAGAGTGGGGCTGCGGGGGCGTCTTAAGCTCTTTGATCTCACTCAGCTGTATTTGGCGACCGCGCGTTGCGTTTGCGGATGACCACATCTCGCAGTGGTACACCTCAAGAAATTTGGATTCGGCCTTCTCCCGGCAGGGGCAGAAATCAAAATAGGATGTCTGACTGCAGGTCTCCCTTTCATCAAAGTTGGAAAAGATGGTGCCACGCTGCACGCAGCGGCACACCTTCACATTGACATGTTCGACATTTTCATCAAAGGAGCGCCGCTTCCAGGGGCACTGACAGCAGCCACAGTTGCCTGGACAGAAAACATTGCCATCCTCATCCATAATTGGGCTAGGATCAAAGCGGCAGGGTGAACAATTCGAGAATTCCTTGTGCTGCGGTAGTGCCATATAGTAGCGTTTTTCAGATACCGATTGTGTTCTGACTGGTGGCGTGTCTTGCGCCTTTTCAGTTTCGATTAAATCTGATGATTCCTGCTGTATCACACGCTTTTGTTCTGGCTCTGGCTCGGGCTCTGGCACTTCCTCAGACTTCGATTCGGGTATGATGACAGGTGCTGGCATTGGTTTTGGCGGTGGAGGTGGAGGTCGTTCCTCATCCGGTACGGGTACAGGTACCGGTACGGGTTCCGGTAGAGGTACAGGTACTGGCACTGGCACTACCTTCACTGCTCCTTGGCTACGAGGACATAGATGCGCCGCGCAGATGCAGTGATGCGATTCACTACAGTTGCCCACAAACACATCTTCCGATGGTTGACTTTTGTGGTGGTGGTGGTGGTGGTGTTGGTGATGATGATGTGGATGTGGTTGGTGTTCATCGTTACCTGTGCAAGGGTGCTGCGCTTGGATCGGTGGCTTCCCAGTACATATGGTACGTGCCGTCGTACTAGTAAGCTGACCCGTATTCGGATCAAATTGTAAGGGCATTTGCACTGTAATCGGCCTGCCCGGCAGCTGGCAGGACGATTTGGGATCGGTAATAACACGTGCCGTTATCTCCAGGGTGGCATTGTATGGTTGTCTGCATTTATTGTTATTCGTTTCGAAATTCTTGAGCAGCATTTGTGTGGCACGCTGTGCACGCTCCAATGCGGCACGCACGGCCTGAGGATCATCCAACTTGCTGCTGCCGCTTTTACAGCTGGGATTCCTGCAACTGGCGCTCCTGCAGCTGATCCCCTCCCTGGGATAGTCGGTGTCGCTAATGCTCAGGCAATCGAAGAACATGTCCTCATCGCTGCGGCATGACTGAAAGTTGGGCTCCCTGTAAAGCACCTGTGCAGAGTGGCCCGAGTTGTCCGGGTTGATCTGCTGCTGCCGAATGCTTCTCAGGTACTTGCAGGAATCGGGATTCTTGCAGCGTCCACCAGTACCGCACGGTGCATTATCATTCTTCTTATTCCTGTCCTTGTCCATGGCTGAATGGAGTATGGCTCCAAATGTATTCCAACTGTTATCGAAAATTTACATGAAATTTATAATACGGTGTTGCCTGTTGAATTAAATAAACCTAACTGAGCTCTCCTGATTATTGTCAGTCGAAGCACAGAGAAAAACAAAAGCCATGCCTACTGATTTTCTTTGTAATTGCATGCACAACGGGAATTCACAGAAATTTCAATTAGACAGGAGTAGTTCGATAATGCGACCCTATTCAAAATGCACATCCGGCCAGCGCACCCGGCGTCCGCTATTCCTCACTCCTTCATGGCGTTGGGTGTGCCGGCGCAAAGGAGCAGCGGCCAGGGCGTGACTTGGACCGCCCCTATCGCCACCGCCCATGCCAATGCAGGCACAGGCCAAGGGCTTCGGAAGGGGCCTGGGCTGGAATACGTTCACCTTGAGCTGCCCGTTGGCCGGATTGAGCTCAATGGGCAGCTTCAACGTAACGGGATCACCGCGCAGCCGGCACTGGCACTGCGGAGGACACGCACAGGACTTGTCCGTGTGCAGGCGCGCGCAAATCTCCAATGTGGCCGGATAGTAGCGGGCACGATCTGTGTCCGGTTCACTCTGTCCACCAAATCCACGCAATAGTATTGATGTGGCATTTGCGGCACGTTCCAACACAGAGCGTATCTCCGTGGGATCATCAAAGTTGGGCAGACGCCTGTTTAACACCTGCCAGTTGGCAACGGCATCCCCGTGTCCAGCTTTGAGGATCTCCTCGGAGGGCGCAGCCAGGGCATCGCCCTCGCTTGTGGGTTCGCTGTGGCAGTCAAAGAATATGTCATCCAAGTGTTTATCCATTTGTATTCGTTTTTATTCACACACGGAACACACAATTTTGGAAATAATATGTTTTCTAAAGAGGACTCGAAATGTAACCAAACTAATCTACAAAACTAACTGAACAAAACTGCCCTGCCATCTGAGCTGAGCTGACCCGAGCTGAGGCGAGGAAATCTCTAAATAATTTAGTTTCTTGATGACGAAATATAGTCTACTCTCCGCCAAATGCGGGAGGATTGCGCCGCTCCACCGGATAAAAGATGGTGCAATAGAACTCGGACTCCACCTTCTGATTGTGATAGTTGATCAGACGCTCATTGATCCGCTCCTCCAGGCGGTGCAGCAGCGGTGCACTGCTCGGCTTTAGGGCAAACTTCAGGGCACGCACACAGCCGAGGACGGCAACGAATAGATCATAGCTTTCCAGCTGATCCTCCCGGGGGATTTCTTTGGGGTTTGCCGGATCCGTGCATAGATCCTGCAGCAGCTCAATATGCTCACGAAACTCTTCGCTGCCCTCCCACAGCTGTAGCACCCGCGCCCTGAACGTATCCACACCAAAGCTGCCATCTTCTTTAATGCTCTCCTGCAGAAGCTCTACGAATCCACGGCTTCGGGCTGGCAGCAGCAGCAAACGCTGCTCAACGCCCACATTATCCGCCTGAATGCCGCAATCCTGTGTGCTGAACTGCGTCTGCAGCTCCACATCGAACATCTCTGGCGACGCCTGCACCAGCTGGCACTGCGAGCTGATGGCATCCGTTTGGGCCAGCCCATTCAGCTGCAGCTGCTCCCACAGCGGCTCAACGATCTCCACGTACTGCGACCGCATCGAGCCCAGCATTCTGATCGAATGAGCCGTGCATATGGATGCCGCCGAATGAAAGCTGGCCAAGGAGTTGTGGCGTTGGAGCTGCTTGGCAAACGGACGATTGCTGGCGCCGCAGCGTCTCACCCGACTGCGAAAGATGCGACGCTGGACAAAGCGTTTGCAATGGCGGCGCTTGTGCAGCAGGCGTTTCTCCTCCAGCCGCTGTCGCTTCGCCGCCAGCTTCGCTGCCCGCTTCACTGCCCGCTCCGGCTTAGCTTCCGGCGCGGAACTTACGGGCTGCTCCCCGTAGACAAGACGGCGCAGCGCCGTGGGCACCTCACAGATTTGTTTCTTCAGCTGTTGACCAATAAAACTCATGCCAAGGCGCACACTTTCAACCTCTTTCTCAGCCTCTGCGATAGAGGAGAGGCCGCCACCAGCGGTCCGACGGGCTTTGCCTCCGCTGGCACGCTCCTCTTCAGTGGCTGCCGGCTCATCAGAGGCTGGCGCCTCTTCAGGGGGTGGCGCCGCTTCAGGAGCCGACTCCTCCGCATTTGCCCCTTCTTCCTTAACCCCTTCTTCCTTAGCCCCTTCCTCCTTAGCCCCTTCCTCCTTAGCCCCTTCTTCTTTAGCCCCTTCTTCTTTAGCCTCCTTGGGCTTTTCAGCTTCTTTGGCCCCCTTATCGCTTGGCCAATTGTTCTGGCACAATGTTAACAGGCGATCCTTGGCGCCCTCGCATTCACACTCACTCACCTCGGGCTGTTTCTGGGCACAGAGTATCGTATCCGCCAGCTGCTTAACACTGCAGGCTATGGTCTGAAAGTCTTTGTGCGTGGGCAGCTCTCGTTCGCGCCGCTGTAACAGGAAATGTTTGAATTGAGCAGAAAGGGTAAGGGAGTTATATCAGGGACCCACCTCTAGGTCGCGCAGGGCACAGCCTAAGCCCTGACTGGCCGCTTCGAGATCCCTGATCTCATCACGTTTGGCACGCTTCTCGGGGTTATCGTAGAGCTCATCCGCCAGGCTATGGCCCTCGGGGCAGACGCCCAGCTTACGCTCCATGCGCTGGCAGAGTTCATCCTTGGTGCGCAGCTCATCCTCTAAACAGCGTGCACGCTCCTCGCCAGCCCTTAGCTGGCGCTCCATCTCGGCAATTTTGGCCTCCAGCGTGCCCACCTCCTCCTTCAGCTCGCCATTGGTCACCTCGATGTGCATGAGTTCCTTCTTCAACTCATAGATCTGTTGGCGCAGACAGTCTGTCTCCGCCTTCAGCTGCTCCTCCATGCTCTGCTGCAGCTTCTTGGCAAAGCCCAGATCATCAATCAGCGCCAGGCTGCGTCGCTTCTCGCTCTCCAGCTCCTCGGTCAGCGGCTGCAATTGCTCCGCAGCGGCCTTATCCTGTGCCGTACGGTTCTCCAGTTGACTCTCCAATGCGTGATACTGATCGACCAGATCGCGATGCTCCTTGGTGAGGCGCACCAGGCAGGTCTTCAGACCATGCTCCGTCTCCTCCAGCTGCTGTATCTTCTCGGCAGCAGCGCGCGAATCATCGCGCAGGCAATCCTGCAGCTTGCTAATCTTCTGCTTCAGGCACACCTCTTTGGTACGACAGGCCTCCTCCCGTGCCTTGTACTCCCGCTCCAGGTCCACCCAGTGCGAGTCGGCCGTCTCCATGGCCTCGTAGTGTCGCGCATTGAGCTCCTTGAGCGAACTGCGCAGACTCTTCACCTCGTCCTTCAGATAATTGATCTCACGCGCCGTGCCTGGATCCATGGGCGCATTGTTTTGCCTTGTCTGATTCGATTTTGGCTGTGACTGCGGACTGTTGCAGGGCCTGCAGGATGGCGGGCAAGCGCCGGCTGATGTGCGGGGTGAGGACAGATCATTGCCCATGCTGCCAGCTCTTGTTCTGGCCAATGCCAGCAAACGGCAGATGAGCAGCAACGGCAGTGAACGGCGCAGACTTTCCAGCTGCTGTTTGGCGCGCTGTCGCTCCGCCTGCAGATGCTCCAGCTGCGTCTCCGCGGCGCACAAATCCTCGCGCAATATGAGACACTCGGCGCGACAGTCCCGATACTTGGCCCCCAACGCGTCCTTGCCAAACTCCAACTCAACGTTGCGCTGTCGCAGTATCTCCAGCTCCTCCTCGTTCCTCTGCAAATGGTAGCGCGTATCGTTCTCGGCCTCCTCAAACTCACACTTGGCCTCGTCCAGCAGCGCGTTCTCATCCACCAGCAGCTCCACACGCTCAATGAGCTCCTTCACCTGCTTGTTCAGCTGCAGCTCGCGCTGCAGTCGCTCGGCCAAATGCTTTGCCTGCGTCTCTCCGCTGCTCTCATAAACGAGCAGCTTGCTCTCCAGCTGCACCAGACGCTCCTGGTAGTACTGCAAATGCGGATGTGGCTCTCGCTCCCCCTCCGTCTGCGTGGAGGACAGATCGCACTCGACAAAGACGCCGCTCTCGCTGAGGCTGCTGTTCTGCCAGGCGTTGTTGCAAGAAGGTCGCTGCTGCTGCTGCTGTTGCTGCTGCTTGCTGGGCGTTGAGGGCGCACTGGGCGTGGCACTGTTGCTATACGGCTGTACCGTGGCTACGATGCGACTGTGCCTGGCACGTGGTTCCGTCCTTGTCTGCGAAGCAAAAAGACCACTTAAATTTATGCTTGACTTTATCTTACAACTAAAATAAATGTTTAATAATGTTGCTATTAAAATCTCATTGATTTAAAAATCATTTCCATTTCTAGCCCTTGCCCGACTGACATTTAAGCTTTGAGCTATATATACATATATACTATATACACACCGACGATTGCCAGTTGTCCTGATCGGCCATTGCGTCCAGGTCGAGCTGTTGCACGCACTGCAGCAACTGTTGCAGGCAGCGTTTGTCCTTGTCCTCCAATTGCTGGGCGGTCCTTCGCAGCAGATTCTGCAAACGCTGGCAATGATCCTCACAGTTGCCATCCATCTGGAGCAGACATAGGTTAAGATTATAAGCAAACAGATTAATATAATGTGGTAATTATTCATTGTTAAAGAAATAGACAAAATGGGAATGATTCATAGCCATTTATACGCTTAAATATCACTTTGGCATAATAATTATAGCTCTAAAAAAAATCATACACTCAGAAAAATAAATGCCCCAAAAAGCAGAAGTTACCATACTTCTTAGCCAAAGGCAAGTAACGTTATTTTACTGAATTTACGAAATATATTTCTTAAATTTAGAAATTATTTTTACTAAATAGAGATTATTTCTGGATTTTAGGGTGACTTTTATTATGAATTCTATGGCATTGTTTTTTCTTAGTAATACTTTTTGTCTCCGCAAAGTTTACAATAAAGTTTGCAATAAATAATGATCACAAATCCATTTAAATTCATAACATAACTAAAACTCAAAGCTGCCAGTTAAACGTTTAAGGATGTCCCACAAATATATAATTAAATAATTAGATGAGCCCGCAGGCATATGTAAATACAACTTAAACGTTTTAGAATGGCGCATAAAGAGGAATTAGACAATTAGATGCACGAAGACAAACAAAGAAAAAGACAGATACATACATATGCAGGAATGTTTGTATGTATTTAAAGTAATTTGTGTGATTCAAAAAATCAATCAAATCAATCAATTATTCAATTCAAAAGAAGAAGGCGTAATGCGATTTGTTAGTACAACTATTTGACTTGAGGATGACATAATAAAACTTTACTTAAAGTCCATTTCAATTTTGAATTTAAAGCAAAACGGCGCTGTCCGTTAAACGTTTAAGGATGTCGCACAAAGTGGAATTGAGTAATTAAATGCGAACGAATGTACAGTTTGTATAGTTACACAAAACAAATGAATCATTTTAGAATGTAGCATAAAGAGGAATTAAACAATTAGATGATTTTGGGTATGCGTACATGAAAACGATTACGAATACAACACAAAAAGAAAAACTTAAGAATCAAATACTTTTGAGAGTGTGAGAGACGAAGCATGTTTCTATGTATAAATATTTATTCATATTATTTTTGTAGTTGCCAGCAAATATTAATTTCCCAACAAGAGATTTGTTAGTACAACTGTTTTACTTGAAATAGATTCAAATTACTGTGAAATTGATATGTGAAATTACAAGAATTCATTGCTTATTAACTCTTCATCTCTGTTTAAAGGCTATACAAATAATAGGCATTAATCCTGTTGAATATTATAATAACAAAAGAGTTTTGTTAACAAGGGCTTTGAACTTTGAAATGCTCTTTCTAAATGTGAAATTTAATGCATTTAAGTTTTGCATTTTCATGCTGATTTTCATACTGATTTGCACAGATTTTCACAGTTGTTGAATTAAGTTAAAGACTAACAACAACTCTGATTAGCATTCGCTTAATGCACCACTGATCAACGATGCTTCTTAGGTTATTTTCACTTTACGAGCAGATCCCCCCTCCCTTCCAACGAACTGTGCACATATAATTATAAATATATGTACATATTTATATATACATAAGTAGTAATTACTTTTGGTTATTGCAATTAAGCGAGTGAATTAGATTTTCAAGCTGAACGACTTTTGCAGGCGTTCGGCTCTAAAAATTAAGCGTACCAAATGGTGTGGGGGGAGACGTATGAGTTATATTGAATCAATATACATATATATTTGTATGTATGTATATATAGCAAGAGTTGGCACATTGCTGAGCAGGCCCTTATATGTTTGGCATTGCCAAATTCGAATTTGGCCTAAACAACTCATAGACCAATTGCCTTATAAGTTGGCGACTCAAAAGATGAGATCGTTAAGTAACTACGTATATTTACATAAAGAGATCACTTGGCTTAATTACACCGTATAATTGCTGCGCACATTTATATAAATCAAATAACAATAATAATGTTAATAATAATGATAAAATTGCTATAAAATATTGTTGCTCCAGTAAAACAAATCCAGTTTCAAATAGAAATTACCGTTGCCGTTAAACAAAACAATTTCCGCACTGTCTAAGACGCCAAACAAAACTAAACCATTGTTAGGCACGAAGCAAGCAGCTGAGGCAGCTGTGGCTGGTACACAACACACACACACACACACACACACACACACACACACACACACACACACAACACACAACACGCACACTCAAGCCATTATATACACTCAATTCATTCATAAAGTCGTGCAGTCATTTGAGTGTTTTCTCAAACTGGCTTTTGAGCACTTTGTTGATTCGTTCACCTTATCATCCTCCAGCTCGAGCACGCGAAACTCGAGCAGCTCATTCTGTTCCCGCAGCTCGTCGGCCTCTGTGTTCAGCTGCTGCTGCTGCTCCTCCATGTCCTTGATGCGCTGCAGCAGCTCATTGATATGTGTATTCTTGTTGTTGGCCGCCAGGGCGGCCTTTTCGGCGCTCAACAGTTCCTGTTTCATCAGCTGCAGCTCCGTCTGCAGCCGCTCATTTTCCTTATGATAGATTTCCACTTCCTTTTGCAACTTGTCCAGATCCTGCAGCTGTAACAATTTGCAGAGAGGGTGCATATTTATTTATTTCCGCTTGGTTAGTCAGCTGTCGTGTACTTACTGCTTGCCACATGACACCGCTGTCGGCGCCGCTGGATGGCGGCTGTGGACTGATCGATGGCGGTGCTGAGGAAAGCGCTGAGTCCGTATCCGAATTGTTGTCCTGCGGTAAAAAGAATCATTTTAGTGAAATGTAAATTGTGTATAAAACCAGATGAACAGCTATAATCGGTGTACCGAAGCTACTATATAACCCTACAGCAAAAATTCAAACTTTCGAAAGATCATTCCTATGGCAGCTATATGATATAGTGATCCTACTTTCATCAAATTTTACCAAACTATATAAACTATAATATAACTTGTTATTACTGAGTTTGGTTGAAATATCTTTGGCAACCAAAAAGTTTTTCATACAACTAGTTTTTCAACCGATTGCGCCTATGATACTATAGGCATTGACAAAATTTAGTAATCATCTGGAGAACACAACCAAACTTTTGTTTGGTAAGTTTAGTTAAGATAACTTGATAAACAAAAAGGTTTTGATACAATCGAATTATCGAGCGATCGTTCCTATGGCAGCTATATGTTATAGACAGACGGATATAACTAAATCAACTCTGAATCGCGAGAAACATATCAAAGCTCTTTATGATTTAGAATTTGTTGAAGAAATATTACCCAACCCAGCTGTGAGTTGGGGCATAGCTTGCCCCAAAAAAAAAACTACTTAAACTTCCCACATCGGGTTAAATATTTCATTCCAATTCTTTTTCTTTAGTTTTTATGTTTTTCATTAACCTTAAAAGTATAAGTTTTTTCTTTATTACTATCTAGCTATAGGCTCTAATAACGCCACCGTCAATTCTTAGTTGTGAATATGAGCATACTAAACTTGATTGGCAATGATCTTTTTCAACGTGTTGGTGTCGTTATAAAATAAATAAATAACAAAATATTTTAACAGAATTTATTTGAGCTGCTATGCTCAAAATGATCGGTTATGTTACAGGCAATTTGATGAAATATTGATTGATCATTTAATTAGTTAAAAACTTTCTATAATTCGCTAATTAAGGGAAATGTTAATGTTAAATGTTAAGGCTAATTCAAACAGAACTCACTTAGGCTGTTATACGCGAAAAGGTCTGTTATGTTACAGACTCTGTTATGCTAGTTCGGCCCGTATAAATGGCTTCGCATTAATACTCGCATGTTCGAGCATGTTCAATAATTGCTCACCTTTGTTCTGTATTCCCGAGTTGATGGCTTTGTGGCTGCTGAGCTGGTCAGCAGCGTTTCCATCCATGTTGTTGCTTGTGTTCCCTCTCCAGTCATGATTTGTTCATGATTCATCTGCTGTTGTTTTGCTTTTGTTGTACGCATTTCAAGCGTTGATTTATGCACATTCTTCGTATTGTTGATTAGCTCAATATTCTTGAGTTGGGTTATCTATGAGAAATAAATGAGAAAATTGCGTTGCGTTAGTAACATTTATCTTGACCATATACATACGTAGTATGCCATTTGGCCATTTAACAAAAGATTCTTTGCTTCTCTCTTTCTTTCCACTTGTGGCTTGTTAACAAAAAGCGTGCAACAAGTGCTTGAAACACACGTTCCGCTGTCAGCAATACAGTTATGACTTGATTTCTTGGCCCATAATGCCACAAAGTTGCCAATTCATTGTTATACTCATAGACGGTCTTGCCGCTTGATATTTGAACCCATTCCTCCCATCCAGGCAGCAGCAGGTTATTGACCCAATGATACCAAAGCACCAACTAGAACTTATTGTTATTGATCAGCATTGTTGTGGACAGCATGGGGGGGAGACAAAAGTTGTGTTCTGTGCTTCAAAGGATTGCTTACAACGTGTTGGCCTCAACCTAATCTGGCCAGTCTTTACAGCCAAATACCCATTGTCAAAAATACTCTGTCTCTATCCAGGTCGTAAGTTTCTCAACACTTCATTGTAACCATATAGTATAAGTATGCTTGCAAGTAAATTGCCATAACACTGTTGGCATAAAACATTGTATTAAGACTGATTCTGTGGTAGAATAATAGCTCATTTTTCTGTAATAGTCATACCAAGAATTCGAAAAATGTTGGTTTGTTTAGTTAGTTTAGTTTATTTTGTAGAATTTATTTAATAATACAATCAACATTTCCATCTTGTTATAAGTGTGATGATCTCCGACTTATTCCTGCTTAGTTAATTTGGTTTTAAAATTTTTATTCATGATAAAAATATTAACTTAGATTATCTTAAATATTTTTAAAGTATTTTTAGAAAAACAAATTTTGTAAAATTATATTCTCAAAATGTTACTTTTCATCTATGGGATGCAAGCAAATTTATTTTGAAAGTCATTTGAAAATTTTGTTGATCAGGAAAGCTCATTTTGTTGGTTATAATTTACAGCAAAAATGCACGAATAAAATTGTTTTTTTTATAGATCAAAATATTTATTTAAATTTAATTTGCTCTTTGTAGGTTAACGATAACTCAGTCAAACTAAAAACGATTTATATGCGGAACAAAAATACGAAGTTCGTTTCTTCTGCATTTAATTTTTATGAAAACTTTATTAATTTCTGAGTACAACATATTTACAAATTACATTTTTAGATATTTTGACCATATGATTTGATTATATTTTATTTAAAATACTTTGATTTCAATTGCATTCAATAGCAGACTTCAAATATAATACTTTTAATTATATGAAATATTTTTTTTATTTTTATTTATATGTATTTTTGTGTGAACTAAATGAATATAAAAGATTGGTGTAAAGGGAGGAATTTGACTGAGAATATTTAATGGATATTTAGTGGATATTTCATTGAGTTAAAAAAGCAACAAATTATTTTGTGAAATGCACTAAAAGTCTATACTATAAAATGAGTTTTCCAACCCATTTGAAAAATTGACGATTTTGTCCCACTGTTCAATGGTATTTTCGATATGTATGTGTCTTTTACAGTTATACGTTATAGTGAGTATGTCGTGATTCCTTGAAATCACCAGGTACACGCAAGTTTAGATACAAATACTGGTGCATTTGGTTACACACACGCCATCCACCATTCGCTGTTTATCTTTGGAGCATGTCACGGATTTCACGGTCACGAGCGTGTTCCGAGTTCCCATACTCATACTCCGCTTGGATATCTTTCAATTGGCCATTCAGCTAATTGGCCCGACAAAGTAATCAAAACCCAAATCACTTTCCAATCAAGCACGCCCATTTTGCTATCTCTCACTTTCATGTCAAATTGTATTTTATATAACACCCGTAATGGTCATGTTATACGCATATTGCAAGCATTATGCTAATTTCCGTAGCTCAATTGTTCGAAAACATAATGAAAATAGGCATGCGCCAGTGAAATCATTAATCAATTGTGAAATGAGGTGGGCTACACCCAAAAGAGCCCAGTGCAATGACCAATCGCCTCTCATATAATTTCAAATCGCTTCGTTGCGTTTCACAACGGCCCACGGGTCTCTCAGAGCTATGAATACTTAAGCAGGCCGGGTGGCCTGGCCCAAAGTACCCCAGCTCCAAGTTCGTAGCCCCAAATGGAGTTGGCGTCGCTGCTGCATGCCCGCACGTCTTTTGGCTACTGACACTCGACTCTGAATTCAAATGATCGGCGACTCGACGGCTGACCGTTATGGTAATTTCTTCAATCAATTCAAGAAAGAACATTTTGCGTAACGGAGCCAGTTAACGAACCCGTATCAACGTGCCCGGCAAATTAAGCAAGTGTGCCTCCAAACAGTATACATTCAGATATTCAGATATTCAGATTTGATGACTCTATCTATCGCTCAAGTGGTGTTCCATGCTGCCCCAAAGATGATGGCATCATGCAGATTGCGCTAAATGCATCGATGCACAGTGCATCGAAACGTATAACATATATCTAAATTTGCAAAGGCTTTAACCAAGACTGCAATCCTAGTTTCGAATTGAACCGGTTCAACCCGAAATTGCCCTCTAAACCGAAACAGTTGTATAGAATAGCCGAACCTAAGCTCGAACCAAACCATTTTTTTCTCATTAAATGAGTAAATTGGTCTACAAAACTTTTATGATACGATTGTAATTTTGTGAAGTGTGTGACAGAGAAGAAGATATTTCTGATCCCATAAAGTATATAAATTCATTTTATGACACGATTGTTATTTGGTGAAGAACTGTGTGACACAGAGAAGAAGATATTTCTGATCCCATAAAGTATATATATTCTTGATAAGCATCAGTAGCGGAGTCGTTCGAGTTATACACGTCTCTACATCCGTATATCTGTCTGTTCCTCTGCAAACATAAGTTTTCTTTCTGAAACCTGGCAGATATGCTACTTTTCGATAGGCATATGTATATATGTCGGAACCGAACGAATCGAATTGCAATAACATATAAATAGCTACCATAGGAGCGACCGCCCAAGAGATAAGCTGTTGTATGTAAAACTTTCTGGTTTATCCGAAACAAAATCAGCAATTGCAAGTTACTTTTCATAGATTAATCGCAACTGATTAAAATCAGATTACTATATGCCATAGCTGTTGCAGGAATAGTCGGTTGAAAATTATGTTTTTGTGTGAAGATCTATTCTGCCATGGTATGTATAAAACCGAACCGAGCTAACTGTTCATCTTGGTTCTTGCGATTTTGACCAAGATTCATGAATCCATCATTATAATATTAAGGCTCTAATTGATCTAATTTGAGATTAGCAAGCAAAAGTTCATAATTTTCGTGGAGAAAATGAATATATTATTTAGGAAATAATTTATGGATCGTTCTAGAAATTTTGATTCACTTTTCCCATCCGATTCGCAGCACTGTGCGAAGGCATCGATGTCTTGCAATGCTGCCAGCTAAATTTCAAACGATTGTGTGTAAATCTGTCGACAACTTCAAACTTGATGTGCTATATACATAGTATCGCAGGTCTCTCGTATGCACAAGTGTTTGGATTTTGTGGCTTGTATATGTGTGTTGTGTGTTGTTTGTCTGTTGTCTGTTGTGGAGCCTCGACGTCAGCTTGTTTGCACAAGCCACAGGCCGCAGTGATTGTTTGTGTGAAATGATTTTCCTTTCTGCCATAGCGGACAGGTTTCACTCGATCGAATGCAGTTTTTGGCTGTAACTGCGACTGCGGCTGCGGCTGCGGCAGTGGCAACGTTCCGGGTTCGACTCCCTCCCGTTGCACGATTACGTGTCAAGAGCTGCAGCAGTCGGCGATGCTTTATATCCAAATATGCATACTTATACATACATTGATATGATCACTTACTATTTGTATATGTATTTGCATTTGGCATTGTAATACAGGTTTGTCCCCCAGACGTTTGTCTGCACAAGAGCATTGCATTGATTTTTGATCTTGCGAAAGCGAAAGTTTTATATGCGCTAATGAATTATATTGTTTATCAGTTCCTCCCAATCACTGGCCGAATCACCCAGCCATAGCCATTGGCTTAAACAAGCTAATTGAACTAATGAATGGACAAGGTATACTGTTGACATGATGGCCATTAATTTGTATTAATACCGACCATCTACCGGCAATATGCGTGTGGTTAATCCAGTGGTTGAGTCTGTCCATCAGTCGATGGACATCAGTCTGTTTTTCCTTTCGAAAAAACCAAAACAAGCGATAATTTCTCTCTTTCTCTTTCCTTCCAACTCTTGTCAAATGGGCGCCAAAATGTTATTAATCATATAATCAACTTGGGATTATAAATAATCAAAAGTGTGCAGAGGCTCGTTAAACGCAGCACATCTATTCCACAAGCGGCAGGCTAAGTAATTGCATGTTATTTTTGATTTTTCAAACATAAACACTTCATTACTTTAACAAATATAAAATGCCCGAAACTTATATGTATAACTAAAGCAGTTTGTCATGCACAAAGTGACCAAAGAGGACCAGGAAAGTTTATCAAGGAAAGTCGACATTGAATTGATTATTACAAGGCATATGATCGTGAAGTAATCGTTCATTAAGTAAGCATTGAAGGGAAGTGATTAATATTAGGAAGGCTTTCATCAGAAAAACATAAAGTGACCAGGGAGGACAATATTGTAAGTAAAATAAACGACAGATTCAAAAGGTTCAGACAATGGATAATCAATGATTACAATTAAGGAAAGAAATCATATAGAAAACAGATTTCCAGATTGAAGCAAATAATATAAAGTGACTATGGAGGGCCAAGAAAATGAATTTTCTAAATTTTAAGTGTACACACCCTGATTTTTTACTAGCCGTAAATAAACAAAATATGGATGGAATGTGACTGAAGTTAAGATTGCCTTGATGTGAACAACGATAAAGTGACAATGGAGAATTGCGAATTAGAACGCTAATGCAATGTGTAATCAAAAAAGAAACAGGCAGAAAATACATTTTCATTGAAGAAATTAAGATGTGTAATATATACTATGATGTGAAAGATATGTGATTTGTAGTACAACGCAAATTGAGACCCCAATTTGTATTCATTGTTTACGCAGTCATTGTATGTGTAATGGATGCATGAGTAATGTTAACAATAGAACTGTAAACATGAGTACAGATTCTTCCCGGAATAAAACAGATGCCAGACATTTCTATTCTCAGCTTAACACCTAAACAAGGAATAAATTAGAAAGAGATGGTTACCTTTATATCTCGGCGCTCGTAGTAGTAATCCATGATTAAATCTTTTGATTATAACAAAATTATTTAAATATTCATCAAATATTGACGCGATTTACAACATTGTCTCCAACAGTTTTCACCGTCATATTTTCACTACAATAAAACATTCAAATTTATAGACACACATTTGCCAAAAAAAAAAAAAGTAGATGAAGAAGAAAAACCAACAACAACAAGATGATAAAAGCGATTCCCAGCGATTTGCATATGGTTCACATTTCACACACCCCGTTTATTTTCTAGTAGTATGTTGTGGTTAGTTTGCATATTGGAAACTTGGACCGTCTTGTTTTTAGCAATATCATCATCATAATCATCTTTATCATCATTATCATCATCATCGTCATACTCTACAGCTTCATTTTCGGGGGCTTCGCTTTTACTGTCGTTTGACGATGACGATAAAAATGAAGATGGCTAAAATTTTGCAGCAACATGGATGTATGTATGTATGTATGTCTGGTAGGTATGAGTATGTTTGTATATATAGCAACATATCGTATTTAAAATAGCGTTAACATTTAAAAAGCTTTTCACTGACCCCAATTGATGGTGCACACACTCCCCACACTCACACACACACACACACACACTTTTATTTATTGATGCCGTTGCTTGTTGTTGTTGGTACTGTTGTTAGATGACATCGTTCCGGAGTTGTTGTTGTTGTCGTTGAGGCTGCACTTTAGCTATGCAAATGATTGATCTGACAGCAGAGCTGAGCACCGACTGTACTCGTAAGTCGTTAGAAGAGCTGTGAGGCAGTTAAAATTCAAATCTAGAGTCTGTCATGCTTCGATAGCAACGCTGCTTGCTGATCGCACTATTTGGATTAGTTTGCATATCGATAAGAAATCTATAAAAGCGACAACAACAACAAACAATTACAGGCGGGCGCGATTAATGAACTGTAAAATTGAATTCAATCAGTGGAACGAAACGGAACGGAACGATATCCATAGGCAATTAATTTTGAATGTTTTGCATGCCTTGGCTAATCTGTACTGCAAATTTGGTGAAATTATGAGTGCGACACACCTCCCCCTAACTTAACCCCCTCTCCTCAAGCCTATGCTCATATTAACCGCAGTGCGTTAAACTTCACAGTTTTGCGAAAACAATAGGAAAAGTGAAAGACAAACTGTAAATATGTAAGTTTTGTTGTCTGATTCAAAGGTAGCAACAACAACTCCGGCGATTGCTGTTGTATGTATCCATTGATGTGCATTGTACAAAGGTTTTTGTTTTTGTTGTTGTTGTTGTGTTTTGTTTTGGTTATTATTGTTATTGTTATTGTTGTTGTCTTGTGGTCGATTTCGGAATAGACACCACACACAATGCACTTGTATAGAGGAGGGTTTTGGTTTACTTTTCATTTGCGGCACTTTGAAAGGCTAACAAATTTCACCTAATTATGCACAATGGCAACACACATTGAACCCATTTGCCATTCAACATTTGATTTAATTCATTTTATTCATTTTTTCTCTTATTATTTTTAGCTTCCTCAACCCCAGCGAAAATATAAACTCAGTACACTTGACACTTGGCTGCTGCGCGGCAGGCGACAACGACAACGACGACGACAACGGCGACGACGACGACAGCGACAGCGACGCATTCAATACGGGCCATGCGCACCTGCGTTGCCTGCGAACTGAAACTGAACTAAACTGAACTGACGTCGACGTCGCTTGCTATCGGCTTTAGGCCTCATTCATGCGAGCCGTGAGCTGTGAGCTGCGACTGTGACTGCGACTGCGACTGCGATAGCGACAGCGACGTCTGCGCTCTTCACTCTCGTCCCAGGTAAGAGAAAGTGAGTGTGAGTGAGTGAGTGAGTGCGCCTCTTGTTTTTGTTGCTGCTGGTGGTGGTATATGCTTGCATGCGTATTTATGTTTCTGTGTGTATGTGTGCAAAACCGGCTTTTGTATTTTCGGCCCCCACGTTGCGCTCTCCTTTTCGTGTCCCTCTCTCTCGCTCTCTCTCTCTGCATCTCTGTGTCCCTCTCCCAGTCTGTATGTCTGTCTGTCTGCCGTGCTGCTGTTCGATCGAGTTGCAACACTTGCGCTGCAGTCAGTTACTTGCAGCGCGTTTTTTTCTTCTTTTCTTTATCGGCGTTTTGTGTTTATGCCTCGTTGTCTCACGTTTCAGCCCCGTAGCAGGTTTTTATCGCGAGACGGCGATTGTTGTCTTTGCCGTTCTCATAACTAACGCAAAATTATATCATAGATCATGCCAATAGTGCATAACCGCTGCAGACAGCCGAGATACGAGTACAAAGGTAGATACAATTTCAGATGCAGATACAGATGCAGATACAGATACATACATATCTAAAGATAGATCTTTATGAGCGCTTAACATTTAACCCGTGTGTTTTTCAAATTGCTTCGTACGTTGGACAAGTTCAAGTGCCTATCTGAGCACCAAAGGCCAAATGACACTGGCTTAAAATGACATTTAAAAGTTAGACTAAGCTTGCACAACAACACAACAACTATATGGAGAGAAGAGTATTTTCTCAAATTGAAGCATATTAGTAGAACTTTAAGCTTAAAGTACTCGGTATATACAATTAAAAAGACGGGAAGCTTTTTCACAGATGTTAATGTGATTTACTGTTGAAATGCAGTAAAAATTGTGAGATTTATTGTATGAAAACAAGCTAATAAGGATGACGAGTAAAATCATTAATTTTTACAAAAATAAACCAATTATTCAACCTTTTGTTCTTTGTTAAAATCCGGCTGTAAATATATAGGCGGTTCCCACTAAGAATCGAAATTGTTTTATGTACTGAATTCTGAAAACTGATTGAATAATTTGCTTGGCAAGTTTTCCTTTTAAGGCAGTTGGGTGTAAACTATTCGAGCAGAACTTTTAAAAGCAAAAACAATTTCTATTTTCGATAGCTTAGAAACAAAATCGAAATCGATTTGTAAAGTATAACTAAAAGTATTATTTTCCAATCAATAAATTTGAAGTATCTCTTTAATCTGGAAAAGCAACTAAGCAAGTTATCCACTTGAAAGGTATAAGATGCTTGGTAGAATATTAAATTAGCTTTTAAGAAAAGTAAACGGTTTGACAATCAACAAACTAAGACCAGAGATATTCATATTTATAGAAAGACACCTTTTGAAAAAGAACAGAAAATAACAGTACTTTTCGATTTTATCAAAAGCTATCCCATAGTAAATATGTCAAAGTTCAGTTTCGGATTCAGTAGGCGTTGATAGATCAGGAAGAATTTCAAATATGATTCAATTCCACAAAATAACGCAAAGCCAACTTTTGGGTTGGTTTAAAAATGGGAACAAAACTAGGGTTTTCATTTATATGCTGCTTCGAGAAGCAGGTTACACACTTTTATGTGGAATCGATTCAAAAGTGGAATATATAGATATATTCCATGCTGTCTTGGTAGATGAGATGTCCAAGTGACCGAATAATAGAGTGAACACTGAGGTACGGCATCTCAGGGAAGGGTATGGATGTTGAGATGTCGTTACCAGTGCCATAAAATAAACTTAAGTTGATAGTTTGTACTACGTATGTATGTATGTATATATAAGTTGATAGTTTGGACTAGAAGCTACCTATTCATAATAACGATTAATCCTTTGATCTAAGTGCCCTTGTAAGCTAGTACCATTTAGATATACCCAGCCAGGGGCGGCACCCTACATAAGAGTACTGTTCACAACTTACCTCAGTTGTAACTTGAGCCTGGTATATGGGATTTGGTAGTATATCTGTTGTATCTGTTTCGTTTTTAGCTGTTGTGGCTATTGTTATTGTTGGTTTCGTAGTGGGCTTCTTTAGCTTTTGGCTTGTTTCGTTCGTTTTGGGTTTCGTTTTGGCTTCAGTTATTTTCTTGCCATTTTGCAGTGTCTGCAAATCCTTCTTCAGTTGTCCTATATTACGTTCTTTGGTTTTGATTTCCTCTAGCTGCAAAAAGAACACAAGTCAAACATTTATTTAACATTAAGACCCACTTCATGCTACGCAATACGAATCTACTCGCTTGAAGTACCACATTTGTATGTATAAGTAAAAATATATATATGTATATACAAAAATATGAAAAAAGTTGCCCGTCCGCTTCTACGACAAGTTGAGTTCCTCACTAAACTGTGCGTAACTTACCAAACGTGTTATTTCAATTTTGGCTGACTTTTGTATCTGAGTCAATCGGTTTTCATATGCAGTTTTCAATTGGCGCATATCAGCTGCCTTGCGTCTATCAGCCTGCCCAATGATCTGCAAGAAATCATCACGTATATGTACAGGTTTTAAAAAATTGGGTCCACCTAGCAACACCATTATCATCATCAAAAAGGAACAACAACAAAAAACATGGCGGTGGCACAAGCAAGCATTTTCCATGCCGTTAGTTGCACTTAGTTGCAAATCCATTAACCAAACGAGACACATAACAAAACAATCAAAAAACAATATTTGCTGGTCGTCAGATATGGCAAGCATTAATGGAATTAAAATTGCCAGCCACGCAGCCGGGCTATAAAAACAAAGCTGTCCAGTGTCTTAGCCAATAGTTCGTCTCTTTCAACGCGATGGCAGCTGCAATCCAACATTGGCCAACATTGCTCCTTCTGGTGCTGTGGTCAACACACCTGAACGCGGCCAATCATATAAGAATACCACGGAACAATTCCCGGGACTCCGAACTCATCGTGGAGGTTAGCAAAATATTGTGCCGTGCAAATATCAAAGTGCTCTATGTGTACTTTGAGAATCAGCAAACCCATGATCATTCCGGCGAGATACTGCGTGAGGTAACCAAGTGTGATATATCCTATATATCGATTCGGTAAGTTATAGTCGTGGTAGCAAAGTAGAGCTGCAAAACAATCGATAATATTGATTGGTTTTCATTTTCGACCACTATCAATTAGTCCACTCCAATACATGTATACCAGGAGGTCTATTTTTAATTGTTCAGGCCTGTTCCCATATCCGATTACTCAGCATTCCGAATAGTCGTAGATTATGTGTTCTCATTTTCGAATAAAATAAGAATCTATTTTCCTTTTGGAAGTTGTGTTTAAAAGGTTTAGATTCCACTGGCTAAAAAGCCAAACTTTTCCAAACGTTTTTTCATAATTTTACGGAAATAAGAACAGCTAATAAATTCAATTCCGAATGCTTTCATCGGAATCGGAAATAGGAACAATCCTAATTATAATTTCAAATTTCAATTCCTCTTCTGCGACTATCGCGAAACTATCAATACTATATTTTTGTAGCTCCATTTTTACAGAGTAACACTTCGATTCCATTTGCAAAAGTCATTCTTTAATTGCATATTCATTTCATAGCTTATTTATGTTTGGTTAAGAACAATAAATTTTTGATATCAAATTTGTTTATATTACCACTTTCCTTGTATGAGTTTTTCTTTGATTGGAACTTCCTCTAATTTATTTAAAAATTGGTTAAAAAGATTACAATCTGGAATATATTACATGTGACCAAGTAAGGATTACATTTGCAAACGATAAATTAAGGCAATATCTTTGAAAACATGTTGCCCAGCAATAAAAAAAAAAGGTTTGGGGTCAAGCTTATTGAAGTAGTTGTGATAAGACAATTTTAATCAATAAAACTCTTGAGTTCTTGATAGATCTGTATCTCTGCTGAATGCAATGATACATATTTTTAAAGCGAGTAATTTTCTAGCACCCGGTTTTTGAATTGCGGTATTTTCATCAATATTTAGGGAAAACAATAGATTTGTCTCAACTGAACAATTAGTGGTAATTAAGTTTCTAAGCAGCGGACTATGGATCAGTAAGAAGTATCAAACTATTTACATTTATGATAATTATTTTGTTGTAACGATTACCAAATTTGTATATTGGAATCAGAAATACAAGCATTCAGCAGGTAAAATCATTTATATATTATATCAAGTATTATAAATTGATGAAAAATATTCTTATCCAAACATAAAACGCTACGAATTGAAATTCGTTTGAAGTAAATTGAAGTAAATTCTTTTAATTTTGGTTTCAAAGCTTTTCATTGCTCAAAATGCTTGTTTTGACCGCTTCGAGTTGTTCATAAACAGATTGAACTTATGTTTCTCGTTTTCTTTCTTTATTGCCGACAGAATGAATTTTCGTCCGCTGAAGGCAGTAAAAAATGATGGCATACTGATGTACATGATTATGATCATCAGGGACATATCGCAGCCCCTGAAATTGTCGCTGATTAACAAGAAATCAGCTGGGAAACATCTATCACATGTGATTCTCCTCGTCCGGGACTCTCGAATGCTCTCATTAGCCTGGATGCGAGCCAGCTTTAGGCAGTTTTGGGCCATTTGGCTGCTGAACATTGTCATCATCTTCTGGCGCAATGATCGTATGCATGTGTATCGCTACAATCCGTTTGACGATGACTTTCTGCTGCCCGTGCCCCTGGAGAGAGGAGAGTTGCCAACACTGGGGCAGCTGTTTCCCAAGACGATACCGAACATGCAACGCAAGCCGCTCCGCATGTGTATGTACATGGATAATGTACGCTGCTTTCGGGGGCCTAATGGTAAGATCGTGGGCTCAGATGGACTTCTCTCCGGCTATATAGCGGACAGCTTGAATGCAACGCGGATTATCACACGGCCGATGTCCTATGCCACGAATAATAATAGCATGGACATCTGCTCCTTGGAGATGTCCCAGGAATTCGATGATGTGGCAATGAACATTAGATTCCTGGCGCCGAATACGTTCAAAAAGCGCGTTGAATTCACTGTAGCTCACAATCGGGACGATCTATGCGTGATTGTGCCCAAGGCCAAAGCTGAAACATTATTCTGGAACATTTTTCGCTCCTTTGGGGGTTGGGTATGGCTTTCCATCCTGTGCTCCGTGCTGTTAGCCAACTTCTTCTGCTATATTCTGTACGGTCAAACTGTTGCATGCTTGAGACTTCAGCTGTTTTCCTGCATCCTGTCGCAGCCACTAGTCCAGACTCCGCGAATGAGCTCGGTGCGCATGTTCCTGATCTTCTGGCTCTATTTTGGAATGCTCATCTGTACCGCTTTCAAGGGCAATCTTACCAGCATGCTGGTTTACCGCAAATCCCTACCCGACATCGATGACTTGAGCATGCTGGCCAACTCGCCATATAAGATACTCATCCGTCCGCGTCACATCAAGTACATTCATCAGTTCTTGAGCAACAACCATCAGCATGAGGCCAAGATCAGGCGGCTAATGCTGAAGGTGCCGGAGTCGGTGCTGATCAATAATCTAAATCGAAACGATCAATCCTATGCGTATCTGGAGAAATATCACCTTGCCTCGTTCCAGGTGAGCGCGCGTCAGCATATGCGCATGGGTCGGCCCCTGTTCCACCTGATGGACAGCTGCCTAGTGCCCTTCCATGGGGTATACATTGTGCCCTATGGTTCACCCTACCTGGGCTTTCTCAACAAGCTAATACGGAGCGCACATGAGTTTGGCTTTGAGCGCTATTGGGATCGCACTATGAACGCGGCATTTATTAAGTCCGGCACCAAAATGCACAACAATCGGAGGCGCAGCAGCAGCAGCAGCGATGATCCGGTCGTACTCAAACTGGAGCACTTTCACGCCGTATTCTTTCTTTGGGCCATTGGCATTGTGCTGGCGTTCTTGGTGTTCTTATGGGAGTTGCTAGCACATAACTGAGCCAAAACAAAGCGCAAGCGCTAGGCAATCATGCAAACTTAAGCATATGTATGCTCTACATACATACATATGTACATGCATGCATACACCTGTACAGTGTACACTCACCTGGGTCTTTTCCTCTTTGGTTTTGTTTGCTTCCTTCAGCACGGCGATCTCATTTGTCAGTCTTTGGATTTCATAGTTGATTAGGCCATCAGCAGGCCACATGGCTGTTGGCCTCCACGGCCAACTCGTTGGGCTTCTTCGTTGCATTACACTTCTTCGTTGACTCCAGCGATAGCTGTAGTTTCTTCACTTCGCCTCGCCATTTTCGGCTATCGGCATCGTTTTGCGCTCTGCAAGCAAACACGAATTGGCGCCACAATTAGAATTATCGATTATCGATTACCAAGTGAAAAGTCAAGTGAGAACACTTTATTTGGGTTGACACCTTCTAATGAGAAATATTGCGGCAGAACAACAATGAGAACAAGCAAGAACAGCTATTCTGGTTGCTTAATATACACATAGATCTACAGAAATTTTAATTGAAATGATCCTATAAGGTAACCTTGTCCTAACTAGAGTTATGGCAATCATTACAACATTTATTCATGGCTCAGCTTTCAACCGACTGTTCCCATTTCAATAATAAGATATACACGGCTGATAAACTGATTAAAATTAAATATTGGTTTGAAAAGTTTACTATTGGAAATGAGAACTATTTAAACACAGCCATAAAATTGGAAAATCGGTTTCTTTTTCGGAATAATTCGGAATAAAACGTGCTTGGTTATAGGAGCAGATCTAATTTAATTTTAAATTCGATCGCAATATCTCTAAATCCAACGAGTATTACAATTTTACTATAAAAGGTACAAGATATAATTAATTGTTCGATAATTTTCAATTTTGATCAACTACTATAAAACATAATCCAACCTTAAATTCAGTATAGTTGAGTTTTGAAAACAAAACAATTTTCCGCTGATCGTTGCTATATAATATACTGATACGATCAAGCCGTAAAGCTTTTAAGTTTTCAATCTTGGCAAAGAACTGTTCATAGTATAGCTGATACTCGCAAGAAAATTGAAGATGTCATCCCAGTTTTAAACACTGCTTACCTCAAGGCGCGCACTGCACCACGTTCAGTTATCAGGCTGGACTTAAGCTTTAAATAAAAAATCGCACAGAATTAATACCACTCATGGGTGTACATATTTATTTGAACATGGGTGTTACCTCATTCACTTCCAAACGCAGCTGCTCGGCGAGCGCGTTTAGCTTTTGAATTGTGTCCAGGTTCTCTTGCAGCTTGCGCTTGAAGCGCTGTGGTGCCGCTGAAAGCACATTAACGCCGCCGATTATAACGGGACGCTCGACCTTGCTGGACTGCCGGGCGGGAGCTTTTGGCGCTGCCGTCGCTGCATTGGCAGTCGAGTTGGCAGTCTCAAGTGTGCTGTTATTATTGGTATTATCCTTGGAGCGGCATTTTATATTTAGGTGTATGCCCTCGATGCGTGTGCGTTTCTCCTGATTAACGGTATCCCCAACGGATGTGAGCGATGCGCTCAGCTTCTTCTTCCGTTTCAATTTATTTTTGTTCGAGACAAGCGTTTGCCAATCTTCATTTTCGTGCTGGAAGCTCTGTTTTATTTTGGAGACCTGCTCTTGCTCTATCCTACGCACTGCCCCATTGTGGGGCGTCAATATGTGTGCGGTTTTCTCATTGAACCCTTTGCTAGAGGTCGTTCTTATTTGATTATCAGCCATTTTTTATATGTACATATAGCTTGAACTTTAAACAAGTTTCACGTTTACGTTTAACGTATATAAAAAATGTAGCTGTCGTTATAAATAAAATGCTGTATATGCGGTGTGGTCCGACCTAACCGAAAGTCTCGCAATATTTCACTTTGGTCATTGGAAGATCAATTGATCAATCGCAGCCGCTGAGTTCATTCAGGGTTTATCTGCAAAATGAAGAGAACAAAACAAATGAATATCTCAAAGTTCTTTTAAGAAACACAGGGTGTCTTTCTTTTGTGGTACCCGACGTTCAATTCCCATAAAATGACAGCTGTCTGTCAAAGCACTCTCTAAAAACGTCAATCCCGTGTAATTTTTAAAAGAGCCAACTGAAACTGTCAAAATGGTTTTTAACAAAGAGTAATTAGTTTATGGGGTGACTGAGCTTCATGAAATTATGTGGAGAGTTACTGGCTTGAGCCGGAAGGCGCCATCCTGCAGGCAGAAACATCGATTAATTGTAACAAATTTTCCCGAATCAATCGATTTCGAAAATTGGTGAATAAAAGTGGCCAACTCGTTCACCAGATTTAGACTCCCATAAGATAGGGATCATTGAAAAGCAAGTTCTGCCAGGAAATCGCTAGGAAATCACCAGAAATTTCTCTAAATAGTGCTGGAAAATGAATATGAAATGAAATGGGCAGAGAATGCGGTCAGTTATGACAGATGCTATAACTTTCAAAAACTAGCTTAGAAAATTATAGAGCTAGTGCTCACAAAGAAATCGTTGACTTAATTCAAATTATAAATGAAAAAACTTCGAGTAACACAAAAAGAAGCATCTTTATATATCTCTTTAAGGTTAAGCTAAAAGCAAATATCTTAAACTGGTTTAAAGGATTGGGTTAAGAAGAACGAATAATATGTTAAGCTTCTATTAAGGTAAAGTTTCTTTAAGGGTTATCTGTTGTTTGGTTTGTACATTTCTATGGTATTTAGAAGGCTTCCCAACTGTCGTTTATTGCTTCCAAGCTACTTTGTTGTTTGTTTTTCTGTTCCATCAACAAGTATCACCCTTTTATTGATTTATACAGAAATTGTTGGCATTTCCTTCAACAATATGTGGCACACATGCAAGTACAATACATCATCTATACAGAGTCTAAGTATAGTTAGTGTTACTACTGTATAAGTTTATATCTAGATGACGTCAAGCGGCGCGCCTTTGCAATGATATAGACTACCCCCCAGTTGGGGCTGTACAATAAACACGCATAAAAATCATATTATACGATGGGGCTGATGTGGCAACCAGAGCCAAAATTCTTTACATTGTTCTTGCATCCGCTTAATAATAACAATATAACCGAACAGTATTGTACATATAGTATGTATATTGAGAACTGTACAGAGATTGTGTAGCCGAGGGCCTCGTTATTACGAGTTCATAGAGCTGGCTCTCTTCAATTATTTGCCAGATCATCTTTATCAAGGCCGCAAATCTATATATATATAGAATGTATATACTCTGGCGACTATATAGAACTGACGATTGGAATTTGATTTGTCAATGCGACTTAATAAACTGCGAATATGTAGATTACGAGTATAAGTAAATGTGGAGCTCTCATGTTGCACATTTAATTAAATTAAAAATGTTGCCTCAACTCAACGTTAATAAAGTGTTATTTGGGTTGAAGCACGACATGGTGACATCACGTGCCTTGCCTTTCACAGTCGCCCACAACATCTCCATCCACAAAAAGAAAAAACATGAAACATTTTGCTTCGAAATTTTGCCACATTTTTCCCAACAATTTTCGAAAAGTTTTTAGTCTTTCCTAAACGTATGAGTATACCATAAATCGTGCCCAAATGATGAGTCGTTAAAATATCTATAAATTGTTTTCTTGGACGCTGATTCATTCAAGATCACCAAAAATTATCATATACGCACCGTTAACATTAAAAACCTTGGAATATACTTTGCGTAAACTAGAACAAAGTTTGGCATGCGTCGTAATTTAACATAAGAAATTGTAGTTTATTCTTCTTCTCACTCCACTTGAATTTCGTAACAGTATAAAATGTTTATTTACTTTCGGTTTTTGTGGCTTGTTTGTTTGAACTATTTCTTGCAGTGTATTTTGCAATGACGTCAATATGTATACTATGTTAATTTTAGTATATTCCGCCTTGCGGACTATGTCAAAATTGTCGGTATGCAGACAAGCTCTTTAAATGTTTCTTTATACATACAGTAATTGTTTCCACCAAAATTTTGTAATATTCAACACTTTTTGTTTTAGTTTATACTCGTAACAAGTAGCTTTCAATATTTGCAACAATATTACAGCTACTGCTAATGTTCATCGAAAAATATATGTATGTTACAAATTAGTTTAGTTAATTAATATATCAATTTAAAAAATAAACTTTTTATTCTAGTTGCTAGTTTCGTTTGCTTAGCGGTAGCGGAGATCTTTCGTTTCGGTCGGACACCGATTGACTAACCCGATGGCACGAGCTTTCGTGTGCTTTCCATATGCCGTTCCATTTAATTAAAGAAAGCTTTGGCATTTATTGATGCATTCTGAATATGTATGTATGTGTGTGTGTGTGGGTTGTGGGTTGTGGGGTCAGTTGCCGCGCTTGGGGGTGAAAAAGCTTTGGCCGCTATGCGTGCACAAAAGAAATTCTTCCGACCGGCAGCAGGCGCTGCCGGAATCGGCAATTGATTGAATCGTGAGCATTTGTTTTGACTGCATTCATAACCAAAACAAACTTTCTGCGTATGTACATATGTGTGTATGTGTTTGGACCTTAAAGAAAATAGAAGAGGCTGGCAACAGCTGGAACTTACAAATGACACATAAATTTATGACAATGACTTAACGGCACGATGAATGATGGACGCAATTAGGACAGCGAAATTTCTCATAAGTGTTTGTGTGTGTGTGTGTGTGTTTTTGGTTAAAAACTTGAGCTCTAAACATAGCATATAGTTTTATTATTTCTTTATCATACTTACTCCTTATGCTGTTTATGTACATTTCGTTATTCAAGTACTGCGACAGTTGCAGTTTCGTAATCACTTAAATTCGTTGATCGAGACTCACTTGACATTTTTAATTTGTCATGACGATGTGTGCGATATCACAAACCTTGAGCAACTAAAATTCCAATTCCATTTCACCGAATTAGATTTAGGTATTTAGGTATATTTGATCATGGTTGATAATTGAATTGGCTTTCAAATGGCTCCTCTGCTCGAACGAACAACTCACTCAAGTTGAGCGGTCGGAACAAACTAAAAACACGCAACAAATTCTAAAATGGAATATACGGCCTATGTGTGAACAACGAGTGGAAGATCGCCAAATTTATATAAATAGATAGAAAAAAACGCATCTATATTTGAAGTTTGAACAAAAAGGGGACAACTACATCGTATCTTTCTCACACTATTTTCTATAAATGGTCTTGGCGTTCGTATCATTAATTAATAATTATTTACAATATTCCTTTGATAAACGTTTTAATTTAGCAAAAAGTTTATGTTTGATTCGCTTTTGTAACGGGTTTTCAGCTTAATTTGAATTTACATGCAAGCTGGTCAATACATACGTCATAGCATGACTCGACAAGCAGTTATCGAAGTAATCTAGTATTCTCATTATTTTATTAACACATCAAAGCATGCATTGCATCAAGGAGTTTACACTTACACCCCAGCAGTATCAGAACACATAGTCTAGTCGTCGCAAGCGGACAATATAAAAAAAAATAAAAAAATTTTTAAAAAAATATAAAAAAATTAGTTTAAGTATCGTTATATTTTGTACGATATTTGTGAGCATCGAAATCGTAGCAACGCTGCGATGTATCGATAGCGTCATCGATGACTTACTGCTCCGCCGCTTACTCATTGCGGAAAACGTGAAAGAAAATCATATTGCCGCCTGTCTGCTACAAAATTGTTTTACACAATATAAACCTACAACGGCAAATCCCATCACTTAAATATGGTAAGTAAAGTTGTAAATTAAAGCTTCAGCTGCGAAAACAGCGCAAACAATAAATAATTGTTACAAATGGCGAACAACTGTTTTAAGACCATCTGCACCGCGTGACTATTAACATTAATTTTATAGATTTGTTTTATTAAGCGCATATAAATCTAAAGTATATGCAACAAGTCAGTATAACTGTGCATTTAAATGAAACTGCATCATGCGGCACTCAAACATAACCTTCAAAGAAGCTTCTCGCAAAACTGACAACCGAAGTGTGTCTGACTAATTATACCCTGTATTCATATAAAAAGTCTAAAAGGGTGTTATAAAGTTGCGCAAAAGTTTGTCACAGGCATCCTTTAGTGTTCGTTTTGTACATGAAGCGGATCAAAGGAAAGCAGTGCCGCGGTCGCTTTCATGCACTGTCGGTGAACTGCTTGAAGTGCACTGCTTTATATTCAAATACGAATATGTGCTGGGCTCGGGGTATTTCGTAGTCGAGCACACTCAACTAAAACATTCTAACGTGTTATTATGATTTTATTATGCCTTGCAGCAGCCACAAATTGTGCTCCTGAAGGAAGGCACCGACACTTCGCAGGGCAAGCCGCAGCTAATATCGAATATCAATGCCTGCCAAACGATTGTGGACGCTGTGCGCACCACTTTGGGGCCCCGCGGCATGGACAAATTGATTGTCGATGCACAGGGCAAGGCAACCATATCGAATGATGGCGCCACTATCATGAAACTGCTGCAGATTGTGCATCCTGCTGCTAAAACACTGGTCGACATTGCCAAGTCACAGGACGCTGAGGTAAATTATAGCAACTGATTTGAAAATATACGTCACGTGACTTGTCCGCGTTCCCAACAGGTTGGCGATGGTACCACATCTGTTGTGCTGCTGGCTGGCGAGTTCCTCAAGCAGGTCAAACCCTTCATTGAGGAGGGTGTGCATCCTCGCATTGTGATCAAGGCCATACGCAAGGCGCTGCAGCTGTGCATGGACAAGATTAATGAGATGGCCGTGCGCATTGAGAATCAGTCAAAGGACGAGCAGCGTGTGCTCCTTGAGAAATGCGCGGCAACTGCCATGTCCTCCAAGCTGATACACCAGCAGAAAGATTTCTTTTCCAAAATCGTTGTCGAAGCTGTGCTCTCGCTGGATGATCTGCTGCCGCTGAACATGATTGGTATCAAGAAGGTCGCAGGCGGTTCGCTGGAGGAATCCCAGCTGGTCTCAGGTGTGGCCTTCAAGAAGACCTTCTCATATGCCGGCTTCGAGATGGCGCCCAAGTCCTACGAGACCTGCAAAATTGCCTTGCTAAACATTGAATTGGAATTGAAGGCTGAGCGTGATAATGCCGAAATTCGCGTGGACAATGTCAAGGAGTATCAGAAGATCGTTGATGCCGAGTGGCAAATTCTGTATAACAAATTGGCCAAAATCCATGAATCTGGTGCCAATGTGGTGCTCTCTAAGCTGCCAATTGGCGATGTGGCCACACAGTATTTCGCTGATCGCAACATTTTCTGCGCTGGCCGCGTGCCCGAGGAGGATCTCAAGCGCACAATGAAGGCCTGTGGCGGTGCCGTCATGACCACCGCCAATGACATCCAACCCAATGTTCTTGGCCTGTGCGAGCGGTTTGAGGAGCGCCAGGTGGGCGGCGACCGTTTTAATCTATTCCAAGGTGTGTACAAGACATCAAATACTTTTCAAACACATCATACTTAAAATATCCATCTTTTCCTGTAGGCTGCCCGAATGCCAAGACCAGCACACTGATTCTGCGTGGCGGCGCCGAGCAGTTCCTTGAGGAGACGGAGCGCTCACTGCACGATGCCATTATGATTGTGCGTCGCACCATTAAACACGATTCAGTTGTCGCCGGCGGCGGTGCCATCGAAATGGAACTGTCCAAGATTCTGCGCGACTACTCGCGCACCATTGCCGGCAAGGAGCAGCTGTTGATTGCAGCTATTGCAAAGGGCCTGGAGATCATACCGCGCCAGCTGTGCGACAATGCCGGCTTCGATGCGACCAACATTCTCAACAAGCTGCGCCAGAAGCATGCCCAAGGTGAGTCTCTAAACTATTGTCCTTGTCAGTGTGCTTTCATCTGTTTCTTTACAAAATGTTTGCCTGGCAATTCAGTTATCATTTTATCGTTTTAACCCGTGCAGGACTGTTCCTAGAACATAATCTACTTCCTGTTTCCGCTTTCACTTTGAAGAAGATTGTGCTGTTTTTATATCCTAGCATTGGGTATTATAATTTTGTATAATTGACTGTAGGACTTAATAAGGACAATCTATTAATTCAATCAATCTATCAATTTCTATGAACTATTCTCCCAACCTTACAGCTGCCATAGATAGGAACAATGAAATGAAAGTGAATTGTATGAAAACCTTTTGTTTTAACAGATTTCTTAATCAAAATCGGCAATTGCAGTTTATTTAATCTAAGTCCGAAAACTATATCGTAAAGCTGCCACAGGAATGATACATCGCGAATTGAGATTTTATATTATAAACCTTGTAAGCATATGCATATATCGGCAAGGATATATAACTTGGGCATCTAGCTGTGATTTTTTGTTTAGAAGCTAGGAAGCGTAACTTTCCACAGTTTCCTTTTTGCAAAATGAGTAGAAAACTCTAGTATGCTATTATTTATTTCCCATCCAATTAAGTTACAGATCTATGCCACTACAGATCTATGCCACTAGTTGGACTTCAAACTCATAACTTACAAAAAACTCTTTTTTTCTTTAATTGTAATTTTTAGAACTGTTATATTATATAGCAGGGTCCATTTATTCTTTTTGTACATTTTAATACTTTATTTGTAACTTATTTACTTTGAATTTAAATTTTTTTTCTTATGCTGCTCGAGCTGGCCGTGCCACAATTGAAAGCATGGCTCTTGACATAGACCCGGCATATTGGGGCAGGCGTTGCACATGAACTTGCTATACTGCAACATGCCGGCCTTGCCGCAATGTCGACAATTCTTACGCGCTGGCTTACCATTGTGTTGAATGGCCACCAGTTCATGCTTGGGCTCATCGTTTTTGGCATCTGCAGGAGGGCAAAGGGTTGTGGCTTGCTTGCTGTGGCCTGTAGCAGAGGCAACAGCAACAGCAACCATGGCCACAGGCTGTGAAGTGTCCAGCTTGAGTAGCGATTTAATGATGGCCACACGGCATTCGGCATAGGTCTTTAGTTTAGTGGGATCGGTTCCGGGATAGAGGCGCGCTCGCTGCGCATTGGCCACATAGAGTAGATGGGCATTAAACGCCAGCATGTTTAGTAAATAGATGGCCAACTGTTGCTGCGGCTGCATGCCACAGCAGTTGGGCTGATAGTTTAACAGCTGCTGCCTGGTGGTGGACTGTCTGGATCCCAGTTGATACTCCAGCTGTTGTATGAGTTTAGGACGTGCGTTAACCTTCTGAAAGGACAGTTCTTTGGCATAGATGGCCAAACAATCTGAGCTATAGAAGTAGACACACTTCTCGCGTCGTCGCCATTTGGCCATCATCAGTGGCGTTGCGTATCGGATGGCAAAACTTTGCGGCGGCAGCTGCAAATGCACCAGCCCCTTGCTGTTGCCATATCGATTTCTGTCCAGCAGTCCATTGCAGTAGATGCCCAGATTGGACAGCTCATAGGCCAGGCCGTAACTGCCATAGTATTTGCACACATAAAGGCTGTGTCCGCGCTGTTGTTGATCCTTCAGCAGCTGCAGCGCCAGCTCATTACGATGCACCACCAATTGACGTGAGTTGCGTGCCAGCTTTTCAGCCACAATCTCTGGCAGTATTTTGATTATCATGCCGCTCGGCTCCGTGAGCAAGTGCAGCATTAGCGCATTACTGCGATGCTTTATAGGCAGCTCGTGGTGATAATTAAACTTGTTCTTCCATTGGATGATGGGCTCATTAAGCACAAGCTGCTGCCCGCACACATACAGCGCCGACATACGCGCATTGAAGTAGTTGATCAGCTTACCAGCATCTCCCACATCATTGCTCACACCCACGCTGCCATTGAGCTCATCAAAGTTGAGCGACTGCAGCAGTTCGAGAAAACGCAGCTGTGACATTTTCTGCGCAAAGCCCACAAATCCAAGAAACATGTTGTCGCTCCAATAGTCGCTTATTTGGGCCAACTTTACGTCGCTCATAAGCAGGCAGAGGCCCACAAAGATTTCCAGCTCCTCGACGTTGACGCCCAGCGTTGCGTTGTGTCCATTGCAGCTGCGCGCGAGCTGAGCAAAGAACTCGGCACGACCGCCCAGCAGCTGGTAGAAGCAGAAAACGGGACAGAGGGATTTTCTGGTTGCATTCAGCCCCGTTTGCTGCACATTGAATTTGAATATCATACGTGGCGTTATCTGTTGCACTGTCCATTCTGGATCATATTCATCAACTTCATCTAAAACAAATGCATTAAGTATAAACAACAGTTTTATTCAAGCTAATCTTACCTTGGTTAAACACATCCTCCGCTCCAAAATTGATTTCCGAATAGCCATCCTCATCGGAGTCGCTCTGCTGCTGCTCCAGCTCAGCTTTTGTGTCGTCAGCTGCTACTGCAGTTTGCCCAGTTGCTTCAGTCGTTTCAGTCGCATCTTTTTGCTTTGTTGTAGCCAATTGCAGCTGCAATTCCGTCAAATCGGGCTTCACATCCACACAATCATAGTCGGCCAGCGGATAGCTGCTTGCAAGTTGCGGCTCCGATTTCACATCCAGACTTTGACGCTTCAATGGCGACCGGTGCACATCTTGACGCGGCTTCAGCAGCTGCTTTCGTTTACGTCCCGATGAGGACATATTCTATTGTAGATCTTATATTTAATTTTTTAGCAAGCAAAAATTTGCTGTTCAACGCAACGTCTACGACTAGCGCGTGTTTGTCTTGGCAGCTCTTTCCTTCGAAAGAATTCGTATTAGTGTGCGCTCTTTCGCACCAAGGGCAGCGCCTGCATATTTGTTGCTTTGTCTTTGCGCGCGACTTTTTTTTGAAGGTGGCTGCCAACTCGTTTTAAATTGCAAATATTTTCTAGAGATGTGCGCGGTCCCAGCATGTGCGGGAAATATATTTGAATACTCTTGCAGTGGATAAAAGTGGTATTCCTGACGTTATGATTAGATATGCTTACATTTTGTTTTCTTCTTTATTTAAATTTTGATTATGTAAACCGCTGATTGGCTTGAAAGATGCGAAATTAAATGTATTATATTTTTCATGTGTATGTCATGCATGCATAACATTTCAGGAATCGCTCTATTAGAATAATGTCACAAAATGCTTAACTCATTGTGAACCTATAAAATACATTTAATTTTTTAATTATTAAAGACAACACTTAAAAATTTTTGTGTTTATTTTTACAGGTGGCCAATGGTTTGGCGTTGACATCACCAAGGAGGACATTTCCGATAACTTTGAGCAATGTGTGTGGGAGCCTTCGATCATTAAGATCAATGCACTGACAGCCGCTGCCGAGGCCGCTTGCATGATCCTGTCTGTGGATGAGACAATAAAGAGCCCCAAGGCCGGCGAAGCGCCCATGGCAGGTGGCATGGGTGGTATGGGCCGCGGCATGGGCAGACCCATGTAAAATAAAATACACTTAATTCAAGCATATATCTTTTTAAAAAAAAGCAGCAACACTAAACATCATACACAAAAACAAAACACACTCAATGTTTCGCCTAGATTTCACTTGCATTTCTTTTTTCACTTAACACACGTACACATGTATTAATGGTCATAAGTCGCAGGCTTATTTGTTACAACTATTGAACAATCTACATATTAACTGACCTATGCCTATGTCTAATAAAAAATGAAACATGTATTTTTCATAACACATATATGCGGGTTTTTTATTTTAGTCTGGCTAGTATTTTTCGTACTCATTTTAGTTCTGTTTTTAGAGCTGTTATTTTTTTATTGAAATTTTAAGCTAAATAAGTAGATCTATAGTTTTGATTTGTTTTACTTGTCACGGTGACAAATGTGACTGTTTCCAAAGAGACTGTGACCACGAGTTAAAATCTTATAAATATATTATTGGCTGTTAGCGCTTGAGCATAAAAACAAAACAAAAAATGGTGGTGTCAAGGATTTTGTGAATTGCTGTAAATTTTGATAATTTATTTAAAAACCTGTTAATTCCACCAAAAACAAGCGATGCAGCGGAAAGCAATCGTTATTGTCACCAAAAACTTAATGTATCGATTACAACTATCGATAGTCATGCAGCTCTTACATCTCTAATCCGTGCTCACTCATTTGTGTACTTTTGCATTTACATATTTTTATATTGATATTTAGGCGCACTGGGCCTATCTTTGACTTAGTTAATTGTTGTAAGTGGTAAATATAAAATTAGTACAAGCTCTTAGTTTTGTTTTCGAATGTTATTTTTCATTTAACGCAGAATTCCAGAGAATACACAAAACTGGACAATGCGCAGCAAGCAACATCACAAATTTCCTATGGCACAATTGAGGATATCAAATTTGATGATTCTATTGACAAAGAGCAACGAAGAAGGGCATACGCAGCTGCACGCTCCAGAGCTTATCGAGCCCGAAAGAAATTAAATAAAACTGCAGTTCATTTAGACGACTCAGTTGTACAGGGAGTAGCTAGAACTGATGAAACATGCTACGAAGAAATTGAAGAAATATCATCCGATGATTCCGTTGGGAAGCTGCAACGAAAGAAGGAAGAAGCCGCTGCAAGCTCAAGAGCTTACCGAGCGCGGAAAAAAGGTAAAATTCAAGTTGAATCGTACCAGAAAAGAGCGGAAAGTGCTAAGGATATTGAAGTCGATACAATTAACGCGGTTACAATGATACCAACTGTAGAGGCAGTTCTAGTTTCTCCGATTTATAAAGCCCAAGAACAATTGCCTATTGTTAAGCCCCGTAATCGATTAAAAAGAAAATGGTCTTCCGAAGCTACACGCTTGAGAGCTTATAGAGCTCGAAAGAAATTAACTCCGGATAATCAGGAAAAACACGTAGAAATAACTTCGGGTGAATTACAACGAAGAAGGGCTGCATCAGTTGCAAGCTCAAGAGCTTATCGAGCCCGCATTAAGTCAAATAGGACTAAGTTACTGGAACGAACAAAATCAAATAGTACTGAAAGTCTGACAGAAAATGCAGAAATGTCGGAAACTAATTACGTAGTTCCAATCATACCAAGTCTAGAAGCAGTTATAGACCCGGAAATTTACGAAACCCAAGAACAATTATGGCCACAACCTGTTGGAGAAATGAAAGAAATATCTTCGGGTGAGTCTTTTGACAGTTTACAACGAAAAGGGCTTCCGCAGCTAAACATCGGAGACTCTGATGTCAATCAATACAACAAAGAGCAGGAATTCAAGTCATATCATGACACGAAGTCAATAAAATATTGATTGCAAAATGAGATTTAATATAATTTTAATGGGTGCTGGGTATAACAAATATTTACATGTTTTGTTTTTATGTATAGTCAATATTTTTCCCCTCAATGTTTTATTGTTATTTTTAAATATTTATTTCTTTTCAGATATTCGGAATCAAATGTGGAAAAAATCGCAAAAATGTCCGAAAGCCAGATTCAACTATGGTAGTATGTCAGGAGGTGAATATGACGCAACTAGCAAACCCTTAATATCACCAGGAACATCTTTCTTGGACGAGAATCCTGTTGAATCATTACATTCATATGCAGAGAGTTCTGTCGAGCATCGTGATTCAAAAACTCATTTTGCAAGCAGTTCTAATATCAATTCTGAGATGTTTTTGCGACTTCAGCAAAATACGAATAATGAAAGGAAATGGAATGATGACGAAGCATTTTTCAAAAGCCTGTTACC
Source organism: Hirtodrosophila confusa (assembly GCA_035043065.1). Lineage (NCBI taxonomy): Eukaryota > Metazoa > Arthropoda > Insecta > Diptera > Drosophilidae > Hirtodrosophila > Hirtodrosophila confusa. Next base: position 537,070 of record JAWNNI010000135.1, on the reverse strand, counting down.
ATATATGAAGAATATGGATATGCAACAAAAATTATTGTGCAGGATTGAAATTCAAAGGACAGTGTATAGTTTCGCATTTCCCAATCCAGAATACACAAACGGCCACAACAGTTAATATTCTGCATATTAGTTATTATTATTAAGCGTATATTACTAAATCACACAAATTTCATGCGCATCCCTCAATATTTGTTACTTATTGAGCTAAGTAAGTTTTATAGCAATTGACCTATTGCAATGATCGAATGTAAAAAGGAATATAATCACATGCATATATATTCTATAGATATAACTTAAATAATTCTCACTAACTAAACTATGTTCCCGTTTACCTAGGTTTTGTTTAGTTTGTAACAGCAAATTTTGCTATAAAAACCATATGTAAAAAGTTTATTCTTTCATTAACCAATAGGAAAAAGCATTTCTTTACTACTATGATATAGAAACAAAATTTATGTACAACAAGTAAGAATGCTATAGTCGAGTATACCCGACTACGAAACTCCCTGTACCCAGGTCAAAAATTTCTGATCGCATCATCGTAAACTTACACATACACACACATACATACACAAGGGCGCACACACACGAGCCACAGCGCAAGCGAAGCATTTTAAGTGGTGGCTGTGCTTCTTCTTGCCCTTGCTGCAGCACTGAATCTTCTTTCGTGAATAACTTCCGTGTTTATTATCCGATCGACTTGAAATTTGGACAGTAGATTAATAGGGACTAAGGTATTGGACATGCCAGATCTTAAGGCTATATCTTGAAAATTATAACTGTAAAACGGTTTTTATCGAATAGCGGGGGAACGGGGGAGATATCTCAAATCTAAAATAAACTTGACCTGCTCCCGCTATACACGAACCTACACTCCAAATTTGGTGTCTCTAGCTCTTATAGTTGCTGAGATCCTTGCGTTCATACATACGGACGGACAGACGGACGGACATGGCCAAATCAAAATCTCTTTTGATACTGATCAAGAATATATATACTTTATAGGGTCGGAGATGTCTCCTTCTGCCTGTTACATACATTTGCACAGATTTAGTACCCCCTTTTTACCCATTTTATGGGTACAGGGAGTAAAAACTGAACTCTCCCACATTTCGTGCCTATGGCAATTTTGATTAAATTTCACCAACCATTAATGTATAATAAGTCTCGCAATTACAGGGATTGGTTGAGATATTTATAAAGACCAAAGTGTTCTTCATAAAACTCATTTTCGATTAGATTACTCTTATGGCAGCTTTTCTGATTAAACTTTTATAGAGCAAACTACAACTTAGAATTGGTCAGAGATGTTTTAAGAAAAGCATGTGTCTAGTTGCATTAGGATAAGCTTTGGAACGGAGAGACTGGATTACATAAAAAGAAACAGACTGACATGGCTATATTGACTTATTTTGTTTAAGAATATATATACTTTATGGGGTCGCAATCGTCGCTTTAAATGCATTACACATTCTGTAACAAAATTATTAAAAGCGATTTGAATTGTCCCCTTTTCGGTTTATTATAAGCGATTTTGTTTTTGTAGTTTTCGTCGAAAATTACATGTGTACCTTATTCCAACCATCTGGCAACTCCGCTAGCGACTGCCGTGCGCTTTGCTAGCGTTTTTCGTACGCGGCTGGCATCAGTTCTTAGCTGTTTTTGTAGCCAGCACGTTGTTTGCGCGCGCGTTTTTTCTACGCACGCACACACACACACACAAACAAACAAACAAGCGGTCGCCGCATAAACAAGCAAGATTACATTGCGAGCAGTTTTTGTTTTGCAATGGGCAACCACAAAGTGTTAAAAACAGCTGGCATTAATCTTAGGTATTCAATGTACGATTTTATTGATGCCGTTAAAAAGCATCACATCATTTGGGATCGCGAGCACGAGAATTTCCATAATCGTGAACTGCGTGATCAGGCCTGGCAGCAGATTGGCCAACAGCTGTGCAAGAATTTTGAAACAGCGAGCGGCGGGGAGAAGCAGGAGATTGGTAAGACGTTAAATGATATGCGGCATGCAAATTTTGCATTTGTTTACAATTTTGTTTTGATTCGACAGCAAAAACCTTGCTTAAACGCTGGAAAAACACACGGGACAGTTATTTGCGAGTAAACAGACTGCGCCAAAGTGGCGAGGAAATCTCACGCGCATCCTACATATACGAGAAGGAGCTCAGCTTTCTCTTGGATGTCAAAGCCGAGGACGAGGAGACGTTTAAGGAGGAGACGCTGGCCAAGGCAACACCAAAACGCAAACAATTTCAAAAACTGAGAACGCCGGTCAAGAGGCGTCGCGATTCGGACAATCACAGCACAGCACTGGATACCGAAACAGCAGCGCAGGACACTGAAGCAACAGGACTGCATGCGGTTCTAGATACTTTAAACTACACAACAGATACCACCTCAACATTGCCTGGAGCCGGAGTGCACAGCAACTTCAAAGGCGAAGCGAACACGACATTCCCCATAGACCTTAACGCTTCCGGTAGTTCAACTGTAAATCCTATAGCCAACACCTCCGCTGATCCTGATCCCGATCAGGCATTTTTTGATAGCATTAAGCCGCACATGCAGCGCATGAGCACCGATCAAAAACTGGACTTTCAAATCGAAGTATTAAAAATGCTTCGCCATTTCAAACCAATCCCAAATTGACAAGCAATTTGGGATGAGGAGATCAATAAAAAAGCTTTAAAATTAGAACATAAATAAAATGGAAATTTGTTTTGTTGTACGTTGAATCCGTTGAGAAGTGCTGTAACAAGAGAGAGTGCCCGCCTGAAATCTCTTATTATTATGTAGTGTGACCGAAACTTGAAAGTAAGATATACCGTAGTTTTTTCTAATTCGCGAATTTCTTCTATTTGCTGGAAATATTTTTTAAAACTTGCGACAAGCTTTTTCAGTATAACTGCCATTTGATATGATACATTTTCAAGAAAGCATTTTTTTTGTACCACATCGTCCACAAATTATGTTGTTTTTTTTTCAATAAAGTTCGTCGGAAGAGGGTCGCTAACTTAGCTCCAAAAACTTAATTGCCGGTGTCCACATGCGCCGCTTAAGCGCCGTAACAGCCTAGAAACGGAAAATTCAAAGGATTTTGATAAAAATCTAAAATCTGGCAGACAACTTACAATTTATGCCTTTCCTTTGCCATTGTTTAAAGAAAATAACGCAGTTTTTTTGCCGGCCCTGTCATTTCATTGTCTGCTGCTTATCGATATGTACGCGCAGTTATCGGTATTTAAAAAAAAGAAAACCCAAATAAGATGAAATAAGTATAATAAGGTTATAAGAAATATATAATAAAGATGATTAATAATTAAACAGAATAAAAAACATTTTAAGTAAATGTTCATTAATTATTTATATGTTTAACTTGTACTTACATTTTACACAAGGTAAGCATAACAATTCGCTATGTCAATCAAAATTTAAATATAGAAATCCTTTTATGTTTAATAGATTACCACATAATTAACCAATGGGAGGAGCACAATAATTTATGTAAATAAAAAACTAATATTATTATTTATCGTTAAACTTACATTCTTCGAATATGCTATGTATCTTCCGTACTGCAGCCTGGGATTTGAGTTCGATATCTGCATATACAAATTGTAATACTATTTTTAAGTAGTAGCTAAAAAACGATCTACAATCGCACTTATTTGTGACCATTTTCAATTAATAATTTAAATTTAGCACACATATAAACTGTCAAAATTGAAATCAACGCATTTGGTACGGTGTAGTCCAAAGCGGTTTGGCCAGTTTCTGGCTTAAGAAAAAACCTAAGCCTGTATGTATATACTACATCTTGCCAATCGAGTTACATACAGCGGTTGTACATATACTCGTATTTACATATGTACATGGTGAGTTCAATATGATTTTGCCAATGCTCAGCAGGACTTATACATAGTGCTTGGTATATGGATGTGACTCTTCTTATTGTCAGCACAATTGAACGCAAAGCGAACATCTCAGCATATAAAATAAATGCTTGAGTAGCATATTTTTCTGAGTAACGTCTGTGAACGAGAGCTGTTGAAAAAAAAACTAAAATTTTATAAGTTTTAAAAATAATGTTTATTTGGCAACATCAATGTTATAACCCTCAAAACGTCGGATATTATATACTTCTATCTATGCCAGCAATTCTATCGTGCCTCCTTTTGATCATTGTAACGATATTTTTGAATATTATATATGTCCATATATATCAGTATTGGAGAATAAAGAATTAATATCCATTTAATCAAATCCAAAGTTTCTTGATTTTTTGAAGAATTGAGCTTCAGTACTTTGTCCATCCCTAAAAGTTAATAAACATTTTAGGTGCATCCGAGAAATTTGATGATTTGATTCAATCAACATTATAAGCGACTTCTCCGAGTATTATTTGGCGATGATCGATCATTAGTTGTACTCTTTACAACCTTCTGGTAAACGCTTATATTATTGGTAAGTCTTTGTCTTTTAGCAAACTCACTATAAAGATTATCTTAAGGATAAACTTTTACAAAGTTTCCTAAAGCATGTCAGCTCTTTTTTCGGCCGACTAAAATTCGTAAGCTTATCCCTTTTTATACCCTAGCAGAAGGTATTATAATTTTGTCTCGAAATGTGTAATGAAGGAGACGTTTCTGACCCAACAAAGTGTATATACATATTCTGAATCAGCATGAATAACCGAGTCGATATAGCCATGTCCGTCCGTCCGTCTGTCCGTCTGTTTCTATGCGAACTAGTCTCTCAGTTTTGACACATACCCTTCTCTTTGCTGCAGGCAGTACATATGTCGGAACCGGCCGGATCGGACTACTATAACATACAGCTGCCATAGGAATGATCGCTCGAAGACTTTGTTTTTGTATGAAAAACTGTTCTTTTATAAAGATATCCTCATCAAACTCACCAGAAACGAATATCTGACCAAATTTGGTTAAAATCGAACCACTTTATCACATAGCTGCCATAGGATCGGGTGAAAAATGAGCTGTTGTATGAAAAACTTTTTATATTACATCCAAACTAAGTGATAGTTTTATTATACTTCAAATAGTTTCCTATAATTTCATCAAAATCGTACCATATAGGAGCAATGAGACGAAAATTGAGATTTGTGTAAAAACATTGCTGCTAGGGTGTATAGTTTTGGCACTCCGAAGATAGTCGTTCTTTCTTGTTTTGAAATTATTTTATTTTAATGTTAAATTAACGATCAGAGCAACCCGCGGAATTATAAAATGTCCGTTATTTTTTGAGGGTATATGTACACATACTATAGCTACCCGCATAAAGACTTATCCATAATACTTATACATAAGTATGTACGAGTATATGCTCGTATGTATGTATTTTGAAACGTTTTCGTGGTAGTTTCAAGTTTCAGGAATTTCAGAACTGTGGAAGGTAGGGAGGGGGAACCCTAGTGCGCCGTCTGCTGTTGTCGTACACATTAGCAACGGGTCTGGCAGCTGTTTGAGCACTTCACGCGTTGCTGCCGCCTTTGTCTGCCTCTACCTGAATCCTCTGATATTATGTTCCCAGCGTGCATAACGTATTTTACGGACAGGCCCAAGGGAGATTTAGGTCAGATGAATGCCTTCTCCTGTACCTGTAGCAATGCCGTGCCATGCAGTGGAACAGAACAGAACAGAACACACACACAGACAAACAATCGACAGGAAGTCCTTTCGAGGCATTTATTTTTGAATGCCACCTTTGCTTATTGTTTCACTTAATAGGAGCCGGCTTTTGTTCGGCCGTGTCCCATACATACATAAGAATTAAATACGAGTACATATATATACAATAGTTAATCTAAATCTCAGCTTTGAGTATCAGGTTCTGAGCTCTCCAACAAAACAACCTGAGTGTTCTTATATCTCGTCCACGCCGCGTCCGCCCGCTGCAGATACTCATCAATCTCTTGATGCTTGGTCAGCAACTCGTACTTCTCCATTGCCAGCTTGAGCAGCACAAATTCCAGCGTACGAACGCCACCATTATGTGATGGCGTCCTCAGGCTGTCCACCAGCGTCAGATACTTGCGCAACAGCTCCACATGCTGGGCAAAGCTGCTGTCCTCCAGGCCGGCGTCCACCTCGTTCACATAGCGCAGCGTCTGCTTGAGCCGTGCGGCCAAATCGTTGCTCCGACCCACGAGCGGTGACAGCTCCAGATTGAGCTGCTGCACCGCCCGCTTGGTCTGCACCAGATGCTGCAGCGCTGCCTCATTGAATTGTTCCTCCTCATTCCATTGTGTTGTTGGTGCATTTGTGGCCGTGTCAGGCTGACTGTCCTGAAGGGATACTTGATTGTTTTCCACTGTGATGGTCTTATTGATCAGCTCAGTGTCATTTTCGTGCTGTTTCACATTAAAGTCCAGCGAAAAGTGAAACAAGACATTTGCCTGCAAGTAGTATTAGAGTTTTAGCCAATGCAACTTTAATTATGCAGCGTGTAAACGCAAACTAATCTAGCGCATACATTTTACGTGTCACACTTGAGTTGGCAAAAGTTTTCTTTTAGTAAAATATACAAAAATTTCCTTCTTTAAACTTAAGAAAATATTTGATCTGAGATTTTTACATATGCATGCCATATTTTTCATGCAAGAATTGCATTTCCTAAGCTTTGGAATTTACTTTGAAAATTGCGTGCAGTGTAGACGGATGGAAACTCTTCAAACTCGCATTAAGAGGGCGATATAAAGTACTAGCAATATAACTGACATTCGAATTGTAAACCAACTATTTATACTATTTAAACATTAGTTAGACTTGCCTGGCATAGTTCCAAGGCGTAGATGCTCAGCACGATCCAAGTGGCGACTCTGACTGGCGATGACATCTTGCAGCGTTGCTTCAAACAGTTCAACTGATCTGAGGATCGATGCGAGGCGGCGAATCACACCATAATTAAAGTCCCTCGGGCTTATCGGGACCAACGGCGAGTTCGGTTCAACTGATAAGAGATTTACTAATGAATGGATGTCAGCCAGCTGCCGCCCAGGGGTCAAATTACTGTGGCCTCTGTCAGACAATCGAAGTCACGTGGTTAGCAAACGATGTGAATTTCAATATACTATGGAACATCTAATTTCAGTCATGATAATCATCATTGCAATTATAGTCAATCACTGTGGAAACCCGGTCTGGCAAACATTCTGAATAATACAAACTTTAATAGACATGAAGTGTGCAACACTGTGCACATTGTAATTTTGTAAAATTATCATAAGTTCTCTGATATATTTAAATATAAATCTTTCTCAATAAAATGCATACATACATATGTAAATATTATTTTTCGCATCTGAAAAATACTAGAAACCTACTAAATCAAAATGTTCTTTAGAATTTTTAAAAATTTCTGATATGTTTTGAGCTCAATACTTCAAATAATACAAAATAATAATGAAGTATTAATTTAATATAGTTTTGAGTTTGGTTTTTTGAAGAAAGAAAAAAAAGTTTTATTTTGAAGCAAAATATAAAACTCAAAAAATAATTTTTATTTTTAAGCGAAAAAATATATTTATAAGCTAAGTTAAATTTCTTGAAAAATTCAGGAAATAATGCTTAAAAGGTAATTTTTATAAAAATTACTTAAAACTGTTACGGTCCCTAGTAAATAATAAATAAGTAATTATTTTTGGTTTGTGAAATATCCGTCTGTTTGTCCGTCCGTATAAAGGCAATGTTTTGCGACACCCTTCAGGCTATAGTAACATAATTTTGTACAATAGTTGGTATATACCCTGTCTAATTGAGTATTATGATAATCTAAAACATACTGTAAGCTTTGCCTATTTTCTCTGTTATATTCGAAGTTAATTAAGTTTGTATGATTCAAATTGATTCATTACAATAATATTGTAACTTAAGTTTTGTTTGTTTGACTACAAAAATAATATGCATCGTATTTTTAACAGTTTCGTCGTAATTACATACATACATAGTATGTATGTACATTATTTTTATTATTATTAACTGACTCTATTCAAGCGACTCGCAATGTGCTGGATGTCTATTTATGTATGTATGTACATATGTATGCATATTTATTTTATTCATGTGTAGTATTTCTATTTATTTACATTTATGCATGCAAACGTAAACAAATATACGGTTTGTGTGCAAGAAAAGCTTTTGTTTTGAACATGTATAGGAAAACCGTAAAGCGCGATCGAAAATCGTAAAAATATTCAAGAACTGTTTTAAATATATGTACATATGTATATACATATATACATACATTTGTATGTATGTATGTTTGGATGTAAATAAGTGTATACATGTACGAAGAAGTTTGTGATTACATACATATACATATGTATAAATATGTATTTATATGTACATATTGTATGTACATATGTACGTATTTATACTTTTATTTTAATTATGGAGCTTGCCGCAAGTCACGTAGGCCACAAAAGCTCTTGTACTTGATTTGTAAAGTTACGAACATATTTGTAAAGTTGATTAAACTAGGACTAACAACTATCTTAATACGAGTATGTGTGTATATTTTTATGTACATATGTACAAAATTTTTATACATGTACATCTGTACATACATATGTATTTATGTTCATATGTATGCATGCATACGTATGCATGTATTTAACCCGCATTGGTTTCATTTGGGATTATTTCTCAAGTGCTGTTTCCATTGTTAATTTTAAAAGGTTCAGATTTTTTCGCAGTGTGGTCACACTGTTATTTTCAACACATGTGCTGATTGCTCCAAAACCGTAAAAGTGTGCAATAATAAATGTACACAGCAATTAGATCTGTATGTTTGTATGTACATGCTTAAAGTATGTACATAAACTTTTATGTGTAGGTATGTGTAGCGATAACGTATGAACGCTATCAACCAAAGCTTTCTATGCCACATACACACATACAAATGAATGCATATGTATGTACATATGTAAATACAGGCCTATCAACAAAAGCATACATACATATGTATGTACACATGTAAATATACCTACATTGTACATATGTACATATATACATACGTACATACTATGGCATCAAACTAAAGCAGAAGCAGCGCGCGGCGGCTGTGACGTTAACAGCGTAGCAGCAATGAAAAAAGAAAACAAAACAAAATAACAGCAACGGGGAATCAATAGTAGAAATTGCGCAGCAAAATATAAATTATTCCATAGCTTGAAAAGCCGTTGGCATACACGCAAACAAAAATACATCCAGACATACATACATACATATGTGTGTTTGTACATATTATTAATTTGTATTCAAACTTATTTTTATATTTTTCAGCATTTGCGTATATCGCACGTAAGCCCAAGGCACGTACATAGTATACACATACAAATGTACATACATATGTATGTGGACAATATATACACATACATACACATACAATATGTGTGTATGTATGTATGTACATATGTATGTATATATCTGCTATAAAAACTGTCTGAGCGTCAGGTCGTCAGAGACCAACGCACAAAACTTGTAAAAATGCTCGTCTGTGTAATTGTGTGTGTGCGCGCGTGTGGTGTATACTGATTTCTATATATGTACATACGTCTGTCTACACACATACAACATATGCATATACATATTTTTGTAAGTGCGTACGTTTGTATGTATCTTACAGATACAAATTGCGTAGAAACGTCTACAGACCACACCACACGCATACACTTCGCTTCGCGATCGCCTTGTTGTCTTTAGCTGTAGTCTGTTTTTGTCGTTTTTGTTTTAAAAAACAACTTGAACTCGTACTCACTATCTCGGTGGAGCTGCGCCTATATGTGGCCCACGGGTTAGGGGGAACTTTAGTTAGAAAGAGAGCGCGCGATACGCAAACATTTGCGAGCTAGCGTTATAACGTCGCGTTGTCTATCTCTATATGTATATGTATGTACATACATGTATACGTATGTATGTCTGTGGATGTATATGTCTGTGTATTTCCCCTGCTTGTCCCTCCCACCACTTTATGTCTGCACGGTTGCTTGTTGATTGCAATTATCGCAAGCAGAGCGCCATAAAAGAAGAATAACAACAGAAAAACAAAACAAAAGCAACAAATCAAATTGTTTACGCGTTTGCTTTGTACTACATACATACATACGTACATAGTATGAATGTATTTTTATGGATATGCGTACGTTGTATGTACATACATATGTACATACAGATGTATGTATGTACAAATTACATATATAAATAATGTACGCAAACATACACATGGAACTACATACATATGTATGTACAATGTATGTACGTACACACACAAAATCGTGCAGGTCAGCATAAAATTAAGCTCTTAAGACTTCAGTATACAGTGAGAACAAAAGTTTACTTATAACCTGGTTTCTTTGCAAAACTCATGAATAAATATTATACATATGTACATACATACATATGTATGCATATCTTAACACTATCAAACGAGGTTGTTTACCAACATGCGTAGCAAATTTGATTGCTCTAGCTTCAAGGATGTCAAAAAAATTCCGTTCTTCATGGCTTTAGGCCAATATACTTATTTTTCCATGAACAATGTTTTATTTTCAAGCCGACGATGATCAGATATACATACATACATATATATATACATACGTATGTCTGCATATATACACACATATGTATATGGTACATACATATGTACATACATATGTATATGCTTGCAGAAAGTTGTTTCATACAAAAAGTCAAATTTGGTTCGATTGTTTTTATGGAAACAACCAACTATGAAACTCCTAATTGCTGAGTTTAGTTGAAATTTCTGTGAATTGCAAGATCGCATGTTGATCAAGTATATTATGGGGTCGGAAACTTCTCCTTCAACACACTCTGTGTTAATATAAAAATGTGTGCCCATACATTTATTGCTGACAGTATGTACGGGTACAAATCAATGCTGTCAATATACAAAGTATTTTTGTATATACACACATATGTTCATACATACATACATACATAGATATGTACATACTTACATTTCGACAGGGCATGAAACTTGTATGTTGCCTAGCTAATTTTTTCGCATGAAATCATTTGGCATGTTGAAAGAAATTGGACATATGGACATGTATGTACACATGTACATAGTTTATTATATATGTACATATGTAAACAATATGCTGTTGTATATGCTTGAAGACTTGAGAAAGACAAAAAAAGCCAACTTTGTCCGTATGCGTAAATCCAGTTTTATTTCGCGACAACGTTTAATTTCCTCTTTGCGGTTGCCGTCTTATATGATCAGTCGCGGGCAGCGAGGTGAGCGGTGAGCGGTGAAGCTGATGCGAGTCACGTTTACAGTTTGTTTTCTGGTGCCTCTTTGTCACCAGAGAAGACGAGAAAATACCATAAGTATATAACGACAAAACTATGCCAGAAAATACTAGTTTTAAGAAACCGTGTGAAATGAGTCATGCTTGTTTGTACATAAATATATACATAGTAGATCGTAGACCAGTTTTATGTCTTTATATCTTTAGCGTCGAGGTGCTTTTCTGATGACACTGAGTTCAGGGAATTACCCACTTACCTCCATAGAGTCCAAATTTAATGTTGTTTGCATAACCTCCGTTCCACACCGCATCAAAAATACTACACCAAGCTGTGCGCCATTGAAAATTGTTCAACCTCTCTGTTCATTGTTTTAGGGGTGGGGGGAGACGGAAGCAGTTTGGGAATAGGATGAGGATTGTGAAATTGAACGGTGGAGTAGCACATTTTAAATACGATTTATTTTAAGCATATTATATAATTTTGAGATAATTTAATTTTTCAGTAAGACTTACTCACAGTTTTACTTATCGTGTTGATTGTGCGAGAATTTGTAAAACTATGAAATTTGCGATTTGTAGCCCTGCAGAAAAACTAGAAATACTATCCTATTATTAGGGTATGTAGAAACATTGAAACGCAATCAGTCTCTGCAAGGTTATTTTACGTTTCATCATGTTAAAAATAAACAATTTGAATCTTTTGTTCTTCATTGTCCACAAATAATGCGTTTTTATATCTAGAGTCTATGTACACACTTGCAAGGCTCCGATGTACATATGTACATACATAGTATGTACATGCGTATTTGGCATTTATTTGTATCCATGTAGCTTTAGAAATTGTGTTTCAATTCATAGTCTGAAATATATGAGTGTGGAATGCATGTGGGAACCACGCGTCCTTATAATGTGGTTTGCATATTTGGGGCGAATTCTCCGATAAGCTGTGCGGAAACTCAGGGTAGCGGGGAGGGTTGCTAAAAGTATTGGTCAAGATAAATAAAAACACAAAATAGTTTTTTTGGTTAATTATACAAAGCTTCGATAAATTACTTTATGAAAGCCGTGTACAATTGTTTATTTTTGTCTATTGTTTTTTGTTGTTGTTGGTTGGGTTGTTCTTTTTTGTTTTTTCTCTTTCTTTTCTTTTCGTTCTCAAATGTTACAAGTTGACTGGAAATTAACACAATTCTAACATTGCTTTTACAAATTTTTTTCTCGTTCTTCATAAACTTTCATTCAGTTTTACAATCCAAATTGTGTGTGTGTGGTCCATTTTTATGGTAAATGTGTAGGTTATCATTTTTTGATTTGTAAATATATAAACCGGATTTAAAATAATATAGCAAAGTATCACAAAAAATTGCAAATTAAATTGTAAATTAGATCATTGGAGAAATTAAAAAATTATATATATATAGTAAGACCGAACAATTATTTGCTTAAAAATGGTAAAAATAATATTCGAACTCCAATACAATAAATTTTCTTTTCGTTTATACAATTTAAATCGTCGTTAAATTAAAAAATATGAATTCTTTAACGCTTTTGGTTTTGGTTTTTTTTATTTGTCTTCGAATCGCGCTACGGACTTTAGTTTTGGGGCTGGCTCTTAATGGCCCCGAACTTTAAAATGGAAATTAATTTGTACTGATTGGTGTTTTAAAAAGTTATCAAAGTCAACGTTGCCAACGACTCGAAGGTAAGTAAAAAAAAATTCTGTGCGTTGTTATTTTGGTTCGGGTACAGGTTTTTTCATCTTTCTTTTTGTTTAATATTATTTGTATGGTTTTCTCTCTCTCTCTCTTTATTTCATCTTTTATATTTTGCTTTTGGTTTTCTTTTATCAAATGTACGTTTGCTTAAATTGACGTCCAGTAACAAATGTATTTTTGTTTATTATTTGTTTTCTTTTTAGCTTACACTCTTAAAAAAAATGCAAAATTCTGCGCGACAAGTTCTTGAGTTCTTCTTTCTTGTATGTATGTAGTGTAGGGATATACTTTTTTGTTGGCTAGTGTCGAGCACTGCTCGAACCGTTTGCTTCATAAAATACTCTTAGTAGTATAGTGTACATATGTATGTGTATGTATAGTACATTTATGTGTGTGTGTGTGTGTGTGTGTGTGTTTGTTGTGTGTGTATGTATAGTAACTTGAAGGATACAAGCTTTAAAGCTACCAATATATGACAACTTGCTCTCAAGTAAACCTAAACAGTAGTGCATGACTTTTTTGGCTTTTCAACATTAAAAACTAACATCATACCATCATCAATCGTATGTTTTGTATAATTTAGATGTATCAGAAAGTAAAACAATAAACTTTTCGTATGGTATGTAATGGTTAAAACTCAAATTGTGCTTGGGTTTCTTCAATTCTTTCCGTTTTTTTTTTTGGCTTATCACTCAAGGGTCCAATTCACATTGCAAACAAAAAAAAAAAAAAACTTTAAAAAACACAACAAAACTCACGCTGCGTTTTCTTTTCATTTGTTGTTTTACATTTTATACACGCAAAATACAATAACTTCGGCTATACAGTATATTATTTTTGTTTGGGAGGATAGAGGGATAGGTTAGGGTTGGGTGAGAGGTTGCTTAAATAATTTACATACATATTAATTATTAACAATTAATATTAAATGCTAATAATGAAAATAAGGTACTGGGTTCAAGTGTTTTTTTCTTGTTTCATTTCTTTTCTTAGTTTCTCTTTGTTATTTTCAATATATGAGCATCAACGAATAGTTTTACATAAAAAGTAGTAGTTTGTTTCTCTGCTTTTACCCCTCCTCTCTAACACCATCTATCATCTTCATATTCATAAGTTTTTTTTCATCTTACATAAAGTGTTTTGCTTTGTAGGGATTGCAACAAATATTTCACAATTGTTTCATAATGATTTAGCTTTTGAATTTGATTTTGTTGACCTGCCGGGCTAAGGGCGCAATTTCAATTATTTTGGCTTAAATAAAATGTTTGCGCCTTCGCCTCGGGCCACACAAAAGAATTGATTTTTCATTATATTTTTGAAATCATGTTATGAAATGTTTTATTTTTTAAAGTTCTATACGAGTAGTATGTACAATTCAAGAATGTTTAAATTAGAATTTAAAGCCATTTTGTATATGTATTCTAAATCATTTTATACAATGTTTTGCGCAGTATGATAATTCTTTAAAAAACTAAAAATAATGGAAGTTATGCTATGTATCAAATATGGGAGGCTGGCGCTTAAGTTTGTTTTTGTTTTTTTTATTTTTTATTATGTATGTATTATATGATATCTTAAGGTAGAGAGGCCGTTGAGTTCTTTAGTTGTAGTTTTAGTTTAAGGTTGCTTTCTTTTAGGCAAGTTGAATGCATTTTGCGCTGCTGCTGCAGCGTTGAGTTTGTCGTTGAGTTTTTCCTTTCTTCCTTTTTTTCTTTTTTTTTGTTGTTGTTGAATTAGTCTTTTGTGATTTGGTGGGTGGTATTATTATCTTTATTATTATTATTATTATCATTATTATGTTATGTAATTTTTATATTCTCTTTGTTGTTTTCGTTCTTTAATCTTTCGATAATTTAATTAAATTTTCCATTCTCTCCTCTCCGTGTGCTCATTTTATCTCTCAACAGTTTTCTTTTATTTTTTATTTTTATTTGTTTTTTTTTTAAGGTACTTTGCACATTTTGTCCGCTTGGGGAATATATAAGTAAACATAAGCTGTACTTATGTAGTTCTTCGCTTCTAGCGTCGTTTTAATTACTCATAAATACATCATACATAATTATATAATTTATAATTTTACTTATTAATTACATTTTTCAAGTCTATTTGCGTATCACGTTTATAAAACAATGTTCAGTTGTGAAGTATCCGTTATACATACATATAGAGCGATCTGTTCTCAATTCTTCCTTTCTAGCCAAGCGTCCATTTTTTCATATTCTTTAGTTTAGCTTAAGGTTTTCTTTTTGATTTTTGTTGAATAATCGTCGATTGGCCTTTTTAAAGTTTGCATATTGAAGTTGTTGTTGTTCTTGTTGTTTTTTGTTGTTGTTATTCTAAGTTTTTGTCTTCGGGGAATTTTGCATCTTTTTGTTGTGTATCTTTGTTGTTGTTTGTCGTTGTTGTTGTTGTTGTTGTGGTGAGGATAGTTGTTTTTTCCATTTGTTTACTTTCATTTGAATTTTTGCTTTTTTTCGTTTTGTTTTTCTTGTTTAGCTTCTTAATTTTGTTGCTGTTTTATGATACATTTGAGATCACAAACATTTACTCATTTTTATTTAAATATTGTTTTTCTTTAATGTTTTTTTTGTTTTTTGTTTAAAAAAGTTCAAATTTTCAGTTTAAATGATTTGTATTTTTTTGTATTTTTTTTTTTTTTTGGTTTTTATAGTTTTGTTTTTTACAATTTTTATATTTTTGATTTTTGTATTCTTTTTGTTTTTCATTTCCTTTTGTAAGTCATTGACGGGGTCATTTGGGTCCTCCATGTTCAGTTTTGTTGTTGTTTCGCTTCAGTTGTTGGTGTTGTTGTAGTTGTGGTGGCAACTGCGTTACGATTGCACTTTAAGCATCATTTTCAGATTGTGCGTATCAAAATCATCGAGCAAATTGCGCTTGGATGACTTAACCATGTAACCGGCATTGAGCTGCTGCAATTTGGACGCGCTGCATCTGTCGCCGCGCATGAGGCTCTGCAATGCCGGACCAGCGCTGCTGGCCACCAGTTTCTCCTCGGACTTGGTTAAAGTCGTCCAATGCTGCGGCGGCTTGGGCAAGGCCGTTGGTGCCGGTGCATCAAAGCACTTGCTGCCCGCAAAATGCGTCAATGCGGTGGGTATGAGTTGGTGGTGCTGTGGCGAGATCTTGCCGCCGCCCACACCAAAACTGGTTATTGTTGTTGTTGGACTCCTGCGCTGCTTGCGTGCCGATGAACCACCAGCTCCTCCAGCTATTACTACTGACGGTGAGAAGCTACCGCCGCCCAAAATTGTAGCTGGCGATTGGCGCACCATTGTTGTTGTTGTTGACTGTGGCGAACGACCACCGCCGCCAGGAACGCTACGCCTGCAATTGTTGTTGGCAAAGAAAAAAGCGCCACCGCCACCGCCTCCACCCCCTCCGACGATCGTCTGCTGCGGCGACTGTCGCTGCTGACGGTTGCGCTGCTGCTGCTGCTGCTGATTGGAGCCAGCGGATTGGGACTGCAATCGCTGCTGCTGCGTGCGATTGTTGGGTGTTGTGGGGACGCAGTGTTGAATGGTGGGCGATGTGCTTAAAGCTTGCTGATGGAAGTGATGATTGTTGTTGAAATTTGTACTGCTGGCAATACTGTTGGAATGTGCAGTTACCGAAGGTGTTGTTGTTGTTGTTGGTGATTCTATTGTTGATGTTGATGTTGCTGCTGTAGCGGGGGTAGCTGGGGGTGGGGTTGTTGCGCCCTTTTTCAAGCGTATGGACTTTGTTGCTGATGCTGTTGTCATTTTAATGTTACTTCTAACGCTATTGTGCGAGTATGTCATAGTAATTTCTTGCTTTCGTTGCTTTCTTTTCCAAAGCTTTTCACACTGCTGCTGCTGCTTCCTCTTCCTTCAATTCTTCAATTTAAACAGAGCTTTACCCAAAGCGCGTTCGTTCTCTCTCTCTTTCTTTCTCTCACTCTCCCTCTTCCTCTCCTCTCTCTCTCTCTCTCTATCTCTTTACAATCGATCTAACTGCTTGTTAAAATTTCTGCTTTTTTGCCTTTTTTGTTTTTGGTTATTCGCTAAATTAATGCTTAACGTTAAATATCACACGCACTTAAAATCAATTTTTCTTTTATTATCGATAACAAACTCGAACCTGCTACGACGCTGCCTGCTCTCTCTTTCTCCTTCTCCGTCTCCGTCTTCCTCTCCGTTGTCGTCTCTTTGGTTATCTTTGACGATGCCACTGCCTCCCCCTCTCTCGGTAGCGGCGTACGGGCGGCTGCTCACGTAGTACGTTATTATTTCTTTTGTTGTTTTGTGTTGTTGTGTAGCTGTGTTCGGTTTGTGTCTCGTTTTGTATGTACAGCTTTAGTTATATACTTTATATAGTTTAACTTTATGTATTGTTTATCAGTCTGTTGATTTATCTCTTCTTGTTAGGCTATCCTCCTTAGCTCTAATTTCCAAACTCTCTTCTTGCTCTCGTTAGATTTTCTCTCTTGCCTCGTCGTAGCTGTCATCCAAACTTCGGCCTGGGTCCTGTGTTCGTTGATATAGGTAAAATGAAAGAAAAGAACAAACAAAAAATAGTTGAGCAAAAGGAATAGGTGATAAAAGTAGCGAGTGCACATTCATATGTCTGTGTGTATGAAACATATAAAAGCTGTGCGACCCGCATTTTATACAGATGCAATCGTATATATGTATGTAGTACCTATGTATATGTATGTGTGTTCTATTTACGTCAATAAAAGGCATTTGTTTAGTTATTCTCACACACACGAGGTGTGTGAAAAGCGTGCGAGTTGCATTGGGCCTATTTGTGGTAATTTTTGGCTGTTTTATTACATCTATTTTGGTACTATTCACCGTTTATTGCCTTATTAAGTCCAAGAAAGAATTTTCCCTAATTACCGCTCAACGTTTGGATATGTTTATAAATGTACCCATATCTGATACATATCAAGCGGCAGTGCAAGCAAGCAGAGCCCTTCAAGTGGCAGCTGCGCTGCTGCCCTGCTTTGAATTTGAAACTAGTTTCATGAATAACTTTAATGTTTATTATCCGATTGAGTAGAAGCGACAAAGATGAGGACTGACCTAAGAATTATGAATGCAAACTCAAGGCTATAGCTTTCAAATTGTTTCTGTAAAACGTTTATTTATCGATTTGCGGGTGTGGGTGGAAATATTCCAAAATTTGATATAAACTTGATCTGCATATACTAATACTATACAGGAAGCTACATTTCAAATTTGGTGTCTCTAGCTCTAATACAAGATCGACTCGGCAATTGATGCTGATCAAGAATATGTACATATGAACTTTAGATGGTCGGAAAATATCCTTCTGATTGTAACCCATTTTATGGGTACAGGGTGTAAAGAGTAATCTGGATCGATGATTATGGGATTCGATCAGCGACATTATTGAGAAAATATTGAACCATTTACAGGCAGGTGAAACAAAACAAGCAAATATATTTGTGAGAATACATACAATACATATGTACTATGTATATGAAAACAAAAAAATGTTATTCAGGCCTGTTCCCAATTCGACTTCCGCTCGAAAGTGGAATTACGAATCGAATTTCGTTTTGAAAACGAGTAGCATTTGCAATTAATTGCCATATTACATAGGAAAGTGAAATTAAATATTCATAAACACAATTTTCAAATATTCTTTTATCATTTTTAGAAACGAATTAACTCATTCATTCATTTCATTAAAGTCAAATTATATATTTATTAATTAATTTAAAAATTAACTGTAAATTTAACCATCAAAAACGAAATCGAACTGACAAACAAAACAGCTGATCTCAATGAATCGAATTGTTTGCTTATCGATAACAAACTCAAGAATCGATATGTGCTTGTGCTGCTGAAAAGCTGAAATTTCGAGCAAAAAAGCTAAATACAAGCTGATGTTTTCTGTCATATTTTTATCAACAACCGTTTTAGGAGGAGAATATTATCTTAGATTATTGCAATGTTTACTTGCCACTTTTATCACATTAAATAAGCTATGTTTATTCTATTTTGTAGAAAGCTGGTACCAGCTGATACTTATTGTTATCGAAAGTCGGATCGAGCTAGTGTTCGAAAATGAGAAAACGCAGCCAAAACGATCGAAAATGAGAACAGCACCGCGCAAAACGAACGGAATTCATTTGTTTTACTTTTTGAAAACGAGTGGAATTCGGAACAGGCCCGTATAATTTTAAATGACGTTTTTAATCCGATATTTCTGCTTTTTTCAACCAATCTTAACCGAACCGTTGTGAATCAAACAAATTGTCCAAAAGATAATGAAATAGTTAAGTTCTACAAAAAAATTGCTGGCATATTAACTTTTTGTATTTGTTTTTCTTGAAATTGCCATATGTTTATACATATTTGTGTGACCTTAAAAGCAGCATAGTTAAAAGATTGCAGTAAACCACAATAATTGTTAAATTAAACTTACAAGTTAAAAAAAAAAATTTAACGAACGAACAACTGTCGAATTTGGAAGCAAAATCTGAATTCAGGGATAACTAAAACCAGGCACACGAACCGAACCAGAGAAGAGACATTGGTTCGTATCGTTTTGCAGCCATTACCGAATACCCTGTTGCCGATTGTCAATAAAAGGTAATTTTGAGGCGCCTGTAACGACGACGCCAAAACGTGTATACCTGTATTAATGAATCAACACATACAGACGCACGCGCATACACACCATTTACTAACACAATTGCGACTTACTTTGAGTTGTAAACCTTTTCACACCAATATTGTTGTTGTTGTCGCTGCTGCTGTTGCTTTTGCTGCAGTCTTGTTCGCTCGCACACTCGCTGGTTTAAGTAACGCGGTATGGGAGTAAAGAAGACGAATGTATGTATGTCGCAGTTATTGATTGCTCTGCAGCTGCGGGGGGTTTTTATTTTGCCACTTTGTTATACTGATTATTATAAATGATTTTGTATTTATTTTAAAGAGTTGCCTTGTTTTCACTGTTGCCAGTTTAATTAAATTTTGCAATTATTATAATACAGGGGAAATTTTTTTATTGTTTTTGTGTTGTTGATTTTCTTTGATGGTTATGTATGTACGTATATATTTATTTGTATGTATGTAAAATCACTTTCAAAATGGCGACGGGATGTTTGCTTAAAGGGATTCCGCTTAAAGCTTTCTCCTCTCACTTACAGACAAAGGCTCAAAAAAATCACACAATTAACTGATTTTATTTTGTTTAACGTTGTTTTCTTTACAAATCTTTTTTGTATTTCGTTTTATTCTCGCAAAGTACAATTTGCAATCTGCTAGATGTGCCACACTCAAGAAAAGTTTTGCTCTTGCGTTTTTGTTGTTGTAGTTGGTGCTTTTGCTTTTCGTTTTTCCTTTGTGTGCGATTAGCTTCACTCGTTGTACTTTGACGCGTATTAAAATATTAAACGTTACACAAATATTTGATTTATATCACTTAAATTAAAGACATATACAATATATAATTACATATATATATATTTTTTTGCAGAAATTTTAATCAATATTCAACCTTTCTTTCTTAGCTTATTCTTGCGCATAGGTACGCTCTCCTCGAATTTTCCACCATGACTAACAGACCGTAAAACAGTGTGACCGCATCAAGACTTATCGAAATAAACGAATTCGAGATGGGACACAATACCACACTTGCTATAACCATTTTATATTTAGGTTTGTTATGGTTCTGTTAACTGTTATGGCATGTAAATAAATATTTTTAGTTTGTTTGGGGTTTTAGGGCCGACAGCATTAATTTAAAACAATTATTTCACTTACCTAAGTCCAATTCACCGTTTTCGGTACTTCATTTTCATCCCCAAATTAACAAAACTTTAATTTTTCGTCAATTTGATTTTGAATACCAAAACAGTTTTTATCTAATATTTAAAAAATCTGAATAATCTCTGTATTTTATTTAGTATGGAAAATAAAACTTTTATACGCCCCCAACATCGAAAACAAAGCGATTTTTAATTGGCACTGTTAGGGAAATGTTATCCTGCGTCGTCGCTCTGCCACCAAAAATTTAAGTTTTTCGACGTGCGTCATAGTTGCTTTACACTAGCGTCCGAGCAAAATCTTATTTTCCCCGTTAGTTCAATATTTTTGACTCGACAGGCCGCGGGCTAGTTCCGGTGAACGAATTGGGGGTTGACCTGACTCGAATGAACCTTGTTTATGATCCGATCGACTTGAGTTTTTTACAGTAGACAAAAAGAATGATTTGCGAAGAAAAAAGCGTGGCTCTTTTTTCAATATTTTATGGCGTACTCTGACTTTTTTAACCAACCGTTTTTTTTTATTATTAAACTACTATTTAATATAATATGATTTTACGAGAAACTACCAAGCCACAAATCGAGTAATGGTAGTTTTCATGGGACAAAAATTAAGTTCTTTGTTAATAAAGTAGGTAATAAGTTTGTGCTTTTTGCTTCAATTCCAATTTTTTTTAATGGGAAATGTGACCAAACGTCTCGAAAATTATAGAAAATAACTCGATAAATTTAGAAATTACGCTAGAAATTACGTTCAATTTCAATTTCTGTTTAATCCGATAAAGTTCTATGAAAAATATGTGGAAATTGTTTTTTATTTCAGAAAGAAACACTGGTGGCTTAAATATAGTTAAAAAACACTTATTATGCTTTGACTTAATAACAATCGGAAATCATATTATCATCATCACGTTTGATCGCATTAAGAATATCATCCAAAAGGCAATCCAAATTATCATTGCAATCCAGCCACTCCTCCTGCTGTTTGACCAATCGATCCAAATCAAATTTTCCAATCTCCTCTTTCCATTCGCGCACAGAAACCGCAAACTGTTTATAATAGAACTCATCAATATGTCGCTTCTGTGTCTCCTTATGATTGATATTCATCTGCGACTCGAAAGCCTTCTCCAACAGCTGCACATCCTGAACATTCAATATGGATTCAATAACATCATCTGCCTGTTTTGCATTTATTGGAGTGCCATCCTCATCTGACATTTGTTTATCCGGCATGAAGGCAATGTTCTGATTCGGACTCTCCACCGGCGGCGATAGTGCATCAATATCATTTAAAATGATCTCAAAGTCGAACTTGCTCAGTCTCTCGTTCATACCATTCAGGCCGGTTACAATCATTCTTAGCACCTCAACTGAATACTCCTCGCGCAGACACTTGAGCACAATGCCATAGTAGCCGTACTGCTGCACCTCTCCTAGGACTTTGGCTATGCGCAGCTTGATCTCACGTCCCGTCAGCGTAACAATTTTCTTATGCTCCTTGGAGAATGTGACATTGGGAAATACGCCATCGATCATGCCCTGATTTTCAAGCTGGCGAAAAAATTCATTGCGCCAAAAGCACAGCGCATTAACTTTCACCTCCCAATGATGATCGCCGACCACGCAATAGTTAAGAGTTGAGAATAACGTGTTCTTATACTTGGTCGGTATCTTGCGATGATCATAGATTTTGCAAAGCGTAAGTATTGCCTCGGCGCGCACAATATCTTCGTTCTCCCGATACAACACGTACAGCAAATGATCCTGTAATGCAACAAAAATGATCAGTAATTAGTTAGTGCGTGGAGTTATGTAAAAGATATAGCTTAGGGATATTGGTGGAAGTGAGGCAGTAGATGAGCTTTCCAGCTTGGGAGCTGAAACAGCTTTAGCAAACATTATCAATGGAAAGAAATCGCTCAAGATACTTAGTGGTCTCTCGACAGCAAAATGTAAACTAGAGGTAGCGTAAGTACCAGAATATTCAGATTCTGCAATATAGAGGAGGAATCCACCATATTAACTAAGACTTTACCACCATATCCAATTGACTGAGACTGTTCTCCCAGAGCGTATTGATGGGCACCATCTTTGAGAGGCACTTGTAAGCGGAGGCGCGTACATATGGCTCGACATCATGCTTGGCCATCTCATAAACAAGTGTCGGGATTTTGCCATCGATTAGAAATCGTTGAAATGCGGGAAATTCTGCAAAATAAATAACACAACTTTAATTGTGCAAACAAAAAAAAACGGTGAAGCCACCTACTAATGCGGGAGATGGAGGCAATGGATGTGGTCAGCTCCAACGCAGAGTCCCGCACTTCCCAAGTGGTGTCGTGCATACGCTTCACGATAATGGGGCCCAGGCAAACCAAAGCCGAGCCCTGCAGATTATCCACCAGCAGGGCCATATTGGGTGACAGAAAATGCTCCACGGCCAGTTGAACTAGTTTCAGGGCCTGCACGGTGCACTGAAAGAATAGGGTACATTAAGCTGGGCTTTCACAGACACCAAGGAATCAATTTTTATGAAATATGTACATAGGAACATATTTAGCTCTAGTACATATAAGCTACCTACAGGCGCATCCATGTTGCAGTTCTCCAGCACAAATGCCAAGCAGTTGACCAGACCAATCGTCTCCACAGACTCCTTCCATGTAATCTTAAAATGCTCGATCAGTGTACGCAGACCAACCATAACCGAATGCAAGACTTTTGGATCCTTAACAATGGCCTCGGATCCGCGCGGAAATATGTTAAAATAATTATTTGAGCTGCTCGCACCGTGGGCATCCTCCGCATTTATGGGCTTGTTAGCATTACTAAATGCGACAACCTCACGCAACGCATAGAGCAGCGCCTGGCAGACAATAATTGCCTGCTCACGGTCCAGTATGTGCTCCAGTGAGAGTATGCTGTGTACGCACTTTCTGGCTAATTCCGGTGTAAATAGGCTGGCAATGGCGTGTCCATCGGGAGTGATAAAGGCATCACGCAGGCTATAGCATAGACGTAACGTTTGCTCACAGGACATTTCCAGCAGTTTCATAATATACGTATCAAAGAGATCGTTTGTGGTCTCATTGGCCATATTCATGGAATATTTCATAGAGAAGAGCAGTGGTAACATGTGAAAGCAAATTAATTGATTCTCAAATGCAACACGCTCGTCTTGAATGATGATTTCCTTGGGCGCCCGCTTGCCTAGCTTCTTCCACAGTATATGATGCAGTTCGGCCATTTTAACGAAGTTGAGGCCATCACTGCGACCAATACAGAATTTCATGAGATTGAAAAAGGAGAGTCCAAATTCGGTGAACTGCTCCGGCGGTTCCAGACACTCTGGATTTAGTATTTTCTCGTGAACCAGCAGTGCAAAGTGAAAGCTGCACAGCGTATTGAGCATTTTTTCCGTAAAATACGTATTATGCGTCATCTCAATTAGCTTCCAAATATTAATCTCCAGATTATGATGTTCTCGTAGCAGCGACACAAGTTTTGTGCGCTCCTCGCTAACCAGCGTCTGCTGCAGTATATAGCAGAGCAGATCGACCGTTGAGGAGATCTTGTGCAGTAGCTCATTATCGTCGACGCTGACATGTATGCGCTCCTGCTCCCCGGTAGCGTTATCATTAATATGATCGGTTATATATACGTTCTCGTGTATGGGCTTCATAATCTCCGCTAAAATCTCCAGTGTGACGGCCTCGTCATGCATTTTGTCGCAGAACTTGTACAGCATCTCGTACAGCAGCTGACGGGCTTCACGAACCACATACAATGTGTGCTCGTTGTTGCTGTACTGGATAAGCAGCGTCCAGGTGCGCTGCATGCGATGAAAGGCCACACCCATGCTGTACGTGTTGACGGCCTTCATGACGCGTATAGCGCTTAGTTTTATCGATGGACTTAAGTTGCGCTCCTGGCTCTGCATAAAGGAAATAATTCTGCAATCGATAATGATAAATGTTAGCATATTTTGTGAAAATTTAATTGTGCTTACCTTTGCATAATGTCAAATTCACGCAGCCGTATAACCATCCACTCATTGGAGGCCATAAAACTGATTAGATTTAGCATAAACGATATCACCTTGGGATGCACTTTGTGAATGTCTGCGCTGATCAGTGTCAGGCACTTGTCCACCCACTCCACGACGAATGGTGCCTGCAGCACAAAGGCATTTTCTACAGAGATGTTGGATATTAGATAAGATTGATACGGGTTGGGCGGGTTCGGGATCAAATTTGTAAAGTTGCAGGAATGGCTAAGCTATTCCGAATATCCCACCAGCCCTGGAATTCCTCTTGGGATTCGAACAACAACAAAGAATGTTTTCTTCAAAGCTTTTATATTATGAGGAATTCGAGCAAGATTTGGGACTTGCAGGATCTTATGAAAAAGCTGCCAAGAGGCAGCGATTGAAATCAAATTTCAATGCAGTAAGGAACGTAGGAACTATGTAGTAAGGAACGCCGCCTGTTGCATCCACACACTTACCCTTAGCCTTCAAGTGTGATATGAGCTTTTCAAAGTAAACATTGTCGGTTGTTGAGAAATTGTCGCGCAAAAATAAGTCGAAAATATTTTTGAGGCGCGTGGTGACCTCCTCTTGCTTTTGCATCTTTTGGCTGGTACTATTACATGGGCAGGTTCTCTTGGCATATAGTTTGCTACGCAATATTACCAAGAATAATGAAACTTGTATTCTTATCACACCAAATAACACTCGATTTAATTTCAGTGTGACCGAGTGGTCCAAAGCGTAGACATGAATGTGTACCCGTTACTTATCACAGGTAGTTAGTCTGAATTGTGGCTCAAACTAACATCATCAAATCATAAGATTTTTGCATGAGCTTTAAGCTTTTATTCAAATAATGGGAAATACCTCAAAATTCATTTTTTATCGCTGGTTGTAATTAGATACCTGTCACGGATATAAGTAGCATTTATACTAGTCACTGTGACTCTCAAAGCCCACAAGTGTGACCAGCACGTAAGAGCCAGAAAAATACGCAAGCACTTATATGCGGTTAAAGTAGCATTTAACTGTTTGTAGTTAATCAGCCACACTGTTACAAATGCAATGACGCTGACACTGACATCGGACTTCGATATTTATTATGGACAATAATGTAGGACAAGCTGAAGAAAAATCAAAAATTGCAGCGACAACAACAAAGCCAACCGAACTAATTGCGGTGACACACAGCGCTGCAGCTGGAGCAAAGTCACCAACAAGCATTTTATCAAATTCAACATCGTTTTGGAAAAACAGCGGTCGTGCTGTGCCTGGGCGGCCCAGTCCAAAACGCGATTATCTCGAAAACGCAAACAAATCGGGCGCTGCAGCTGCGTTGCAGCGTGATCGTGGCAACGGTACCGGCATGGTGTCCACCTTTCGTGACTATCAGCAGTCGGTGAGCGATGCCTGGGACACGGGCGACGATGAATTTTGCATCATCAGCAGCACCGAAGCTGCAGCGGCGGCCGCTGTCGGGGGTATACAATCAAAAGTTCATAGTTATCATTATCTTTTTAAATTGCTTATATATCAATTTGCAGATGGCGCGCGCATATCGCGGCAAGTGTCACAAACGGTGGCGCTTAATGTCATCGAAACGCATTCACGAAGCAATCAAAATCACGTCACATTCAATGAGGGCACTGAAGCCAACACTGGCAATGCGGAAATGACAATGCCAGGTGGTAGCTTAGCGGAAGATATCAAGGAGCACCGCAGATTGTCCAATGACAGCAACGAAAACAGGTGCGAGAAACGGTTGAATGTAATGAGCGAGGCGTCAACAGCCTTTGCCAGTTGTGTAAACAGCGACTTGGCAAACATTTCAATGGCCCATCATTTTTGCTTACAATAGTTAAAATACTCACAAATTAGTGTTGGGGTGAAATTATATATAACAAGGTGAACAAACCAACAACGACTTAATATATTCGTTAATTTTACCTCACCAGCTAAATCAAAAATTTCTCATTTCTCATAATTTCAATATGAACAATTCAGAAGGAACAACATGTTCACTTTTTCACTTAATATAGCAACTATTTGTGCTAATTCAATTTCAATTCAACTGCTCTGTGCTTGACTCTCTCATGAACAACACCATTTTATTACAGATCTCGACTACGAAACTATCCAGGGCGACCACAGTTGCAAAAGATAAGCACCAATTCGCAGGATGGTGAATATGAGACAAAAATTGAGAAATTTCAATTGTTGCTCGAATCGCCGCAACTTGATTTGGTGGCACTCAAAAAACTCAGCTGGTCAGGCGTGCCGCGCAAGGTAATCAAACATACAATACGTAAGCAGTAAGGACATAAAATATAAATGGCTTTCTTACACTTTGCAGATGCGCGCTGTTAGCTGGCGATTGCTGTCCAAATATTTGCCACCATCGGGCGAGCGTCGGAATGCGGTGCTAGAGAGTAAACGACAGGGCTATCAGGATCTGAGACATAATTACTTTAGAGTGGACAGCCAGGATGAGACGCAACAGGACACCTATCGCCAGATACATATCGATGTGCCACGCATGAATCCACAAATACCGCTCTTCCAGCAGCAGCTTGTACAGGAAATGTTTGAGCGTGTGCTCTTCATTTGGGCAATAAGACATCCAGCCTCTGGCTATGTGCAGGGCATCAATGATCTGGTCACGCCATTCTTCATTGTCTTTCTGCAGGAGGCTCTATCGCCCGACACTGATCTTGAGAAATACAACATGTCCCAGCTGCCAGAGGAAACACGCAATATTATCGAAGCTGACTCATTTTGGTGCTTATCCAAGTTTCTTGACTGCATACAGGATAACTATATATTTGCACAGCTGGGCATACAGGAGAAGGTCAATCAACTCAAGGATCTTATACAACGCATAGATGGTAAGTATTGTTATTTCCAAAGCCCATTAAGGTATTATTAGCCTGGCTAATATATCTTGCTGAAACTAGCCCAAGGAACAAGCCCAAGTACTACACTATATCTATGCTATAATATTTATTTTATGGGCGTGTTGAACCTATTTTAAAAACTTTTAAATCAACATATTTGTGCCACGAATAAAAGACTTACTTTTTTATTAACAATTCATATATACAAACGAAAAGCTGCTGTCACGTTTCTAGCCAAGCTTAAGGAGTTTGGTGACTTATCTATTCCGCATGATAGAACTCTAATTAAAGCTTTTGTATTTGTGTAATTATTCAAATAGTATGTGTTTGGCGTCTGTTTTTACAGTGAATCTGCATCGTCATCTACAGGCGCATGGCGTTGATTATTTACAATTCTCATTTCGTTGGATGAACAATTTGCTGACACGCGAACTGCCCCTGCATTGCACAATTCGACTGTGGGACACATATCTGGCCGAATCCGATGGATTTGCGCTCTTCCACTTGTATGTGTGTGCGGCCTTTCTGCTGCACTGGAAGGAGCAGCTAATGCAACAAAACGATTTTCAGGTTAACCAAATGCATATATATCTCAACCCAGTTGAATATTATAATTGTTATTGTTTGTTTAATATAGGGTCTAATGTTGCTGCTACAAAATCTGCCAACCCATAACTGGTCCGATCGCCAAATAAACGTACTGCTCGCTGAGGCGTTTCGCTTGAAATTCACATATGCGGACGCGCCCAAGCATCTGGAGACGAAGAGTTGACGAAACCAAACAAAAATGATGCATATACGATACGTAACATAGAAATTAGTTTACTACTTTGCGGTATACACATATATCCCACACATACAGCATATACATATTATATATACAATTTGTTATTAGCCCCTCGTATTATCTATTTTGTTTTTGTCCCGATTTTTATATTTTTTCTTAGAATTTGATGCTGAACGTTAGAAATACTACGCTTTTTCTGTACATATATGAAATTCAAAATTCCAAATACAATTTTACACCATTCATATGAGAAACTCAAATAATCAAACGAATATTAAAGCTACAACAACTTCCAACAAGCAAAAAGAAATAGCTCTGAAATAAAATAAGTTTCATTAACAATAAAATAACGTCACAAGCGAATGAAATATTTAAGTCCTTGAATTTAGAATTTACCAAATAGAAACACAAAAGAAAAGTTAGTTTATCGGAGTGATATTCTCAAATTGGAGTAAAAAAAAATGCTATCATGAAATAGCAACAAAACCAGACAAAGTTAAAATGCCTTTTTACAAATTTTAAACAAACTGATGCTCGTATTATTATATTAATACTTCAAATTCGCTTAAATTTAATACAGGATTCTTATAATCTTTTTATAAAATCGTTTGTTGTTCCGAAATATGTAAAGCATTGTAGGAGACGTGTCCGACCCCGTATAGTATATATTTTCTTCAGCAGCATCAATAGCCGAGTCTGTCTAACCATCTGTCTGTTTCTAAGCAAAATAGTCTCTTTGGAGCTATCGTAAAAAAACTTTTCACACATATGCTTATTTTTATTGCAAGCTGATTATATGTCGGTATTGGCTGGATTCTGTGGGATTGTGTAATAAAGGGCATTGATCGTATACAAGCGTACCTATTTCATTCGGATGTTATTTCATATTCTTCGTGGCTATTTTATTTCATGGTGATTTCATGAAGCTTTCAAATTATCCAGGAAAATGAAATCTACTTAATATAATATAATACCAATATCCTATTTTATAGGTATATCTATGTATGTGTGTATATATGTATGTATATCTTAACTCTGACGCTCGGCAATGTGCTTGAGCTGCTTGAGCACAGTTTCCAGCAGCTTTTTCTTATCATTTTTGCGCACAAGTGAGAAAATGGGCTTTTTGTCAGCTTCACGTATTTTCTCTAGTATAGCTATTATGGACTGCGGCTGCAGTAGATGGTATCGATTTTCCTGCTTGCCATAGTCGTGAAAATACGTGCTCCATTCCTCCAGTATAAGCAGATCAAGCAATTGACGATTTCGCTGAAAGTATTTGCTGAGCTCACCCTCACGCAAACCAGGCACTGGCTCCGAGGCGGCAAAGAACTCGCACTGCATCAAATCCAAATTGATTTGAGTAAGAGCGCCCGTTGAGATTTGCTTGACCTCCTCGTCGTACAGTATGGAGTAGATCTTGTCGGCAATATGCTCACAGGTGCGACGGCAGGCAGCCTGGGCAATCTGAGGCAGCTTGTACGAGAAGTTGTCAAATGTGCTCTTCAAGTAGGAGATCATGTCCGTTATGAAAGCGGATGCAATGCCGGGTGGCTCCACCAGCAGCCAGTCATATGCACTAAGCTCGAAGAATTCATCGATTTTGAAGCATATGCGAACGGCCACCTGCTTCTCGGCGTCCTGGCGTGCCACATGAAACATGGCCGAAGGCGTTTGCGAAATGCTGCGCTCCGTGTTGGTCATGTGGCACACAAATTCATCAAGGAAAGGTCCTGCCTTGTCCAGATACTGTGTATCAATGATGATCTGTATTAGCTGGATGAGCGTTATGCTCGGCTGACGAAAGACAACAGATAGACAGCCGCTAAAGCTGCGGGTGAGCAGCAAATTGGCCGCCTTGCGTACCATGGCAGCGACTTCGTTGGGCGAGAGCGTCAGCTCCTCGGCAAACTTCATGCAGGCGTACATGAACTCTTTGGCTTGGTGATATACCTCGGGTACCATGCGTGAAAATGGAAAGTGCTTGGGAAACGGCGCATTCTCCAGCTGTTCGGAATGAAAGGGAAATCGCTCAATGATGCACTCGTATTCGTCCGCATTCTCCACAACCATTGGCACAAACTGCTCCTTATCCAGAATCTCACGAAAAACGTGCACCCAGCGTTGTAACAGCACCTGCCAATTAGAAGAAGACTTTTTTATGTATCTATAAGTATCACACATCTTATAATTTACCTCATTGTAGTGGTCGCGCATGTCGTGCAGCAGCTCCCACAGGATTTGCACCGTGTAACCGTAGCATTTGAAGGTGTTAATGGAGAGCATGATAAGATTCTTGATGCGCAGCAAAATGTTTGGATCAGTGCAGGAGGAGGAGCTCATGCTGATCTCATTGACAAACTTAGTTAGCGAATTTGACCAGAGCTCCTCAAGATAGCTGCTGGTGACCACATCGCCAGCAGTGTTCTTTACATGATCTTCCACCACAAAGAAGCCAACAATTGCGCAAATGTATGTCTTATAGGCCTCCAGATTATCATGCATGTTCGACGGTGGCTGTAGCACCAATTTGGACTGATCACGTCGCTGCTGGCGATAGTCTTTCTCAAAATACTCCCGCTGGCCCAGCACCATATAAATGTGCAGGCAGCGATATATGGGTGAAAAGTCTATCAAATCCTGTGCGCTGACATTGCCACCATCATCGTCACCCCCAGCGCCGTTGCCCTGCTGCTTGTGCTCCTGTATTATTGCATTTATGTCACGCTTCTGCAGCTGCTTGGTGTGCGTAATGGCCAGCTCGCCAATACGTGGCGAAAATTTGCGAATGTTCTCGAGAAACTCACGAAAGTCCGCAGCAGCCGAGCGGCGTATATTCTCCTTGATTATAGGTATCTGTGTCTGCATTTGTGTTGCAAAGCGATAATTGTGTCGCTGTAGGCGCGACAGATGCTCCGTTTCCAGCGTCTCCAGCGTGCGCAAAGCTTGATAATATTGCTTGTTCTTCGCCTGTTGCGTGAATTTCATATAGCACTCCAAGGCGGGCAGGCACGCCTTGAGCGCCTCAATGGCGCTTGCCAAATTTGATTCGATTTGACGTGCCCGTACTAGCTCATTGCCCTGCTGTATTAGCGAGGCGCTGATGCCGCGCAGCGATGTGTCCAGCGCATGCACCTCATCATGCAGCTGCTTAGCTTGCGTGCGCACCTGCAACAGCTCCTGTATGGAATCGATGAAGCCCTGATAATACAGATTGCATATACGCTCGATCTCCTTGTCGTGGCTGCGTATGCGCTGATCCAACTGCTCACTGATCGCTTTGCTATTGTTGCCTGTTTGTTGGGCGAGTGGGCGTTTATTGTTAGCGTTGATGATGAACTTGTAGAGCATTTAAATGGATACATACCCTCGAGTATGGAGCGAAATGTTGGCCCCCAATAATCGTCCACGGCCTCTATATCTTGTACCGTCACCTTGGACATGATTTATCCTTGTAATCGTATATATTAACTGGACTTTTTTACAAATGGCAAGATTTTGTTATTTGCGGTAGTTTACTCAGTGTTGATCGAGGCGTTTTATACAGCTGTTTGGGAATACGTTTTGCAACACTTATTCGATACTCATTTCTCTCATATTTTGATAATGGCTCACACACGGTACAACTTTAAGACAACCTGTTGAGCCGAATGTTCTTGAAATGCTTAACATAAAGCCAATATTTTATAAATCAGAGATAAACTTGATAAAGAAGAAGCTGTTCAAATGAGTTTAAAAAAAATTTAATTAATTTGGCAATCTGCCAAACGCTGTTGTCTCGTATAAGCTTGAAACATTATTTTAATTAGGAACACAGGCAAGCCAACTGTGATAAGGACATTTGTTATAGTTCATCGACATTTGTTTATAATTTCACTGCCATTTTGGGAAAGTTGTCTCTCGTCTTCGAGTCAATCAAATTATACTGTAACTATTTTACAAATTAATTTAATATTATCGAGCACGTTACGCGCCTGTACAATAAATTCAAATGTTCGTCATGCAATCTGATCGTTGCAGGCTACATTTAACTTTCACTTCTGCTGATTCCGTAGCGGTTACTTGGCGTACTGCTTTTTGTTTTGGCCAAGTTGTTGGGCGCACATTCAGTTATGTGGTCGTGGCCGTGTCATTAGCTCCATCAATAAGAAGACCAATTTATGCACACGCACGCAATTCAACGCCCACAACAACAATATGGCCACTTTTCGGAATCGCCAGAATCTAACAACGCCGGAAGGGGAACATCCGCCCATCAGCAGCAGCATTAACAGCAGGAGCAGCAACAACAACAATACGAATGTGAAGGCTGCTGCGCCAAAAGAGAAAAGTGATCCCATGATATACATAATATTTCTATCACTACTCTTCGATTTGCTAGCCTTTACCATCATCTTGCCACTCTTACCCTCGCTGTTGGAATATTATCGCATTAATGATAGTTCCGGCTTGTATGCATCGCTAACGTCGCGCGTACAATGGTTTCAGCATCTACTAGGCGCACCGGATCGCTATCTATCGGTGCTATTTGGCGGCTTCCTTGGCTCAATGTTCAGTTTTCTCCAATTCCTTGCCAGTCCCATTGTTGGCAGCCTTTCCGACTACTACGGACGCAAGCCAGTGTTGCTGATCTGTGCTGTAAGTTTTCCAAATTGCACATATATATGCTCTTTCCTTACCAGTTAATCCTATTACAGTCGGGCATAGCCGTATCGTATCTCATCTGGGCCTGTTCCAGCAACTTTGCGCTCTTTGTGCTGGCGCGCATTGTGGGCGGCATCAGCAAGGGCAACATCTCGCTCTCCATGAGCGTCATCACAGATGTGTCTAGTGTGCGCACTCGTGGTCGAGGTATGGCTCTTGTCGGCGTTGCCTTCTCGCTGGGCTTTATTGTGGGACCCATGATTGGCGCCATGTTTGCCATATTCTCGAATAAAAGCGCCAGCGGCGGTGCTTGGTTTGTCTTGCCCTCCCTGCTGGCTCTTGGACTGGCCCTAGGCGATGTCTTGCTGCTGGTCTTCTGTTTAAGAGAGACGCTGCCCCAGGTAACTACAGCAAGGCTGCACAACATTTACACCATACAGTAATTTGCTTTTCTATTTGCAGGAGAAACGCGCTCGCGAAATCTCATCTGCTTTGTCATACGGCCTGCAATTACTTAACGTCTCCTCTATATTTAGGTAAGTTGTCATTATTTAATTAGCGTATATTGCGAACCAGTCGTGTGACTTTGTAAATTATTGTTTATGCGCTCTTCCATTGCCTCAAAAGCTGGGCCGTGCTAACAGGTTTTTTTTATCGTTGCTGCTTTCGTCGCTATCTTACCGGCACTTGGCACGTTTTCATTGGATTTGTTTAATTTTTCTTATCAATGAACATGCTCGAACTTCACGTTTGATTAGAAATAGTGCTATGACCAAACGGTAAATTAGATCAATGATATTGATATATTTTTAAAAAATAATCAGCCACTTTTTTATATTTTATTTTTAACTAGCAGTGAGCGCAACTTATAGCATAAATATACATATATGTAGTAAGGGAACTAATAATTGAATGAAATTGTTGGATTTAGAAAACGTGGGATAGTTAAAAAGTTTTTAAAGTTTTTCGGGCTTGAGTTCGAAGTTTTTATTCCAACCTTATCTAATGTACATATGTATGTAGGTCGTTGGTTACCATACGCATTTATTTAAAATCGTAAAAACATGAATAAAACGAAGCAAATAATTAAATCAAGAAATTTGTCTAGCTTTCTTCCTAAAATTGTATAATTAATACAGCCCAGTTAATACATTTGTTCATTAATATTCCTTTCGGCTCAACGCCCAAAACACCGCTATGTACAATATACATAGATGTGAGTTTAATTTCTTACTTGATTTGGATCCCATCAAACGGATTATTGAACCAAATTAAAACGCTTTTAAACGCAGCTTAAATTTCTAATAAATTTTGTCAGTAGTTCAAACATTTGTTAAGTTGTAACCGACAGAAACTATAAGGAACGAGAAATAATTATAACTGATGTGCTCTTTTTCTTTCCACAGGTTTGCTGCTATTAAAAATGTGCCTAGAAAGGATATTCAAGCGCTGCGCACCGTTGGACTAATTTACTTTCTATATTTATTCCTGTATTCGGGCTTGGAATTCACAGTTACATTTCTTATGTATCATAAATTTGGCTACACTTCAATGGATCAAGCCAAAATGTTTCTGACTACGGGGCTCGTAATGACCCTGCTGCAGGGTTCGGTGGTGCGTCGTCTACCGGAAGCCAAGATCAAAAGTTATGCTATCTTCAGTTTGTATTTAATAGTGCCAGCATTTGTATTGGTTGGCCTGGCGGATGATAGCAAAATGCTCTATGCAGGCATGATTTTATTTGCAATATCAACCGCCTTTGTCGTCACCTGTTTGACCACCTTAGTGTCGAAGTATGGCAATGATGATCAAAAGGGTTCAGTATTAGGCATATTCCGTTCGTTAGGTGCTCTGGCACGTGCTCTGGGTCCAGTTGTGGGATCTATAGGTATGTTTATTGTTGTATTTTAATATATCTTTTTATTAAAATTCGTTTATTTTTTCAGCATTTTGGTGTGTAGGCTCGAAAATCACATACATAACTGGCGGACTCTTGCTTGTATACCCTGCCTTTGCACTGCAACGGGCGCGTATTTAAACGTATTTCAAAGTGCTATAAGTACATTAAGAACAAAGTTTTACATTCTATCTGCAGTACAATAAGCTACCGCTAGTATTAATTGCACTAAATACTTAACTCATTGTTTTATACAAAATCTTTTTTATCTTATATTAAATATCATTTTTATACCGGTTTTTAAACAAGGCAGCTTTATTTAAGCAAAACAATTTCATTCCAGTTCATTTTTTTTAAATTGTAACGACTGTGGTCTACAGTGACGTCATCAACATGGCGTTCAAGCTGATGGCACGAGCATCGAGTATTTATAGCTGTCACTTGCATTGCCATACATGCCGCAGCCAACTTAACGTCGTTAAGTATATTGGGAGTGACTAAGTCTAAGTGAGTGTGTGTCGCGAGAAAGAAAATTATAAATAAATGCATTAAAAATCCACAGAAAGTGGCAAATTTCTATTGCATTAGTTGTCGCACAAAGGTCGCCTGGCGTGGAACCCAAAATAACGATTAAACGACGCCCATTTGCCATCGAATTGATATAATTTTTCTTTTCTTTATATTGTCCCGATTACAACTACAAATAAAAGTGTACAAAGTGTGAGAGCAAAATACACGAAAAAACGCATAAAGAAACGGCGGCGCGCAAGGATTATTGGATTTTACCTTACACAGACACACACGCACGCACCCAAATCGGTTGGAGCAGGAGGAGCAAAACATAAAAAACACAACAAAAATGGGTGCAAGGGAAGACGAATACGATTATCTGTTCAAAGGTAAATTATGAACATGACTATTTGGTTTCGTTTATAGCTGTTGCCTTGTGTAATTAATAATGAGAGCCGGCTAGCCGTGGAACATGGATATTTTGAGCAGGAGCAAATTGCAGCTTGCGGTCATCATGACGCAGTAGTTCAATGGCACTAATTGAAACTAATTGGAATAACAAATGCATAATTACATACATATGTACATGTATCTGTATACATAAAAGATGTGGGTACATTTTAGAGTTGTCCGATCTGACAATTTTCCCAAAAATTGTAAAGGAATATCACAAAATACGCCCCCCTTTAGCTCGTTTGCTGCATTTTGAAATTCTGTTGTTGTATGCTCTTTTCTTTCTTACGCTCTCACTGCTCTCTGACCAGGCGTCTTCTGCCTGCTCCGCCCCCTCTTCCTTCGTACGCGTAACTACTTTGCCGTTAACTGCTGTCAGTTTGTCATTGCGTTCTCATTGCCGTTCGTTCTTCGCTTCTGCTGGCGGCAGCAGCCAGCGTGACACGTTGCATAAATCGTAATAATAATCATGATAAAAAAGCCCATACATAGTTTTTGTTATTGCTTTGATTAGATTTTCAGTTATTAATACCTGTATGTATACATATACTCATATACATACGTTTTTTTGTGTTTATTATTATATTATTGGCAGCAATTAAAGACCAGCGTATATTATTTTTTTGCCTCTGCCTTTTGTATTGAATTTTCGCAATTTCTTTTGCATATGTTTATTTCGCTCACTTTGTACTTAAGTTGTCGCTCTCTGCTGACACTCTCTCAATGAACACTTCGTTTGTTGTTGTTATAGAAACTTCACATGAAGCAAGCTACAAACATACGCTTTGGCTCAGCAGATGCCTAAGCCGCAGTTTTCTGCTTTCACAGTGTGACAAGATCAATTTTCCAAGAGGGAAAACTAACACAGAACAAATGCAGTTACAGTTACGCATGAATTTTCGACCCTAAAATAGATCTGTGCCACATACGGGCAACAAATTTACAAACCGACACAAGATCTACAGCCCGCCCCATTTGAAGTCTGTACATAGTTTCTTTGTTTGTCAGCTTTAAGTATTTGTATGAGTGTTTTGGTATTTTGGGGTCACCAATTCTCAATTTTCTCTTTGTTCTCTCGTTTGCATGTGAGAGCACTGCGTATAAATTATTGCGCTTTACGAATTCCACTTGAGCCCTGGCTTTTGAAGCTCAGCTCCACTAATTTTTTGTGCTAGACATAAATCATAAACGGGCAAATTGCACAAAAGCGGAAACGTAAGATCTACGATGATATTAGCAAGGCCTAGTCTAAATTTGACTAATTATGAAATGACATCAAATATTGACATGTTGAAGAAGTGACTCATTAAAAAAATGCTTAACGATAAGCGCTTAATCACAGGCAAAGCATATGACCAAAATCCAAGTTGCACAACATATTTCTCTCCAATACATTCAAATACATACGTGCATGCATATATGTATGTACATACATACATACATATGTATAGTGCGGAGGGCAACATTAAAGGCTAACCGCTTCCGCTGGAGTTAAACGTAATTTGTTATTTATAATAAAGCCAGAACCACAGCAGATCGTTAAAGAACTCGTAATGAGAGAGAAGCTACGTAATGAATCACCGTTACTAGTTATTCGTGAGCGGCTGACAGGCAATCAAAAGCAATGCTGATAAGTCTGTGTTCATACTCGGATAGAAGAGTGAAGCGCTCTCTCTTTTCATTTTAATGTGTTGTTGAGAGACAGAGTAAGGCAAATATTGTCGCATGCTTAATAAACATTCGCAAAAAGGTGTCAAAAATTAAACTAACAGACATGATTACACCAGTTGGCAGACTCGCTTAAATCATATTCGCAAATGCAGCAAGAATAATCGAAATATAATTTCCACAAAACAATTGTGGATATTTTGACATTTTCAAAAATTTCAACACGTATCAATAATATCTCGATATGAAGAAAATACTATTACTCCCTGTACCCATAAAATGGGTAAAAAGGGTATTAAATCGGTGCAAATGTACATACATACATATGTATATATGTAACAGGCAGAAGGATATACATATCATATACATTCTTGATCGGAAACTATAAAAGCTAGAAACACCAAATTTTAAATGAAGGTTCGTGTATAGCAGACGCATGTCAAGTTTATTTTGGATCCAGGAAATTCTCCAACACCCCCGCAATTCGATAAAAACGTCTTACACCAACAATTTTAAAGATAAAGCTTGGGGATTAACATGTCACTCTTAATATACTGTCCAAATTTCAAGTCGATCGCATAATAAAAACGGAAGTTATTCACGAAAGAACACTCAGTGTTGCAAAGCGGGGGAAGTGCTTCTTCCCGCACAGCCACAACTTAAAAAGCTTCGCTAGCACTGTTGTTTGTATGCGTGCGTAGTTGTGTATGTGTAAGTGTACGAAGATTTGCTTGGAAGTTTTAGACCTGGGTACAGGGAGTCTCATAGTCGGGTATACTCGACTATACCATTCTTACTTGTTTTATTACATATTTTTGGGAAAAATATCGATATTATCGAATTGTATTATCACAAAAATAAAATTCGTGCTTATGTATACCTTATCTAATATATATTCCACATCTATGTATGTATATAACATCCCTACCACAAATGTGACGTAGCCAGAATTTGTACAAGGTGGGGTGCGCCCATAAAACGGCTGCTTTTATGGCCGTCACACTGAAATCCCCCGAAAGCATAGCAATTTATTAGTGCGCCTGCTGACCTTCAGGCACGCGCCACATTTTACCAATAACTGAATGCGAGGACATGACCAAAGCAAGCCAACATTCAGCCAGGCTCTGTTAAATTATGCAACTGCTAGACAGGAGTCAACTAGTATATATACATACAATACAATACATACATATTAGCTAATGTTTTCTTTAACCCATTTTGCAGTTGTGCTTATCGGTGACTCTGGCGTCGGCAAAAGTAATTTGCTGTCACGTTTCACGCGCAATGAATTCAATTTGGAGTCCAAGTCGACAATTGGCGTTGAGTTCGCAACGCGCAGCATAGAGGTGAGTATCGAGAGGAGCCAGCCCACAGCTCTTGTGGGTGGGAGGAGCATATTGATATCAATTTGTGTTATTGATGTACCTAGTTAGTTCTGCGTTGCGGATGTTGCGTGTGAACGCACATACATACATACATACACTAGCTGGTAAAGCCCCGGCGCTGCCCGGCGAAATATTGAGATTCAAATGCATTAAGACTACTTTCGTCAATCGTAAGAAATACATTAAAATGGCGTACCATGATTTTCCCATCCGCGGGAGTAGATTATCCAAAATGTTGAGCCCCATGGCCTATTATCTTCTTGTGTAAAACCTTGGAAATATGTTTGAACTCAATCGCTTGAAAAAAATTTCCCAACCGTGGAGGTACATTTTCCAAAATCGGTGTGAATTTCCCAAAATCCCGTCTTAGTGTGCACTTTCGTCATAGATGGAAACTACTGTGACAATTTCAGTATCCTAGCTCTTACGGTTTGGGCGGTCATTGCTAATCAGTCGGTAACCAATCAGGGCAAACTGTTTTATATATATACATAGATATGTATGTACATATACATATATGTATGTATCTCAATCCTTTTGGCACTCTAAATGAGATATTTAAAACCTGTCCACAGAGTTAAATAGCTTTGAGAGTATTCCTTAAGACATTACAAATATTTCTCAGTTTGTGCCATAAGCAATTTAATTAAGAGTAAGTTGTAAACGAAAGTAATATTTAAGACTATTAATACTGCTTTCAAGGAAACCAAATAGTTAATTGATCAGTCTAAATTTTAATATTTTTCGTTTCGTCCATTACATTTTTAGATTATCAAAACCGCAAAAAATTTGATGAAAATGTTTCTCAAAGATCGCCGCACATAATCATTTGTTAAACAAAAAATGTATAGTCTTAATTTTTGTAGTGTGGATCACTGGAAAATATATCCTGTTGGTATTTGAATATAGTCTATATTTTCCATTAATTAAATGGAAGTGAGTTGGAGGAACTTTTTAATTTTTCCCTTAGTAGTAGATTATTCGGTTCTAATTTCCTTAGAGTATAGCTTATCAAAGACAAATTTTATTAAACTGCTTTCTCTTCAATCTCTTAAAAGGTCGATGGTAAAACAATTAAGGCGCAAATCTGGGATACGGCCGGACAGGAGCGTTATAGGGCCATCACCTCTGCGTATTATCGCGGTGCTGTTGGAGCACTGCTCGTCTACGACATTGCCAAGCATTTGACGTACGAGAATGTGGAGCGATGGCTCCGGGAGCTGCGCGATCATGCTGATCAGAATATTGTCATTATGCTGGTGGGCAATAAGTCCGATTTGCGACACTTGCGCTCCGTGCCGACGGATGAGGCGAAACTGTTTGCGGAACGCAATGGCTTGAGTTTCATAGAAACATCGGCACTGGACTCGACGAACGTTGAAACCGCATTCCAAAATATACTCACAGGTAAAAATAATAAAAATAAAAAAAACGCTGTAGCCAAAAATTAAATTGGGGTTCTAGTTAAACTCTAGAAATAAAAATAA
Source organism: Hirtodrosophila confusa (assembly GCA_035043065.1). Taxonomy (NCBI): domain Eukaryota; kingdom Metazoa; phylum Arthropoda; class Insecta; order Diptera; family Drosophilidae; genus Hirtodrosophila; species Hirtodrosophila confusa. Next base: position 496,498 of record JAWNNI010000135.1, on the reverse strand, counting down.
ACTGTAGCCAAAAATTAAATTGGCGTTCTAGTTAAAGTTTATAAATAAGTTCACAATTTTATTAGTTTTTGAATTTTAATTCTACTTTATAAATATTTCAAAATGTAACCTCGAAAGTTTATTGAATGCGGATCTTCATTTTTTCTGTTTGAGACATAAATATTATAAGATGAAGAGCTTCGCACACGAATTAGCAAATACATAAATGTAGTCGTTCATTTAACGGACCGATTCAATTGCTTTCATTCTAAACGAAACTTTATAACTCTAATCAAAAAAGAAACCTGTAGCCTATTTAAAACATGTTGCGGTTTCCTTGATCTATGATCAAATGGACTTATAATTGAAAAACGGGAAGGGCTAAGGATTTTAATTTTTAAAAAACTGTTCCAAAACTGGAAATCGGAATAAGTCTGGTTAACGAGTAGTATGCTTATAAAAAATGATTTGTATTTTCGCAGAGATCTATCGCATTGTGTCGCAGAAACAAATCAGGGATCCGCCGGAAGGCGACGTCATTCGTCCATCGAATGTGGAGCCCATCGACGTAAAGCCGACTGTCACAGCCGATGTACGCAAGCAGTGCTGTCAGTGACCGCCCCAAGCATTCGCCGCAGCAGCAGTCGCGGCAGCAGCCGCAGCAGCAGCAGCCCCCCGCAACAACAGCCAGAACAGCAATAGCAAGAGAAACAACAAATACAACTACAAGAAGAAAACCAACTACAACAACGGCATAAGATGTTATTTTTTAAACCACAGCCACAAGCAGTTTGTCATACAATATGCATTAATTCAACGTTAATAATAACAAATACAACAAAAACAACACAAACACCAACCGCCACATCAACATCCGGCTGTAGTTAACTGCAGTTTAAACTGAAGTTTTATATATATACATATAAATAATATATCGCTAAAGCGTCGATGGCAGTTCGACGTTTGGAAACAAAAATAAAGAAAAAACTAAAACACTCCAAATTCAGTTTAAGCTGTAGCTGTAACTATAATTTATATAAATATACATAAATGCTAATATTAAAATTATTAATATTATTAATTTTCGCAACATAAATACATAGTTGTAATTTTCAAAGAAAAACAAACACCAACAACAACAACAACAACATTGCTATGTACGTTCTATTGGCCGCCGCATTGTTTTCCAATTTGGGCATATTTAACAATTTTCGGCCTGGCCCAGTTCTCTATTATCCATGATTAAGCTCTTTCTTTATCACCTTCCCCGACTTGTCAGCATCGGCGCGGCTCTTGTCGTTGTTTAAATCATTTTGGTTAATTGTAATACATACCTTTTTTTACGTATTAAATAAAAGTGGAACTTAAAATATTTTAAATTGCAATTAGTTATAGCATTAAACAAGCATACAACTAAAAAGCAAATTGTGCAGACATTTTTACATCTATTGAACATTGGCCACACACGTCAAAAACTAGCTGATAATTAACAGTTGTAAAACTTTAAATGCAGAAACAGCAACGGCAACATAAAAAAGATAAAACTAAAAACATCATTTGTGTTTGCTATGTTGAGTGTGATTCAATAAACATAATTTAAATAAACAAGCTTTGTCAATTTTTGGTGAATCAAAAATAGCTTAGGGAAATTTCAAACTGTTGCGCCAAAGCAGGCAGCGCTACCATATTTTGCAATAAGCTGGCCACCTAAATATGAATACGTTGACCCGATGTGTGTCGGTGCATCCTGAATGCTGCAGAAAACGGACTCGTTATGGTAGAGCTCTGACGGGAGAGCAAGAATTTTATAAATTGAAGAGTAGCTTCCAGATTTTTGGATTTTATCAAAATATTTAAATTTGCTCGTTACGCTGCTACGGATTTTAGCGGCGTAACTCTTATCCCATTATTGTCTCCAAACTAGCGGCCGTCTAGAACCCCTTATTTGATTTAAACTACTATTTTTGCAATATCGCACCGAACTGCACTAAAAAGACTTGGAAAGAGTGCCATACCGAAATATATCCAACGGTATTTGTGGAAAAAGTTTGTAAAAATAATTTCTGGAAAGGGAAGAAATGCGCGACGCAGTAATAAACTATAGCTGTAATACCTTATTTTCAAGATTCGGTCACACTAAATTATCTTAAACACGTGCGGTTGCAGTACTTTTGTTATTATTTGTAATTGTTATTAATAAAATCATGGGACGCGGTAAAAAGAAAGTTCATCCTAAAACGCGCACGGCAGCGTTTAAGGCCAGCGAGCCAAGCGAAATTGTCGAGGCACCGCATTCCTTTATAATACATCGCGGTCTCTCCTGCCCGTATATAACAGATCTGACAATTGATTTTCGACGTATTATGGAACCGTTTACAGCAACCAATTTGCGCGAGAAGAAAATAAATCGCATCAAAGATTTTGTTAGCCTAAGTAGCTTCTTTCATGTCTCCCACATGGGCATCTTCAACAAAGCCTCCACTCAGTTGTCTTTCAAAGTGGTACGCCTGCCGCGTGGTCCATCGCTTACGTTTAAGGTTTGTTTTCGTATTTTTTCCTATAAATTGAAGCAGCTGTTAATGATTTTGCTTGTCGCTCAACAGGTGCACCAGTTTACACTTGCTCGTGATGTCATTTCGTGCAGCAAGAAGCAAATGATTGACGTTGATCACTTCAAGCATGCGCCGCTTGTCATCATGAACAACTTTAGCGGGGATGGCAAGCATTTAAAATTGATGGCCACAACGTTCCAGAACATGTTTCCATCGATCAATTTGGCTCAGGTTAACATCGATACCATACGCCGTTGTGTCCTTTTCTCTTACAATCCCGAAACGAAGCTGGTGGAAATGCGTCACTATTCGGTGCAGGTGGTACCGGTGGGTCTGAAACGATCGGTGCAGAAAATAGTCAGCGGCACTGTGCCAAATTTAAACAAATGCAATGAAGTTGTTGATTTTGTGACCAGGTAAAAGCATATCTTCTTTGCTTATGGGGAATACTCTAATGTACGTTTGTCAATTGCAGGGATGGCTATGCCTCCGAATCGGAAGCTGAGGACGATGAGCAATCGCATGTGGTGCTGGCGCAAACACTGAAGAGCAAGGGCAACATTGAGGACTGTAAAAGCTCGGTGAAGCTGCATGAATTAGGACCCCGTCTTACAATGCAGCTCATTAAGATCGAGGATGGCTTGCTAACCGGAGAAGTCCTTTACCACGATCATCTTGTTAAGACGGAAGATGAGAAGGAAACGCTACGCAAATTGATTGAAAAGAAACGCAAACTGAAGGAGCAGCGCAAAAAGCAGCAGACCGAGAACCGTGAACGCAACCTTAAACTGAAAAAGGAACAAAATAAAGCTGCTAGACGTGAAGAGGGCGATGAAAACGGTAGCGAGGACGATGATGCTCAATACTACAAGGATGAAGTTGGAGAGGAACCAGACGAAGGTGGGTTCTCCTGCAGTCTTGTGCACATTTCAAATTTATATCTCGTCTTTTACAGAGCTATTTAAAAATGACAACACAACGTCTCGCAAACGTACCAAGCTGCCTGGCGGTATGAAGTATAAAAATAAGAAACCCAAAGTGGACACAAAAACGGCAAGGAAATCAAAGTCAAAGTAGCGTTATAAATACAAGCTATTTTTATTAAATATCTAAGAATGCCCAATTATTAGTGCTATTTTTGTAATAAGCTGCCATCTGTTGGGTTAAACATGCGCTGCATCACCTGCTTGTAGCTGGCATTGCTACTCTTCCAGCTGGCAGCAATATTATCACGCAGTTTGCTAAATTCCCGCTTCTCCTCATAATTGGGCACACGCTCTATCATGCGCTGCGCCTTTTCAAACTCCTTCAGGTTATAGTAGGCCAATGCGCGACGATAGATGCTCTTCTCACTGGGATGATCCTGTGTGTCCACAAACTCTGTGTGGTATATGACATGCTCGTAACGCTGCTCCAGTAGCAAACAAGCAGCAAGATTTGTTTGGATTTGCACAAACAACGTCTCCAACTCGTTGCCGTCAATGCCATTTGCCTGTTTGTTTAAGTTTACAAATGGTTTGTATGTAATCAACAGTTTGGCCGCACGCGAAAAATAGTCAAAGGCAAACTTGGGATACGCCTTGAACATGGCTACTCCGTTTTCCTTGTAGCGTAGTGCCAAGCTATAGATTTCAGCTGCGTTCAGCTTCTCCACCTGTGTGTTGGCAATGATGCGCTCCAGTTTTAACTCGAATTCCAAGCACTCGTCGGTGCTAGTCTGAATGCTGCACGAGGAGGTTTCGCCCGGCAAAAACTGTTGCAATAGCAACTCCAAATAGCAATCAATGGGCGTTACACCAGCTCCCATTTCCATGCTGTGTTGCTGCTGTATCTCATTGCTATCCAAGTATTTAGTGGGTCTGGCGCCCAAGTTCTTGCAAGATTTGTTCACGCTGAAAAGCACTGTGCTGATGGCCAGTGGCTTTTCTACAGTTTGGAACTGCAGGCTCAACACCTTCTTGTGAAGGCCCCGCTGTTTGTCGTTCCATTCCTTTCCAATGTACCAATCCATATTTTTCAATTTATTTAATTTAAAGTAAAAAGTTGCCCGAATCGTTCAGACTTAGTTCGATTGATTTAATTCTTCATAGTGAACGGGAGTGAACTTCAATCCTATCGTTTAATCGAGTCATTTGAACCAAAATGGTTCACAACAATAAACAATGACAGTCAGAGCCAAAAATAATGGACGAGGCACGTTACAATTTTTTGTTTTTGTTGTTAGGGGCGGCGGCGCACCCCCACACATGCAATTTCTATTTTTCCATACTGAATAATATTAATAATAATACATTGACGTTCTTAGTCCATTTTAGTCATACTATTGAATTGAAAAATTAAAACAAACAAAGAACTAGCCAGGGATGCCTAATCTTCATAGTTAGTTATCGTTATCGACATTCCAAAATACTAGAATAAATAGAAGAGATAAGTTCAATTGAACTACATACCTTAAATGAACGACTGAACTTATTCATTAAATTGAATTCTTATTAGAAATAGTATTAGCGGCAGCTTTTATTGCAAGATATCCTAAATTCTGCGTAAGACCAAATATTAATATAGAATAAGTTAAATTTGTTGGTACAGCAGCTTTTTATTAAAAATTTTGTAGTAGTCTTTTTATAGTATTTTCGTATGTAAGTACAAATAATTAGTCAGCTGTGGTATTCAACTGGCCCGGAGTGTTTGCAATACATACATACTTATGTTACCATGTATAAAATACGACCGCGTCTTATCCAGCATGTCAAAAGCCTTTCTCAGTTGATGCAAGCCGCAAGAATGAGTTCGCAGCCTAGTGTTTATGTAACTAGACCCGATGTCGATGAAAGTGGACTGAAATTGTTACAAAGAAGGTGGTTTGTAAGCGCTACTGTCTTTTGTGTTGTTTTAATTTGAATTATTTGACTTTGGTAGTTGCAAAGTAAGCACTTGGTCAGAACCCCTGCCAGTACCAAGGGAAGAGCTTCTTCGTCAAATTAAGGGTAAAGATGCGCTCTTTTGTGCGCTCACAGATAAAATTGATGCCGCTGTGCTGGATGCTGCTGGTGAACAGCTGAAATGCGTGTCCACCATATCCGTGGGGTACGAGCACATCGATGTGGCAGAGTGCAAGAAACGTGGCATACGCGTTGGCTACACACCTGACGTTTTGACTGATGCCACCGCCGAGCTGACCCTGGCTCTGCTGCTTGCCACTAACCGGCGCCTTTTTGAGGCTAATAAACAGGTGTACAACGGCGGCTGGAAGTCGTGGGCACCCATGTGGATGTGTGGACAGGGTATTAAAGACTTACGTGTAGGCCTATTTGGTTTTGGGCGCATTGGGCAGGAGATTGCGGCACGCATCGTGCCCTTTAAGCCCGCCCAGATAACCTATACGACTCGCACGGCGCGACCGAGAGAGGCTGCAAAGGTGAATGCCCAGCATGTGGACTTTGATGAAATGCTTTGCTTATCGGACTTCATTATTGTCTGCTGCGCTCTTACCCCGGAAACAAAAGAGATTTTTAATGCGACTGCCTTTGAGAAGATGAAACCGAATTGCATTTTTATTAACACAGCCCGTGGTGGAGTCGTCGATCAATCGGCGCTTTGTAACGCACTACATTCGAAGCGCATACTGGCTGCAGGATTGGATGTTACCACTCCAGAGCCGCTGCCACTCGACGATCCTCTACTGAAGCTAGACAATTTAGTGGTGCTGCCACACATAGGCAGCGCTGACATTGAGACCCGCAAAGAGATGTCGCGCATCACGGCGAGGAACATTTTAGCTGCCCTGGACGGATGCGAAATGGAAGCCGAGGTTAAAGGCTAATTTTAAACCGTTTCGAGTTCCCGAGAAATTTTGAATGTAAAGATTAAATAAAAACAATGTCTCGAAAATTCTCACGAATCGAAGAAGAGTGATGACGACCCTGATATTTTACCTTTTTACATCCTCTATCCAAAGTATAGGTAAAAGGAGGTAAAACAACTGTGCAAAAGTATGCAACAGGCAGCAAGAGGAATTTCTGACCATATATGTATGTCTCGTAGTCTCGTTGTTGGGTATACTCGAAGGAGACATCTCCAACCCTCTAAAGAATTTTGTAAACTTCTCTCGGTAAAAATATTCGTTTCAGTTAAGCTTTGTAGGATATATTCTAATTAAATTATTGCACCAGGTAATATTTTCTTTGGTACAATGAGATAAAATATACAATAATTTGATCTACGACTTTACATCATTTTTAATTTTAATAGTTTCTCATTGTATATATTTTTTTAATCCAATAAATATTTTTTAAATGATCACTTATTTTATCCAATCATAATGTTAGTTTGGCTGGACAGGCAGCTCAACCCAACTACAGCTAAGTTCACCCAGAGGCAAGTCGTCGTCTTATTGTGAGTTCTGAAAAGAGGAGGAAAAATAGTGTGTCTCTGAAACCGGCAGAGTCGACAAAACGTGACAAATCCCCCAATGTTAGATTCTACAAATTGTACAATTCCTCGAAGTTTTCCGTTCAAAAAGGTTCGCCTTCTCAGAAGCGCAAAGCAGTCACAAAATAGATATGGGATGCGTTCTGTCCCTTCTTCCTCCTTCCAGTTGCGACAAAAAGGTCACTCGGCCGATCATCTACTTTTGTAGAAGTTTTGATGTTCGCCTATCGTGGCCAGCGTGACCGCCGCTCTATGACATTTCGGATCAGAGTCTATGACTATCTGCAATTAAAACATAAGGCTAAGTCAACTGTTTACCTTGTTTGCGAGAAGCTTATATTATATTATATTATGTTCAAACTGATCATAGCCCACAATTCTAAAATGCTGTCAAGGCTTTCTGTTACAGTTCTTAGTTTACAATTTAACTTTGAAGCGTATTTTCGTAGCCAAAACTATGGCAGCTATGTGATATAGTGTTCCGATTTTGTCAAGATTTGGGCAGATGGTACGAACTATTCAAAAATTCGGTTTGAGTTAGTTTGGTGAGGATATCTTTATAAACAAAAAAGTTTTTCATACAAAAACATAGTGTTCGACCGATCGCGCCTATGGCAACTGCATATGTATATGTTATAGTGGTCCGGTCCGGCCGATTCTAACATACATATGTATTAAAGTTGTACCGAATCGTTCAGACTTAGTTCGATTGAACTAATCTTCAAACTGAACGACTAAACTAAGTCCCTGATTGTCGTTCATTATAGTCATTCGAGTCATTTGAGTCCCATTCTCGTTCAGTTGCTCATCGTTCATTCTAGTCATTTGAGTCCCATTCAAAATACAGAATTAGTTATAACAATTTAAATATTAGATAAAACTGTTTTGTACATTCAAATCAATTAAATATCAAATCCAATAATTATTAACCATCATTATTATTAGGGGAGAATACTATTAAACATATTTATTTAAACAACACAAAAAAACCACCATTTTCAAAAAATGTAGGGCAAACATCTGGCACTTCATCATATACATGCTAAAACCATTTGGGAATTACACATATAAATTATAATAAGAATAATATTAAAAAAATATCAAATGCAATAATCATTAACCAACATTATTATTAGGGGAGAATACTATTAAACATATTTATTTAAACAACACAACAAAAAAAACACCATTTTCAAAAAATGTAGGGCAAACATCTGACACTTCATCATATACATGCTAAAACCATTTGGGAATTATAAGCACAAAGAAGATAAAAACAATTTCAATGATCCTAAAAAATAATATTTTCGCATATTTATACATCTTAAACATATAAATAATAATAAAAATAATATATAATAAATATCAAATGCAATAATTATTAACCAACATTATTATTAGGGGAGAATACTATTAAACATATTTATTTAAACTACTCAAGAAAAGAAACACATATATTCAGGTAACCAAATAATTAAAGTTAACCAATGTGGCATACAAATAAATAACGTAACAATTACAGTGGAAGATAGAAATATTGTTAAACAAAACCACTACATCTAATCCTTTAATTGAAATAAGCCACATGAGTAAAGAAATTAATTATTACATAAAAAAATCATATAGACAAGAAATTATTTTATACACTATAATCATTATAGGTATATTAATAACCGATTTATGCATATACTTCCGAATTCGAGGACGTACTTCGGTCAAGGAAAAGGGGAGTAACATAGTTATAGAACTTGATATCCGATGTCCCGGGATTCAAATCAGTTGAACGAGAATGGGACTCAAATGACTCGAATGACTAGAATGAACGACAATGGGACTCAATGACTCAAATGAAAGATTAGTTCGTTCAGTGAAAAATGAACTACTGACCTAAATCAGTGAATTGAACTAGAAAGTGCAACTGTAATATGTAGTATATACTGCCTGCAGCAAAAAGAAGGGTCTGTGTCAAGTTTCATTACGATAGCTTTAAAACTGAGAGACTAGTTGCATAGAAACAGACGGACAGACTGACACCACTATATCGACTCGGTTATTGATGCTGATTCATAATATATAAACTTTGCTGGGTCAGAAAAATCTCCTTTAGTCCATTACACATTTCAAGACAAAATTATAATACCGTCTGCTAGGGTATAAAAATCAACCAAACGATAGTTGACATAAGCGATATTTACTTGTCACAAGTATTTATTCAGTAACGAGTCACTCAAAAAAATGTATCAGCCCTGCAACCACAGTCAATGCTATTTCTGTATATTATGCTGATTATATGAACAGAAGTTTTATGATTGTTTTGCAAATTGTCTATTTCATTGCCATTTTTGACATGTTTGACATATTTCACTAATAAATTGTTAATCGATAACAGAACAGCTTCCTCTGTTATGGATATGTTATCAACTCTGTTGACTGCAGTTAAATTTAATTTGAAGCCTTAAACGCCGTTTTTATTCCAATCTAGCAGCTAGATTAAACGTCTTGGTGTTAAGCAAACCCAATTTTATGTATAACTTAAAAAGTGATAACTGCAAAAATCGCAAAAATCAATTAGTGTTTGCTGTTAACAACAGTTGAGAAAAATGTTAAGTTAACAGCAAACGCCATTTTTCCTCTTGCTCTTTCTTTTGCTGTTTCAGCGCGTGGCAAGTTGTGGTCCCCGGTTCACTGCAGTTGTAATTGCAATTTTGCAAGGAATTCTAACTCCTCCGTCTATTGAAACGCCAACGTCAACATGAAAATCTACAAGGATATCATTACCGGTGACGAGATGTTCACAGACACCCACAAGATGAAACTTGTCGACGAGGTTATCTACGAAGTCTACGGAAAATTGGTTAGCCGCACTGAGGGTGAAGTCCTAATTGAAGGTTTCAATCCATCGGCCGAAGAAGCCGATGAGGGCACCGATTCTAACGTACAGACTGGCGTCGATGTGGTTTTGAACAATCGTCTACAGGAATGCTTTGCCTTTGGCGACAAAAAATCCTACACTTTGTACGTGAAGGATTACATGAAGAAGGTTCTGGAAAAATTGCAGGAGAATTCACCCGATCAAGTCGACGTGTTCAAGACCAACATGAACAAAGCAATGAAGGATATTTTGAGCCGTTTCAAGGATCTACAATTCTTCACCGGCGAGTCCATGGACTGCGACGGCATGGTTGCAATGTGTGAATATCGTGATATCAATGGCGAAAGCGTACCAGTTTTTATGTTCTTCAAGCACGGTCTCGAAGAGGAGAAACTATAAACTCTCTGTGTACGTCTCTTCTGTAGTTTGCGTTAACAAACAACAACCAACGCCCAAACTGGAGGAGCCACCAATGTACATATACATACATACAGCAGACACACATACTCACGCATACCTATTACATATTCTAACGGATTTTTTAGTTTCAGTTTATTTCTTAGCAACAGTCCGAAATTTATGTTTATGTTTAGACAAGGTCCAAATTTTTGATTTGATTATAATTTTTTCGATGTATTATGTAGAATCGATGAATATAACTGTTAATTGTATGAAAACAGCAAAATTTGTAGTTGTAGCAAGTGGTCAACCGGGAATAGTAAGACCAGACAACGCCACCAGTCGCCACATACAGTAGCTAAAAATAACTAAATTATGGTCATAACTATTGTAATTGAAAACAGCGTAATTTAATATTTTTATAGGCAACAACGCAAGTTTTGAATACTTCTCGTTTACGTTTTGAATATGGAATGTCAAAAGGAAACAGACCAAAACGAAAAAGTAACAACATGTGTATGTACTAAAAAACATTAAACGAAAATCATATACACAAACTGCAATCTCGAGTTATTTATTTGTAATGTACTATGTATGTACATATGGTATGTATGTACTTACTATGGGACATCTTTTTTGTTCACAGCGTCTTTCAGGTAGGCGGCAGCTGCGGATGACATGACAGCTGCTGTCAAACGCAGAGCGGCAAAGAGAGTGCGCATTTACTGGAATTATTTGTTGGCTCATTCTCTATATTTTTGTATGCCAATGACTCAGACAAGGTCTACGAGTTTTGGCAAGTGAAAAGTTATTGACCTTTGACAGTGACGTACATATGTTACATACATTGTCATGCGCAATATACGACTGCTCGACCCTGTTGGTATTCACATACATACATACTACAATCATATGCACCTTGCTGGTTGAATTTGTTCCACTTTCTGTGCGCTTTGCGTGCACATAACCTCAATAAGTGCAATGTACATTCGTTTACATATATGCACATATGTATGTATGTATGTATGTATGTACATACGTAAACAATTAAATATGTACATACATATATGTATGTATAAAAATTTTGCATTTGCCTGTGTTATCTTTAGCTGTGATATTTTTGTTGTCTAGCCTGGCAATCGCTCAATCGCACTTCCACACATACATATGTATGTATGTACATATATACATATGTATGTTTATACATACGAACGCACGTGCTTACCTGTCTGGTGTGTGTGGCTACAGTGCAAGCTGCCTACTAAAGGTCAAATAACACAAGAATTAACAGCTATGTATATGCTTCGTATGTACATATGTATATACCAATAAAATTGGTCCCATGACTTTCCCTTCTTTAGCAGCTACATATGTATATATGTATGTATGTACATATATGATATAGTTATCCGATTTATAAAATTATTTATTTTTATAAAACAGAAATTCGGAATTAGTACGTTTGGTCGATATATCTTGAAAAACCATATAGTTTTCTTTATGGACAAATGACAACCTTAAGATATACTAGTAGACTGATTTTATTCAGATTTTGGTCAACTTATAAAACCATATTAAAAGTTGGAATTGGAGAGTTTGGTCGATAAATGTTGGAAAAAACAAAATTATCATGCAACTAAATTTTCCACCGATCGTTCCTATAGCAAAACTATTATTCCCTTTGGTAAACATATAAAAACAAGTAAAATTTCCCTCCGTGTTAATACCAACAATTAAATACATGATATGATAATACTGTAAGTATGCACGTGCATATGCCACAAGGTTTCCGGGTAAAAGGCGATCTCTATGAGAAAATCTTTTTGTTACAACTTAATTTCGATCGTTTCTATGGCTGTTACATGATATAGCGATCCATTCCGTTCAGTTACGATGCATCAAAAAAGGCAGCTGTGCCAAGTTTGACTGTGATATCTCTAAAACTGAGACAAGTTTGCATAGAAACAGTGAGACAGACGGGCATCGGCTATTGATCCTGATCATTTTACGCGTTAAACGTTTCGTGACAAAATAATACCCTTTAGAAGGATAAATTGAAGGCTCAACACACTTGGCCTACGTATGGTACATTTAGGTTCCTAGCTCTTAATCCCTGAGACCTGAGTATACATGCAAGCAGATAGGGCATGCCTATCAATACTTCTACTACTTAGACCTTTTTATACATTTTTAATGGACACCTGGTATAAACTAAATGTTTAGGTATTTACATGTTTATACAGATTCTAAATTGACAAAACAATGTACATAATTATATATTTCCATTAAGTTTGATTGTGAAAATCTGTATCTCTCTGTTAATACTCAGAATACATCGAATAGGGGGAATTAAATGATCAGTACATCCAATATTCAATTAACATCAATCAATTCTGTTTGTATAAAAACGCTATTAACAAATTCTATTTTATTTCGTTCATAATTTTGATGCAGCAGAATCCTGGCTAATTGCAATTGGCTTTTATTACATTTTTTATTTAATTTCCACTTAAATAATGGAAGTTGATAAATGTTTCAGTCAAATTATTTAAATATGTAGGTTTGTTCTTGTGAATTAAAAATGACTAAATAATTGCATGTACTATTTTGAATGCACAATTTTCGACTTATATATATTACAATTATACTAAGTTTTTATATAGGCAGCAGCTGCTGCATTGTTGCACTACGTTCACTTTGCTTTGATAGTGTTGGAATGAATCGCTTTAACAAGTTGGAAAAAACTAAATTAACAAAATTTTCAAAATTATTCGTATAAGTTTAAATTACATTTACATCTTTTTTTTTTTTTGTATAGCGCACTCAGCCTAAAAAACTAAAATTTAGGTAAAAAACATCATCGTACGACAATACATACACACAACACACGCTGCTCAATATACATTGTAATCGTATTTATAAGTAGTTTCAGCTGGAGTGGTGCTTATCACACATAGTCCAGTTGTATATAGATCTGTTTCACGCCCACCGCCTCGAAGATCATGCGCGTATGCGTTACCACATACGTAGGATCGACATTCTTGGATACCTCCAGCTTGATGGCACCCACATATACATCCGAACATAATGTCCAAAAGTGCGGCTCCTGTACCGAATAGACACCGGCCAGGCCGGTCGCCTTTTGGTAGCACTGCAGCAACGACCGATCCAAGGCCGAGGGTTGACGTTGCATCAATATCATTATAGACTCCTTGATTAAACTAAGCACGCTTAGCGCTATTAGCAGCGCTATGAATATGGAACAAATGGGATCCGCAATCATCCAACCAAACATTTGCATTAGCACCGCCGAAATGATGACGCCCACAGATCCGAGCGTGTCGGCCAGTATGTGCAGAAACACGCCGCGCATGATCTGCGAATTGTTGCCGCTGCCAGTAAGGTCGTGCGAGTGCCCGTGGCTGCCATGATCGTGTGAGTGCCCATGCCCTGAAACCAGTGCACCGATTACAATTTGGCTCATAGTGTATAATTGTTGACTTTACCATTGTCCAATGTGATTGCCTGATGATTATGATTGCTTAGGTCGTTGTGGCTGTGGGAATGTCCATGGCTGGAGTCGCCGCCGTGCGAATGTCCATGTCCACCACCGCCGCCGTGCGAGTGCCCATGACCACCATGGTTAAAGGCATAAATACCGACGAGATTTACGAGCAGCCCAAGCACGGACACCACAAAAAGTCGCTCGTGTTTTACTTCTGGCGGCTCTATAAGCCGCTCCACGCCCTCGGAAAGTATGAAGAAAGCAATGAAGATCAGAAACAAGCTGTTGACAAAGCCAGCCAGGACCTCGGCGCGCACATAACCATAAGAGAACTTATCGTTGGCCTTCCATTTGGTAATTACGGAGGCTGCCAGGCCAGCTAGTAAACCCGTGCAGTCAAAGAACATGTGAAACGAGTCGGAGATCAAGCCTGCAGATAAGTAATGACTAAGTAATTGTAAACAATTGATAAGATAAATACAGCTCATGCTGTGCGTTGCTCTTACCCAAACTGTTTGTCCAAATGCCATAGAAGAGCTCCACAAATGCAAAACTGAAATTGAGCAGCAGAAAGAGAAACAAATTGCGCGAATTGCGATCGGAGAATATCAGGCGCTTCCAGCTGTTCAATTTCTCCTTGACGCGATAGCCAAAATTGCTTCGATCCTTGTGCGTTAACGGTATCATATTGGCGGCAAGTGACGGATACCTAAACGTCTAACAAGCAATAAAACAACAACAAAATCATGTATTACACTTGTTATCACACGCAGGTTTTAATTGTTTGCATACGTGGTATTATCGTTAGGTTTAGCTCTGGCCCCACTCCAGCTGGCGTTGCTGCTTAGCGCTTCAGAATTTCTCTGCGCTAAACAATTTCTCTGCTGCGTCGGCGGCAACGTTTTTGCAAATTACCGCACGAACCGCTTCCTGCTACGTATTTGAGCAGTACAGGCGGCCGCTTATTTACACAGGTGTGGGCAGCCCAATTGTTGTTGATGTTGTTTTTTTTTTATTTAGCACTTTCAATTTAATTCATTTTTCAAAACCCGCACCAATCTGCTGTGTTGTCATCAAAATAGACAGACGTCAACGTACCCCAGTAAACATTCATTGAATCACAACTCCAGCAGGGTTGCACCTCACTTAACGGAATTGCCATTCACCCAAAACCATGCCAAGTAATGCACAATTTAATGTGTACACAAATGTTTACTATAAAATCATGTTTAGATATTATTCATAACATATTTTACTGTATCGACTTTGAATATTTACTTTTTAAGATTTGAGCGCCAATATGTATGATAATTTTAATGCATGCGTGTCACGAACACATTTCTACTTAGAACTAGGGCTGGGTAAACTGCAAGTTCACTGCAATTGCTCATGAACAGCTGAGCTCATTAATCATGTTGGTTGCATGGCGACTACTGGCGCCCAAGTTTTTAATCAATGAAAATGACAAGTTGGTATTGTTTTCATTTTATGGGATTCATTACCCAATTTCCGACCCACGTTGCATTACCGCGTACAACATTGAGTTAGTTTATTATTTTAATTTTATTTAAATGGGTTAATATCTCGCTGTTTATCGCAAGATTTTTTAAACATTAAGCTAACATATCCAGAACAAATAATAATAATAATAATAATAATAAAGTGAATAGTAACGACGCTCCTGGAAGCTACCGACTGGTACTTACTACTTTGTTTCGTTTTATTTTAGTGGTTTGTTCACAAGCTGCGTATATAGGAGGATAGGCACTTCCAAGAAAAACAATTGAAAAAGAACCAATTTATTTGCACTAAGTGAGCAACTATTATTGGTTCACTCACTTACGACAAACCCAGCACTAATGTCAACAAACTGGTATCATCCACGATACCAACAAGACATATTGAAAGATCTACAAAAACAATAACAAAACGCACATGTTCCTTACATCAAAAAGCAAGTTTATTTAACATTCTACTTCACATAGCAGAGTCTGCGAACTTTCCATACAATGTTCAATTGTAAAAAACAATGAGACGCTGAAGATGTGCGGTAAAAAATGCTTACGCCTCATCACCCTTGGTTGCACGTGTGTAGATGACCTGGGAATGATGTTGCACGACCTGCTTAATCAAACCTGTAAGCAAAGGAAAAATATTATAAACATTTCCAAGGTAGCCAAGTGGCGTGTAACTTACCCTTTTCGCGGAGCTCAATCAGAGCACGCTTGGCCAAAGAGCCACGGATCTTCAAGCGCTCAGACACAACAGAGGGGGTGATTAGCTTGTAGGCAGGCACTTCCTTGTATAATTTCTCATAGGTGGCCTTATCGAACAGAACTTGATTGTTCAGCTTATCCCTGACTTTGCCTTTGGACCACTTCTTCTTCTTGGCCTTGCCGCCACCGGAGCCCTCCTTCTTCTTTTGTGTCTTTTGCGGCTGCTTGGCCGACGACTTTGCGTCCTTCTTAGGCGGCTATAATACAGGACAATCAAGAAAGAGAAAATTCACATTAAAAATCATGGCAAACATTTATTTTGAGAGTAGACGGTTCACTTTCGAGGTTATGGTGCGCCCGTTTGTTTGCTGCACGCACTGCGCGAAAAACACATATTTTTGAAGCAATTATTCGCAACAACTCATAGTACAAAAGTTCGACATTGGTTTGCAATTGAGAATCCGTCACTCAATTGTCAATTTGCACACTTAAAACCATTTATTTTATATTAAAACTACAGCAGTCCGACTCACCATCGTGAAAACCCAATGCAAAAAGATGGAGGACGGAAATTGATAGAGTTACCATGCGTCAATAAAAATATACAGTGTTGCATATCGCGCCTATCGCTACTTGACACTGCTGCCAATCGATAATTATAACAAATTTTGTGAATTTTTGTGATTTTATTGTTTTTCTTCCTTGAAGAAATGTCTATAAGGAGGTAGAGGGATAGGATAAATTGTAAATTGTTTGCCCATATTTCGTTTGTTGTTAAGAGTCATTGAATTTGCCGCCATAACGCCGAAGCATATACGCAGCTGTATAATTGTTAAACTAGTGGTCGTCTTGAATAAATTTAATTATGTAAACTACTATTTTCCCAATTTCGCGTTCAACGGCATTAGAAAACATGTAACGGAAGTTTTTCCTGGAGAAACATGCCTGAATTGTTGTTGTAAAAGTTTGTAAAATTGTTTCTGGAAAGGGAAAAAATGCCCGACAGGAAACCAGACAAACTTAATTTTAAGATTCGGTCACACTTCATTAACAAAAACGACTCGTCTTGTGGCGAAATTGTCGTCTACAGATTTTTGTCACATATTTGAGCTACAGCTGCAGTGAATAACAACAGGACAACTGAAAATGGAGCGTCGTTTCAGCATTAACAGTCCGCGTCTATCAAGGCCCATTGCGGATTCCACATGGATTGATGGCACACCCACGTAAGAACAAGATAAACCCAAGCCTTATATATTTGTATATCAATGTTGTCTTTCTACATTTAATAGAACTAACCGACCATCAGCATTCCACCTACAAAAGAGTTTAAGTCCCATGCAGCGGAGCAACTCAAGCATATGCTTAAGTAGCAGCTACGCAAGTGTCAGCCCAAAGAACAAAGATATGCATCGTACATCAAGGAGCTCCATGAACATATCCAGAATGACGCGCCAAAAACTAAATCTCAGCCAGATGGATCCCAAGTAAGTAACTGTTGCCTATTGACCACATTGTTGAAAATGATGCGATTCGATTTCTTGTTTGACAGAACCTATGCGGATGTGCACAGCAGTGGCCTTGCCAGCCGCATTGTTCAATACCATCAGGGCAGCAGTGCTGGTCTGCAGCGCAGCATGTCCTTTAACACTTTAAACAATTCACTTATGCAGCCGCGACGCACAAGCATGCTACATCGTCGCTGTCTCACAAACCCAATATGCCTTCTGTGTCCATGACGCGCATAGCGCCACCAGAGCGTAGCTTTTATTGTGGCAACACGCTGCGCAGCCTTCGATCGAATTCGATAGTTGGCGTAGAGAAGAACAGCGAGCAGCTGTCTCGCGAAAATCGGCCCATATTGCATCCGACACCTTTACAGCACGAATGCGAACCAACGCGCAGTGTGCTGGAGGAGCTAAAGGAGATATCGCGCAAGCGCATTAATAGTGGCGTAAGTCTTTGACACACAAGCTCAACTTCAAGCTTAACTAACAATAACTGCTTCCAGGATATGCAGCAGACAGAATACAATAGCAAAAAGACCTGCAATCGTAGTAATGATTACGTGGATCATAACCATCATCATTATCATCATTATACACAACAGCAGCAGATGTCTATGCTGCAGCCACAATCTGGGTTTAAGCGCCAGCGTGAACTGACCGTTGCGGTGCCATTGCGGATGCATCATGTGCCAGTTACCCTGCCACACCATCCGCATCAGCAGCACCAGCACCAGAACCAGGTACAGCATCAACAGCAACAACAGCAGCTGCAAATGACTGGTCACAGTTTCACTGGCTGCGTATCACCGCAGCAATCGCCAGAGCAGATGGCAAAGCGTCGCAACTGTAGTTACAGCAACGATATTGCCAGCTCGCTGAGCTCTAGCACTCTGCACAGTAACAAGCGCAAGTTATATGACATGCGCGAGAAAGAGCGTCAAGTGTTCAATATGTCTAGCGCTAACACCGGCGCCACTAGCAGCAGCAGCTCGCCGGAAAGTTCCCCCAGTCAACATGTAGCCAAAATACAGCGCAAGCAGCCGAATAGCGATTTACGTTTGGAGAACTTGACCAAAACGCAGAGCATGCCCATTATACCGCTGCCGTCGGCACCCGCGCAGCGCACACTTTCCGCACCAGCATTAAAAGCCACGGCCCAGGAGGAAGAGGCACCGTCCAAGCCCAAGCTGACGCTATTTAATGCACATCAGCAGCAACAGCAACCGGAGCAGCAGCCGCCACGTGAGCAGCCATTGGATCTAGACAGTCCCGATGTAGATGCAAGCGAATATGCGGGCATTCAATTTGTCAAGCCCAAGCAGCAGAATTCGCTAAACGGCATCAAGAATACGAGCATGGAGCGTACACAGAACACCAAACTGGCGCTTATGCTAAGCAGCCTGCGTGGTGAAATCTACCAAGACGAAACGGAAACGCTTGATGAACCTGATGTGACGCTGCCAATGCCCTCATCGCTGCCCATGCCAATGCAACCCCTAAGGGCAGTCACAACAGCAGTAGACACAGGAGCAACAACTGTAACAACCGCAGCAACAACCGCTGCAACATCAAACAAGCCAATTATTTTAAGCGTTGAGAATATTGTCCCTGCATCGAATGCAAAATCAACAAACACAACGGCAGCAGTAAAAGTCACTGCAGAAACAACAACAGCAACAAGCAATGCTTTACCTTCGGCTTCATTTAACAACACAGGAGCAAAGACTACCGAGTCGACAGGCTTCAAGCTGCCAACAACGACAACAAGCGGCATAGCAGAAACGAAGACACCTCTGTTACAATTTAACAGCTCGCCGCCAAAAGCGACAACTGCAACAGCAACAAACGCGCCTGCCTTGACGTTTGGTAATTTACCATCAGCAGCAGCAACAACAGCAGCAGCAGGAACAGCCGCAGCATCAAACCCACCAATGTTTTCATTTGGAAATCCTGCAAGTACTGCAGCAACAACAACCAACGCTACAGCTGTAGCAGCAACAACAACAGATAGCACACCAATGTTTTCATTTGGCAAACCTGCAACTGCAGCGACAACAACGGCCAGCACTCCAGCAGCAGTAGCACCTGCAACAACAACAGCAAACACAGCAATGTTTGCATTTGGTAACCCTACAACAACAAACAATTCTTCAGCAACATTTGGAAATGCTGCAACTGCAACAGCCACACCAGCGGCAGCGGTAGCGGCTGAAACCACCAAAACATTCACATTTGGCAACAACAATAACAGTGCAGCAGCAACAACTGCTACCGCAGCGACAACAGCAGCTGCAGCAACACCAATGTTTAATTTGAATAGCTGGCCGTCAAAGCCAACAGAAATGGCGCAAGCAAGCAACAACAGCTTTGACAGTGCTTTTAAAACACCCGCACCAAAAGCAACTACACCAGCGTCCGCAACAGCAACAGTTGCTGCCGAGGCAGCAAAGCTTTTTAGCTTTGGTACATCAACCAACAGCACGGCAGCAACTATAGCAGCGTCACCAGCGGCCACACCCATCTTTAGCACAGCAGCGGCGCCAACTGACAAGCCCAACCTTAGCACAGCAGCAGCGGAAGCAAAATCAACGCCATCGTTTAGCTTTGGCGGCTCTAATACAAATACAACAGCAGCAACTGGAGGAGCCGGGGCAAGCAGCACAAATCTGTTTGCATTTGGCGCTGGCGCTGCATCGCAGCCTGTGGCAAACGCACCACCCTTTGGAATACCCAGCCACGGCAGTAACAATAACATCTTTAGCTTTGGCGGCGATGCTACAAAAACTACAACACCAGCCCCGGCTCCGCCTCCAGCTGCAGCTGCAGCAGCTACTCCAAGCAGCTTCAGCTTCAATGCAACTGCTGCAGCGTCACCAGCAGGAACAAACACATTTAGTTTCAATGCCCCGGCCAAGCAGACGCCCATCTTCGGCGGCAGCAGCAACAACAACACAACACCAGCTAAACCATTTGCATTTGGTGGAGCAGCATCGGAGCAGCAACAGGCGCCAGCAGCAGCAACCCCACAAGCACCATCACGTGCTGGCGGTTTCTCCTTTGGCGCTGGGGCTCAGAAAAATGAGCCAACTCCTTTGTTTGGCTCCCCGTCAAACGGGAAGTCTACTTTTAATTTTGGCGGTAACTCAACACCGGCAGCGGCTACACCATCACCAGCTGCCACATTTGGTGGCTTTGCGACGCCAGCGGCAGCGCAAGCGCCGTCTGCCAGCAATCAAAACAAACCGTTTGCATTTGGCGGCAATACAACGCCAGCAGGGGTCAGCAACGCTGCATCGCCGATGGGCGGTAATTTATTTGCCAACGCTGTGGCTGCTGCACAGAAACAACAGCCACAGTCAAAACCAGGCGGCTTCTCCTTCTCCACGAGCAACAATAACAATAACAGCAGCGCTGCTACAACGACAGTAAATGCAAATGCAAATGCACCATTTGCATTCGGTGGCATCACATCTCCGCCACAAAATACCAATACGGCCAAGCCGTTTGCATTTGGCGGGAGTGCAACAAATGGAACACCGTCTAATATCTTTGGTAGTGCAACTGCGGCGCCTGCCGCTCCTACAAACGGTGGAGCGTTCAGTTTTGTCGGCGCCACGGCGTCCACTGCTTCTGGAATGTCTGGAATGCCGCAGCAGCCCAATGGCGGCAATTTATTTGCCCCCCCGAGCACGCCCGATCGACCCATTCGACGTGCCACAAGGCGATTGCAAAAGTAGAACTTAAATCTGCATTTTGGGTGCATTCTGTGACCATATACACATATACATACACCATGGATGAAGTTAAGCTTAAGTTATGAATTGGAAAAAGTCCTTGGCTCGAAATGTAATCTATCGGACACCTACATATATTCGACATTATATATTTAAAGTTTAATTGCGAATGGTTTTATTCCAAGAACACTGTTAAACAATTGAAAATGAAATGTTCAGAAAATGTGTAAATAAATAATTCTCGTAATATGATGATTTCAGTAATTTTGTACACTTCGCAGGATGTTCAAAAGATTGCAATCTTATTTTTACAGGTAATCCATAACTATTTCACGGCTTCGCCCAAAATCATTGGCTTGACATCATTTAATTAATAGGTGACAAACTTTACAAACGTACTCGTTTTCACTTTAATAATGATCTCCCATCATAATATGTACTATACTTAAAAAATTATATATATCCTTGCCTTTTAATGTTAATATTTTCAGTATACTTAGAGAATTTTAGAGTGCACGTATATTTTCAGATACCTGATACGGTAAGGATTTTCTAATGTTTTATTTCATAACAAATCCCATAATCAATTTTTAGGTAACTTTTTAACACATACCTTTTAAGAACCTAAAAGTATTTCGTTGCCAGCTTGACAATAATAATATCGGAACATATTATAGGAACTCTGCGGCAAGTCTTCCGGAAATCCATTACCAGTCGGAAAACAAAGATCTTTTGTAAAACCTCCACGGTGTCTTCATCTGTTTTTTAAAAGTTTTAAATTTCAACATATTTCAATTTATATATTAAATCATCGTATAATTTTTCGAAAAATTAGTAATACAAGTATGTTATTGTTTATGTTCGATGGGAAAGCAATTTATTTTCTTTTTCAATTCCAATATATCAACTATAAGTTTGTGCTTGTTTCTACCTGTCAAAAAAAGAGCGTACGAGTATTTTCAAATCTTTACAATTACGTAACAAGCTATAGTGGAGATATGTTGGAAATTGTTTGTGGAGTCCGCCAAGTATCGACTTACCTTGCTGAAAGATCTGGAAAGCTAGTCAAAGTAAAGAAGTATTCCGCATTCAGTCAGGTGTAAGATATACAATATATAATTTAATATTAACCAAGCACACTTCACACTTCAACTAGTAAGCGCAATGTAATTTAATTTTCCAAAATTAAATTTATATTTATTGTTTCAACTTTTTAGATCGTTCCATGTCAGCTACAATCAATACAAGTTTATATAGAAATTCGATCTTGAGCAACATTGGTAAACTTGTGAAAAAAGTAATGAAACTTGATCGAGATAAACTAAAGAATTTTTCAAGCAACTTACTTTTCATTTGTCAAATGTCTGCAGTATGATATAGTGCTCCGATCCGACTAGTTGCGGCAATCGCATAGTCTGCAGTATACAAAGCCTTATCAATATACTAACTTCAAACTAAATTTGCATACCCAGCTCGTCGTTCTGAACAAGGATATACATATGAATAAATATTTTTATGATATAAAACTACTAAACTACTTAAAATCTTAAAAGTAAACTGTTGTTATGTGCAATATTTGGTGTAAAATATTTTTTTATTTCGACATACTTCAATAAAATTATAAATATAGAAATTTGTTCTTTGGACACATATTTGCCTCTATGAAAGTATGCATACTACATTATTTGCTTAATGTCCATTAGTTATTTTGATTTAAATAAACATTTAAAAGTGATGAAAACTATATAATAACAAAACATTTGCTTTGTTTCCAAAAGAAAATATTTGAAGACAAATATAGATAGATCAATGTTTTGAAGCTCACAATACTTTAAGTGACACTTTGCCAATAATGATGAGGAATGCCTCGACTTCGCCGCTTATTTTAAATAAAATTTTATAGAAGCTTTGAGGTACAACTTCGGGCAATCCATCACATGTCGGCACACAGCGATCATATTTAAAAGTCTTCTTCGGCCAAGGTGTCTCCGAATTGTACATTGGCACATCAGAGCAGTGTTTAAAATTTTTGTAATAAATATCATTATGAAATTTAAGAAAATAGTCGTAAAAGGTCATCTTTGGTATATGAAAGGGAATTAAAGTATATTCGCTTTCGATCCCATTATAAGAACTATAAACCATCACCTCCACCTGTCAGAAATGTAGAGTTTTTGAACTATTAACATTCCATTACGTAGCACCCATTTGGGATTACTCACCATGGTAGTGTTGATATCGCATTGGAAGACCCACTCCCCAGAAATTGCAAATACTTCGCGAGACACGCGTTGAAGTCGCAAATTTATATTAATTTTGCTCTCATCAGTGGTATTGGAGGCTACGGAAATGAGCTCAAGCTCCCATTTGCGCTTTAGTAGGGATATATTTTGGGGATTATATTCGCAAAGTCCTCCAAGAATTGGCTTACCTTGCTGGAACAGCTAGCACTTAATAGCAGAAGTATCCCGGTTACGGCAAACGGTAGCAACATTACGCGAATTCAAACTTGGTCAAGCACAGATGAAAGCGACTAACTTCGATGCCTGATCGGTGGAGTTTATATGGCTGAAATGTGCGTGACTTCAATCAAAATACAGCTTAAATTTCCGAACTGTGGAAGTTAAATAGTGGTCGTGTCAATTAACGCGATATTTCAAATACGATAGAACAATTATTAACTGGAAATAAAGCGATGTAACCAATGTAGGAGTACATTAAGCAAAGAATTTATCTATCAATATACATGTATAACACTCTTCAACATGACTGACTGACTTAATGATTGGGGATCAACAGGCAGGCTGACCGGTAAAACATGTAACTTTCTATTAAATATATCGTAGGTGTGCACTCTGATTTTGGGAACATTTCTTTCCGGAAGTATGAAAATTCGCGGAATACAGTTGTATAAAAAATTATTCTGCACACGATTCATGGGTAAAAGTTAGTGCAAGCCGCTTTTCTCATCTTTAAGGTTCTACACATTATATAATTCAACACGTTTCTCCTCGGTTTTCAAAAATCATCCCCACGTTCGTAAGATTGGTGGAAAACTCTTTCAGTTGACATTTTTTCAGAATTCAAACTCATTGCCTTTATTTAATACTAAATCAAAAAATTAAGTCTTTTTTTCATCACATCAGCCTCTGAATTTCTGGGTACAACATATACTTCCATCCACAAAATAAACTAAAAACTATTACATTAATAATAATTCTGGGTAGCTCCTGCTTAACTAAGATAAATATGAGAATGCGAGCATAACAAGAAAGAATTTTATAAGAGATTTGGCTCGCCCGAAGCCGGACACCTGATAGTTATAATACGTATTTATATTAATAGTAAAGTATTGTATAACCACTATACTATTGTGGTCTATACTTAAAGGTCTTTGGTTTTACCTTTAAAATATTCAAATACTAGAACTTTTCAAACGTTCGTCCACTTTTACAATTTCGCAATTTCGTATTCGATGGTTTGAGCTCCAAACCTGTAATTTAGAATAAAACATATGCTTTATTGCTTATAAGTGGGTTCGGCTGCTCCCTGTGAGTGACCAAAAAGAAACTTGAAGTCCGTTGTCACCAACCCGCAAACATGTTACAAGTATTTAGCAACACGGAAGGTTCCTGGATTTCAAGAGCTGGAGCATTTAGAAAACTGATTCTGCTTTTCAAAAAGGTTGCTGAAAGTTTGTCCGCACTCTTTTAGTCATACATATCGTCTTGTGTCTGGTGAAATTTAACTGTACCATTCGTCAAACTGGTACAATGGTTGCTTAAAATCTTTTTAAAATCGGTTCAGAGTATTTTTCTCTAAATCGTTGCAAAAATGTCCATATAAGCATTTTTTTGTATATTATACTCGTAGTAGATAGATAGTAGCTAGTAGTCCTAGTCGATCAATTGCGACTACAGTTTTTTTTCTAGCTTTGGGGAACAATGAAGAAAACTAATTATAATTTTTCACTTTTATTAAAAGTTTTTCATATCCTTCTCAATCTCCAACTCCATTCCTTTTAAGTATTACGTGTTCGTGCGATTTTTGTGTACAATTTTTCTCTTTGCTAAATTAGAATTTGTTTGACAAAATTGTTTTTTTACTTAAGATGTTTTTGTTTTTTTTAAAAAAGTAATAACTTTAAAATTAAATTAAATGTAAGCCTTGTGGACGTGTACGTGTGTGTGTATTGGTGTGTTTGCACGTGTACATGTGTGTGTGTTAAACATAAAATAAAATAAAAGTAAGTGTTAAAGCATAATTGTACAAGTTTCTTATGGGAAAAAACATAAAACATAAATCGTTAAGTAAATTATATATTGGTATTATATGCATAAATAAATTACAATTTCTCTTAAGCTGCACTGTTTTTTAAAGCGGCGTTTAGCTACATATACATGAATGTATACATATATCATATATATATTATTAAATTTTGCGAGAGATTCCTCAATTAAATAAAGTAGTAAACAAATAAGTAGACAGAACAATTGGTTGGGGATATACAAAGTCGTACGTTCATGAAACTTGCGCGCAATAATTTATATTATTATGATTATTAAACATTATCATCATCATAATCATGCCATATGCTACGAAGAGTTTTTTTTATGTTTTATATGTAGTAGTATTAATATAATGCATATTTTCACAAGTGTGTTTTTTAATGTGTTGTTTTATTGTTGTTGTAGATTTAAGGACACGCAGCAGAAGCTGCTTTAATTTTTATATATTTGTTTTTGATAGATTGAAGTCAAGATCAATTGAAATATTTTTAGTTTTCTTGTTTCGAAAATTGCATCTTATTTTGATTAGACATACAAATAGAAATGTAACTAAATTTAACTAATTTGCTGTTTGATTTTTTAAAGGATTTTTGTTATTGTTCAGCAACTTGTTGTACAAGTTTATTGTTGCTGTTTCTTGTGCTACAAAACATAAATGTTTAACAGAAATTGTACAAAACTCATTTGGAGCCCGAATTTGTTGTTAAAAGACAATGTTTTTTTTACGTTTACGAAATGCGCCCAAAACGGCGACCGGTAAATGTAAAGCCATAAACAGTCCCGCTGGGCACTCATATGTATGCGTATTCTATAACATAAAAGATATAGATTTCTATATATATATATATAAATATATAGAGATAGGGAGGGAAAGAGTGAGAAAGAAATGTATACAATTGGGGCTATACAGCTACAGCCAAACTATAAATAGCAACTACAGTTAACACAATAATATAATTTTGTAATAGTAATAGTAAATTACACAGTTGCTCTTGCCGTATCCAGTTGGTTAATCAATTGAAATGCAACATAGCATATGTGTATATTTACTTATATATATATATGTATATATCGTTATATCGTAGTATAGATCGTTAGCTGGCGCAACTCACTAACATTGCTTGATTGTGTTGGGTTTCCTTCGCTTTAGCTTACAAAAACTTATCGCATAAATTATATATGTAAATAAATTGTTGTAAATTAGTTATATACGTCTATGTATGTATATATATATATAATTTATTGGTACGAAAAATTGTTGCGTTCAGTGTCAGAGTCTGTGTTAATTGAAGCTTTCGATCAGCGTTGGCCGCACATTGCATATTTATTCCAGGCCTCAAACTAAAGTCGTCTTAAACATTTTCCCGTTAGTTGTTGCATTTATTTAGTTGGATCTTCGTAAGGCTCTCACGCCGTTGCATTGTTTAGTTGCTGCAGCTTCACCTTGAGCTCCGCAAATGTTGGCCGCTTTGCAGGATTAAGCTCCCACGCCTGACGCATCATCTCATAGATTTCCGCAGGACAGCCCTCGGGCGCTTCCATTTTATAGCCAACCTCCACATGCTTCACCACATCCGCCAGTGGCTAAAAGTGAATTAAAAAACGTTTATTTTTTTGGTATTCTTGGCAAATGTGGAAATCTATTTTGTTTTGTAATTTGGCACATACAATTCTTGGATAAGGCACACGTCCAAAGGAGTAAATTTCCCACAGGAGTATACCAAAGCTCCACATGTCCGATTTATTGGAAAAGCGCTGGAGGAGAAAACAAATAAATACGATCAATTATAATAATAATATATAATATTAAAAATAAATAAGTATAGGTAAATAAGATATAATCAATCAAACTTTTCCTTAAGCAAATTAGAAGACTGCGTTTAAATAATCTTTGCCGAAACTTACTGCATTTTTGAGGGCCTCGGGCGCCGTCCATTTGATGGGTAGCTTGCCAACATCGAGATTATAGCATTCTTCGCGTGCCAGACCAAAATCGGACACCTTGGCCACACAGTCCTCAGAGATGAGAACATTGCGCGCGGCCAGATCGCGATGCACAACCTTTTTAGCCTCCAGATACTCCATGCCAGAGGCAGTGTCGCTGCAAATCGAGTTGATAGTTGATAATTATAATAAACATTTAGATAATTGCGGCATATTGCACTTACAAGGCGAAATTGATTTGATCCTTTTTGGTTATGTGCTGTCGTCCACGCGACCGCAAATAATCAACCAGCGATCCTTTGCTCATGTATTCCGTAACCAAGTATAGATGCTTGCTGGTACAAACAAGGCCAATAAATTTGACCAGATTCTCGTGCTCCAGCGTGCTGCATGCCAATGAAATAAATAAAAGATTAGCTTACAGGTACCTTTTTTCTTTTAGCTGTTCGCTTGTAAGTGTCTTACGTCATGACCGAAGCCTCGGCGAGAAACTTTTGCATAGCGCCCTCATCCTTGAGCATCTTAACGGCGACCTTATCGTTGCGCAATATGCCCAGCATGACGTCACCGAACTCGCCCTTGCCAATACTCTCACGTAGCTGTAGCTCCCCCTCGGGTATAACCCAACCCTTGTCCACAAACTCTTTGGAGTTGATGCAAAACTCTTGTTTGCCTAATTTGGGCAAACATTTAATCAGCTGCGTACAGAGACCATCCGCGTCTGCCTCATAGTGCTGAATGTGAGAAATGAGAGCTTAGTAATCCTTATCGATACAACAATTTCAAGTGGCTTACCGCAACAAGTTGTCCCAGATTCTCAAAGTATTCCTCATCGTCTATGGTAAGCTTATTCTCTAGATATTTAACACGATAATGCTCAACCTTGCCCTGAAAGCAAACGCACAGCGTGTAATCACCGGGAAAATTTGTCGACTCTCGCACCAGGAATAGTCCATCCTCTCGTGGCTGCAGCAAATGCTCGGCCTCATCGCGTGTTATACTACCATGGAACCATCTATGGGTTACAAAATGTACAGAATGATATGTTAAGTAGATGATACATTTAAAAAAACACTCATTTTAAATAAAAACAAGAAGAAACGGATATCTTCGGCGTGCCAAAGCAATGTTTTTTATACAATAATTTAATTTTCGTCCGAGTTTTCTTATGGAAGCTATATAATATAGTAATCCGATTTTGCCAAAATTTGGTCAGATGGGGTAAACTGTACAGAGACAGAGTTTGATGTGAATATCTTCAAAAACAAAGAAATTTTTTATACAAAAACATAGTTGTCGACCGATCATTCCTATGACAGCTATATGTTATAGTGGTGCCTGCAGCAAAAGCAAGGATCTGTGCCAAGTTTCATCACGATAGCTCTAAAACTTAGAGACTAGATGGCATAGAAACAGACGGTCCTTGTTATATCGACAGGGCTATTGCTGCCATCGATTGAAAGTAAATAGGGAGAATCATCGCAACGCAATTGGGCTGTGTTTAGGGTACCGTACAGACCGAGATCTTTCCGACTCCATAAAGCATATAGATATCAACATCCATAGCAGAGTGGATATAGCCAGTCCCGTTATTTCTGTTATTATGCAAACTAGTTTATCAGTTAATCTTAATGAAACTTAGGTATGCAAATAACTATGACAACCTATATTGTGTGCCGAAAACTATTAGGTTAAGATCACATCTGACATGCAAAGAATTCAATTTATATATTATTTCTTATTCTAAATAATCGTGTTGTTGTACCGCATCCGGTATATAGACACGCAGCGGTTTTAATCCCTAGGTTCAAAATCTGATCTCTAATTTAAATTGATGGAAATCATGCACATTTCAGGTATATAAACTTCACCGATCTGGCATTGAAATTAGTCACTTTCATCTGTGCTTGACCAAGTTTGAATTCGCGTAATGTTGCTACCGTTTGCCGTAACCGGGATACTTCTGCTATTAAGTGCTAGCTGTTCCAGCAAGGTAAGCCAATTCTTGGAGGACTTTGCGAATATAATCCCCAAATATATCCCTACTAAAGCGCAAATGGGAGCTTGAGCTCATTTCCGTAGCCTCCAATACCACTGATAAGAGCAAAATGAATATAGATTTGCGACTTCAACGCGTGTCTCGCGAAGTATTTGCAATTTCCGGGGATTGGGTCTTCCAATGCGATATCAACACTACCATGGTGAGTAATCCCAAATGGGTGCTACGTAATGGAATGTTAATAGTTCAAAAACTCTACATTTCTGACAGGTGGAGGTGATGGTTTATAGTTCTTATAATGGGATCGAAAGCGAATATACTTTAATTCCCTTTCATATACCAAAGATGACTTTTTTCGACTATCTTCCTACATTTCATAATGATATTTTTTATAAAAATTTTAAACACTGCTCTGATGTGCCAATGTACAATTCGAAGACACCTTGGCCGAAGACGACTTTTAAATATGATCGCTGTGTGCCGACATGTGAGGGATTGCCCGAAGTTGTGCCTCAAAGTTTCTATAAGGCTATAGTTAAATTTAGCAGCGATGTCGATGCATTCATCACCTTTATTGCCAAAGTGACAGTAAAACTATACTGAGCGAATAAATATGGCTATATTTCAAATAACATGAAATTCAAGCAAACTATATATTATTATTATTATCATCAATAGGGGGTATGTGCCTTCTGAGCCCAATGCTCGCTCGCCAAACCTATCGCATGACGGATTGAGAGTTATTATATACACTGTTTAAAAGATATGCTTTCCCAGGTGCCTACTTAATTCATCCTTAAGTTCGCAGAATCTGCATGTTAATAATCATGTACCATGATACGACAAATTTCACAAAATCGATCTCTGTGCTATATTGTCCTCTAACCATACTATTCTGATTTTATTTCAGTATTTGTCATAGTTCAACTCGTCAGTCTTAACAGATAAATGAAGTTAAAAAGGTAAGTTAAGATCATAGAAATAATTAGGGAACAGGGTGAACGCGGTCAATGATGTCATTTTAGATTCAAAAAGTTGACTCAACTTACGGCATTGCATTCAGTTTAACCTCACACTTGCGCAGCTGCTGTTGCTGCTGCTGCTGGTGGTGCGGCTGTGGTGCGCTTGTGGGCGACAGCGATGCATGATTCATGGCCGTTGTGGAGCCACTCGTCCACTTGTCCATGCTGCCACCGTTGATATCAAAACTGTGCAGCGATGTGGACATGCCTGTGGTGGTGCTGCTGCTGTTAGTATTGTTGTTGTTGTTATTCCCACTGCTGGCAGCTGCTGTTGCCTGCGTGGACTGCAGCAACATGTTGTTGCTGCTGCTGCCGCCGACGCCGCCACCACCGCCGCTGCTGCTGGCTGCGCCGCTTAACGCTAAACTCTTTGGCGGCAATGCACCCACCGCCGCATGCAGCGTCAGCGAAGAGGACATTAGATTATTGCTGGAAGCGCAGTTCGCCAGCAGCTGCATATGTTGCTGCTGCTGCTGCTGTGTGACGGCGGCAACGGCCGCGGCAGTGACGGATGCTGCCTGCTGCTCGGCTTGTGCATGTGACGAGGCTGCTGTTGGCGCGGGCGCAAATGTTGACAGTATGTTGTGTTGTTGCTGCTGCTGCTGCTGCTGTTGTTGTTGCTGCTGCTGCTGTATTGTCGTCGTCTGCTGCTGCTGCGTCTGATTGGGCGATTTTGGCGAATGATTGTTGATTAAATTATGACTATTTAACGCATGCGATGACAGATGCAATGCTGCTGCTGCTGCGGCCGCCGCCTGCTGTGGCTGTTGCTATAAAAAAAATATGATAATCAGTTTTCAAATTCAAATTCAAATTCAGCATTCAAATTGATTCTTAAGTGGCATTTATAGAGCTTGTTATTCCATGCCGTATTCCATGATTGACCTTTCTGTTATTTATCACCAGGTATAGCATATATTGATAAGATTGTAGCGCATGACGCACAGTCCCAAAAATTACCAAAAGATCGTTTTTCTTCAAACTCTAATCGTTTCACTTACAGAAGCTTTTACAGAAAAAAAACCTTGTAAGTGCACCTTATCATTTTTGGGATTGAAAACAGATTTAATATCCTCTTTTACCTAATTTATGGGCACAAGAAGTAAACAGATTCGATTTTGGGTGAAAGAGATTCCTGTGACAGCCTCGATAGTGTGATAGATCAATAAATCTATTGATATATGGTTAAGTATCGCAACAAAGAACTTGAGGACAACAACTCAAACGGAAATCCTGATCTATTGAATTAGCTCTGCAACGAAATAGGTCAACTATATGTGTCTTACCACATTGTTGTCGCGATGATGATGATGATGCGGCGGTATGCTTGGTGGCAGAATGTGTGGTTGGGATTGGCTCAGTTGTTGCTGATGCAGCAGCGATGTGGCACCAATGCCAACGCCCACGCCCACGCCTACACCAACGCCCATTGAGTTGGGCTGCGGCGCCGGCCGTTTATTGTGTCGGAGTGGGGCTGTGGGCGGCATCTGATGCCCAGTGGCCTGTAGATACCATGGATCGCCAGCTGTGCCGCCGGACGCTGCGGCTGCGGCGACCGAGGGCTGCGAGAAGCCCCGATGATGTCCAACGACCGTTGTTTGTCCGTTCTGTGTGGCGGTCGCGTGACTGTTCATATCCTCGACCTTGCACCTGGCGACACTCTTGTCACCTGTTGCGCTTGTGTGTGTTGCTGTGTGTTTCTTAGCTGTTGCTTCTTGTTCCGCTGGATTTGTTGTTGTCCTTGTTGCTGTTGCTGTTGTTGCTGTTGTTGTTATTTGGGGCGGCTTTGCAGCCGCACTTGTTTGCTGCTGTCTCTGTTTGTGCTTCAGTTGGCCCTGTTTGATTTCAACGGTTATCAGCGCACCCTCGCCAGTTGCCTTGCTCCTTGGCTTTGCAGTCCTTAAATGTGTTTGCAATTGTGCTTCCTTGGCCTTTGTTTCGGTTGCTTCCTCGTCTAAAATAAAAAAGTGAAATTTACTTGGTCAGTTGTTGATAAGTTAACACATCCATGCTAATCTAATCACAAGCAAACACACACATCTGCAGCCAGTTAACAGGTAACTGCTATTGTAAACTACTCAGTGGTTCACAATGGTGCGCACAATGGCAAATGTTCTTATTATTGTTTGCTTAGCTCATTAAATATTCATAAATCATACAACAAATACACACATTAATAACAATAACAATAACAGACGCTTATGACATTACTCATAAATTCGCTAATAGGGTTTCAAGTTCAAATGCATATTAAATGAGGTTCGGCAATTCAATTTCGTCGATCCGGCAACGCTCGTCAAATTTGCACTCCCTGTACCCATAAAATGGCTAAAAAGGGGGTATTAGATCTGTGCAAATGTATGCAACAGACAGAAGGAGATATTTCCGACTCTATAATGTATATTTATATAATGTATATTCTTAATCAGTCCGTCTCTCCATCCGTACAGGGAGAGAAATATCGGTAGGCGGGAGATATTTTGGGACTCTTCGGCTCTTAGCAAAGCCATCGAGGGGATTTAAACCTTGACCCGATCCCATTTGTAATAATACAAATATTACAAAATGAATATTATTATACACACTTATGTTATTTCACTGAAGATATATTTAAAGTTATTATATTATACTGTATTCAACTTGTTTAGGGATTAAGAAATACATATAACCAAAGACTAAAGATATGTATAAAGTTATTATATCTTTAGGCTTTGGTTATATGTATTTCTTGGTCCCCAAATCAACTTTAAATATATCTTGTATTCAACTTGTTTAGGGACCAAGAAGGAAAGACTAAAGATATGTATAAAGTTATTATATCTTTAGTCATTGGTTATAGTATGTACTTCCTGGTCCCCAAATCAAATTGTATATTATAATAACTTTAAATATATCTTGTATTCAACTTGTTTAGGGATTAAGAAATACATATAACCAAAGAATAAAGATATGTATAAGGCTATCACATCTTCAGTCGTTGGATATATGTATTTCTTGGTCCCCAAATCAAGTTGAATACAGTATAATATAATATCTTTAAATAAATCTTTCATTTAACTTGTTTAGGAACCAAGAAATACATACATATGTATAACCAAAGACTAAAGATATGTTTAAGGTTATCACATCTTTAGTCTTTGGATATATGTATTTCTTGGTCCCCAAATCAAGTTGAATACAGTTTTATTTTGAAGGTAACAACCATAATAATAAAATCAGTTTAATCAAGAGCACAATTTGTGACACGTTTAGAAATGTTTATCAGCATTGTGTAAAAACAATTGAACATTTTAGGTGATCCCGAGCACGTTCATTTAATCATTTAATTAACATTACTAAACAACAAGCAACGATTACGCAAAAGTTGTTTATAATAGCACACATACATACACAGATATATCGTATTACACTATATACTATATACAACTCGTTCACTCGTATTCAAAATGTTAATTGTTGGTCAACGTAAATGTCGGAACTTAGGCGGCATAATAATCAACTGGTCAAAATACGGTGCGGTTTATTGGAATGACAACGCCCACGCGTTGAATGGCAATGGGAAGAACAAGAGATCGGCGTGGAGAAAGAGAGAGGGCGAGTGTGTAAGTGAGAGGGGAGAAGTCACTTTTTTTTGGCAAATGTAAAACATTTGCATGTGACATGCATAATTAAACTTTTACTGCGCAATTTGCAGTAGCTTTGAGCTACTGTATTTGTATACCCTGTAATCGTAGTACTAAAATGGGCATGCATGGCATATTCTGTATTGAAAGAAAGTATCAATCTGTTAATATATGATGAGAATATACTCCTGCATAGTCCGATGGTTCAGTCAGTAGTCGTTGACCAGCACAGCTGAGAAATAAACTCGCTTTGTCAATCTATGAATATATAACGATATTTCTCGCAACAATATAATATAGCTTGATATATTCGCTTCTAAAATATAGTATTTGATAAATAGTATTTTATTTTCCATTGATTTTCACATTTTGAGTGAAATTTCAAATTTGAAATCACAATAGACAACATGCAGCGGAAATAAGTCAGCGCTTAGTTCTGCTGAACGAGCCAAATGTTGATTGTTAAGCATTGTCTTCAATGCAATTTGTGCAAGTGTGAAATTCGATATTAACTTTGATTTTTTTCATGTTCAGCTATTACATCTTCAAAGGGAATGGTAACTTTATTTTCGATTCTTGAACTGGTATTAAAACTAATATTTATGATTAAATTCATTTTTCATGCATGAAGTTTTCTGGAGTTCCTTAGTCTTCTTATATACTATTCCTGATATTAATAGCCTGCTTCCACTTATTTATTGAGCATTTCAAAGTACAGCATTCGGAAAATATGCTAAAAATTGAATGATGCGATGATTCATCTGAGGTTGGCATTAAAATTCTCAAGGCATCAGTTAAATTGAGCTATAAATTCCCATCCGACCAAAAAGTTACTCACTTTTGGTTTCTGTTTGAACTTCATCTCTTGTTGTTAGTCCAGAACTCGCTCGTAATTGTGTTGAAATTAATTTTGGGAGTGTTCCTTTTTATTTTGGATTGCTTCATTTTGAAATTTTATGTAAATTTGAATGCGGAAACGCTACGCTCTTTGCATATTTAATTCTTTATTCTAGTCACGGGGGAACTTTAAACGATACCAGCACAGATTTATCGTGAGACTCTTTGGCGTGGGCTCGGTTTTAATTGTGTGAAAGGTAGTCAAACTGAGAGCTTGCAATCCAATTGTGGATAAAAAAAAGATATATATACTACAAAAAACAAAGCCTATCAAATTAACTAGCAGTTGCACGTGTTGACCTTGCCCAATTCTAATTCAGAATTACATCCGTTGTCTGCTCGTTGTACAGACTCATGCAATTGCAATTATCCACAGTGTGTGGTATAATGTATTAGTTCACTTGTTATTTTTGTTTTCTTGTTTTGTAAATTAGTTCGAACATGACTCTACAAAATGGCAACCATTCAAATTGCATGCAGTCTTGGTCATCGTCATCAGTCTGTTTCCTTATTCAAAGTCACGCCATATTGGAGACCGTCCGTCTGTCGCTTCGATTGTTTGGCTATAATGCAAAACGTTAACATAATGCTCTTATCGATCAATGACTCAGCATATTCTGATTACAAGAGACATGCGCAAAGTTCGTAGAAGACACCGAAGCTTTATTCTTTACAGTACAGAATGTTTCTTAAGCTCGATCAACATTGGATATCGTATGACTTAAGTACTAGAACCACTTAGGTTTATAGTCAAAGAATTCTTCATCTAAAAGACCTATGAAAGTTATATGTACGACTTTATGCATACGGAAAAGGTTTTGGGTTTAAAATGTACGTTTTATTAATACACTCTGATATCAAAGTTCAGTAAATTCATAAGGCATTTCCATGAATTTCCATATGATAATCCGCTACAAATTGGTAATCCCCCCCACAATTCGATAAAAACGATTTACAGCAAAAATGTTGAATATATTAGCTTGAGTTTTTAAGGAGCGTGATTCTTGGGTCACTCTTGATCTATAGCTAAAATTTCAAGTCGATTGGAAGCAAAGAAGTGACGTTTTTCAAGAAACTAGTTTCAGTACTGCAGAGCAGCAGGAAGCAGTAGCACAGCCGCCACTTAAGGTGCTCTGCTTGCTTGCACTGCCGCTGAACTGCTTGATATGTGTGCATAAACGTATACGATGATGCATTTGGAATATTCAGACCTGGGTACAGGGAGTCTTGCCGTCGGGTATACTGGACCAAAACATTCTTAATGTTTTTTTGTTGCCCCACAGGCTTAAGCCTAATTGATGGTTGACCTTCACCGCCACTGGGACAGATGCACTTCTGAGCCTCTTGTGCTTAATTTTGCTGTTCTCAGCAGTCTACTTTATAGTCATATTATACGCATTTGGATGTCATGTGGCATGAGTCAGAGAGATATTATATCGATTCAATGTTAACACGCTTAACAGGGAAACAAAGCGGCGTCATTGTGTGGGACAAGTGTTGAATGTAATTATATTTACATATATTACAAAACCGTTGACACACGCAGCCCACTCGACCGATAACTGGGCAAAACAACAACTGTCATCGCAGAACAAATAACACCCGCAAGACATGATACGAGCATGAAGATGATGACTTCAGCATTCTCGGTCGGTTGGCTTTGACTTTTGATTAGTCAACCTGAAGTTCGACTTTGCTGTTCGTGCTATTTACACTGACATCTTGTTGCCCATTTGCACTTCACTTTTATGTAAATGCCTTAGCGTGTTATCGATTTATCGGTGCTGCCAATCCGTTCAGTTGGCAGCGCTGCCAAAGCACGCACGAAATGTAAACAGAAATGAAGATCTCTTGCAAAACAGTAAGAGATTGTGAAAAGCAAAACAAAGCCAAGTAACAACAAAATAAGCTAAACAATTGCCAAACAAAATAGTATTTAATTATGTTGCTTTTTGTTAGCCAAGCGTGTTTGTAAAGTGTTAAATAAATAACAGAATCTCAATTTATAACCTCACACAATGAGCAACAGGCAACAAACCCGCAATGTATATAAAGAGTAATTAAATTGCTTGAAAAATGATCTTAAATATTTATTAGCCACACGTACAACAAACAAAAAAGCACGCTGTCACTTATCATTATATTATATTTGCATTGTAATTTCAGTGCACATAATAATAATAAATTTGAAAAGGGCGTTTAAAAATAACGACAATGATCTGCCGGACATATACGTAAGTGCAAAAGGTAAAAAGATCGCAATGCATCCATAAACTTTAATGATTCATTGACAATTGTTTTGTTTTTGTTTTTGTTTTCATTTATATACATATGTATACACATATTTTTGTAATGCACTGTAGGAAGCGTTGTGGGTGTGGGTGTGTTTGTGTGTGTGTGTGTGTGTGCAAATGCGCAGTACTTATATGGCTATAATATTGGATGAGCTTGATGAGGTAATGCTCATTAACTTGTGCAAATAGCAAACCGCAAAAAGTCAAAAAGCTAATTAAAACGACTGCAAAATTGTAATTAATTAAGGCTAAGCATTCCACGTGATTTAATGAGGAAGACTGCATTAGATGCATTTAAAAACAAAAGAATGGGGAGGTACTTCTCTTCTTTTTTATTTCCTACTATTAAAATAAATAAGTTAACAAACTAACAAACCTATCGATAAACACAACACAACAAAGAATTAGTAGGAAGTCGTTAGGTACTTGTACATAAACTTCTAATTTACTACTTTTTCTCCCTGCACTCCTAAAATGTGTAAACGGAGGATTCCAAAAAGTAGGAGTAGGAGGCATATCCGACCTTATAAACTTTATATATTATAGAGACAGAAAATTTTGAATATAGGTTTCTAAATACCATTGAAGTTGGTATCAACTTTTAATTATTCCCCCCCGCACCCTTGGAAATTAATAAACTCGTTTTACAGCAACAGTTTTAAAGATAAATTCTCGAGTTTTGGCAGGAATGATTCTTGGGCTACTCGTTATCTATTGCAAAAATTTCAGGTCGATCGGTAAACGTATTATATAAATTATTATTAAGGTTATATTCAATATTGTCTATTAAGTTAAAATCTAGCTAAATCTGTCGTTTTGTTGTAATAATATCTCGGTGTGGTGCCCAAGTTTCGCATAAATAATAATAATATAATGAATGAAGACATACAAAGTACTTAAAGGTTACAGCAGGAACTTAGTTTCGTCCAAATGATTCTACATCTATAGATATATACATAAGTATGTTTGGAATTACAAACAAGCAAGCAAACTAATTCAGACTGTCTGGAGGTGATGGGGCTGCCCACTTTATGGCCTGCCCACCTGACACACCTGGCCATGTAATTAGTACTTATACACATACAAGTAAATATATATATACTTGTATATGTAGCAGGTTTTCATGTTACCCTGTGACTTGGCTTCCTTCTTCCTGCTGTCTGTCTGTGTGTCTGCTTGCGGTTTTCCTGCGGCTCGTCTCTTTGCATGCAATATGCAAATTGCTGGCCAAAAAGCCAGCGGAGCAAGTCCGTTCTCTATAGTCTCGTCATTTGCCCATGGCACGCCATTCATACCATCCAAGCTATCATCATTAAGATGATCATCATCATCATCATCATTCAGTAGCCGCCTATCGTTCCACTCATGCCTTTTGTTTGACTTCTTTATGTCGGCTGCACCTCCTGACAGACTAACTGAATTGACTAAAGTTACCTCTTTCTTTCATTATTTTACACTTTCCAGCTCGAAACTACACGAAATGATTGTTTGCCTCGTATTTACATGTCTGTTCCCCCCTTCCTTACACCCCTTTCCTTCCCTGGTTCATGTGTGTTGTTCCTTCCTTAACTCACACACAATGAGGAAGCAATACAAAAGATTCTCACGTACTTGTTACCTCTATAGGTGTTGAACTGTATCTTATTTTTTTCCAGCTCTTCCTACTTACTCTAGCATATACAATTTCTTCCCTCCATTCTCTGTGCCGTGACGTGAGATGCCTTAGGGGCAGTCTCTCAGTTAGTTAGTTAGTTGGGTTACAGCTTGTTGGGCACACATCGCAGACCTTCCTTATAAAAGGGGGAAAAATGTTTCCGTACATACTACATCCGCAAGCAGAACATTTTAGCGGAGATAAGCTTTAACTCTTGAATGTATGAAGGGTCGGTCAATACTTTCTGGTACTACAAAAAGAAAGACAACTTGTAATATATATCTATCAAAATAATGGTGTAACCGGATGTTTCTGTTTTTAATTACAGTTTCACTTCATTTTAAGCTCTTCTGATTTGATCTTTCATCTGCAGTTGAGAAAAATAATATAACACATCATATCATAACTTATGACTAATGGCATTTCCAGTTTTATAAAGTGTCGCTCACTTTAAAAACAAATACTTTATTTGATATAAGAATTACAATGAACTCACTTTTTAATTAGCACATAATCAACGCCTTTTTGCAGTCTCAGTGAGTGATGTTGCTTTTTATAGTCCCCTTTCGAAAAGTTGCCAGTTGCAATTGGACACTAACTGTTATGGTTTTTTGAAAACCCAAAACCCAACATCAATGTCAACCGAAACAAGGCGCTACGTCTGGTTTACCAAGCGCAACGATGGTAACTTTATATGCATTGTAGCACTTGCGATATTGAGTACAGGGCTGCTTTGGTTTGTGCTCTGATATATGTAGTAGATTTGATTGGAATTTTAAAGGAAGAGACAAACCGCAATGCAACTCAACCCATAAACATCATAAGTAACATAACATCATATCCATAAATGATGAGCATCATTTTTGGTAAGATTAATGCTTAGCATATTCTACTTATAAACAGTGGTATGTTGTTTATTATATTGTACAAACGTTCATAAATTAACAGATATCATCAAATTGAGCGCAATTCAATGAAATTGTTTACGAAACGTGCTGTTATCTACCGTGGCTTGTTATATATTCCATGTTATTAAATTAACGGGTACTATACATAATAAAATGATGTTAAAAAGATTCATGATTGATTGGAATCTCAATTCTTGATATCTCATCTTTTACAAAATTTGTGACATCTCATATTTGATTAAAGCCTGTTTACACTATCTCATATTTACGTGCAATATTGCTCTACATATAGGAAATACACATATAAAAAAACACTATTTTTACATAATTTACACAAATTATGTTAGGCTTCAAATTTTTTCAACCCAATCCCATCTCTAATAGATAGTTTTTTTTTTTGCATACTAACCAAACCAATCATCTGTGGTGATGATAGCAGGCAGGGAGCTGCTGTTGTTGTTGTTGTTAATGTTGCTCCTGCTCCTGGTTGTTCGTTCTTTGGTATTGCTTCTGCTGCTTGTGTGTTCAGGCTTTGGTTTTGCTGTTGTTGATGCTGCTGCTGCTGCCGATTGAAATCTACGCTGTGCGTTGCGCAGAAAGTTCAACAATCGCACATCGATGGGCTGAGCCGGTGTCGAAGCTGTTGCAGTTGCTCTGCTGGTGGTGCCACTGTTTGTGGGCGCATATTTATCACAAAAGTAAAATTCCTTGCGCTTTGGCGGCGCATAGGCGGCACTGAGGCTGCTGCAGAGCTGCAAGGGACGGCGTCGCGCCTTGGCAATCACCTGGCCACCAGTCGAGTGATGGCCGTTGGTGGCCTCCCGGTGGGTGAGGCTGCTGGCGCTGCGTGTCAGACTGTTGGCCAGGCTCTGCTTGCACCAGTAGACGTCCTTGCTGCCAAAGTAATAGTAACGCCTGCGCGTATCCTGCGTGCCACCAGCTGCCACCCCAGCTCGATGGCGATTGCTACAGTTGGATCGTGTGGACTTTTTGGTATTGGTGGTGCTGCCAGTGGTTTGACTGCCGCTGCTCGTCTGTGAGTTGTCGCTCTCGTTGCT
This sequence comes from Hirtodrosophila confusa, assembly GCA_035043065.1. Classification (NCBI taxonomy): domain Eukaryota; kingdom Metazoa; phylum Arthropoda; class Insecta; order Diptera; family Drosophilidae; genus Hirtodrosophila; species Hirtodrosophila confusa. The sequence continues at coordinate 455,614 of JAWNNI010000135.1, read as the reverse complement.
CAGGCTGTTCCCAGTGGCAACTGCTGCTGCTGCTTCTGTTGCAGTTGCTGCTGCTGCTGCTGTTTTCCCTGCAGTCGCCGCGTTCGTTTGCGTGGGCGTGAGATACGAATTGGATTGGATGAAGACGCCATCGCAGGTTATTTTAATTGTTGTCACCATGTTCCACGCGGCATATCGTTCGCCTATCGTTATGTTTATATTTATTTAAAGCACTTCACTTTGGATAACTGTTTGGTTGGCTTATTAGATTTTTTGGTGGCGCAATGGTGAAATTTTAACTACAGGTTCATCAATTTAAGGCTGAGTCCACGCCCCGAAAGAGTGTACAACTCGTACGGATATAAATAATTTATTTGCCAAGTTTGTGTAATGGACAAACGGAATTGAAATCATAGTTACATTAAACTCTTTAATAAAAACAAGTAAGAATGCTATAGTCGAGTATACCCGACTACGAAACTCCCTGTACCCAGGTCTAAAACATCCAATGACATCTAAGTCCACTTACCCATACACACACACATACACAAAGACGCACGCACACAGGCGGCAAAAGTGGCTGTGCTTCTTCTTCCCCCCTCTCGCTGCATTACTGAATCTTCTTTCGTGAATAACATCCGTGTTTATTATCCGATCGACTTGAAATTTGGACAGTAGATTAAGAGAAACTAAAGTATTGTACATGTCAAATCTTAAAGCTGTATCTTGAAAATTGTTACTGTAAAACGGTTTTAATCGATTTGCGGGGGAACGGGGGAGATATCTGAAATATGAAACAAACTTGATCTGCGTATGCTATACAGGAACCTACATTCCAAATTTGGTGTCTCTAGCTATTATAGTTGCTGAGATCGACGCGTTCATCCGGACAGACAGACAGACGGACAGACGGACAGACGGACATGGCCAAATCGAAATCTCTTTTGATACTGATCAAGAATATATATACTTTATAGGGTCGGAGATGTCTCCTTCTGCCTGTTACATACTTTTGCACAAATCCAATACCCCCTTTTTACCCATTTTATGGGTACAGGGAGTAAAAATCGTTTTTTTAAATACAAATATTTCAACTAGAGATGGTAATGGGACGGAAAAACCTCCCAGTCTCAAAAAATTCTTAATGATTGGAACAGATTTCAAAGACCCAAGCAAATGCAGAATGCCTGGCCTATCCCGAGTTTTCCCGCAACATTTTTTTATTATTTTTCCCAAAATTAGTATTTGCATATTATTATTTTGTTTTTAAATTAATTTTTTTATTCTTTTTATCTTAATTAAGTATCTTCATATTATTTTTTTTTGTGATGATTTTATACTTTTGCATTTTAAGATAGCTTTAAAACGATAATTCGGGAGGAATAAAATCGGTATAGAACATTTTGTTTTGCCAGAACGCTGACATTGAGTTTCTATCCCGATCTCATCTGTAATTTCAATCATAATTATACAATTTTCATTATAAGAATTCATTTTCTTTGGAGTGAGCCTTGTCTGTATGGTTGTGAACTCGTTTGGTTTTAATGTGTTTACTCTGTGGTGACATTGGAAATATTCTATCTTATAAAGAGTTTAGCACTAAAAGATAGTACCAATACTTTAATGGCTTCTTATTGTAATCCATTCGAAGAGGAAGTAATCAAAATATGTATCTCAATATGTTAACTACACAAGTGAGCAATTCTATAGTACTATATAGAGTACGCTATACTGACAATTGAACTCATCTACAATGGAGAAGCTGCCCTATTTGAATTGAGGCTAATGCCGAACCAAACAATGTGCACTGCAAATTGTTTTCTTTTGTAATAATACTAATTAAAGTTGGTTTTTTTAATATTTATTTTCTTTTTCAAATCGCTTCGATTTTGTGCCGACAACAAAAGAGGCAAACAAAATCAATGGAGAGAAGAGCAAGGCAATAAAGCAACTACAAATAATAATAAAAAGCAGACAAAGAGCGCAAATGGAAAATATCTATGGAGAAAATTGAAGCGGGCGCGAAAAACGAAAAAGAATTGAAAGAAAAAAAAGTGAAACAAAAAGCAGCAGCAGAAATTGTCTTCATTCGAGGCATGCTCCATATTTGTCAACTTGTTGGGCACAGACAGGGACAGGCGGCAGGGGGACTACACTGAGTAATAATAGTAATTGTGTTTTTTTTCTGTTTTTTTTTTCGTTGGCATTTGCAGAAGTCAATTTGCCACTTTAACGGTAAGTAAGTTAAGAGCCACGAAAAACTTAACTACAAGTGGATATATAATAATAATAAAAAGAAATATGAAAAAAAGCTAGATATAGTTACAATAACGATACGTTGCCGTAAAATATAGCTCATTTTAGTTTTGTTTGTTTAGCTTTTCTTCTTCTATTCCAAGTTGTTGTTGAGCTTTTTATGGGTTGGGAAAACACGAACAAAGTCGCTTGAATTGAATTGGAATTTACTGGAATTGTGTGTAAGTACGAGCACTACAAACACACAAATTGTGCAAATATACATATATAGTATGTATAGTATGTATGTATGTGTATATTTTGGGCGTGGGAATGCTGACAACGCCCATTGTTACCGTTGTTAACTGTTATATATTTTATTCAAGGCAGGCAGAGAAGACACCGTATGTTGGGAAAGTACGCGAATAACCAGGTGAAATGTTATACATGCTAAGATCTCGACACAGTGTGCAGAAAAAGGTGTTAAATAAAAGAAATTCAGCATTGATATGGCCTAAATGATAGTTAAGCTAGCTAGATTTTAATTATTTAGAGAGAAAAACAGGCCCCGAAACAAACTAAAAAGACAAAACGTTAATCAAATCTGTCAATTACCTTACACAGTCAGTTCTAAACAAGTAAGATCGTATCCGACAGCAGAATACTCTGTTCCAGTCCGGTGTAATTTGCCTATTTGTGGGTTCGGAAAGAGACGCGAAGAAAACAGTAGTCTGTATGTCAAATTTGATGAGATAGATTTAGCTCATATGCGGGGGAGCAGATGGGGGTGGCAAATTTTTGTTGATGCAGATTTGTGCAAGGGGTTAACATTAGTCTCTATACCAAGTTTGCTGACTATAGCTTTAAAAATGTGGAAGATACAGGTTTTCGCCAAATTGGGCGGGACGGGGTGGGGACCGATCTTGACACTTTATAAACTGAGGGTATACACCAACATGTGTACCAAGTTTGGTTGCTCTAGCTTCAAGGGACGGACATTTTGCAAACCCAATATGCTCCTTTTCTCTTCGGAACAGAGCAAAAAAAAACCATTGGCAATAGTTCAAAGAATTTGATTTCAATTGCAAAAAACACAGTAAAATAAGCTCAAAAGAACTTGTTCAATTTAAAAGAATTTCAATTAATTTCACATACAGTTTCAGTTCAGTTCACTTAGTTTTCATTCAATTCATTAGCTCACAATTAAATAATATTATTTACAATAAGGAGTTCAGATAAGCAAAATTAAAGGAGAAAATTATATCATTGATTATCATTTATTTTGCATGTTTTCTATACACTTGTAAAAAAAAACAAGTAAGAATGCTATAGTCGAGTATACCCGACTACGAAACTCCTGTACCCAGGTCTAAAACATCCAATCACATCTAAGTCCACTTACCCATACACACACACATACACAAAGACGCACGCACACAGGCGGCAAAAGTGGCTGTGCTTCTTCTTCCCCTCTCGCTGCATCACTGAATCTTCTTTCGTGAATAACTTCCGTGTTTATTATCCGATCAACTTGAAATTTGGACAGTATATTAAGAGAGACTAAAGTATTGTACATGCCAAATCCTAAAGCTATATCTTGAAAATTGTTACTGTAAAACGGTTTTAATCGATTTGCGGGGAACGGGGGAGATATCTGAAATATGAAACAAACTTGATCTGCGTATGCATACAGGAACCTATATTTCAAATTTGGTGTCTCTAGCTCTTGTAGTTGCTGAGATCGACGCGTTCATACGGACAGACGGACAGACGGACAGACGGACAGACAGACGGACATGGCCAAATCGAAATCTCTTTTGATACTGATCAAGTATATATACTTTATAGGGTCGGAGATGTCTCCTTCTGTCTGTTACATACATTTGCACAGATGTAATACCCCCTTTTACCCATTTTGTGGGTACAGGGAGTAACAAGGAAACAATTAGCTTCAAAGTTAATCATGAAGCTAAAAGCTAAAAAACAGCTAACAAAACAATCCTTTGTTTTAATTTCATTTTTTAAACATTTGCTAACCTTTTTGCTTACTTTTTAAGGAAATAAATTTGTTTAACAGCTCACTTTGAAGCAATTAAATTTTATTTATAAGTTCATCTCACACAATAAGCTTCAATCTTATTTCTTTTAAGTTTTTCAAAAGCATTTATTTTAATGTGTGCACTTGATGACCTGTTGTTTTAATTAATGATTTCAAAATTTCTTTCTCCACAAGTACGGGCGCTTTTCACTTTCTACATTTTGAGCTCCATAGAACCCTGCCTGGACGCACAAAATGTCAAACCCATCGGACTGATGAGGGGCACACCTAAAGCACAGAGGGTCAGCTACTGGACAATTAACTATGGAAATGAGCTGGGCCCAAGAATTGGGCACGTGGAAAGTGATTGCTTATCGAGACCCAAATTCGAATTCTCTGGACGGGAAACCAGGCATAGAAGAAACGTGCAGTTGAAGTACCGCCAAAGAAAAGACACAAGCTGAATCAAACAAACAAAAACAGAAACAAAACGAAAGAAACTAATTTAAAAACATGGCAACAACTAAAACTGAAATATGACACAACACGTTTTTTGTTGTCGTGTAGACAAAATGCAAAATGAAAAGCGAAATCAAACTAAAAGTAAGAAAGAAAAAACCTGATCTTGAGTAAAAACAAGTGGGCAATAATATGAAACAATAAGACCATAAAAACAAACAAACCAAAAACAAAAACAAAAACAAAAAGAAGAAATATACAAAAATAATAACAAAAACAATGGGGCAAGTTGAAAATGCGTGAGGCGCCACGGCGGATATCCTCGGGCTCAGCACGGTTTTTGGTAGCCCGTGGCGTTACCTGTTGCATGGTCGTATTATATACTTACATAAGTATATATTAATACATAAGCTATATATACATGGTATATAAGATTTTGCAGTGAAAGTTGCGCTTTTTCGCTTCGTTTTTGGTACATTTTGTAGGGCGTTGCAGTTAAGATTAATAATTAATTGAAAAACATACAATTAATTTAAAACTTGGCACGCATTAAATATAACAAAATGCGGCGCCACTTGAAAAACGAGTGGAAATTATGGTAATTGATACGCAACGAAGTTGTAATACACTAATTAGTTTAAATGAATGCAGCAAAATAAAAATAATAAAATAATAAAAAAACATTAAAATTGTTGCCAAAAGTATACAAAATTCATAATCTTCCTGATTAGTTAGCGATAAAAAGTTATAGTTAGGAGAAATGTATCCAAACAACTTTCACATGTTGTTGTAAGGGGAAGTGGGGAGCAGGATAACAAGGAAGCAGTTCAGTCTCTTCGAACAATAAGAGTTGAAAGCCAAAACAACTGAAGTTTGTTAATTATATTAGATTTTGGTTAATTGGCTTTGATAAAAGTAAGTAAGAGATTGAGAAGTCAGATACATATCTGATGACTCGGGAAGATTAATGTACAGATTAAGTATTGTTGTAAAAGAATTTAAGGCTGAATAATGTTTGGAGATTGTTCTAGATTAATATATATGTATATTGGTTAATAATGCAGCTCTTGTTGTTATTAAGTATTATTATTAAGTAAAGGAAGAACGTTAAATGTTATTTTTGATCAAATACTTCATCAAAGTGAATTGCATCTAAATAAAAGATCAATAACCGAATCCATCGTTACAAACATATGGTTATATTAAAGCTACCTCTCTTAACACGTACACTTGAAAAGTGTAAACTAAAGAAAATCATTAAAAAAAAGAAAGAAAAAACAATACAGAAATGCGCAATTGAAAAATGAAATGAAATGAAATGCGCCATTGGCTGTTGGAGATTTGTTGGGTTATTTGCTGGGTTCGCCGCTGTCGGCGTGTGCAGTGAATGGCAAATTGGCTAAGTAGATGGAAAATATATGTACATATATAAAGAAAAAACCTATGCACAACCGTTAAGAAAACATAAAAAATTATTTCACGCGTCTGCAGTTGAAGCGCTATTTGATTATTTTATTGTTTGTTGTACTTTTTTCTTTCTTTTTTTGTTGTTGTTGTTGTTGTTGTTGTAGTTTTGGACGGGCGCATTGTCCACTTTCACTTGGCTCTTGGCAACTCTCTCAGGATGATGACGTTTTATGTGGATTAGCCGCGAAAATTGGCGAGACGAGTGGAGACAGAGACTGGAGGGGGCGAAAACTAGTTACAGTTTAAAGGCCCAGGCCCGAAGCGATGACTAATGCGCTGGAAAATTGAAAATGGCTTTTCGCCTGTTTCAGCCTACGAGCTGTGTTTTTCTCCTTTTTTTGTCAAAGTCTTGTCTTGAATTGTTGCACGTCGCCAAAATGAGCGTGGAAATCAATTGCAAGACCTAATGATTCATGCAATTGGAATAAGTTGTGCGATGAGGGAGGGAGTACAACAAATTACTAGCCAGCACACAAAAAACAAAAAAAGAAAGAATGAAAGAAAAACAATTGGGAAACAAATGGAAAAATACCGTTTACGTTTACAAGCTTCAAGATTGGGCGGAACAGATGAAAGATGCTTGAATTGAAGATTTAGAAAGACACAAGATAGGGAAAGAGATAATTTGCATGTGTTCTGAGTTTATCTAGGCAAAACTTTATAGGAATGCGAAAATCGGAGAAAGATTTCACAAGCTTATTATAAAAGTAATCATAGAAGGAAGAGGCTTGCTTCAATCTATCCATGGTTGATCATATTGCATGTGAGCAAATTAAATAAGTTCTTCTCAAATTGGATAGAATAAACAAAAAAAGAACATAATAATAGCTATCAAATCTCTTAGAAAATAAGGAATAAGTTTCCAAATTAGTTTTAGATTACATTTAAATTTAATAAGTTCTTCTCTTGGATGGAATAAAAAAACATAATAACAGCTATAAAATCTCTTAATAAATAAGACATATTTTCATTTTTAAGTTCCCAAATTACTTTTGGATTATATACAAGCTATTCATTGACTTTAAGTCTTTTGAATCGATATGTATAAACAATTTGTGTTTATATGCAAGAAATAACTGATCACTTTTGACCCAAAACCTATAATTAAGCTACCATCTGGGAGATACACAAAAGGTCATTGCGCCACCAGATAACCAAATAATCAACTTCAAGTTCACCAAGGCACAAAACAAACTCAAATCATATATCATATATCATCTTTCATCGTTTCGATCACATCTTAAGGTTCACAATTTGATTTTTTTTCAGCCTGATATTTCTATGGTTTTTGCGAAATTCGGTAGATTTTACATGTTAATTGGGTAGGGGGAATTTGCATATTAAAAAAGTTGCTTTCTTGTGGGTAAAAGCAACAATTTTGCATGCATGCATCTAATTAACAATAACAAAATATTATAGATATTTAAGATGATTACACAATCGTTTTTTATTTGATTTATATATTTGCATTAATACGGATTTGCACACATTGCTGCTGGCTTTAATTATTGTTATTGGGTATTGCAACAAAAAGACAATTGCAATTGATTATTGGCAACAGTTTTGACACGCGATATTGACGCGTTTAAAAGTTCGTTGCGCATGCGCACCGCGAGCTTTACGAACCGCGCGCTTTGCTTGCAAGTTTCAAACTGACTAAAGTTGGCGACCGGCATAAAGTTGAAGCAGCCGGAAAAGAGACCGCAACGAAGAGAGCGGCAACTCGAGCTTTCTTTATGCCTGTCTCTGTGTGTGTGCGTTCGCATCTTGCCAGCGCTGCACTTCTCTCCCATGCAATTCGGCAGCGTATCTTACACTCTACGGGCATGTCCCATGCGATAAATCTAAAGTTGGTTGACTTAACTGATTGAATCAGTGGGTTGAACGTCAGTTGCAGCAGAATTTCAACGTTTGAACGCCAATAAATATTTTGCATGCAATTTTACCATTGAAGCACAATACATTTATCGCATGCTACACAAATGGTTGGGCTTTGGTTTGGTAGCATTTTGGCGTCTAAATTAATTGCTTAAGCATAATAATTACCAATAACAAATGTTGCTCAATTTTGTACGAATCTTTTGGCGTTTCAAGTTTTGTTTTTTGCGCTGTGGCTTTTGACCAAATTCGTTGGCCGACTAAATAAGTAAGCCACAGCTTGAGTGTGGATTGTATTTTAGAGAGCTTAATTATTAATTTGCTGCCACATGATGACATTTTCCTAATTTGGTAGACACTGCGAGTGTGTGAGTGAGACAACTGATATTTAGGGTAATTGCAGAGCTTGCTTTTAAATTTTATACTTTTTCAAATGCCTTGAAATACATAAATTGATAAATTATGTTAATTGGATAATTATGAGAAAAATACATTTCCTTTCAAATAAATGTCTATGTAATATGAAATCAATTGGTTAGCTAACATTTTGTTTAATAGTTAATAGTTTAATAGTTCACAAACTGGCATATTCTAATCAGACAATAATCAGATCTAGACATGGGAAATTCTTAGCAAAAGCTTTCTGCGTTGTTCTGTTCGCATGAGCTTTTTTTACATGTTTACTAACATTTTATTGTAGGTGTAGAAGTGCGCAGACGAGGTTTGAAAAACTTCATTGGCAGCTCTGCATTGAAGTTGTTTCGTGTATTTTTCTTTAGCTCTTTACGATTGTACAGTCGCAGGGTTGCATTTTAGGTCAAACCAAAGAAAAAGCGAATGCAAAACTACAAATTAGCTAAATGGATGAGGATTAATTAAAGAAACTATGCCAAAAAGGTGCACAATGCTTACTTGGTATTTGCCCTAAATAGATATCATAATATTATATACTCAAATCGAATTTCATGCGCGAAAATCATGATATATGATTAACAACATAAAAGAATTATATAATTGAAATTAAAATAAAAATAACAGTAGACTGAAAAATTATTTTTATTTCAACTTACTGAGAAAACTATTAAATCAGAAAATTTTAAAACAACGATTTTTTTTTATAAGCTTTTTAAAAGTATAAAAAACTTAAATTCAAAAGGTGTTGAGGTAGTAGCATGTTTTTTTGTGTTCCCGAAGGGAAAAGAGTATATTGGGTGTGCGAAATGTCCGTCTGTCCGTATGAACGCAATTTTTTTCCACTCCCTTGTAGCTAGAACAACCAAACTTGGTAAACATGTTGGTGTATACCCTAAGTCTATAAAGTGTCAAGATACAGACTACAGATACAGATACAGATACATACTAATGTTTTTTGCGCGTCTTATTCCGAACCCACAATTAAGCAAATTATACCGGACTGGGAACAGAGTATTTTGCTGCCGGATACATCCGACTGCAACATTATTACTTGTTTTCTTTTGGAAAATGCCGAGTAAACGGACTTGTGTTTTTTAGGTAATAAAATTCAGGAAAAAAATAGTATTTTCTGAGCAAAAACTTAATTTTAATAAATATATACAATATTTTAGCAAAGGATAGAAAGTCCTGCAGCAAGGATAGAAATTGAAAATAATCATTATTTTCTACGTCTTGCTTGAACTGTTTTGAGTTATTTTGTTTAGTTCTGCTTTTTTCGATAATATTTCCCTGCTATTTTTTTTATCACGATGGTTTGATTCCGTATCAGTTTCAGTTTCGTTTTTGTTTGTTTCTTTTTTTGTTTCCTTTTGCCGTTTGCTGTTGATTATCTTATGCTTTTTTCTACTCTATGAATGCGTTCTAATTGTTTTGCCGCTGCTGTTGCCATTTTTAATTAATTTCGTCTCTTTTGCAGATTGCTGTTGTTGTTGTTTTTGTTTTTGTGTCTGCCATTTCTCGTACTTGTCAATTTTTGTTGTTACTTTTGCTTTGTTTTGCATGTTTACATTTCACAGTAATTTGCTGGCCATTTGTTTGTTGCTGTTGTTCTTTCAGTTTACATTGGAAAAGAAAAAAACAATTAATACTACAGATATACATATGTACATACATATGTATGCATGTATATGTATGTACATATGTCTGTACTTGTATGTGTGTGTATGTATATACACAAAAATAAGACAGATAAGCTTTGTTCAGGGTGCCGAAGATTTTATACCCTATTTCAAACAATTCTTTTTGTTTTTTAATAAATACATAAATAAATTTATATATGTATGTACATATAAACACTAGCTGGTAAAACCCCAGCACTGCACGGAGAAATACTTAGATTAAAATGCATTATGTTGAATTGGACTACTTTCGTCAATCTTAAGAAATACACAAAAATAGCGCACAATGATTTTCCAGCCCGAGGAGGTCGATTTTCCAAAATGTTATGTTTTTGTGTATAGCCTTAAAAAGAATTTGAACTCAAATAGGTTTTAAAAAAATTGTTCACCAATTTTATAACCGTAGAGCTAAATATTTAAAAATCGCTAAGACACGTATCGAATTATTTAATGTGTAGAGCTTTGAAAATGAGTTTGAACCCGATCGGACCAAAATTGTACCTTCACCCATACAACTTTGAGACCATTTTCCGAATTGCGTGGATTTTCCAAAATCTGTGAAATATATGTCTAATAAATTTCTTTGTAGATCTTTGAAAATGAGTTTGAAGCCGATTGGATGGTAAACAAAAAAGTTTCATACAACAATTTTCCGCTATTTTCCACGTTTGTGGTTGGAATTATCTTATGGTTTGGGCTGTGCGATGATTGTCAGTCAGTCATCAATCAGGACAAACTGTTTTATATATGTATATAGATTGCTCAAACATAGAGCAATAGATTTTTACAAAGCGTTACACATGACAAAATAATTATACAGAAAAGTGTTGATTATGTTGTGGTATGTCGCATTTAATGCCACTTCCAAGTGGCGCACACAGTTCGTGATATTTTGAATATTTTTGCGTCTGGCATTTTATGTGCATTTTTAAAGCGCATGCAATTAGCACTAAACGACTCTCAAGTTGGCCCCTCCTCAACCACCACGCCCTTGAAGATTTCATATCTAACTGTGCAAGATTAGCAGGCGAATGTGAATGGAGAAATAGCATGCGCTAAAAGAGAGAGCGAGAGAGGGATGTTCAAAGTGCAAGAGCTTGTGCTGACGTCATCAATGGATATTGCATTGGTATTCGACCCAAAGCAACAACAACAAAAGGCCCTTTGCATGCGCGTACATACATATGTATGTATGTATGTATGTATGTATGTATGTACATATGTAAGTATAGCCAGCCCCCGAAGTGTGCTAAAAATAAAATTTGTGCAAATTCACAAAAAACAAACAAACCCGCATACAAAGTAAACATGGCAAGCAAACAAGAATGCAAAAGCTCAGGTCAAATATGAACGCGCAAGGAAATTATGTGCACCGAGAGCAAAAGAAAACAAAAATAAAATGCTCTAGTCGCGTATGCTCGACTAGGAGATACCCTCAAATCAACAAACACATATTTATAAGTTATCAAAGTAGAGAAAGCTTTGTCTTCAGGTCTGCTTACACTATTCTATAATTAAATGAAATATATTCTGACATAATCATATGCAAATATTAGTTTGTGTTCAATCTATTGCGCAATAAATTTTGACATTTGTTAGCAATGGCAAAAGAGTTGCTTTTACAAACAAAATTTACAACATTAGTCAATAATCACATCAAAGTCTGCCACGAAATAGAAACGGAGAAGTCCGATAACTTGTCATGGTCACACTTAATGTGACGCAATAAAAAATAATCTTAATTTAAAACAAACTTTATCTGCGCACTACGGCCAGAAACCGAAGTGAAATTTAACTTCTCCAGCAGTATGGTTTCTTTATAGGGTCTGAGATAACTCCCGATGCCTACGTAAAAGTTGACTTTTTACCCCTTTGGTAACTGAGTATAAATATCACAAAATAAATAAGAATAAAAGAAAAAATAGAGTTACGTTGGATCGTTTTTCTGCTTTGGTGCGTGTCTGTCATATTGAAGCGCGATGGTATGGCGGGTGCGATAACGATACCGATAACGATAACGACAGGTGCTGCAATGTAATTCCATAAAACCCCACGCGTCACACGACTGATCGAAATATATGTACCCGCATATACTATGTTCTAGTGATAATGATAAGTTGTCACTTTTGTTGGCAATGTTCGATACTGTGCAGTATTAATGTCACATTAACATTAACACAATTAAACGCAGAATGTGATAAAAGCGCGAGTCCAAAGTAAATTGGCAATGTAATAAAAGGATCTCGTATATATGAATGTTATCTTCTTGTATGCTTGTGCCAGTTGTACTATATTAATACAGATTTCTTCAGTTTATCACTTTTAACCCATATGGTTAATCTAAAATAAATATAATATATCAAATATAACTCATTTACTTTGTTAAATAAGTGTTAAAATTACATTTTAGGATACTGCATCCCGAAAAAGTATATCTAACATTTTCTCATTCATTAGATAATTTTTTCAGGTTTGATTTTTTTAAACTCTTGTTTGCGATCCCTGCTTTAAGTTACTAATTTTTTAACGAAAGCCTTGTAAAAAAGTTTATTAAAAAGCAAATGCATTGTGGATTTAATTACTAAATCAACTTTAATTTTTTGAATAGTAAAGTCGATATTATCGATGCTTTTGACTATCGCTAGAGCAAACTATCGATTGCTGGCACATCAATGTTTTACCATCACTAATAGATATGAATTTTTAAAATTCCAATTGGCATTCCACTATATCACATGCATAAATGTAATTAGCGCAAATGAAAATAGAGATAATCAAATGACAGCGCAGCGAAAAACGAGTGCAAATCCAACAAATACAAATACACAAGCAATTCTGAACTCTGGCACTTACACACACACACACACAGACACAGGCACACGCAGACAGGAGCCTGGGTACAACGCCCACGCGTATTGCAATACACACAAGCAAACCGAAAAAGCTTTGGCGCCGTCGTTGACGCCGACGCAGCCGCTGCAACAACAACAAGAGTAGCTCACACCGACTTCAAAGCGTGACGTCAGCGCACGACGTCAAGCCGAACTGACCAATGAATCCAACAACAACAACAGCAACAATAACAAACTACGCACATATACTACAACGGAAACTACGATGCGCTACGCTTCGGTTATTGCCGTTAATTATTGTTGTTGTCGCTATATGCTTCCACTGTGTTGTTTTTGTTGATGCTTTAGCTATATTGTTGTTGTATTGAATTTGGTCATTCATGGAGCCCGCCGCTCGTTTGCATGTGTGCATTAGAGTTGTATCGTATCGTTCAGATTGAGCTAACTACTGAAATGAACGAATGAACGAACGAGCGCTATCGCTGGTTCCAGTTAATTAGTTCGTTCTCTTTTGTTTATTTAAGTTCGATTATCATTGATTTAATGACTTTTCCAATAAGTAATAAGTTATTTCTATAATTGTGAAGTATTCAATCATTTAAAGAACTAATGAGCTATACAAATGAACGAACTAAATAAATGAAAGAACTAAAGAAACGAATTATTGAGCTATACAAATGAACGAACTAATAAATAAAAGAACGAACTTAACGAACTAATATGTACATATATGAAGCTTGTATTGAGCTACTGAACTAATTCCTTTCATTGAACTACAATATGCAACTCTAGTGTGCATATGTATGTATATACGTATGTATGTATGTATGTGTGTGAATGTGGAGCCTCGTTTGCTATTCACAATAAGCCTAAAAGGCAACAAAAATTGCGCGCCATTGGAGCGCAGAGTTGTAAAACGTGTTTTTGTTTTGCCGTTGTTGTTGTTGCTGCTTGGTGAACAAAAATGCGTAGTTTGTTGTTGTTAGCGGCCGTTGTTTTTTAGTTTTTGCTTTCGTTTCTGACACACAACAACATACATACATACATATATTGAACATACTTATTATATGATTTCTCAAAACTATAGTTTGACCTCAGACAACAAGCATAAAAATAAAAGCTTGTTTTGATTTTTAATCAAAGCTTTTGTGTATATTTTTTATAGTTTTCATCAATGGAACAGCAACAACAACACATGGACACACACACACACATGCGCCGCTCTTTTGTGCATTGTTTTTGTTGTGTAAATTTTAGCTTATATAGTTGCGTTTTATATGCTTGAATGCAATTTTGACATCATCAATGCGAAATTTACGCAATATTTGGACAGTTGAAAATTATGCAAACACTCACACTTGCAAAGTTGCTCAAACACACATACACACAAGGCGCACCCTGTGTTTGCCCAGAAGTATCTGAGGAATGCGTAGCAGAAGATAGAAGAGAGCCAAACAAAAAATTGGCAATTGCCTTATCCTTTTTGCGCAAGCTTTCGTCACTTTCACCCATACGCACACATATACATGTGTATAGTGTCGGGCAGACAGCGCGACGCCCAAAAAGGGCGTTGGGTAGTCCTTACGTCAAAACAACACACACACACGCACGCACACACACACACACACACACACACTTGTACTCTATTAACATTTACATTCACACTTTACACCTTACCTGATTCCTATTGCTCTTCTGCGGCGGCTGCTGCTTCTGTCTGGCATTCCACTACGCCTCCAACGCTGTTTCGCTGCTGACGACAACAACGACGTCGACGCTGTTCGAACATCAAGCAGCGATCGCGCATATGCACATTTTCAATTCGAATATTATAAATTATTTATAAACATTTACACGCACACACACACACACACTAACACTAACGCACGCAGTGTAGATTTTTTTTTTATATATGGGCCCAAACTTGCTGCTGGGTTTTGTGGAATTTTCTACACTTTTCCTGCTACCTGCCTGCCACACATTTGTTTTGGTTTCTTTTTTGCCTTAGCTTAATTAGTGTGACCGTCTGTTGGCTGCGATTAAGTACTAGTACTAACACATATGCACATAACAATGTTTTAACGCACAGAACGTACTAATTTTACAGCAACAAAAATTCCATGAAAAATAAAGCAGCCATCTTTGCCCAGTGTTAGGATTGCTGATATTATATCGGTATATCGATATAAAGGAAATAGGTGCTACAATCGATATGTTAAATTACAAAAGTTATCAAGTACGCCACGCGCAGCTATCGAACGACGTTATCAATACGTTATATGCCTGTGACGTAAGAGTGACCATTTTGCGCAAATAATTAACTGATTTATTTAAACACCTTTAAGTTATTTTTATTATTATTATGAATGATAAAGATATTTAAATTACTCATTAAACAATTTATATCTATATATTAATATGCGAACATGAATTTTATGGTCCCTTTTACGCCTTACACTACTTTGCACTACTTTTAATCATTTATATACCATTCGTAAGGTATTTCAATAATATCTGTATATTATTTATTAACAACTTAAATCGGTTCGATATACCCTCGTTATATCGCGTTTAATGTGATACTAACACAAGGATACTTAATACACACAGCCACGCCTACAATATTTAAAAAAATTTAAAACGAATAATAAAAAATAATACAAAATAATTTTACTTTTGCTTCCAGAATTTGGTAGACTGCGTAAGCCACTTGCCAAACTAGTTATTGTTTAATACATGTAGTCATGAATTTTCAAATTACAATATACTTAGCGGCAAATTAGCTTCTTCTTCCACACTCACGACGTAGTCTACGGATCGAAACGATAGGTGCAATATCGAGATTCACAAACTTGAATTCGATAAATTAATTTAAAATGTAAAATATGCTTAATAATTTGAAACACCTACCCATTTGTCAAATATGGTTGTAGCGATGGCAACAAAAGTGATCAAGCTGATGTTTTGGGTAATTTGAGCAACACTCAAATTCAGGCACTTACATATTCGATACACTTTTATTCGATACTCGAGTATTGTGGGTATTTTTATTTAGTATATTGCCAGCGCGCACGTTGTTGTCATTGCATGACAATAGTTAAGCTACAAATATGCGCAATCTGAAGCTGCAATACTGCAAGGAGCACACAACAGGCATTCAAAATTCCAAGCAACTGTTGCTACAGCCTGACATCGAACGCAATGACAATGAAATCACCTACGTTGTCACTGACAGCAACATCTATGCCGTTGGCGATGCCGGCGATGGCGCAGCACCCAAAGTAGTTGCCGATCTGCCAGACATAGTCAGCGCCGAGTTTCTCCAACTGGATAATGCTATCTGTGTGGCCACAGGCGCTGGCGAGGTTCTACTCATCAATCCGGACACATTGGCCACCAGTGAGGGAACCTACTGCGATGTGGGTATTGAGTGCATGGCCTGGTCACCCAATCAGGAGGTTGTCGCCTTTATAACCAAAACAAAGAATGTTGTGGTCATGACCTGTACATATGACGTCATAGGCGAGCAGCCGCTGGATGCGGAACTTGCCACTGATCAGCAATTTGTCAATGTGGGCTGGGGCAAAAAGGAGACACAGTTCCATGGCACGGCTGGCAAACAGGCGGCCAAGCAGTCAGCTGAGTTCCAGGCGCCCGAAGATGTTCAACAGCTGCCACAGGTAAGCATTGCAAAAGGTTTTTTTATTAAAAAGCTTAAAGCGACATATTGTTAAGCCAAAGTTTTACATGTGTACTCCCTGTACCCATAAAAAGGGTAACAAGGGGGTATTAAAAATGTATGTAACAGGTAGAATGTGACCTCGCCGACCTTATATTATTGATCAGTATAAATAGCCGAGTTGATTTGGCCATGTCCGTCCGTCTATAATGCAGGTTCCTGTATACCATACGCAAGTCAAGTTTATTTTGGATCCGAGATATTCCCCGCCACACCCCGCAATTCGATAAAATCGTTTTACAGCCACAATTTTAAAGATAAATCTTTGGAATTTGGCTTATATTATACTTTGGTCACTTTTACTCTACTGTCCAAATTTCAAGTTGATCGGATCATAACCACGGAAGTTATTCAACTAACAAGATTCAGTACTGCAGGACGGGGGAAAAGAAGAATCGCAGCGATCACTTAAAATGCCTCGTAGTTGTGTATGTGTGTGTGTATGTGTAAGTATGCGAAGATATGTTTGGAAGTTGTAGACCTGAGTACAGGGAGTTGCGTAGTCGGGTATACTCGACTAGAGCATTCTTACTGGTTGTATATAGCCTTGTTCTCAACTCTACTTTCTCAAAAATCGAAAGGTGTTGCTGCTTCAAACGTTTTTATAGTAAATACCGATTTTTAAACCTATGTAAAGTCTTATTAAGTAGGCACATATGTAAGTGCATCATATATTCCAGAAAAAATAAGTACTCATAAAATCTTTAAATTCCTTCTTGCTTATATATTTTATTTATTCCAAATATTCAAACATTATATCATTTTAAATATTTCCCAAGCCCAACCTAATATGATTTTCGAAAATCTTTAAATTTG
This sequence comes from Hirtodrosophila confusa, assembly GCA_035043065.1. NCBI lineage: Eukaryota > Metazoa > Arthropoda > Insecta > Diptera > Drosophilidae > Hirtodrosophila > Hirtodrosophila confusa. Next base: position 438,058 of record JAWNNI010000135.1, on the reverse strand, counting down.
TTAAAAATCCAACAATTTAACTTCCTCTAGATTTATAATGGTTTAATTTTAATGAAATTTAAAACATATTTAAGATTTGTTTTCGATTTTGAAATTTAGATGGGGTTACTTTTTTAAAATAGGCGGTTTTGAGAACAAGGCTTTATTCATATGAAATTGGAAAAAGAATACATATGTAATCGAAAGTATGTTTTTTTTCAGGAAGCGCACATTGTTTGGCGCGGTGATGGCGCCTACTTTGCTGTATCCTATGTGGCAAGCAACGTGGGGCGCACCTTCAACGTCTACGACTGCGAGGGTAAGCTGCAGCATATGGCGGAGAAGTGGAATGGTCTAGAAGCGGCGCTTGCCTGGCGTCCCAGCGGCAATTGGATAGCATTGCCGCAGCTCTTTGCTGATAAGTCCACAGTTGCGCTGTTTGAGAAGAATGGATTGCGGCATCGTGAGTTTGTGCTGCCGTTTGATTTAAAGGAGGAGCCCATATTGCAGCTGCGTTGGAGCGCCGATTCGGAAATTCTGGCGCTGCAAACATCAACGGCGAATGCGCAACGCATTTATCTCTATACGATTGGCAACTATCATTGGTATTTGAAGCAGGTGCTGTCCTATGGCCAACAGGATCCGCTGGCTTTCTTCCACTGGGACAGTCGCATTGGTGCCGAGCACACGCTACACGTGCTGCTGCAGAGCGGCAAGCGTTACACACATCGCTGGAATGCCGCTGTCGATTGTTATCATGGCACCGCCATTGCTTGTGTCATTGATGGCAAACGGTTGCTAATGACGGACTTTGCAAAGGCTGTGGTGCCGCCGCCCATGTGCCAGCGTGTTCTACAGCTGGATAGCTATATAAACGCTGTTACATCCTCCAGAACTCACCTGTGTGTGTACACCAGCGAGCGTGAGCTTTACTTCTATAAGCATCTAGAATGGTCTAAGCAGATGGACATGTTGAGCAAGTCATTGCCCAACGAGGAGTTCTCAAACATACAGCTGGCCAATTTGACTTACTTTAAGGACTCTCAATTGCTGGCCACGCACAGCGTTGGTAACCACACGCGTGTTCTCCTACTAAACGATGTGCATCATGTTTCTGGCGCTCACAATGAAAAGGATGATCGCTACTATCGCGTGCATAGCTCGCTGCGCATTAATGGTACTGTCAACGCTCTAACCGTGGGCGCCCATATAAAAAATGATTTTTACGTGCACACCATCAACAATGGGCACATCTATGAGATAGCCATTTCAGCCGATAACATTCCGGACCCGCTAAAGGCGGCACGCAGTTACTTGCAGCTGACACAGTCCGCGGATTATATTGAATTCCACACCAGCCACTGCACATCAGCAGGTATGAGATACACATATATTCATTGTTTGAAATACTGTCTGGACTGTCAATCAGGACAAACTCTTTTGTGTATATAAATAACTAAGATAGTTTTCGTCAATCAAAGATGCTTTGTTTGACGCTGACATAATAAGTGTAAATTAAAATGAACTGAGTTTTAAGTCAATGTCGGAACGGAGAACACACCTGATAAATTCAAAATCTTAGTTATTACAATCTTCTCTCTTCTTTTACAGGTGGCCTCGTTACGCTGCGTTCGCAGCAATTGCTGCATATCGATGGCCAACGGATTGCTGAGGATGTGACCTCGTTCTGTGTGGCCGACGATTATTTGGCCTACACGCAGTTGAATGCGCTGCACTTTGTGCGTATGCGGGATCGTCGAAGGGTGTCCACGCGCAACATTGAACGCGGCGCCAAGCTGGTGACGTATGCCAGCGATGCACGTCTTGTGCTGCAGCTGCCACGCGGCAATCTGGAGGTGATTTGTCCCCGAGTGCTGGCACTGGAGCTGATAGGGAAGCGACTGCAGCGTAACGACTATGAGGCGGCCATGCGATTGGTGCGGAAACATCGCATCAATTTGAATATAATCTGCGATCATAATGTGGATCAGTTTGTAAACACGTTGCAGTTGTTTCTGCGCGATATCAAGGAGAGCCAATGGCTGTGCCTGTTTCTCAGCGAGCTGCAGAACGAGGACTATGCACTGGGCATGTATGCCAGCAACTATGAGGCATCGCAGCAGCTCTATCCGACGGATTACAGCGTCGAGCATAAAGTGGAATATATTTGTGGTCTGATATGCACGCATCTGGAGCGAATTATTGAGCCGGAGCAGTTGGCCCGCTATCGACTGCCCCTTATAACGGCCTATGTGAAGCTGGGCAAGCTGGAACAGGCGCTGCTGCTCATCTGGGAGCATAAGCATACGGATGCCCAGCTGGCGGAGCAGCTTCTCAAGTATTTGCTGTATCTGGTGGATGTTAATGAGCTGTATAATGTCGCACTGGGCAGCTATGACTTTGGACTGGTTCTATTTGTGGCACAGAAATCACAAAAGGATCCCAAGGAGTTTCTGCCGTATCTGAACGAGCTGAAATCTCTGCCCCTGGACTATCGCAAGTTTAAGATTGATGAGCACCTGAAGCGCTACGAGCGTGCACTAACACACTTGGCTGCCTGCGGTGAGCAGCAATACGATCTGGCGTTGGATTTCATCAAACAGCATAATCTGTACGGCAAGGCTCTGGTTAGCTATCAGGATCAAGCGGAGTTTTATCAGCGCATATGTGTGGCATATGCGGATCATTTGCGTGCCAATGCCCAGCTAGAGACGGCCAGCCTCATGTATGAGCGTGGTGGTCAATTGCAGCAGGCGCTGCTCAGTGCCAAACACACGCTGGACTGGCAACGTGTCCTGCTGCTGGCACAACGCGCCGGTGAGCCGCTTGAGCAGGTTGTCAACTCGCTGGTGGCACCACTACAGCAGCACGATCGACATCTCGAGGCGTATGAACTGCTAAAACAGTTTGGCCAGCCAGCCAGCGAAGCGCCCTTGGAGGTGCTGCTTCAAGGACATCTATACGGTCGTGCCATCTACGAGGCAGGCTTACTGGAAGCAGCCGCCGGCCCAGCTACACTGAGTACGTACATTAATACTTGATTTCCACTTAATTAGCTCCTTTGAAGTACTATCATAAACCCCTTTGAATGAGACGAAAGCTGGTTTTAGGCCAGGCAAAAAATGGTTATATACTGGTAATACATCTAACAGCATTTCGCCAGTTCCTCCTGTTTGAAATACTTAATGAGATCGGCGCCAAATAATTTATCAATAATTTATAGTTCCGAAACATATTAAAGTTAATGGGACAGTTTTGAGTTGGATGTTAATCAAATATTAAATCGATTTTAACGTAGTTCAAATCGTCGAAACGTTGAAAACGTGAATAGAATCGACGAGTCTTGGGGTTGAGTCAGCAATCAGAGGGATTTTTATGGGTTGCTGTAATTACTTAGATAAAAATAAATTATTAGGCCGCATAACCAACCTAAATAAATTTGGATAAGAGAAACCATCTAAATTCATTTGTATTGACTTCTTTGTCGTAACTGTGCAAGGTGTTTGGCTTGAAGCTATATATAAGATCTGCTAGTACGGAAATTGCCTATTGAGAGTCCACAATGAGAGCTGCTATAACATTTGCAATATTCGCTATCTTGTTGGCTGTTGTTTTGGCACAGAATGGTTTCAAAAGACGTATCTATGGAGGACGTCTTTTTGGAGGATCGCCTGAGGAACTTGCTGAGCATTGGCACAGACTGCGATTTGGAGAAGCGTCTGTAGCACTCGAACAGAATGTACCAGAATATACACGTTCTGAAAGGCCTGATGAAGATTACGAAGACCATGAGGAAGATGATGATGAATACAATGATAAAGATAATGATGATGAAGATGAATATGAATATGATGAAGATCAATATGATGAACATGAATATGAATATGATGAAGATCAATATGATGAACATGAATATGATGAAGATGAACATGACCAAGATGAATGTGACCAAGATGAATATGATGAAGATGAATATGATGAAGATGAATATGATGAAGATGAATATGATGAAGATGAATATGACCAAGATGAATATGATGAAGATGAATATGAAGATGAATATGATGAAGATGAATATGAAGATGAATATGATGAAGATGAATATGACCAAGATGAATATGATGAAAATGAATATGAAGACGATAATGCGGATGATGATGAAAATAATGATGAGGAAGGTAATGATGATTATAAAGATGATGATGATAATGACAATGAAGTTAATGATTATGATGACCGTAGAGCCGAAACAAAATTACGAAAAATCCTCATACCCAGACCACTTGTACGTAACAGAATACAGGCATAAATCGTATCCACGGATATTTAAAAATAAACTTTATTGCACTAGCTTTATTTATTAATAAATGTGATTCTTCTGTAACTGTTTCTTGGTGAATATGAATGTTCAGGATTATATTTGACATTATTTGGGCTAAGATGCTGTTGTATGCAGCGTAGTTTGGGATTGTTAAAGTTTAAATAAAAGGTTTAAGCCCGGTTCAAGTCCAGCTTATAACCGGTTCAAAGTTGTTGCAGTATGTAGTAGAAATGTCACAAATTCTTTAATCAATGCAGCTAATCGGGTCAGGCTAGAGTTGATCGCCTATGTCGCTCAGTTGGAGACCTCGCTGCGTTTGGATCGCCAACTGTTTGTGGAACACAAACAGCGGCTGCTGGCCATACGCAAGCGTCAGTCGGAGTCAGTCGATGGCGCTGATGGCGCCGCCGATCACGATGTGGACATTGATGAGGTGGATCTGCTTTCGGATACTAGCAGCATGCATTCGTCGCGCCACAGCGGCAGCTCTCGGGGCACAGGGTAACATCATAGCTTTTACAGTCATCTGTTGCAGTCGAGTGCATTATTTTAATTTTCATTTTAATTTTCACTTTCACAGCAAAACATTTCGCTCCAGCAAAAATCGACGCAAGCACGAACGCAAACTGCTCAGCCTGAAGCCGGGTAACCCCTTTGAAGACATTGCGCTCATCGATGCGCTGCACAACCAAGTCACGAAGATTGGACACCAGCCGCAGCAGCAGCTTGTGCGTGACACATGCAAAGCGCTGCTTCAGCTCCATACGGAGGATGTACGCGCCGCGGCACTGCAGCGTTTATATCAGAGCATCTTGTCCGAGGTGCTGGCATCGCTGGATGAGATTTGGATACCGGAGCTGATGGGCGGCACTGCGCAACACTTGACCGGCCCCAATGTCGATTATATGGCGTTGCGAAAGGAGCAGCGATATGCTTTAATAAGTGGGTGAAATTTTTTCTTATTATTGTATATTTAAAAAGAGTTTCTTTAAGAGCCGCCGACAGTAACAAATTACAAAGATTTTTTGGGAAAAGAATCCATATCCCATATCCATATCATATAATTTACTTTAAATATCTACAAACCGTTTATTTCAATCCCATACTTTAGTTCTTGTCTATTTATAATCAAAAGGAAAGGAATTTTATAGTTACATTTAAATCAAAACAAGAAAAAGCAGCTATCTTCGGCGTGTATATAATAATGTGGTCCGATGTTTGGTATTATAATTTTGTCACGAAATGTAACGCATTGAAGTAGACCTTTTAAACCCAACAAAGCAAACTGATCAGCATCAATAGATATAGTACTACAGAGATGTCCGTTTGTTTCTATTGAAACTAGTCCATAGTTTTAAAGCTATCGTGATGACACAGATCCTTCATATTGTTGCAGGCAGTACATATGTCGGAACCTAACATATACCTACCATAGGAAAAATCAGACGAAATTTGAGTTTTTGTTATATATAACATCGCTGCAAGTGAATATAGCTTCGGCATGCCAGCGATATCCGCTCTTTCGTGCTTTCATTTTCATTCACATTAAATGATATACTTTTTTGTGACAGTTCCTTATTTGTATTACATCACACAAAATGGGAATACTATAAAAGCTGAAAATACTTTGGGATTATTTTGAAGAACACAGTAACAAATTACAAAGATATTGTTTGTGCAGTATTCTAATTATAAGATATAGTTTACTTTATGCAATGTTCTTATTCTTATCACATAATATAGTAGTCTGTTTAAAATTAGACGGTAACAGATTAAGACGTTTTAGTTTGAGCAATATCTTTATTTATGCCATATATATATATATATATATATATATATACTTTATATGTCTAAGGATCCTCGTTTATTTGACATAGAAAATCTATAATCAAACGTAAACGAATTCTATAGTTAATTTAAATCACTGATATATTTTCCTTTTATTTCTGAGTTTATCAACCTACAAATTGTGTAACTATGAGAAATGCATATGATATTTTTCATTTCTAATCCCAATTGAACTGCTTCCTTTTTCAGGTCCTCAGAAGCGCTTCAAGCCACAGTTAAATGTTATCGATTGGCAGCATGGCATACTGCAATAGTTGTTATCGTTATCGCTAAATGTCTGTTGGAAATGCTGGTTTTCAATCAATTTGCGTGCAAACTGCATTTTCACTTTCATGCAAATGTTTTGGACCAGATCAAATAGTAAAACTGACGCATGGCCAATCTCATTTACTTTCACTTAGTTTTCAGCTGAAATAAATGTTGCATTAAAATTACTAATTGAATTTTTATTAAATAAAATATAATTGGCACGAAAACAAACCAATTATTGCATGTTGTTATTGTTGTTGCTCTAGCTGTGAAAAGTGGGTGTACAATTGTAATGGGCATCCATTTCATACGGTAATGGGTACGGGGACTCATCATATCATTTAAGAGGCGTTTACTTTTACTTATCTGTGTGCAACGCCCTTCAAAGTATTTTTGATGATTTCCTGTCACTGTCGGCAGCGACTTCGGCGTCGGCGTCGGCGTTGGCGTTGGCATCGCAGTTGCAGTGTACCAGTTTGTTTGACAAACAAAAACAACAGTGGAATGGCAAAGGAAACGGCAGCCTGAAACAGGTTTCATTTTGACTGGTCGCTGCTGATTTGTTGTAGGCGCGCATTGTTGTTGCCAAGCAGCATGCATGCACAGTGTGATGAAATGCATTTTAGATCGTGCTGGCAAAATCTCGGATGGCCATACCTACATATGTACATACATATATCAATTCATAGAAATATTCGGCAGGTGCTGTTTTTGCCATGTTTCAAATCTACTAATTTGGTCACTTATCCAAGTTATTTGCATGCTTATACCAAACGCAGTGTTAGTTAGTTTAAGGCTGAAAAATGTCGATAGTGCCTCCACTCGATAGTTTTGAGCCTTTTTGGCCACACTATCGATAATATCGCGTTAGTTCTAAAGTTGTAAAATTCAATATGTAAAATATTTTAAAATATAAATATAAATATAAAAAGTGTGTGCTCTTGTTACACATTTACACTTCCATATTTGTAATAACATAATTAATTATGCGAAACCACTGTGCGGAATATATTTTCTTAGCTCATGTCATGAAGCACCCTAACGAACGCTGGACATGCGCAGCTCCAATATTCTGCTGCTGCTGCAGTGAGCGCCAACGTCCAAGCGCCAACGTCGCAGCCGCAACTCCAATTCAGCCCGTCGCGACGGCTCTCGCTCTCGCAGTTTCGTTTTCGAAATACATTTCAGTGAGCGCCATTGAACGGTGCGGTCGTGTGTTCGTTGCTGCTGCGCTAGCGTTTACTTTGGCGCGTCGCTCTTTTCGCTGCTCGCCCCGCCAAATAACCAAATAAAAAATTTGTTGTTAATAAACAAATATGAAATAAACGTTCTATGTTCTATGAAATCCAGTGTAGCATTGGTATATAACAGGTGCAAGCAAACAAGCTGTTTCATAAATCGAGCAGCAGCAAATATTTAGCTTAGAAGCAACAAGTGCGGCAGGAAGCGCGTGTGGAAATCAAAACGAAAACGAAACCGAAAACAAATTACAAATGAAATATTTACTTACGTACATATTACATACATACATAAATATATATGAATGTGTATATGAAATTCCAATTGATTGCTAATTATTGGAAATCTCTGGCTATTGATAGCCATAGAAATCATTTAATTGTGCTAATTATAAAGAAAGTGTGAAATATAAGAAAATAAAATTCACATACAATATTCAACTTTTGTTATTGTTAAATGCGGATGCATTGCAGTCGCCGCAGCTCAGCGACAACTAAATAAATTTTGCTATTTAATAATCTTGTTGCTATATTAACAAGAAATATTATTACCAAAAGTGCTGGATTTTTGTACTATACATTTACAATTGGAGTAACAGCAACAAAAACAAATATTTCGGTAAGTCTCTCTGCGTGTTCTAGTCACTGTTGCCAATTCAGCTTTTTCCCGTCAAATCTGGCTTTTTTCAAAGTCCAACTGCCCCAAAAATATTTCAAATTAATTGAAACTTTGGAGTCATTTGAAATAGGACAATTTTATTAAAATAGACGAAAATTTTAAACATTTGTAGAACGTATGTTTATAAAAATAAAACATGACAAAAAACATTAGCATTTTATTCAGCCTTTTTGCTCGAAATTTCAGCTTTTCTCGGCACTGTTCCCACCAACAACAGCTTTGTTATTGCTTCTAAAAAGTTGGCAGCACTGGTTCTAGTACTATAAACAGCGCAGTCGAAGTTTAAAGCTGACGCAGCTTGGACGGCTATCGCTCTCCCGCTCTGTCTTTATCTGTGTATCTGCCTCCCTCTTCCTCTTATACACTGTCCAGTTTTAAGCTCAGCCTCAAACTTGCAAAACGACTTTCAACATCATTCGCTGCTACTTGTTGTCATTTGTTGTTGTTGTTTTTCTTTTTTCTACTTCTGTTCACCGCCCTGCTTTTTGTTGTTTCTGGTGTTTATTTAATTATAGTATGCACCTTTATTCACAGCGCTTTTATTCTAATTTAGATTTAGGTTTTCTGCGTGTTTTTGTTTTTTAATTTATGCACATTTTGCATCACATTTTCGCACATGTTGAATTATTTTCCATGTTGATATTGCACAAAGCAATTATTTATTTATAAACTAAATGCCATAATTGCCATAATGCTTTTTAATGGCAATACGTGAAAAATGTTGTTCGTAATTTTCTTTTCCTATTTTTAGGCACGTCTGTTGCAAAATTTGTGTGTCTAGAAAATTGCACAAAATAATCGTTAAATTTTGTTATATGCTTGTACAAATTTTAAGTAGAATTCTTTATGCCATTTTTCAATGTCTTGACATTGTTTCGAATTGTTGGTAATATGATACATAAGTTAATTGCTGAAATGCCTTGTTTAATAGCTATGTTCAAGAACCATATCTTAATTACACTCGTAAACATTCATATAAATACAAAATTATAGAATTTCCTAGCTAAGACTAGCTAGAAGTATAGATAGAACTTTATTTAATTTAATAGTATATTAAATTTTTATTTATATATTACTAGCTGATAAAACCCCAGCGCTGCCCGGCGAAATATTTAGATTAAAATGCATTATGTTGAATTTGACAACTTTCGTCAATCTTAAGAAATACACTAAAATAGCGCACCATGATAATTTCCCGCCCGCGGGGGTGGATTTTCCAAAATCGGTGAAATATGTGTCAAATCATTTTTCGTATAGATCTTAGAAAATTTGTTTGAAGCTGATTGGTTGGTAAACAAAAAAGTTTCATACAACAGTTTTCCGCGATTTTCCACGCTTGTGGGTGGAATTTTCCAACATCCGTCCTAGTGCGCATTTTCGCCATAGATGGAATCTACTGTGAAAATTTCAGCATTCTATGATTGCCAATCAGTCAGTCAGTCAATCAGGGAATAAACATACTATTTGGCATAAATTTGTAGTAGTTCTTTTATTTGTTTTCAAAGAAAAGACCATAACTCATAATATTTTTATTTTTCAAGTAATTGCTTTTTCTTAAATCAATGTCTTTGATTAGTTTTATTACAAAGCATACATATTTTTACCCCTATCAAAAAACCTAACACAACTTACGAAGATAGAATCGCTTTTTAATCGATATATGGCAGATATATTTTGTAGTATTCAGTTTCAATTCCAAAAACCGGCAAAAAACTCAATTGTGGACCGATCGTTTCAATGGTAGCTACATAATAAATGATCCGATCTAGCCGGTTCCTACATAGGTTTTGCCTTCCAAGCCAATGATCTGTGGCAAGTTTCATCAAGATAGTTGCGTCTGGACACGCATTTTATGAGTACAAGGTGTACAAATGTTGTCATCGGTTCGGTTTATGGTTCGAACCAATGTCGCACCTAAAATCAGTTGCACGAACCACCCCATTTACTCTGATTGCGAATTTTGTCGATAGTTATCATTATCCCTATCAAAACTATCGAAGAACGGAACTATCTGTGGTTTTCCAGCTCTAGCTTCAATTTATTTCCAATTGTATTTGATGCCAACGCTGACATGTTGCCCCTTGGAGATGACAAACAGGATCGCTATGCCAAGCTCTCGTTTCTGGGCGAAGGCCAGTTCGCCATGGTCTACAAGGCGCGGGACACTGTAACCAGCCAAATTGTGGCCGTAAAGAAGATCAAGAGGGGCAGCCGGGAGGAGGCGCGCGATGGCATCAATCGCACAGCACTGCGGGAAATTAAAATACTGCAGGAGCTGCAGCATGAGAATATTATTGGACTGGTCGATGTGTTTGGCCAGCTGTCGAGTGTATCGTTGGTGTTTGATTTTATGGACACCGATCTGGAGGTGATCGTCAAGGACAACAAGATTGTGCTCACCCAGGCAAACATTAAGGCATATGCCATAATGATGCTGCGCGGCCTTGAATACTTGCACGCCAACTGGATACTGCATAGAGACTTGAAGCCCAACAATCTGCTGGTGAACAGCGACGGCCTACTGAAGATTGCCGACTTTGGCTTGGCCAAGTCCTACGGGTCGCCCAATCGACTCCACACCCACCAGGTGGTGACCCGCTGGTATCGCTCACCCGAGCTACTCTTTGGCGCCCGTCAGTATGGCACTGGGGTGGATCTCTGGGCCATTGGCTGCATACTCGCCGAGCTGATGTTGCGCGTACCGCTCATGCCCGGCGACTCTGATCTAGACCAGCTGACACGCATCTTTAGCGTTCTGGGCACACCCACAGGGACCGTCTGGCCGAACATTAACAAACTGCCTGACTATATCCAATTTCGTCAATTTACGGGCACACCGCTGGAAGATATTTTCACAGCTGCCGGCGATGATATGATTCTATTGATGCATAAATTGCTTGCCATGGATCCCCTCAAGCGTTGTTCCTGCCGCGAGGCGCTTGGTATGCCCTATTTTCACAATAAGCCAGCGCCTACTGTTGGAGCTAAGTTACCAGTGCCCTCTGTCATACTGGCTGCCAAGGAAGCTGCTAATGACAAGCCTGCCCTAAAGCGGAAGCTGGCTGAGACCACGGTGCGTGGCAATGTCTTGGCCAAAACAAAGAAGAAGCTGTTATTCTAAACAGCTGCCAGCAATATATATATAGACATTCAATGTTTATTTATCTAGTTTTGTAATATTCATGAATTGGATATAAAAATATGTATAATATAGCTCTGTTAAACAGAACACCGAGGCGTATTAGTCGAGATTTTTGTTTATTCGAGAATATTTATGCAGTCATCTACGGAAATGGAAGGACGCAAGATTGCAAGCTGCTAAAATTATTGTTTCCCTCGCAGGAGGGAGGCGATGAGACTCCGTCCACATCGTCTGGAAAGAGTGTGATTAATTAAAGATTCTGGTAAAACTCCGAAATTCCTGCACAGATAAGTCCAAATGAGTCAGCAGCATTCTCGGTGCAGAGTTTGTACCAGGAGTTTCGCATTTTGCTCAGAAGGATTGAGGTGCTGGAACGAGTATTGAATGAAATGCACGGGAAATGCAAATAGGAGTGATCTTGACACTTCATAAATTGAGGGTATACACCAACATGGGCACCAAGAAGGTTTGGTTGCTCTAGTTTCAAGGGTGTGGAAAAAATTCGCAAACCCAATATACTCTTTTCCCTTCGGGAACAAGAGTATAATAAATGACGACATTTGGGTAAAAAAAATGAAGAAATAAAAAAATCAAGAAAGAATCGGCGCGATTATGTTATTGGCACGTTAGTGTTAATATCAGGACTGTCACTGTTACCGTGGCTGTTCTGTTATTGGGACTGTAAAGTTAACATCTGGACTTTGCGAAACTGTTACACTTGATATTAACTCACAGGTCACAGTTACAGGAACGACGATATTGCTCGTGTCTAGTACAGTTGCACTTTCTAGTTCAATTCACTGATTTAGTTCAGTAGTTAATTTTTCACTGAACGAACTAATCTTTCATTTGAGTCATTTGAGTCATTGAGTCCCATTGTCGTTAATTCTAGTCATTTGAGTCCCATTCTCGTTCAACTGATTTGAATCCCGGGACATCGGGTATCAGGTTCTATAACTATGTTACTCCCCTTTTCCTTGACCGAAGTACGTCCTCGAATTCGGAAGTATATGCATAAGGCGGTTAATTATATACCTATAATGATTATAGTGTATAAAATAATTTCTTGTCTATACGATTTTTTTATGTGATAATTAATTTCTTTACTCATGTTATTAATCCTTATTTCACTTAAAGGATTAGAAGTAGTGGTTTTGTTTAACAATATTTCTATCTTCCATGGATGTATTTCTTCTACTGTAATTGTTACGTTATTGATTTGTATGCCATATTGGTTAACTTAAATTATTTGGTTACCTGTAACTGAAAATTGTGAGTTTATGCAATTGGAGAATATTTGTTTTTTTTTCTTGAGTGGTTTAAATAAATATGTTTAATAGTACTCTCCCCAAATAATAATTTTGGTTAATAATTATTGGATTGGATATTTATTTAATATTATTTTTATTATTATTTATATGTTTAAGATGTATAAATGTGCGAAAATATTATTGAAAATATTATTTTTTAGGATCATTTAAATTATTTTTAGTTTCTTTATGCTTATAATTCCCAAATGGTTTTAGCATGTATATGATGAAGTGCCAGATGTTTGCCCTAAATTTTTTGAAAATTGTGTTTTTTTTTTGTGTGGTTTAAATAAATATGTTTAGTAGTATTCTCTCCTTATAATAATGTTGGTTAATAATTATTGGATGTGATATTTAATTGATTTGAATGTACAAAACAGTTTTATCTAGTATTTAAATTGTTATAACTAATTCTGTATTTTGTTAACGCAAATATTTCATTATATTTTTATTCATTTTCTTATTATGTTTATATTTATATTTAGTTATTTAAAATTCTTATGATCTAAGAGGTTTTACAACTTTAGTGTCTAGTTTTGAGTCTGTAAGGAGGAGGATTGATAAATAATTTAACGGATTTGTTTATTAAATTTTTCTTATCATTCTGTTGCTACAACTTTGAACGAGTTCCAAGGAAAAGGTTAAGGAAAAAATATCGAGATACGACGAATGAAGAAAGACAACGAAGGGAAATGGAAAATAATTAACAGTAATATCACAATTATTATACTCTGTTTCCAGAGCAAAAGGGAGTATATTAGATTTGCGCCATGTCCGTCTGTCAACCTCAAAAATATAGGCAAAATGTAACAAACGGGAACAGAGTATACTGCTGTCGGGAACTTTCGAATGCAACGTATGTAGTTACTTGTTATTAAATATATCTTCTTATTTCGTTTCTCTGTCCCTTTCTCTCTCTCTCTATAAGCACCTGGTACAAAAAAAACTTACTTCCTAGATATTATATAAACGTTCATTGACATTTTGTAGCTGCGCTCGTCAACAAAATAATTAAAGTTTTAATTCAATTAAGTCATGGGAACCTTATAAAGGGGCCAAGATATAAATGGCTTTATATAGATGAGAGGCACAAACAATTTTGCGACTTAATTCAATGAGCTTAAGTTGGGTTACTTTGGCTTCCACTTAGGTTAGTCCGCTCCGAAGATACTCTTGTCCATGAGTAATGCCAAAGGCCCACTTAACTTAGCCACCCCGCCACCCTACAACCACATCGAAGCCAAAACGGTCAAGAAACATTTTTTTCATTCGGTGATTGCAAAATGTAAAAATCAACACAAAACCGCAAAAGTTTTGTAAAAAGAAACCCAACAACAAACAACAAACCGTAAGACAGACAATGAAACAAAGAAGCGGTCGCCGTAGCAACAAAGCGATGAAAATTGACTGCAAAGAGGAAGGAAAGAAGAGAAACAGCACAAAGCAAGCCAAAGAACCAGAAATGACAATAAAAGAAACGCCATAGGTCAGGTCTCTGGGTCTGCGGGGCAACCTTAATTCATATGCAACTCGTTGCCGGGGCCTTAACATGGCTAAGACTCTTTGTGTTGATGCTGGCCTTAACGCCTACAGAGTTGCATTTAGTTGGAAGATGCCGAATCCGTTGGAATGTTTGAGTCATCAAGCTGTTGACTTCCTGCCCCATAACAGTTTAGGCAATATTATTATATAGTATAATCAAACTTAAAGAATCATTTGAATTAATAATTATCTTAGGAAACAGTAGAGAGTTCATTTTAGTTGGGAAACTTTTCTTTTAATTGTTTGTTACCATGTTCATCAGTTTTGTATTTCATCTTTGTATGATAAATGGAAGTTTTTATTATTTTAATAATAAACAAGTAAGAATAGTCGAGTATACCCGACTACGAAACTCCCTGTACCCAGGTCTAAAACATCCAATCACATCTAAGTCCACTTACCCATACACACACACATACACAAAGACGCACGCACACAGGCGGCAAAAGTGGCTGTGCTTCTTCTTCCCCCTCTCGCTGCATTACTGAATCTTCTTTCGTGAATAACTTCCGTGTTTATTATCCGATCGACTTGAAATTTGGACAGTAGATTAAGAGAGACTAAAGTATTGTACATGCCAAATCTTAAAGCTATATCTTGAAAATTGTTACTGTAAAACGGTTTTAATCGATTTGCGGGGGAACGGGGGAGATATCTGAAATATGAAACAAACTTGATCTGCGTATGCTATACAGGAACCTACATTCCAAATTTGGTGTCTCTAGCTATTATAGTTGCTGAGATCGACGCGTTCTTACGGACAGACGTACAGACGTACGGACGGACAGACGGACAGACAGACGGACATGGCCAAATCGAAATCTCTTTTGATACTGATCAAGAATATATATACTTTATAGGGTCGGAGATGTCTCCTTCTGCCTGTTACATACATTTGCACAAATCCAATACCCCTTTTTACCCATTTTATGGGTACAGGGAGTAAAAATGCATTATTTATGTATCTGTCCCAACCAAGAATATTCATTATATTTTTATAGTTTTAACTTAGCGTTATTATTACATTTAAGTGGAATTTCTTACAAATTTCAATACTAATTAATAAGAATATGTTTAAATTTTCTTAGCAGCAAATATCATTCAGATATTGGTTCTGCTAAACGATCCCTATTTATGTTTAAGTTCCAACTAATAACACATTACCAATATCACAATGTTCAATCGTTATAATGGGAAATATAATTATTCTCAATTCGCCAGAGTTCTACGGAAATAACCCAGAGGCAAGACTTTTACAAATCATTGGATAAGTCTAGTAAAAACAATGGCAAACGGCAACAGAAACCTATGTGCATAAATTATAAATATGTATTCGTATTTGTATTCGCATTCGCACTGGGTTTTCTATCGTATTCTATGTTAGACACAAGAGTAAGGTATAAGATTATTATTATCTCATAGTTTACAATGCGAATTTTGCCGTTGTTCATTGTTTTTTATTGTTGTTTCAGTTTCCTCGTCTATGCCAATGTTACTCAATCTCAATTCGCAAATACATACAGAGTTATACGGGGCACGTCTGTATCTCTAAAACCGAACCCTCAAATGTGCCGGAACGTGACTCACAGACGAAGCGGGTCTGCTCTTATCTGACTCTGACCCGAACTGACCATGCGAACCTCACAAAATTTATACTTAAGTAATCATAACCCCATAGCTACCATCTAATGCTGAGACAGACAACTTGCAACCGGTTTTCCCAAACGCGTTCTTGGCTTGAATCGCCAACGACATTCCATGGAAGTCAACTTTGGTTTTGGGTTTGGGTTTGGATTTTGAGTTTGGGTTTAGGTTTGGGTTCCTCCTTCTGCTTCTCCTTCTCCTTCTCAACGTGAAGACTTGAAAATTGTTTGCGTTTCATCATCAACGTTGGCGCAGCTCATTTGGCATTCAAAACGTTTCTTTATTGCCCAGGGCCCATTATCAACATTGTGTAGTACATTGCAAATGCATAATGCATTTATACACAGCTTCTGTTGTTGCTGTTGTTGTTTTCCCCTCTAATTAAAAAGTTGGCTTCAACATGACGTGGCAAAGACTGAACAGCCTCCAGTCAGAGTCTCAACCTTCGCCTGGGCTTTCGATTTTGCATTCGCAATGGAGTTGAACCCATAGACATAGCCACATGTTAAATGCAGCTCTTAACACAAGTTAAGGCGTTTGTTTTATGACCTTCCCGCACATTAACTCAGCCAGTCGGAGAGTGACGTCTCTAGAAACCCGATTGAGTTTTTGAGTTTCAGATGCTTCACACTGCACAGTGTCGTGCGAACGTGTGAGATGTGCAACAAATGCATTGATCAGGTATTGCCCACTTCATTCATTTATTTTGAATAATGTAAGTCTTTGTTTGTTTCGAGCTATCAAATCAAAGAAATCTACGAGTCTGTTTCTATGTTCGATCTGTAGGAATTATGTATAAGTTTTTACTCCCTGTAGCCATAAAATTACGATATTTAAATGTAAAGCCTTGTTATTTAGCATGTATAATACTTGAGTCATTCTTAATCTACTATAAAAATTTCAAGTCGATCGGGTCATAATTAAAGAAGTTATTTACGATAGAAGATTCAGTACTTCAGTGCGGGGGGGATGCATCACCTAAAATGCCTTGCGTGCGCTGCCGCTTGTGTGTGTGAGTATTTGTATATGCCTAAGTGTACGTAGATGTGATTGGAAATTTTAAAACTTGGTATAGGAAGTTTCGTAGTCGGGTGTACTCTACTAGAGCGTTATCTTTCGTTTAATACTCTTAATAGCAGCCCGGTTCACATTTCCGAGTACTTTTCATTCCGTAATGTTTTTGATTTCACACTCTGATTTTACACTCTGTACCCATAAAATGTTTAAAACGGGGTACTAAAATTGTTTGGAATGTAATTTCCTGTATATCATACGTAAATCAAGTTTGTTTTAAATTTCAGATATTACCTCCATAAAATCGATAAAATAAGTTTACAACAACAATTAAGATATAAGATACGATAATTATTTTTGGCATGCATGATTATTCGGTCTCTCTTCATCTATTGCAAAAATTTCAATTTGATCGGATAATAAATACAGAAGTTATTCTAGAAACTAGTTTCAGTACCGCATACCGGTACTGCATTTGGGGTACGGCCCTTGCAAGTTTGCTGGTTTCTTGCACAGGGCCCACAAATAACGTTGCTTACAAGTGTCTTCCATTACACAATTGCACGTACTACGAGTATAAAATTCTGTTTGCATTGTCGTAAATTGTTTAAATTTAATTCAATTCTGGGCATTGTAGGCTTCATTAATTCGACACTTGGCAGCAATCGCCAAACACTTTGTAGCACTGATTGAACTTAATTGAATAACGTGTCCCAACTGTGAGTTACATCTTCTACAGTTTGGGTCTGCCCAGAACGGCCCTGAACTGTGACCCGTGTCCCTGGCCGCTTGCCCCACTGCAGGAAGTCGTTTGAGAATGCCTATATGAACTAGATATTTTTCTTTCTAGCTGGTAACTGGCTTATGGCCTAAAAGCCATTTGAGTTCATTTGAGTTGTTGGCTTTGTGTTTACCTTTGTGTGCTGCACACATGTCGCTTTAGTTTGGTATATGTGTGTGTGTGTGTATTTAGCCACAGCTGCTGGCATAAATGCATTTTAAAAACTGTTTTTGTTTACCTTTCACATGCGGCCATTGAGGGCAGACCATTCATCTAAGTTTGGTATCAGCATTCGCTGTGTTTGTTTATGCTATACTCATTTGGCGTGAAAGATACTTTCCGTTTTCAGCTGCAGTTCTTTTACAAAGCTTGCCACGTATCTACAAGATACACAGTCCTATTGGATATGCAATAATGCTTGCACTTATTTCAGACGATGCACAAATAAACAACATTTGTAGACAATGCATGCGGCTTTGAAAGGCGCGGCTTACACTTGCAGAAACGTTGACTTGTAAATCTAAGAGTGGGTTTCAAATGCTATTGTTAACCTTTCAACTCACACTCGAGTAATTTAACTGTTTTCTTAAAGTTCCCTATTGTTACCAGATTGTTCAGGATCTTCAAGTCTCAATTGCGTAGTTACCACTTTTAAAAATCATAGTTTTTGTTATAATAATGATAAATAAATAAGGGCTTGATACTTTTAAAGTTGAACCATTTGCCTAGACTAATGTCATTTTGATTTTGATTAAATTCTAGATTATGTTGGCATCTGAAATTGAATTTTCCTTCTACTTTTCTACGCCTGTCTTTCCATTAATACTACTTCTTATCCTACTTACTTTGGCACTGCGAGAGCTCTACCCTTATTGTTTTGCCTTTTATATTTCAAGATATATATATATATATATATATACAATATATTGTAAATGTACGCAACCAATTATAGAAAATTGAGAATTGAGAAATTTCTGAGACTTATTAAATGAATTAATTTATTATTAATTGGTTTGAAGTTTTTTGTTTAACTTCTACCTCTTGAAAAACATATTTTTTATTTTTGTGCTCCCTAGAAAAGAGCTAGAGTGCATTCTAACGTTTACGAATGCAGCACAAAAAGGAATTGAGAAAACTGTCACGAGAGTAAATCCAAGATACTCAGGGGTCATTCAATGTGTATGTACTTATTCATGTATGTATGCATGTGAGCCACGTATTTGCAATAACAAAATGAACGCGAATAATTTATATATTCAATTTATGCGTGTTTTTCTCTCAGTGCAGTTATTCAAATTTATTGTGCCTGACTCTCGGCCACGTGCAACTATTTTGCATATTAAAATCAGATTCTACATTTGTTGTAAAAAGTACTGAAAAATATTTTCTTTTTATTCGCTTTTAAAGTTTTTTTTATAGCTCGTTGATTTCTTTGGTTTATTGTTTGTGTTTTTGCCCTTTGGGCTACAAAATTCCCCGAAATATACATATTTCTACACTTAAGCTGTAGAATTCCCTTGAAATTCTTAAACAAGTTTAACTAGCCAGAAACCAGTCAAAACAGTTGGCACAATCTCGTCGGGTGGCAAAACCCACACAATTTATTATGCATATACGATAATTATATATATAGTATGTATTATATGCCAAACTAATCACAATTAATAAACTTTTTTGTGCAACTTTTATTGTCAATTAGCAGTTAGCGAGTCGCCAGACATTTGCCATTATGCCTCGGGCATTACGTTGATCGCCTGATATTATCCATATATCAAATGTATATGTAAAACGCAAAGTGCTAATTAAATTGTTAAACAATTGTCTCTTACGCAAATATATTGCGCATTTTTAAATTGTTCAAGATTAAACAGCATCATGACTCTAGAATATTAATATTAGGCAAAAGTTCAAACGCAATCCCATCAGTGATTCTAGGAAGTTGCTTGTGTTTATTTCCGCCTTGAAATGATCTTGACACTTAATTGAGTAATTTATTTAATAAATAAATTGATTATTTGTAAAAGTATATTTCTCCGGAAAATATTTTACTTCTTCGGGTGAATTTTTTTCAAAATTTTTACTCCTGTACCCATAAAATGGGTAAAAAGGGGGTATTACATCTGTGCAAATGTATGTAACAGACAGAAGGAGACATCTCCGACCCTATAAAGTATATATTCTTGATCAGTATCAAAAGAGATTTCGATTTGGCCATGTCCGTCTGTCTGTCCGTCTGTCCGTCTGTCCGTATGAACGCGTCGATCTCAGCAACTACAAGAGCTAGAGACACCAAATTTGAAATGTAGGTTCTTATAGCATACGCAGATCAAGTTTGTTTCATATTTCAGATATCTCCCCCGTTCCCCCGCAAATCGATTAAAACCGTTTTACAGTAACAATTTTCAAGATATAGCTTTAAGATTTGGCATGTACAATACTTTAGTCTCTCTTAATCTACTGTCCAAATTTCAAGTCGATCGGATAATAAACACGGAAGTTATTCACGAAAGAAGATTCAGTAATGCAGCGAGAGGGGGAAGAAGAAGCACAGCCACTTTTGCCGCCTGTGTGCGTGCGTCTTTGTGTATGTGTGTGTGTATGGGTAACTGGACTTAGATGTGATTGGATGTTTTAGACCTGGGTACAGGGAGTTTCGTAGTCGGGTATACTCGACTATAGCATTCTTACTTGTTTTAATATATCTTTTTTTAGATGTTTTTAATATAGTTTTTACTCCCTGTACCCATAAAATGGGTAAAAAGGGGGTATTGGATTTGTGCAAAAGTATGTAACAGGCAGAAGGAGACATCTCCGACCCTATAAAGTATATATATTCTTGATCAGTATCAAAAGAGATTTTGATTTGGCCATGTCCGTCTGTCTGTCCGTCCTCTTTGTCCGGATGAACGCGTCGATCTCAGCAACTATAAAAGCTAGAGACACCAAATTTGGAATGTAGGTTCCTGTATACCATACGCAGATCAAGTTTGTTTCCAATTTCAAATATCTCCCCGTTCCCCTGCAAATCGATTAAAACCGTTTTACAGAAACAATTTTCAAGATATAGCTTTAAGATTTGGCATGTACAATACTTTAGTCTCTCTTAATCTACTGTCCAAATTTCAAGTCGATCGGATAATAAACACGGAAGTTATTCACGATAGAAGATTCAGTAATGCAGCGAGAGGGGGAAGAAGAAGCACAGCCACTTTTGCCGCCTGTGTGCGTGCGTCTTTGTGTATGTGTGTGTGTATGGGTAAGTGGACTTAGATGTGATTGGATGTTTTAGACCTGGGTACAGGGAGTTTCGTAGTCGGGTATACTCGACTATAGCATTCTTACTTGTTAATTTTTAAAAATGCAGTAAAAGAAAGAGAAAACCTTTAACTGTCAACATTTTATAGTGGTTAAAAGATTAATTTTAATTTTAAAGTTAAGTTTCAATTTTTAAAAATACAGAAAAAAAGAGAAAACCTTTGACTGTCAACATTTTATAGTGGTTAAAAGATTAGTTTTAATTTTAAAGTTAAGTTTCAATTTTTAAAAATACAGAAAAAGAAAGAGAAAACCTTTGACTGTCAACATTTTATAGTTGTTAAAAATGCTGATTGAAACTTTCCAACTCACATATCTGTTTTTAAATGTTGCCTAGAAGATTGTCAGTTTGCTTAAGATTTGGTGGAATTAAAACTACAGAAATTGATGGGCAAGTTTTTGTATTTATTTCATATTTACATACATATATTGACTCTCAATGTAGGATTCACAATTTTTTTTCTCAAGTTATTTGTAACCTTTCGAACCATTTAATTTTTGTACTTTTTAGTTCCATTATGACCTTGCACCCACATAGTATTTGCAAGCGACTCTAGTGTTTTTTATGGAGCATGCGAATTGAAGGTATTTGAGCTTTAAGTTAACACTTCACTGCTAATCAATTAGTTACCTGCACAGGCCTTGAACTCTGACTACCGATTAATATTTTACCCAAATATCAGGTATCTATTGTACATATTTAGGCATATCCAATTAACAGTAGCAATGGCAATGACAAATTTGCTTGTGCAGAGATCAAGAAGAGGAAAAGCGAAACCACGCTGACCCAAAAAATAAAGAAACTGACCAAGCGAACTAATAATGAAAGATGTATTCGATAAGTCATTGGCATTTTTTTTATATTTTTATTAATCTGCACGTTTTGTGTGTCATGTGAAAAGGGCAAAGTCTGGGAAAATGTTTCAGTGAATTTCTAAAATGGCAGAAAAAAATATTTCTATTGTTTCCACATTGAGCGGCAGAAGAGCTGGGAGAATGTACTCAGAACACTGTCATACTTGTTTTACGTGATCTGTACCAAGATAAATTGCAAAAAACACACCGGATTATTTTCTTATTCATTTAACTTGCCTCGGGCTTCCAACTTAAGTAAGTTTCCTGGTCTCTACATATACCCTTGATAAGGAGAAAGGACTAAATATTTACTTCTTCTTTAGAAAGGTAAGTTCCGCTGGTTTCCTGATTACCCGTGGATCCAGAATTTTGAAAAAAAAAACAAATATATACATAGTTTGCTTTTAGTTGGTGCTACCGGATTCTGATTACCTGATATTGGGGATTGGTCGCCCTCGGCCTTCTTGGTTGTATGCCTTACTAATATATTCATTGAATATACACACATACTATATACTCCCCGATTCCAAAGAACGAGACAAAAGAAGGGGCCAAAGAAGAAGGGTATTCAAAAACTGAATGATACTTGTATCTTTCTTTTTTGTTTCTATGTTAGTTGGCGTGGGATGAAATCGCCCAATTGAGCAGCACGCAAATGAAAGCCAAGAGAGTATTAAATTATATAATGCATTTAACTGGCAAGAGAAGCCGCCCACATAATCCGCAACAAGTTGTCGCTTCCCGTCGACCCCCCGTCACCCAATCATTAACACATTTAAATTGAGCTGACTTAGGGAAAACTTGTCTGTCAACGTTTCAGTTGCCGCATTTTGCTGCTTCTGTGAAAATTAGCCATGAAAATGTATCTGTAAGATGGCCGTGCTTGAGTGAAAAGTAAAAGTGCTGCTGTAGCGCCTACTTTTGCTTTCTTTTAATAACAACTTTTACGAGTACTTACTTTCAATAAAAATACAATTCGTAAAGCTGACTTCAAATTTTAAAGGTTGTTGCACTTAACTCTAAAAGAATTTTGTAAATTAATTACAATTAAGCAATTAACCGTAATTTGTAGGCTTAATCTGTCCAGCAGAATCTTTCAAGAAAAACCGTTTTAGATTGTTAATTGAGCGAACTGAAAAGTAAATTGCAATTTTCGTGTAAATGTGATAATTTGCAAGATTATTTTTGGCTTACTTAATATTACATGTTACTTTATGTTGATTGTTTAATTAAATAGTTACTGATCGTACCTTAGTTTTCAAAGGTGTATAATTTGTCATATCAACAACAATTTGTACTGATGAGAGATCAGCCTATAAGGAAAGTTTCGCCATTTTCGATGCACTTTACACTTTACATTGGCAACGACAGCATTTTTGTTAAGTCGCAAAAATTTGGCAAACATTTATAAATATTGTAAAAAAAACGTCAACAACTTTTAATTCTTACGTGAATTCTAGAAGATACCAGAATATTTGCTGTGTTTTGTTGCAAAAAATGGGACCAGATTAAACAAGATTTCACTTTTGTAATATTTCATCGATACCAATATTCTGAGAAATAAAAGTCTAACTTATTTGTTTTAATTCTCTATTTAAATAAATTTGTTAATTCTATTCCTCTATTGAAGCAAGGCTGCGTTGGCAGTTACGTTTACGGATACAGCAGAAAGAGGAATTGAAAATTAAAATGCTCTGAAGAGAGTAGAAAAACAGCGTGAGAGCTTATGTACTGTATATTTTTCATGATACCAACGGACGCCTTTGAGTTTTCAATTATTGTCCAATAAAATGATTGATTTTATTGAATTGCCGCAATCAATGCATATAGTTGTAGTAAATGGTGATTGATGGCTCTACATCTATCAGCAGTATTGTGAAATTAATTGTGATTGCGTAAACAATAAGTCCCGAATTTCTACAGTGTATTATGCCATTTGGAGCTCATTTCTATGCTGTGAACTACGAGACTGCGCTGACACGACGACAATGAATGAATGAACTCACATGAGTCACAACTCTAATGCACACACACGAATACACTCACACACTCACACACTCACACACTGACAAATGCGGGTATGCTTGAAATGTTAACTCATCTGTTGTCTGTTGTGTTAGTGGAATAACCTCAATTTGGTTCACACTGCGGATTGCGACTGCGTCATGGCTGTAACTTTATGCCCGTAACTAAAAGCAAAAAACCCAAAAAACAAAACCAAAAACCAGTGCACGTGCAATTGTGTCCAGCAACAATAACAGTCCCATGCCAAATGAGATTTGTTGGTATACCTTTATTTTTGGCCAGACACGACGGTAGTTACCAATTTGTAAACGCTTTTCAATTTCGTGACATTCAAATTGGCCACGTAAAAAGGGCAGAGATTTTCGAATTAGTAGTTGCCTCTGAATTCTCATATAACAAGTGGTAATTGTCATTATTTGTTGCTGTTCCAATTTTCAGTGGATTTCAGTCAATTTGTAAGGTTTACTTTGTGGTAGTAGGTGTCTAAGTGATTGCTGATTGACTACCTGTCCTTCAGTTGATTGAACGTGTCAAGTCTCAGACAAGGCTGCCCTGAGTGCTCTTGTTATAATGTGGAGAAAGGATTTGGAGCAGAAAATTAAAGTCTGCTAACTAATCTACATGAACAATAATATAAGTTTTGGCTGCCCATAAGAAAAATGGGCTACTTAAAAACAAATCTTGTGTTGTTTTTAAAAAAGTTCCATAAGTTTATAAAAACATAATTACAATATTGTTATTTTCTATTGTTTTATCAATTGAATTTCTATCATTCATTAAACTGAATAACTATCCAATTCCATCCCCTTAAATAGCTGAAATTAGATGATTTGCTTTTGTTAAGTTTTTGAATTGTAGTTTCTTTAATAAATGAAACACATTTAACTAGTTTAGGCTCAGAAAATCTGATAGAAATGTATGTATATAAGTAGAAAGCGGGGTTTCCTGTTAAAGAAAATTGCGCAGACACGTTTGCCAACACTTATAACAAATGCCACTGGGAAATCGTACCTTAAAATATTAATATCAAGTCTTTCTTGGATTCTTTCCCGAATACGAAAATCGTTTCTATTTCTGTGACAGTAGCTAGATTATAATTGCACTACCTAAAGACCGCCTTAAATAAATATATATTCATAGTTTAAGTTTCAGAAATCTGAAATAACATATCCCTAGATTTCATATTCCTGTTATTGCTGCTGGAATACCAGCGCCTCTAATTGATCTTTAATTGTTGATATACCAATATAGTATTAGTTGCTTGTTCAATATGTAGCAACCCTGCTATTTTACCACTATCAAAGTAGAAATACCATCCCCAAAAATAGCCATAAATGCGACCATTTGGTTCGACACACTTTGCCATTTCATTAGGTAACATAGATATAAATCTTGGCCACGCCAAATGCAACTTAGGCCGCCTGTCCCATAGCCATATAAATGACTGAACATTTACATTCGACAAGTTGCGTGTGCCCAATTTGGAATCAACTGGCAGTAAATCAACTTTACTTTGCCCCAAATGCATTCGAATTTGTATCTTTGTTTACTTTACTTATCCTATGCATGTGTGCAATTATTTTAATGACAAGCGCTATAAAATCTTTGCGATATACTACGACAAATACTACAACAATTTGTTTGTTAATGTGCTGGTCAGCTGCATAATTGCCTCTAATGCAGTTGAACAATTAGACAAATATCAAAGACCCCCTCCACTCATGTTATATCCATATGGTGTGCACCCATTTTGGTTCAATCTTTTGTCATGGCTGTCATGTTATAATTGCGTTTTTATTTTTGGGGTCAGTTACCAGTAGCGTCGGAAAGGGGGCCTATTATGCGACGGGCGACACTGGCAGAAGGGCACCAAGCTGTTTTGTCAGTTTTTATTTTAATTGATTTTTGGTAAATAAATTTAAAGGTTTTTATTACTCTATTGTAATAGTACAACTAATTTGTCTGATAAAAACTACTGTAAGTAATGTTTGCAGTAAATTACCCGAATTTGTCCATATACATAGCTATAGAGTTCGATTCACAAGAAGCTAAGCAAGCTTTTACATAATTATTTGTATACGTGTATAAAAATTTATGAATAAATAACTGTTTTTACTACAATTATACAATTTTGTTAAATAAATTATGCATTATTGATAATATGAAGGTATCGTGTCCCTGTCATTAGTTCTCTACGCCACTGTCAAGTGCCATTCACAGCGAACACGTGCAATTGCCATGCCCAGAGCTCGTCTTTTAGTACAGTCTCTGCTCAGTTTTATGGTGCTATCTCTTTCTCTCTCTCTATGCGCAATTGTCATAGTCATGTAGCATATAAAGATAACTTTTTCTAAACCCAAGCACATTAAGTGGACATAATTCTTTGCTTTTTATCGCATATATTTCACGAACTGGACAAATTTGCTCTTTTTTTGCTTTTTTATTTCGTTTCTTTTGTTGTGGAACCATTTTTGTGATCATGCGATAGTTAAGCGGCTTATGAATTGCCTTTGTATAGCTTGATTTCATCATGAGCTTTGTGAGTAATTGGAACTAGAGTAGTTTTTGTCAATAAATCATGTTACAAATTGAATTTATTATAATTAATAACTTTGCTGTCGAGGTTGGGCAAAAAATGTTGGTGTTGTGCTTGTTTGCCAATTTAATCTGAAAGTTTCCGTCAGTTGTAATCATTTATATTTTACAATGAATAAGCTTGTGTATCGAGTTAAGATAAATTTAGTTTCTTTTTGTAAAATGTATCTCTGGTAAATCTATTTTTATCTGGGATGACATAGAAGTTAAATATTCTTCTGCAATGATTCTTTCTATTCGAGTTCGTATCCATTTTCAAGCTTTACTGATAAGACATGGATATGGACAACTATACCATAGTGTTCTGAAACTATTGAAAGTTTTTACAGTTTAAGAAAATCTGCTAAGCAGTGTTGATAGCTTTCCGATAAAACCAATTTTCGACTTGGAATGTTTTAATTTTTTCTGTAGAAAAGTTTAAGCCCTTAAAAAAAACTAGAAATTTCTTAAAATATAAAAACAAGCTTAATAACTTAAGGTCTCCAACTATCTATAGTCTTGATAGTTTTTAAGAATTAGCTCTCCAATAAAATAAACCATCAATACTTTCGACAGTGTTTTGGCAACACAACTTTATAATTTACTTTCAATAGGATAAGCTTATAGCTTTGTAATTTCATTAAATACGGATTTTAGCACAATTTCTAGAATTCTTCTGACTCATTTTTCAATGCAAATTTACGCTTTTATTTGCCAAATAAAAATGTGCAATTTGCGAAAAATCTGGCCAACATATGAGAGAGTCCTAATATAAAATTATAGTCTCAAATGCGCGACGTCATAATTAACTCGAACCCTGTTTGGCGATACATCATAGATAACTCTATAAATACATTTTCATATGCGTAGTATGCTCATTAGCGTTTTCGATAGCCGCACGAACCAAACAACAATAATAGCAAAAACAAAATAAATATATAATATATTATATATTATATACTATATATATATATATATATATATGTATGTGTATATTGACCGGTCTGTTTTTGAAGGCGGTGCTGCCTGGTTCAATAAACGCCGTGGCAGCAGGGCAACAAGGTCAAAATTGATGTATTTGAATTTGGTGAATTATGTGATTTTTGCACATCAGCTGGCATCAGCTTGATTTCGATTTTGATTTCTATTTTAATTACTTTGAAAGTTGAGCCGGAGGTCCAAAATACTATTGTGTCGAGCTTATAACGTGTTATTTGAAATTTGGCTTTGATTTCCCTCGTAGAGCATTTAAATTAGATGTGTGATTTGTATAAGCAAATGTCATGCAAATGAGTCATCCAAGCCAAATCAAATGAATGAACAGCGATTTCAGGTCAGAAAGAGTTGAAAAATTGTTAGTTATGAATAAAAAATGAAAAAGGCGAGTTATAAATAGAGAGAGAGATGAAAGAGCTGAGTTAGAGTAACAGTAAAAATTTGTTTTGAGTTTTTAAGAAGATTTCTCTTAATATTATATAACGATTGATAACGAACGTTAAAGTAACACTTGATCTCTTAAGCGGTCTTGCACTGTCTGAAGCCGATCTAATATAATATTGTTACTTGCACAGAAATAAAAGCGTTTCTGTTCTGTGCAAGAAATCAAAAATTGGGATTTGATAAGAGTGCTGCAAAATCTGCCTATCTTTAAGTGAGATTTGGTTTGAGTGTTGTAAAACGCGACAGTGTAGTTTATCCCACACACTGTTTTTCAAATCAAATCAAAATATAAATGTAATGATTCTTGAGTTCTCGTTACTTCAGTTCTCATAACATACTCTGTGCGTAATTGATTTCTTTGGAATCCCTCCTTGTTACACCCTCAACTACTTTACTTCAGCACAATCCCATTGCTCAACTGTCAACTCTTGCAAAACAATTAATTTCGCATTTCGACATACATAATTATGAACAGTTATAAATACTTTCAGCTACCGTACTACTGTGAATTACAAGCCCAAACAATCACAATCCAACCTTATACAATAATTAACGCCCGGCAACCGCTATAACGCGGCATGTTTTCCATTACACTTGGTTGATTTTTGTGCAAAAAATGAAATGCCGATTCCCGGCTTATAGGTCTTACTGGTATTTATTATCTTTGACTAACTCTGGAATTGAATGAATTACTACTTATATGTACGTACGCAGCAATTACACAAAACTCAGATCTGTGATTAACTAGCCTAACTGTTTGCATTCACTTCCAGCTGTAAGAATCAACGAGTATTTGGAGACTAGAAAAGAAAAATACTGCGTGTATATTTCAAGATTTGGGTTAGCAAAAGATTTGCTTCGTGAATTGTGGTAATTAGTCGCGCAATCTCTGAATACAGCAGACAAGAAAGAAAGCGGCAAATGCTTTAATTAAGGCTAAAGATGATAAATAATTGTAGGCTTGTAGTGTTGATTTAAATTTCTGTAGATGAAATTTCTGTTGATCAGTCTTCTTGAAACTAACACATAACAAAAACACGCATTTCTTATTTTCAACTTTTTTAAAATCAAGCGAATGATATACTTGGGTATTTTTAAAAGGTTCCCTCCTACGTTCGAAAAAATGGGTAGAATATTCTGGTATTCAATATTTTCTATTTGCTGATATTGGAAAATCTACGCTTACGGGATAAGGCTAGGCAATACCATTTACTTTTAAGCGATTACATTTTCCAATCGGAACAGGACAAGCACTTAAAGTTTCTATTGAAAGTCCTTATAAGAAAGGAAGTGTTTTTCAATGTCAGCTGTACGAGAACTTATTAGTACCTGTTTAAATAAAACTTTTCTTATTCCTGGCCATGCAAAACACAACTTGAAATGTTGTTTTTACGGAAATATACAGTAACTATTTATTTTTATTTTATTTTTTAAGCACAAGGTGTTCTTTGAAACTCAGAAAACACAGGGCAGTAATAAATAAATAAAAAAAAAACAAAAAATGCTTATTGTAATTTCCAATGATGATTTTCTGTCGATCAGTTGTTGACTTCTTCGAAATAGCTATTTTCTAAGTCTTAAAATCAACCAAAAGCCCTCGTTCAATTTAAGATAATTTACTAAGCAAAGCTTCGAGCTCTGATCATTAATCAAAGACACTGACAAACTTCTGACTCATATATGGATAGTGACTATTATTATAACTCTTCGCTCTTGGCTTTTGTAGGATCATTAAGTGATCGTCATTATTATTAAGAAATGCTACCATTATTCCACGAGACTTCTACTCTAATTTACTGGCATTGTAATGCAAGTGAAATCATCTTAATTGCAAATCGATTTCAACTAAAGAGTGTAGACCCCTCTCTCTTTCTCCGGCTGGCATTATTGGGCCGCAAAACTGGTTTAACATTCCGCACGACCATCCGCGTTGTCGTCATTAGCGGAAAAATATCCAAACGAATATGAAGAGCTGCAAAAGAATGTCTAGATTCTAAGTCATTCGTTCATCTTCAGCGCCTAGCTGCTGAAGCGGAAATGATTCCACTTTAAAGTTAGTTAGTTTCTTCAGTGTTGCATGATCGTTCTTTTTTTGCATTTGTTTCTGTTTTTTTTTGGTGAGTTGGTGGGCTGCACTTGACGTTTTATCCAGGGAGTCACGTTTCAGCTCCAGACCCGGTACTTGTTTTGATTTGGGTTAAGTGTAGGGTTCAAATTGCCAACAAAGCCTTCCTTTCCCTTCGTCCTCTTCTGCTTGTGGCTATAGTTTACAATGCTGTTGTAATTGTGTATACGTAATGGCTCAACTGTGCTGTAAGATCATTATAATAAGACTGAAGACTTGTGTTTTTTGAGTTCTATGATTACGATACAATGATTGATTACAGACACAGCAATTTTCAGTGTTCCCATGAGAAAAATTGCTATTACAGTTTGTCTTTTTGATATAACAATTTTGAATAATTATTTATCTAAGCTAAAACAAGAATGAATATATTATACCAAAGATATAGAAAGTTCTTTATACAACTAAATTTTCTACTAAGTTTATACTCTCAGGATTAGACATTTCCGACCCCATAATGTATATATATCCTTGATCAGCATCAACAGCCGAGTAGATCTAGATATTTGTCCCGTCTATCTTTCTGCTCGTCTGTATAAACGCGACTATCTCAGGAAATGTACGAGCTATGGACACCAAATTTGGCTTGTAGATTCCTGCATACCCAGATCAAGTTTGCTTAACATTTAAGATATTCCTCTCCGCACTCCCGCAATTCGACCAAAACGTTTTACAGCAACAATTTTAAAGATGTATATACTTGAGTCTAAGATCTGGCACTAAAAATCACCTGCTTGCTTGCACTGTCGCTGAACTGCTTGAAATAAGCGCGTGTACGAATGTGAATTTTAGACCTGGGCACAGGGAGTCTCGTTGTCGAGTATACACGACTAGAGCGTTATTACTTGTCGTTAAACGGAAAAGTTTAAATGCACACAACGAATTTTAATATGAGGTCTAAAGATCTGAACACATAAGTATGTTGTATGTAAATCGAAAATTATTCAGGGAACAATGCTGGAAATATCGCTGAAATTAGTATCAGGTAGTTGGGAATGATTGTCTTGTAACCTTTAGACCTGAAAGTTGGTTATGGTTAAATCTAGCCAATTCTCATGTTGGAAGAAACTTACTCTTTTGGTTTTGGTTTTGGGACATTGTCCTTAAAGTCGCCCAACATGTTGCCAGGTGGGACATATCGTGCCACAACATATTTTTTTCCATTGGCGCTGAGATTATTGTTTTGTTTTTGTTATTACTATTTTGTGTTAGGATTATAAAAATTTAGTCACGTACTTTTCGCTCACTGCAATACCCAAAAATCGGCTAGACTTCCAAATAACTTGCGTAAAATGTCCGGTTGTAAATGAAAATCTTGACTTGTCAAAATCGTAATCTTTGATTTCATCATACCAATCCTTCACACAATTTAAGGGATCTCCTGTTGTGAAGCACACATTCTCACCATAATTTATTTGAGCTGAGTGCTCAAGTTTATCAATACGGACAAGATGCTGAAATTTATATTTCAGTGCAAACTTAATAGACCAAAAATTAACTTATTTATTTACTTCGGCGAATCGCTGACAGTCTTCGGTAAGAGCGGCGTCTAGGTTGAGATTGGGACAGTCATGGTTATCCCGGTATTCATTATGCTTCTTCAGAGCATCCTCCTCAAAAGTCGCTTGAGTGTGGCAAAACTAAAGAACAAAACATGCACCAATGTATAGACAACAGAGTCCTTGATCACTTACCAATAATAATTGGGTTACCACCCACAGTATGAGAGCATTTCCAGCATACATGATTGAATAGAAAATATTACAAATTATTTAATCCAGGCATATATACTATGTGATACCTATGTGTTCAAAATTTCAATTGTTCTAAAATGAGAATAAAAGTACCCAGTACTGTGCTCAGAGTATATTTCAAAATTTGACAGACTTCTAAAGGGGTCTTTCAACTGTAAAGTTCTTAAAAAAAAAAAAAAAAGTTCTTACTTGTCTATAATACTAGGATTAATTTAACTGGTTAATCTAATTAGTAACTTCTGAGTATTGGTATTCCGTTAGTTAATAATATAAAAACAAGTAAGAATGCTATAGTCGAGTATACCCGTCTACGAAACTCCCTGTACCCAGGTCAAAAATTTCCGATCTCATCTTCGTAAACTTACACATACACAAGGACGCACACACACAGGCCACAGCGCAAGCGACAGCGCAAGCGAGGCCTTTTAAATGGTGGCTGTGCTTCTTCTTCCCCTCGCTGCAGCACTGAATCTTCTTTCGTGAATAACTTCCGTCTTTATTATCCGATCGACTTGAAATTTGGACAGTAGATTAAAAGAGACTAAAGTATTGTACATGCCAAATCTTAAAGCTATATCTTGAAAATTGTTCCTGTAAAACGGTTTTAATCGATTTGCGGGGGAACGGGGGAGATATCTGAAATATGAAACAAACTTGATCTGCGTATGGTATACAGGAACCTACATTTCAAATTTGGTGTCTCTAGCTCTTGTAGTTGCTGAAATCGACGCGTTCATACGGACAGACGGACAGACAGACGGACATGGCCAAATCGAAATCTCTTTTGATACTGATCAAGAATATATATACTTTATAGGGTCGGAGATGTCTCCTTCTGCCTGTTACATACATTTGCACAGATGTAGTACCCCCTTTTACCCATTTTATGGGTACAGGGAGTAAAAATAGCTTATATGGATATGAACATACTTAAGTTACCGTTTACTTTAATTTCTCATCCGTCAGATAATTAATGAATATTAAATCTGCAAAATAGAAGAGAAAGATTTAGTAGAAGTATGTACTGCAGCTTATTTAATTTATGTACAATTATATACAGAAGTTCCGGATTTTGAAAGCTGGGTAAAGGGTGTCTCGTAGTCGGGTAGTCCCTCTATCTGTCCCTGAAGATTTATACCATCCTACTTTGGAAATCTCTTTTTTCATCTCCAAACCTCATTGTCACTCTTCATCAACTCCTCCTAAGCCTCGCCGTTGTTTTCGCAAAGGAAATTTTGCCTTGCTGAATCAACTTACCTATGCAACAGATTGGTCTATTTTAGATAGCTCGGTTGACATTAATTATGCTCTTACTTTCTTCTATGATACTCTAAATTCTCTTTTAGACGGATGCACACATCCCTAATTTCACCCCGTTGCCTTCTTCTTCTAAACCTCCGTGGTTTACGCCTAGTCTCTCCAACTTAAGAAACATTAAGGCAAAATGTTTTAAAAAGTTTAAAAATTCTGGTTCCTGTGACGATTTGGCCAAATACTCCATAGCCAAAGCTAAGTTTCTTCTGATGAACTCCCAGTGCTATGATAACTATCTTTGTCGTTGCAAACGGCAATTTCTCTCGACAATAAACTATTCTATAATTTTGTTAACTCGAAGCGAAAGTCTTCACGCTTGCCTTCTTTGTTTTTTCTGGGGAATGAAAATGCATGCAATGATTCTGATGCATCCGACCTTTTTGCCAATTTTTTCCAAACAACCTATTCCTCAATGTCCCATACTAACTCGTCTTATCCTTATAACATTCAATCTTGTAATTCTATATTTTTCCCTATTATTTCACGTAACTCTCTTCTCTCCGCTATTAAATCTTTAAAATCTTCCTTTTCTCCTGGGCCCGACAACATTCCTAGTTGCGTGCATAAGGAGTGCTGTACTCCCCTACTCCATCCATTGCTTAAGATTTTCAATTTATCCCTCTGTTCTGAAATCTTTCCAATTCTTTGGAAAGATTCGTATATTATTCCACTCCACAAAAAAGGTGGCAAATCTAACGTTTCAAATTACAGAGGCATTGCAAAGTTATCTGCTATTCCCAACCTTTTTGAAAAAATCCTAACTTCAACTTTGCAGCATCTCTGTAAATCAATTGTCTCACCTGCTCAACATGGGTTCGTAAAGAGTCGTTCCACCACGACCAACTTATTGGAATTTTCTTCTATTGTTAATGATGCATTCCTCAAGAAAATGCAAACAGATGTCATCTATACTGACTTCAGTAAAGCATTTGACTCTGTAAATCATGATCTTCTTCTCTATAAACTCAATTGTATAGGATTTCCACCATTCCTTCTGCGATGGATATCCACCTATTTAAAAGGTAGAACGTAAAATGTATTGCTTAGGTCGTCCATTTCGAAGTCGGTTCACGTCACTTCTGGTGTACCGCAAGGTAGTCATCTGGGCCCACTACTTCTTACCCTTTTTATAAATGACCTCCCCTCTACTTTATTAAATTCTCGTATTCTCATGTACGCTGATGATGTAAAACTCATTCTTTCGTATTCTGATCCCGTCCATCGTAGTTTACTTCAAACTGACTTGAACCCTTTGCAGCTCTGGTGTTCGACCAATATGCTGTATCTCAACTGTTCAAAGTGTATGTTTATGACTTTCAGCCGCACTAGACCCCACTTAGGCCCATATTATATTGACAATATTCCATTGCAGCGTATCTCTTCAGTAAAAGATCTAGGTGTTCTGTTTGATTCAAAATTATGCTTTAATATGCATATCTCCACTATAGTTGATGAAGCTAATGGTGTACTTGGCTTTATTAAACGTTGGTCGAAAGAATTTAATGACCCCTTTATCACTAAACTCCTCTACATCTCTTTAGTACGCCCTATCCTGGAATACTGCTCTTGCATATGGTCTCCGCAGTATAAAATCCACCAGGATCGAATCGAGTCTGTTCACAAGCTGTTCACAAGTCTGTTCTGCTCTTTGCCTTACGTGGCTTAAATTGGGATCCCAACCTTCGTTTGCCATCGTACTCCAGTAGGCTCTTACTTCTTAATCTTCCATCTTTAGTTAATAGAAGGACAGTCCTTGGTGCTATTTTTCTTCATAAGTTGATTACCGGCCACATAGATTTCTCGTTTCTTTTAGGGCGCCTCTACTTCTCTATTCCCATTAGACCAACTAGGAACTTTATCCCTATTCTTTTACCCACATGCACAACTGATTACGCCTTACACAGTTCTTTTCGTGTCCTATGCAGGCACTATAATTGTCTCTCCCATCTGTTCTTATTCTTCTCTCTCTCTTCTTCTCTCTCTCTCTTAAATCTTCCCTTTTAGGTTACCTACGGGAAGTCTCTGACCACTTACAGCTTTGAGTAGGGGCATAGCTTGCCGGACTGGCAAATAAACACTCCCCCACCGGGTCACTGACTTCCCAGTCTGTTTATCACCTTTTTATTTTTATTTTTTACCTTTTTAAATAAATTATACCTAGTCTTCACTCTCCTCCCCTCTTTTCACTCAACCCTTCAATGCTCCTCCACACTCTCACTCTATTTTTATTTTCACTTGTCTTATCTGTTATTTCCATACCTATCTCTTCCTCGAACTCTTCTCTTCTTTCATTTAGTCGTATGATTTAATTTTTACATAATATAACTAGTTTAATCTTTCTAACATTTTTAGTTAATTTCAATTTATTTTTATTACTAACTTCTCCCTATTCAGGTTTAGAGACTACTGACGTCATTGACCACACTTGGCTATGATTCGGGGCATAGCTAGCCGGACAGGCAAATAAAATATCCCCATCGGGTTGGTGTTGTCTTTAGTATTTTATGTAATTTCTATTAGGCTATTCTATTCTTTTAAAATTAATTATCTTAATGTTTCATATTTAAGGCGACAGCATTGTTTGTCAGCCAAATAAATAAATAAATAAATAAATTTTAGTCTCAGCCGAAGGGTATGCAACGTTTTCTTGGCGATAATTGCCCTCGACGCATTCTCCGGGGGTGCCGAAAATTAAAATTCCTTGTGATTTCTGTGGTCAGGGCCGGAAATAAATCAAATTTACAATTAGAACATTAAAATGATCTGTAAGAATTTCGATATTTGTCAAAAGCTTTTAATTTCCGCTTCTTACGTTGTTGTGGGCGTTTCAGGGCCACTTGATGCAGCAGCAAATTTTATCTTTTCCCCATTTTACCATCTTATTTAACTGTTTTCAATTAAAGTACTATTTGTGCAATTCCGCACCGTTTTTACTCCCTGTACCCATAAAATGGGTAAAAAGGGGGTATTACATCTGTGCAACTGTATGTAACAGGCAGAAGGAGACATCTCCGACCCTATAAAGTATATATATTCTTGATCAGTATCAAATGAGATTTCGATTTGGTCATGTCCGTCTGTCTGTCCGTCTGTCCGTCCGTACGTCTGTACGTCTGTCCGTAAGAACGCGTCGATCTCAGCAACTATAAGAGCTAGAGACACCAAATTTGGAATGTAGGTTCCTGTATACTATACGCAGATCAAGTTTGTTTCATATTTTAGATATCTTCCCCCGTTTTCCTGCAAATCGATAAAAACCGTTTTAGTAGATCTAGATATTTGTCCCGTCTATCTTTCTGCTCTGTCTTTGCCTATAAACGCGACTATCTCAGGAAATGTAAGAGCTAGGGACACCAAATTTGGCTTGTAGATTCCTGCATACCCAGATCAAGTTTGTTTAACATTTAAGATATTCCTCTCCGCACTCCCGCAATTCGACAAAAACGTTTTGCAGCATTGTTTGTCAGCTTGCTTACACTTGCTTGCTTGCACTGTCGCTGAACTGCTTGAAATAAGCGCGTGTACGAATGTGAATTTTAGACCTGGGCACAGGGAGTCTCGTTGTCGAGTATACACGACTAGAGCGTTATTACTTGTCGTTAAACGGAAAAGTTTAAATGCACACAACGAATTTTAATATGAGGTCTAAAGATCTGAACACATAAGTATGTTGTATGTAAATCGAAAATTATTCAGGGAACAATGCTGGAAATATCGCTGAAATTAGTATCAGGTAGTTGGGAATGATTGTCTTGTAACCTTTAGACCTGAAAGTTGTTTATGGTTAAATCTAGCCAATTCTCATGTTGGAAGAAACTTACTCTTTTGGTTTTGGTTTTGGGACATTGTCCTTAAAGTCGCCCAACATGTTGCCAGGTGGGACATATCGTGCCACAACATATTTTTTTCCATTGGCGCTGAGATTATTGTTTTGTTTTTGTTATTACTATTTTGTGTTAGGATTATAAAAATTTAGTCACGTACTTTTCGCTCACTGCAATACCCAAAAATCGGCTAGACTTCCAAATAACTTGCGTAAAATGTCCGGTTGTAAATGAAAATCTTGACTTGTCAAAATCGTAATCTTTGATTTCATCATACCAATCCTTCACACAATTTAAGGGATCTCCTGTTGTGAAGCACACATTCTCACCATAATTTATTTGAGCTGAGTGCTCAAGTTTATCAATACGGACAAGATGCTGAAATTTATATTTCAGTGCAAACTTAATAGACCAAAAATGAACTTATTTATTTACTTCGGCGAATCGCTGACAGTCTTCGGTAAGAGCGGCGTCTAGGTTGAGATTGGGACAGTCATGGTTATCCCGGTATTCATTATGCTTCTTCAGAGCATCCTCCTCAAAAGTCGCTTGAGTGTGGCAAAACTAAAGAACAAAACATGCACCAATGTATAGACAACAGAGTCCTTGATCACTTACCAATAATAATTGGGTTACCACCCACAGTATGAGAGCATTTCCAGCATACATGATTGAATAGAAAATATTACAAATTATTTAATCCAGGCATATATACTATGTGATACCTATGTGTTCAAAATTTCAATTGTTCTAAAATGAGAATAAAAGTACCCAGTACTGTGCCCAGAGTATATTTCAAAATTTGACAGACTTCTAAAGGGGTCTTTCGACTGTAAAGTTCTTAAAAAAAAAAAAAAAAGTTCTTACTTGTCTATAATACTAGGATTAATTTAACTGGTTAATCTAATTAGTAACTTCTGAGTATTGGTATTCCGTTAGTTAATAATATAAAAACAAGTAAGAATGCTATAGTCGAGTATACCCGACTACGAAACTCCCTGTACCCAGGTCAAAAATTTCCGATCGCATCTTCGTAAACTTACACATACACAAGGACGCACACACACAGGCCACAGCGCAAGCGACAGCGCAAGCGAGGCCTTTAAAGGTGGCTGTGCTTCTTCTTCCCTCGCTGCAGCACTGAATCTTCTTTCGTGAATAACTTCCGTGTTTATTATCCGATCGACTTGAAATTTGGACAGTAGATTAAGAGAGACTAAAGTATTGTACATGCCAAATCTTAAAGCTATATCTTGAAAATTGTTACTGTAAAACGGTTTTTATCGAATAGCGGGGGAACGGGGGGAGATATCTAAAATATGAAACAAACTTGATCTGCGTATGGTATACAGGAACCTACATTCCAAATTTGGTGTCTCTAGCTATAGTTGCTGAGATCGACGCGTTCATACGGACAGACGGACATGGCCAAATCTCTTTTGATACTGATCAAGAATATATATACTTTATAGGGTCGGAGATGTCTCCTTCTGCCTGTTACATACTTTTGCACAAATCCAATACCCCCTTTTTACCCATTTTATGGGTACAGGGAGTAAAAATAGCTTATATGGATATGAACATACTTAAGTTACCGTTTATAATTAATGAATATTAAATCTGCAAAATAGAAGAGAAAGATTTAGTAGAAGTATGTACTGCAGCTTATTTAATTTATGTAATATATACAGAAGTTCCGGATTTTGAAAGCTGGGTAAAGGGTGTCTCGTAGTCGGGTATACTCGACTAGAGCGTTCTTACTTGTTTTGATTTGTTTTTGCAGTCATTTTAGTCTCAGCCGAAGAGTATGCAACGTTTTCTTGGCGATAATTGTCCTCGTCGCATTCTCCGGGGGTGCCGAAAATTAAAATTCCTTGTGATTTCTGTGGTCAGGGCCGGAAATAAATCAAATTTACAATTAGAACATTAAAATGATCTGTAAGAATTTCGATATTTGTCAAAAGCTTTTAATTTCCGCTTCTTACGTTGTTATGGGCGTTTCAGGGCCGCTTGGTACAGCAGCAAATTTTCTTTTGTCCCCATTTTACCATCTTATTTAACTGTTTTTAATTAAAATACTAT
This sequence comes from Hirtodrosophila confusa, assembly GCA_035043065.1. Lineage (NCBI taxonomy): Eukaryota > Metazoa > Arthropoda > Insecta > Diptera > Drosophilidae > Hirtodrosophila > Hirtodrosophila confusa. Next base: position 399,003 of record JAWNNI010000135.1, on the reverse strand, counting down.
TTGTGCAATTTCGCACCGTAAACTGCATAAGAAAGTCAAGCTTTCCATAAAAATGTTGCATACAACACAGCGTACATTTATTTTACTGCATGCAACACGGGTTCCGCTAATTTAAAAATTTGCCTGCAATCTTTTTCTATCGTTTAATATTGCGTCGCATAACCCAGTAAGCAAAAATATAAAAAGTCACGGAAATAATTTCATTTATCAGATTTCTTATTTAAAAGCAATCGTTTTTATTAGTTTATCTATATAGTCTACAGTCTCTATTTCTTATCTTAGAATTTAATCTGTGGTTATCAAAACTTTTACTCTTGTTTTATTAATGGGTATAGTTTTAATGTATGGTGTTGTTTCTTAGGTCTCAAAAAGTCATGCGTAAATAATTACTTATCGATCCTGTTATCAGATATATTTTATTCAGCTAGATCAAGGGTGGACAACCAAGTAACTAAATAGTAATATTTTAGAGTGCAAAAGTCGAATAATAAAAAATTCCTGTTGCATGACGAACAGAAAAATATAAATATAAATATATGTAACTCTTATGCCATTATTAATTGAATGATATTGCGATTGCTCTTTGAACAGCTGCCCTTTAATATGGAAATCGTTGACCATATAGCAATCGCAGTCACAATCTCTCACCTTGTTCAGGTACTGGACAGGCAGGCTACCGGCCTCCATTGAAAACGATACACTTACCTTTACGGTTATTCTTATCAGCAGCAACGTTGACATTCAGAAAAAAGTTACAAAATACTTTGCTGTGATTGTTGTTGTTGCCAATTGTGCCTAACTTTATTTGTTGTTGTGTGCGACTACCAATACACAAACAAATCTTATCAAGGTGTGTTTTTTTTTTCGTTGGTTGCCTTTTTTTAGAATTAGTCAGCAAACACACGCTCAGAGTTATGACAAAATTTTAATGTGTATTTATGAGCTTCTGGGTTGCGGAATTTGGATATTTAAAGAGCTATAACGAAAGTTGCACACACAACTGTACCAACTGTGCGGGGCCTGGACCCCGTTAGGTCTCAAGTGAGGCCAGAAACTGCCCTAAAAAGGGAGTTTTGTCACACCTCTAAGCTCAAACCACACCTCACTGTTGTTGCATTAACTCCTAACCACCACCAATGCACACTGTTACAATTTCATATAAATTGAGCTACAAATAAAAACACATCTGTTCAAGCCCCAATATACAATTTAAATTGGCATATACGAATTCGAGGAAAAAAAATTATTAATTACAAGAATGAACAAAATTGGCAGACTTCCATCTGAGTTTTGAAAAGTGTTTTAAATTTTTACCATATGAACTTAGACATTTGCTTAAAACTTCAATATCTTATCATATTTTTGTACCAGTGTGCGACGAGGGCTTTTAACGTTAATTGCCACATGGCTGGGGCATTTGGGGAGCTACCTTGTGGCCCACGCCTACTCCCAGCACCAGGCCAGAGCCGTTGCATGCATTATTGACATGACATCGGGCGAATCGGTAGATAACAATGCCCCGATAACCATGGTGAATGGTGAATGAAACCAGCCCCATAGGTAGTATATAAGTAGCCGGCTATATATAAAACATTGGTATAGTTATTCTTACTCCATATGATGCGATGAACTTTGTTTTATGAAGGGTTTTCAGTTTTGGAGCATTTGCACTGAAATGGCGTGAGCTGCAGTTGAATGAACCCTACACTTACTCCACTTCATTTCATCAATAATCATATTGGTGTTTGAGCATACTATCTAGGTTCCATTGTGAGCTTTGTTTGCGACCCCAAGTGCATTGAACTTCTGAGCTATTGTTTATAGCGTGTTCCAAAGTAAAGATCTTGTCTATTATGTACATAATATATGGGGGTGATTTAGGGGAAAGTAGTTGCAAGTAAGCTAATAACTTAAGCGTTACTCCAATTGTATTCTAAATGAGAATGTACCTACAATATAATGGTGTATAATGACGATGATAAATTACACGCAAATAATAGGAATAAAGAAATATGTTGTATATTGGACTACTTAGGAGGAAATAAACCTCATTAGTTTGCATACTTACTTTATGAATAGGTTGGTATTTCGCTACACTAATCTAAAATAGTATGTTCCAATGAGTTCTGAAACAAAGCTTGGTAATTATTAATAATAATTTCTTCTTTTTAATCGTGTTTTCGTTTTCACTATATTTTTCCGTTTTCCGAACACCCAATTCTTGCGATTTTGAAAGTAAATCGCAAATATTTCGCGTTCTAAATACGGAAATTCGGCTGTTAATCTTGGATTTTTAAAGATTTTCTTTTATGGAATAAAAATTATAATTAATTAGGTTATGTTTAAATAACTATACACTGAACATTTAAGTAATTATAGTATTAGAATTACAAAGCTCATTCCACTAATTTGATTTATTGCTTAAGGCCATCTATTTCTGGTCTCATTCTCAAAAACTTAAGAAGCTCAAGCTTATAATATTGAATTTACCTTTTCACTTTTTCTGTATGGTTGCTTTCCCTGTTTTCTTTTATCGAGAACTTGTTAACCTTGAACTTGTGCGACGCATTTGGAACCAACCACTAATTAAAATGTATTTCAGGCACTTTTCGAACGTGTCTGGGCGACATTCTTAACGATTGTTAGGAAATTGTTGTGTTAGCTGTCCCGCTGTAGGAAGGGAAATTGTTTCGTTTGTTGTTCACTTTCTTTGGAATGCTCGAACGTTCCTGGCCTGCATATGCCTGGCCTTTTAGAGAGAAAAACTGCAAGAAATTCCGATCGCGATTGTTAGTAATTTATAAAATTGTTTAACAACACAATTATTAATTCTATTGTTTGTCTTTTCTTACGTTTTTTACAGGTAATTTACAAAATGGCAAGGTAAAGAAACGTGCAACGAAAACAAAATACTCAAAAATATTCAACAAAATGAGCTTAAAATGGGCACATAACCATAAAAGCAACAACAACTGTAACTAAAGCTTTGTAAAAAGAAGAAGCAGTAGCAGGAGAACAACAACAAAAGTACACAAATTGCAGCAACAATTTTAAAGCGCAGTGTGGCACTAAGTGAGAGAGAGAGAGAGAGGGAGTGAGTCGACAATATGCGACCAATCAGTTGCTCTCTGTCCCACCACTGGGCCATAATCGCCTGCCTGCTGCTGCTTTGGGCCACGACGCCGACGCGGTCACGTTTTATTGCAAAAAGAGAAACCCCCAATGTGGATAGGGGCGTGGATGCCTTTACAGTTGACCCTGACATTGTTATGCCGAGCAGTGAAAGTGCCAGCGGATCGGAAGTAACAACAGCAGCAGCAACAACAACAACAACGAACCACAATGCGGAGAGTGCAACCGAATTAAAGCTCAAAAGCAATTTAAAACTGGAAGTAGAACCTGTGCTGGCAACAACAACAGAAGCCTTACAGCCAATGCTTACTATGAACCCCAGCACAAATTCCCCCACGGAAAACACAACGTCCGAAAATGTGGATGTTGTTAAGGTAGTCCAGAAATCAGACCAGGGGCGTGAGAGCACTACCGAATCAATTGAAAGACAGGCTCAAAAACAGGAAGTTAATCAAAATGCAACAAAAGAAACAGCGTCTGAAAAGTTGGAAGAAGCTCGCAATGATGATAAAAATTCTAACCAGGAGCCAATGGAGACCACTACAGTTTCAATTGTAGAAACGGTGGTGACATCAAAGCCCACTGAGCAGCAGGATCAAAAACAGGAACTTAAGCAGAATACAACAACAATTGAATTCCAATTAGAAACTGTGGAGCAGTCAAAGCCTAAAGAGAATCAGGAATCGAATGACAAAAGCGAGAAACAGTCAGAGCCAGAGGAAAACCAAGAAAAGTCAGAACTGAATCTAGAAATTACAACGACAACAACAACTGAAGCGGCAACAACAACAACCACAGAGCGCTTAGCATCCACTGCACGCTCCGAGGATCATGCACGTGCCATGCAATTTTCAAGCAGCACTGAAAGCGCATTTTCCGTATCTTTTGTGACCCCGATGAAGTTGCGTGCATTGCCCATGACAACAACAACAACAACAACACATACACCAGAACTTCTGGCAGCACTGCTGCACGCCAGCGTCACTGTTACGCCCAGCGCCTCAAATGAGAACGCCATAGAAGAGGAGCAGCCGCATTCGCAGCCCGAGAAGCGTGCAAAATTGATCAGCGATAATTCCACAAACGCACAGCAATTAACGCTGCCCAATGCAGCGGAAGTGTGGAGTTTGGCGGGCATGAAAGTTGTGCCCCCAACAACAGCTAAGGCAATCGCCACAACAACAACCATACAGGCTGTCAATGGTACAGAGCTGGCCAATGATATTGAGCCACAACAGGAGCAGAAAAATCAAACGGAACAGCACAAAGAGAAGAATCTTTTAGATTGGCAACAGATTATGTTAATGCAAACTAGCCAAGAGAATCGCACTGAGCCAGTTATGAGCACTACGCTAGATGCCACTGAGGCGGCCACGCAGGCCACCACCTTAAGATTGGATGCAATGTTAAGTCACAAGGAGTTGGAGACTGCTGCTAACAGTGCTGTAACGGCTAGCACTGTTAATACAACAGATGTGAGCAGCACAACAGCGGGCAGACAACAGGATGTACATGCATTCGTCACAGAAGAGACGCCCACAACATCGCCTATAACAGAAGCTTCAAAAGCTAAGCCAGAGTTAACAGATGCAGCAACAACAACAGAAGCAGAAGCAATATTTACAGCGACTACAGCTGTTAAGTCGGAGCTAACAGAGCTGGCAAAGCTCAACTTGAAACCAGACGAAGACGCTGCAACAGAGGCAGATATTACAACAACAACAATGACAGCAACGACCCCTGCCAGTACAACAACAGCTGAGCCGCCGCTGCTAACAACAACAACTACAACTACAACGGCTATGCCAAGTGCGTTGAACGCCACCCCCAATACGAATGAAATGGCAATGAAAGCGACGGCGCATGAAAATAATGAAAACGGCGATAAAGCCAACGACGTCGACAGCAGCGACGACGTCATCAACGTCTCAGTCTCAGTTTCAGTCTCAACGACCGAAACGACGCTGCAGCCAACTGAGCGTCAGCCAATAACAGTTAGTACGCGAACAGCTGGCGAGGTGAGCACAACGGCAACGACGACGCTTACGACGACGACGACGCCGACGCCACAAATATTGCACGCAAAGGTTGATGAACAATTAGAAACAACAACAACCACGTTGGCAACGCCAACGCCAACGGAAATTGTCCAAATTAGCAATGAAGTGAATTTAGAAACAATTACGGTTAAGAATGTGACAAAAGACAACAATAACAAAGACAACGAGCAAACAAGTGGCGTCAACAATTTATTAATAACAACAACAACTAGCACTGAGAAAACCATTAGCAGTACGGCTAACAGCGAGACGCTGCAAATCAATATTAACAGCAGACCAAATATAACAACAACAACAACGACACCCACATCACTGTTAACGTATGCAAAGGCTAACAGCAAATTGAACGAGCACGAAACATCGCTGGAAACGAATAACATAAGCGAAACAGCGGTAATTACAACAACAACTGTTAAGCCATTGGCAACAACAACAACAACAGAAGTGTCAGCTGCAGCTGCCAATGCTTTGGATGAAAGCACACCAACAACAATAGCAAAAACAACAAGTGCAACAGCTGCAAAGGGTGCGTCTGAGTTGTATGATGATAATGAAAATGAGCAACAGCAGATTGATCATGATCACGATGTGGAGGAACAGTTGCTAAGCAAAACAAATATGGCGAACATAACAACAACAACAACAACTGCGGCAACAACAACAACAACAAGCACAGAAACAACAACAAGCACAACGACAACAACAATTGCGCCAAAAGCAACACCACCAACAACAACCACCACAGAGGAGCCGCTGATCAGTTTGCTGGATGATAGCACTACTACAACAACCACTACAACAACAACAACAAGCACACCCAGACCAACAACAACAGAGCCCATTTACAGCTCCACCACCACCGAGAATAACAACAACAGCAACAATATGCTGCCAGTGGCAAGCACCACCACCACATTAAGCAGTGCCAATGTGGATTTACCCACCACAATGTTAATGCCACAACCCACCGAACTGGATCACATGCAGCAGCCACATGGCACCGATGTGAATGTCATTATAGCCATAACGGTTAGCGTTATTGGCGTCGTGGCGCTCATCCTGCTGGTGGCCTTCCTTTATCTGATGCGCAAGCGTCAGAAGCAAATGTCGTATGGGCAACGCTGTCGTCCTGTCAGCCTGGATGCCTACTCCTTGGACAATGTATCCGTGCTGGGCAGTGTGCGGCGTAAGGGACGCGATCTGCGCGCCTCCAAACGCACCTACGGCAATGCCGCTTTCGATGATCCCTCGCTGCGTCACAATCTGCTCAGTGCCACGGAACTGGGCAAGTTTGTGGAGCGGCGCTCGAGCATCTTTGAAGAGTTCAGGGATGTGCCGCAAATTATTGCGCGAGCGGATGAAGTACCAGCCGGTTGTGAGGATAAGAATCGGTGAGTGATCTTGGATAAGTCCTTGAGCATAGAAATGCACCCGGGAAATAAGGAAAAAGCATAAAGTCTGGAGTGCGAATAGTCTAGTATTTGTACCACTTAAGTTCCAGGTTCGCATTCCAGTCGAGAATGGAATGTAGACTGCAGTTTATATAAAATGTATGAAACAATATTTGAGTATTTGATAACATATATATAGAGATAGGATAGACTTTTACCTTTAATCATAAACCAAAGTCCATAAAATATACTAGATAAGGCATCACGAATTCTATTTAGTGTTGGATTTATTTTAATTCCTTAAAAAAAACTCACTCAAATAGTAAGGTAAGCATCCTAACAACATAAGTTGCAAGTAGCATAATTAACAATAGAGCTATGAGATTTACATATATGTGAAGATCGTTAGGGTAAAGCCTCAACCAGCTCGTTGCAATAGGACCATATCCTACACGCATAGCATAGGGAAAGCAGATTTGTTTGATAAAAAAGATCAGGCTCGAAAATTTATTGATCATACATAAGTATGTACACACTAGATGGGAGCGGGACGCGAATTCCGCGGGAATCCCGCAGGTCTTCATTTTTTCGGACTGGGCGGGAAAAGTTTTTAAAAATTGCGGCTTCCAAATTTCCACGCAACCTTTCAGTTCCGAGTTTCCTCTTGGGCTCTTGAATTTCTATAAGGTTTGATTTTTGAAAATCAGGTTATGATATCTGGTAGTTTTTGACTAAGCCATGTTACACATAAATATTAATTAGAACTCAAATCTTTCTCTCTCTGCTCTTTTCTTATATTATGCTTTTTCGATCCAGTTCTTTCCTATAAGTATTTAAATACACTAACATTAAATCTCACGTGTAATATAAAGATTACATACTTATATGTACTAAAAACAAAAGTGTAATAAATTTTTGAACCCTGTTTATTTCATATCGCTTCCTGATTACTGCCGTCGACGCGCTGGATGAAACAAATGTCTCTGATCGTGCATCGTTACTTACTCAACATAACCTCAAACTTGAAACCGCAGCTACGCTAACGTAATTCCGCTTCCTGAGACGCGGGTGGTGATGCAGCGCCAGGGCGATGATGACAAAACGGAATACATTAATGCCAATTATGTGCGGGTAAGTGAGACGAATGAGGTTCATCTAAAACAATAACAATCAAAAGCTGCCCCCACATCAGCTTTCCCACATGTGTGTGGGCGGTGAATCTCTACGTGGGTGTGTGTGTGTGTGTGTGTGTGTGTGTGTATACAACGGTACAACTTAAAGCTGCCTCTCCGTCTAGCCTTGCATGACGTGTGCTTGGTGAGTGTGAGGAGGGGACTGCTTGAGGGGCTTATGCCATAATTATATGGCCCATGAGATTAGCGAAGTGCCAAGAAAATTATTTCCACCTCTTTGTTACATTGCCTGTTGTAAGCAAATGAGTTTTGTGCAAAAAAAAAAGAGTAATATTTTCATATAATCGTATCAAAAACAAAAAAATATAATAGGTAATCTCAGGAGAAAGTTACTTGAGCGTGCAACGAAGTGCGAATATCCTAATTACATGATGTGACTTTTTTAAATTTATTTTTAATCGTTTGTTGTCACAGTTAGTAACTCTATGATTCATTTGAATTGTGCTCTAGTTTTTCTCTGAAGATGGTATTGTTTGGCGTGGAGCCAAAGGCCATAAATGCTCAAATGTTTATTTATTTGATATATATGTAAATATATATGTGTAGAGGCTTGAATCAGGTTTGATTAATCTTACTCTTTATTGTCTTACCATAATTTTTCAAGCTATAAAAAAGTCATGATTCAATCAATGATTAAAGGTAAATAATTGAAAGTTTTTAAAGCCGCATCTTTCATTGATGACTTTGCAATAAGCTTTAAATAAATGGTAAACTATTGCCTTGTGCCAGGAATAAGCCTAATGACAGGACACATAAGTTCCGGGCTCGAATTCCAGCCAATAATTAATTTTTCTCCTTCTAATATCTTTACACCTAGCGCGTCACAAATCTATACCTTTTATGAAATAAATTAATTTAATATTATTTCGACAAGACAATGACAACCAAAAGAGGAACTATGAGTCACATTTTTACCGTTTGATCATAAAAAATATTTAGGTGATATTTGGGCACATGCCAAAGCGGCTATGCCGCTTGTTGTGTTAAGGGTATTCCCGAAACAATTAAGCCACACAATTGCGCATCAGCATTGACGTGTGACGTGAGCTGCATTGAAGCGCATTTGCGATTTCAGACGGTGTCCAAACTCATTGATGCGAATCTTCATCGAAGGCTTAAGAGCGATACGCCCGCAATTGATTCTCACTATTTTATACTCGTTGTTATTGTACGTGTGCACCTGGTGATAATCTAAGTACGCTGTGATTTACGTTTATACCTTTGTATGTACATACCACATACATACGTACATATGTATGTATGTATGTTGCAAAAGTAAAACAGTTTGTTTTATGGTCGTTTATCAAAAGCGCGCGCAGCTCAACGGCAGCCATTAAATGACGCACACAGACACACACACGCTCACACAACGAGAGTGAGAGCGGCCCATTCACGGCAACCATAATCACGATCGATGCCTTGACATAGCATTTTGCTTAAGTCGGTGTTCAATCTAAGCAACAACGAAACTGCAAGTACGCGACAGACTTAAAAATTACATACCTTGACTATCAACTTAAAAATACAACTCAAATGATGATAATCGTAGGCCAACCGAAAGCATTAAAAACTTTACAAGCCATAACAAGAAGAACAATTTTAATGCAGAAGAAATATAAAATATAAATACAATATTTTGTTAAACAAAGTATTGCTGTATTATGTGTTTGATTTTTAAATCTATGATCGCGATCACAAATAAACTTGCATAATCGCCGTATGTGGGGCGCATTACTCAAGTACTCACTTTTGCATGCGCTTTGAAGTTTTTATTGATTGAATGTTATATCATTACTCATGCTTACGTATGTATGTTATCTGTACTCCTCTTTTGCCCCACAGGGACCCCGCGATGCACCCAATTATTATATAGCCTGCCAGGCGCCGCTGGAGAGCACGACTGGGGACTTCTGGCGCATGATCTGGGAGCAGCAATCGCGCGTTATTGTTCAGGCAACAGACTTGAGCGAGAACGGCATTGAGCGCTGTGCGGAGTACTTGCCGCCATCGGTGACGCTGGACAATCACAGCAGCTACGGTGATTATCAGGTAACGCTAAAGCATCGCGAGGTTAAGGACAAGTATGCGATCTCAACGCTGATGCTGAAGCGCGTGGATGGTGTCGAGTGCCGTGAGCTAACGCACTACTGGTACAAATGGCCCGAGACAGGCGTGCCACTGGAGGAGGCGCCCATAATTGCCATGCTGTTGGAGGCGCGCTCATCGCTCAAATCGTATGCCCTTGAGCAGGCCAATGAGCTGAAGGAGAAGTCGTCAACATTGACGCTTAAATCGCTGGAGCCAACGGGCGGTGACGGTGACGGGGATACCAAGCAGGCAGAAGAGGTGGGCAGCACCTCGAGCGGTGGCAGCAATGAGATTAACGGCAATGTGGCCAACAAGACAGCGCGCAGTCAGCAGGGGTAAGTAAACCATATGTCAATTATGTGACTGTTTGTTCTGCATGCGTTTGTTAATTGTTTTGTTTCCATTTTTGTGTTCCCTCTCCCTTTAGACCGCTAACCATTCACTGCTCCCCAGGTACGGGCCGTACCGGCACTATCATTGCCTGTGACATGGCCATTCGCAGCCTGGAGACGCCGAAGCGTTCAGTGGATATACCACAGCTGGTGTACTATGTGCGACGAGGACGCGCCAGCGCCGTGCAGACCAAGGAGCAATACGAATTTATCTATAAGGTCGCCAATATGTATGCGACCAAAATTACAAATCTATCAAATGATAATTGAGACTGCGTCCAGTCGAAACATTTAATCAAGTCCTTATATACACGCTGTATACATATTATAGTCATAGTCAATATAATCTATATGTAATGTAACTATGTATTAAATATTAGTTTATTAGTTAAACGTATTATCGATACACATGCAATTGCGATTGAATTTGTGCACCTGATCATTTAGTGTCGTGCTTGAAATTTCATTTAATTTGTATGTATTCCTTTATTATTGTGATATATTCGTACATTTGTAAATCTCTGTATAATCTGTTGCATATTTATAATAAGGCTTTGTTTTTTTGCGATTATTTAAAGTAAATACGAGTATGTTGTGTAAATTTTTATATGTATTTTAATTGTACATGCATAAATTAAAATTGTTAATAATTTTTGGTCTATTTCTGTATTTTAAAAGAGCTTTAATGTATGTAACTTGGTTAATAAATAGCATATATTATGTGTATTCATACAAATGTTTATAATTTCATAAAGACGGTTTCCATTAAAGATGGACTGCGGGGATTTGAGGATTAGTTAAGACCAGCGAGTGATTCCCGTCCCTAATCACGACCATAACAGAAATGTATAAGCGTCATTATCTTAGTTTTTATATATTTACATATAACAATCTCTATTACAATACGACTAAGGATATTCGGCGGAATGTAACGTTAATTCCAGAAATTAGAAAATGGACATTTTTAAATCAAACGGTTTGCGTTAACGTCACTGTGAATGGCAATGGTAGCGCTGATACTTTAAAAATATCAACTGGGCACTATCGATAACACGGGGTTGCTTGCGATAATCGATATCCCGGTTGTTTGCATTTAGAAAAAAACACGACTAGGTTGCAAAATGAAGCTTAAATATTTATTTTTGGCTTGTGCATTTTTCGGAGCTGCCCTTGCCAGCAATGACACGCCCAAAGTTAAAATTGGCGTCAAGAAGCGCGTGGAGAACTGCACGAGAAAGGCAAAGAGCGGCGACCTAATACATGTTCACTACAAGGTGAGAATATTATCATATGTAGTCCACGTTGGTTGGCTTACGGGAAACTGTTATATTTACAGGGTTCGCTTCAAGATGGCACCGAATTTGATAGCAGCTACGGTCGCGGCAAGCCCTTTTCGTTCAGCTTGGGCGCACGTCAAGTGATCAAAGGCTGGGACCAGGGTTTGCTGGGCATGTGTGAGGGTGAACGCCGCACCCTGACAATACCGCCAGAGCTAGGCTATGGGGCCAGCGGTGCTGGTGGGGGCAAAATACCCGCCAATTCAGTGCTTATCTTTGATGTGGAAATGGTTAAAATAGAGCCACGTGGTTCCGAAGAGCTATAGGTGCGAGTAGGAGCTAAGGATTGAATGGAAGCCATTGAATAAAAACCAAATATATTTTTACAAAAATCATTTCTAAGCCCTTCACTTATGTAGTTAGTGTAGTTGTGCTACGTTCCTCCACCTCGTCAAAATGACGCCGCATCATGCGATGCTTCTCCAGCGCTGTGCCCTGAATGAAGCGCTCGCCGCATGTGCCACATATAAATGGGCACTCACCGGTGTGCTGTTGCAAATGCAATTTTAGATCCTTGGCCTGGCGATAGCTCTTATCGCAGTATGTGCACTTATGCGGTTTCAGACCACTGTGGGTTAGCATGTGCCTTTTTAGTTTGTCGGAGCGCGCAAAATCCTTGCCACAAACAGTGCAATGGAATGGTTTCTCCCCAGTGTGCATTCTGCGATGTGATATCATTTCCGAGTGTCGCGGGAATGCCATCTCACACAGATCGCATTTAAATGGCTTCTCGCCCGTATGGCGACGCATGTGGGTAACCAGAGTAGCCGCCGATTGCGTTTCACGGCCACACAGCGAGCATAGGAACTTCTTAATGGCCTCCTTCCGCTTCCGATCGCCATTGATGTGCACATCCCGTATATGATTGTTGAGTCTAGACTTCATTTGATATGTACGATCACAGTGCGGGCATTGCAGTAGCTGTACGCCATCCGCCGGTACACCAGCTGCTGGATCAGCAGGATCAGTTGGTAAGCGATCAGCGCTTACTGCTTCGCTAGCATCGGCCAGTGTACCTGCAATTCCGCCATGTTGCAGTTGCACATGCTGTTGCAGATTCTCGGGCCACATGAATTTGTAGCCGCATCTGCTGCACGCATACTTCTTCTCAGCACTGTGGCACTGTGATTCTCTATGCTGTTCCATAATGCTCTGTAAAACGAATAATATAACAATAGAAGTTTAATGACATTAGTTTATGGCTTAGATTAATTTTATTATAAAGGCTAAGGCGTTTGTTGTACGATAAAAAGCAATGGCCTGCATTTGTCTAAATTTTAGCTGAATGCGCAAAATTAGCCGGATTCTCTCGGAACGAAATCCGATTTTAATTCAATCCATGGATATATTAATTTTTAATCTGATCCGAAATGTGCGAATAAGCTTTGATCATCTCTAAGATGAATCGATTAAGTGTAAACCTGTCAGTGAACGATAAAGCGTTTTATTACCCACCTTGCAGACGCATTTAAATATGCATAGTTCGCACTCATGCGGCATCTTGTCGAAGCGATGCATGGCACGCTGATGTTGAATCATTTCGAACTTGCGCTTGCATTGCACTTTGCACAGCTCGCAAACGTAGGCAAGGCGTGCGGGGGTAGTGGACTGCATCATCATTTCATCCTCAGTCTCTGAGTCGTTGAGCTGCATTTCGTAGCCGGAGTCATTCGTTATGGAGTAGTTATGCGGCGAATCATAGTTCTGGTGTGGTGATAGCGCCAGCTTCAGTTCCAGCTGAATATGGGAACGCAGATCGATGATACGCTCAAACTGCAGGCTGCATATTTTGCAGGTGATGTGTTTGGCGCCGTTGGGCTTCGATGTGGCCGCAATAAGCGTCTCGGCGAGCGGTATGTCCTGCTCGCGAATGCCGTGACGCTTCAGATGCTTCACCAGATAGTCGCGACGATAAAACTTGCGAGTGCACCATTGACATGGTATCAGCTTCGATTGCTCGGCATGCACACTAAGCAAGTGAACCGTCAAGGATTTCTTTTTATCAAAGACACGCTTGCAATCGATACACTCATATGTTTGATTCTGGAAAGAGCTTGCACATATGAGAATTAATTGATAGATTAAGATTTGGTTATCTTACGGTGATACGGTGCTCGCGTATGTGCACTTTCAGATTGTGCCGCCAGCGGAAGCGTAGCGGACATTTGTGGCACAGGAAACGTTTTTGCGCATTCTTGCACTGCGACTCGTTATGATGTCGCAGCAGCTGCAGGCTAACAAAGCGCGCATCGCAGCGACCGCACACATGTGGCGCCTCCTGCCAGGCGTGTGTTAGACGTTGATGTTCGTATAGCTGATATTTGCGTTGGTAACGCTCTTGGCACAGTTCACAGCTATAGTAGCTTGCTTTGGGTATGGTCCTCTGTTGTTTTGACTGCTCCTCGCCATCCAGTTCAGCTTCGCTCTCCGTTTCTGAGCTGTCCAAATCCATTTCATAGCCCGACTGGTTCGTAATCGAATAGAAACGCTGATAGATGCCAGCTGCCAAATCTTTGCGTATGAGGACCTTCAGTTGTTCCTCGCTCACATCCTTGGCATCGGGGTAAAACAGCTCAGCCAGCTCATTTGGCTGCATATTGGAGCGCGCACCAAAGCTAACAATCTCTGGATGTTGCTGCAGATGACGTCGCAAGTCCGCTATCTTATCATATTGACTCTGGCAGATCATACACTCGATGAGCTTATAGCCATGCGGCTTGCATACGTTCACATCAATATCTTTGGCCTTTTTACTCTCACCTAAATTGGCTGACCGCTTGGAGTCCCTATGGACCTTTAGATGGGCCTGTAGCGCTTCGCTGTGGCTGAACTTTCGTATACAGAAGGAGCATGAGAACCAATCGGTTTTTGATTTATGGGCGCGCGTTGAATGTTGTTTCAAATATTCAACACGTTTAAAACTCTTGGGGCATTCATGGCATTTGAATATCTGCCTTTTGAATGTGCGAATTTTGTCCTTCTGTTTCCACTTATGGACGCGCTGTTGTAAAGGCAAATCATCGAGAGAACTGAAATACAATAGACTTTATTTAAAATAATACTGCACATAAATGCTGCACTTACTCTTCTTCGTCATGATCAGCCTTTTCGTGTTCCTGCGCTTTTGTTGCTCGACCAGCGGCATCCTCCTCCTGTTTAACTATATCGAGCATTGTTAGTGGATCGGTCGACTTCTTGTTATCTAGATCTTCATCCACTGCTATATCCACCTCATTCGCATTTTGCATTGTTGTAAACTCGGGCAGCTCCGTGCAGGTTATATCATTATCAGCATCCTCATCCTCTGTTTCCAATTTAATCTACATAATTGTATTCATTTAATTTAAATTAATTTAATGGCAAAAACTGAGAAGCCATAACAAGTTTGTGTTATAGACTTAAGGGAAACGCCCACGAGTGGTGTCGATCGAGCTGTGCGTTGCCCAAATACACCACAACCAGTTGCGCCAACTCGCTGCTCGTAACAAAAGGTTTTGATACAGAACGTAGTTGGCACAACTTTGACGCAACCGTACCAAACACATTGCAATCGGTTGCTGCAACCGAAAAACTCACTCAAGTTGGGCAACTGAATTGCCTTGTGTATGGGTCCCATTATATTATGTTATATACTTAATTGGGCGAAGCCTACTGTCATAAAAATATGCCCACGACACCTTTGGCTGTGGCAATTAAGCACAGATGTGTGAAAAGCTAGCCCGAGTCATCAAATTAGTACAAACGCTTTAGGAAAACATTGTCAGGACTGTAGTCTCACAGGTAAGGCTACCTAGTTTGAAATGTTAAGCAATTACATTAGCAGCATTAGAAGATTGAGGGCATTGCGATCGTACTGAATGCCAAAGTAGGCATGTGGTCAAAGATTCACGTCGTAGGCATTGATCCAATATAGTAGCTTGGTACATTTATGGGTAATAATCAGTGAAAACGAACAAACCTCCACGTGCTGCTCGGCGCAAAGCTCCATTGGCACCTCCTGCAGGCAGTCGGTGAGCGCCGCTTTGTCGCCATCCTCCACATGGTTCATCAAGAGCTCATGGGCGGCCAGCGCCTGTTTGACGTAGTAATAGGCGCCGATTAGCTTTCTAGCGCAGGTGCCGCACAAACATTGCGGCAGCTGCTGTACCATAGAAACGTCCGACTGCATGAAAAGTTCGTTACAATTACGCTTAATTAACGCAATTCTAATAAAATACTCACTTCTATGTGGGTCAATTCGGCTAAAATGTCGGAGAGCTGCTTGTTCGGAAACTTTTTCGTGTAGGTAGCCAACTTATACAACTTATCCGTCTCCCTTGAATCGCAAGTGCGACAGATAACGGGCAGCTTCATTTTGGGTTGCTTTAATTAACGTATAATACACATAAAAACACATAAAATACAACGCACGAAAATCAACAAATTACAAAATTCTTTCTACAGGCATATGTGCATTGCAACAGTGATGGTAAATCAGCAAAACTATCGCAACTATCGATCACTTACATGAACTTATCGAAAGTATCAGCGATAGACAATTTCTTGCGTATCGTATTTTGGTAGTCTTGTTATTATGTACTCAACTGTAAAATTTAACGAGTTTTCAACAATAAAATTTGTACCGAATCCCGTTCAGACTTAGTTCGATTAAACTAATCTTCATAGTGGACGAGTTAACTAAATCCCTACTTATCGTTCATTCTAGTCATTTCAATCCCAAAATCGTTCACAACAAACAATACGCATGCCACCGATCGGCCTTTAAAATTAAAGTTTTCGTCGGACTTCACTGTTAACAATCAGGGTCAAAATTAAGGTTTTGGTCGGAGTTCACTTTCATTTAGATGAAATCTTTTCTATGAATTCAGTTTAGAGTATGAGTTTGTTTACCCATTTGGCTTATGGCAGCTATAATATTAGGTATGAGGACTTTATCAAGTTTTATTAAACTACATACATATATAAAGTACTAGCTGGTAAACCCCACCGTTGCCAAGCGAAATATATTTAGATTATAATGCATTATTTTAAATTTGACTACGTTCGTCATTCGTAAGAAATACACAAAAATATCGTACCACGATCCACCCGCGCGGGTGGATTTTCCAAAATCGGAGGAATATGTGTCAAATGATTTTTCGTAAAATTTTAGAAAATGAGCTTAAGCCCGATTGGTTGGTAAACAAAAAAGGTTCATACCCCGCCTTAGTGTGCACTTTCGTCATAGATGGAAGCTGCTGTGAAAATTCCAGCATTCTAGCTCTTACGGTTTGGGCTGTGCGATGATTGCCAATCAGTCACCAATCAGTCAGTCGGAACGAAGTGTTTTATATACATATATGTATGTATATAGATAATATAATTCGCAATTGGTTAAATATCTTGACAAACCAAACATCTCGTTTTTCAGTTGATTTTCCTATGGCTGCTAATATGAATTATAAATTTGGATTGGAACAAATTTGGTCAACCTACATATATAAAAATATTAATAAAGAATGACTTGGTAAGTTTGGATTTGCTCTTGTTATGCCCTTGGGTATTATAATTTTATCACGAGATGTGTAACGAATTGAAGGAGACGTTTCGGACCCCAAAGTATATATGTAAATTCTTAATCAGCCAAGTCAACAGCACTTTGCGTCTGTTTCTATGTAAACTAGTCTCTCAGTCCCTCAGACGAGGAATATAAATGTTGGTTTCACGTATATTGCAACGCATAAGAATTCTAGAGAAGCCATTTGTTTTATTGTGTATATATTTAAAGTAAATAATGATAGTTTAATCTATTGTGGAGCCGTGATATAACTTTTTTCTTATTCTATAAATTGTGAGGGCCATAAAAAAAGGGGCTTACTTTCTTGATGAATCAAAATTTGTCAAAAGGACAAGCCAAAAACCCATAGACCAATGCAACTTATAATCACCGCACTCTTCTAGTACTTCTTGATGGTCTTCCTTATCAAAGCCAATCGCTGCTTGTGCGCTTCAGTAACAGCAGCGCGCTTATACGGACGCAGTTCGTCCGTACCGAATCCGGGTATCCACATGTTGTATTTTCGTTCGAAATGGAGCTGCACATCGCGCACCTCAATCTTGTTCGACTTGCGATGCTTGGCAAAGACGCTTGTTGATTTGACGGTGTCCTCAACAAAGTCATCTATAATTTGCAGCAACAATTCTTCCACATCTTCATCTAATTGCGTCGTAGTGTCCACTTCCCGCACCAGCTCTGTGAGACGCGGCTTTGTTAGCATCTAAAACCGTTAAGACATATACATAAATTATATTATATGATTGTTACTAGAGTGACATTCTTACAGGTGTGTTATCGCCGCCAGTTGCAGCATTATGATTTGTGTTCTTACCACCTGCACCACCACCGCCACCGCCACCACCAACGCCCGCTTGGCCTGCTGTTGGGGCACCGTTGTGTGAGGATGAGTTACTGTTGTTGGTCATGGGACTGTGTTGTGAGGGCGATGCCATTGGTGTATCGTGATGCCCGCTGTTGCTATCGAAAGTGGTAAAGAGATCCGACATATTGCTTTGGATATTCTTTGGTCTAATTGCATAGGTGGTTATATATATTTTTAATGTTCTACTAAAGCAATTGTTCGATTCGCAGTCGTGGTACGTGAGTTGGGGATTTGGGAGTAACAAATAGTTGGGATAGATGAAACCAAACCGTTGTATTTGTGTCGTTGTTGTTCTTGTTTTTGTTGTGTACTGTAATTATTATGTATCAGTGCGTGGTATGAGTGAGCATAGTGAATTAAATTTGCAGCATATGATTGTTAATAAACATTGCGTATTATGTATGCCATAAATCAGATTAGATTATCATTCAGTTACAACTTCCACCAAATGTTTTAGTTAGTTGCCTTCATATGCAGCCAGTGAGCAACTTTTAAAACACTTACATTGACAGTTGAACAAAGTGTTTTAATAATTTTTAACAATTAAAAGAAGAATTTTGTAGAACAACGAAAAAACAACAAGCTGACCAAGCTTGTGTAAGTGTTGCAAGCGAAGCATCGCTAAATGGTAGCAAGTGTTGTAAAATAACCAAGCATCGATTCTGCTGTATATCGATAGATCAAACACATTTCTTGAAATAAAATTAATTTTAAAAAAAAAATGTAAAAATGTCAACCTTCGCAACCAGAAATCACATTCTAAAATTATTTATCAATTTTTGAGATGAGTATCATATATATATTATTGCCCTCTTTGCAAACAGTAACTAAAACGAATATTGAAATTCAAAAATGAAATATGTGGAATGATTGTTGTAATTGACACTGTTTTTAAGACTGTATCGTTATCGATAAGCACCTATCGTCGAATGTCGTAGCAATCGAGTAGCAATAGCATATAGCAGCACGATGTCCTCTTAAAATTGTATAAAATTTTACATTAAAAACAACAAACACTAAATGTTTGAAGTGACGACTGTTGTGCCTAAGTTGTTTCATTGCTTTTGCCCAGTCCAACTACAACAATATAACGAAAAGCAGCAACAGCCGCAAGCGCAAGAAGAAAGTCGATAGGTAAGCCGACTGCAGCTTGCACAACAATAAATAAAAATTAAAGAAAAATTGCAAGTGCAACAGCAATCAATCTCACACCCACAGAAATCAAAAGCAAAATGGCTGAGGCAATGGTCGTGGAAGAGCGCCCCACGGTGCCAAAACGTTTTTTCTGTCACATGTGCAATGTGGAGATCAACATTCCCAATACCGACTACACTTGCCCCCTATGTTCGAACGGTTTCGTCGAGGAGCTGCCAGCGAATGCACCCGAACTGACAGCGTCCACCAGCAGCGGCAACGCCAGCAATAACGACACGGCCAATACTGGGGCTAGCTCAAGCAGCGGTGCCGGCGGTGGGGGTGGCGGTAATGCCATTGGGCTCCTCAACGTTGAATCGCTACGGAATGATATTGTTTCGCTGCTCAGCATGCGGAATGTGCCCAATTTGGAGATAACCATCGAACCGAATCGTCGACACACCAGTGTAATGCACTGGGTGGTGGCCCGTCTGGTGGTGGGGGGTTGGCGTCAGCGGAGCGCCATCCAGCGGCAGCATTGCAGGTGGTCGCGTGCGTCCAGCGAATTTGGACCGCTTGGATAATGTCCTGTATGACTTTCTGCAGAGTTTGCCATTGGCCGGCGCAACGGCCGAAATTGTGACCGGTCCCGGAACTGGCGGCGTTGGCACCGCCAATTCGCATATGTTCTTCATGGGCAATCCGGGTGATTACGCATGGGGTCGTGAGGGACTCGATACGATCGTTACACAAATGCTAAATCAAATGGAGACATCCGGTCCGCCACCGTTGTCCACGCAGCGTATCAACGAAATACCAAATGTTAAGATCAGCGCTGAGGAAGTAGAACGCAAAATGCAATGCTCCGTTTGCTGGGATGACTTCAAGCTGGACGAATCGGTGCGCAAGCTGCCCTGCTCACATCTGTATCACGAAAATTGCATTGTGCCATGGCTAAATCTACATAGCACATGCCCCATATGCCGCAAATCGCTGGCCAGCGATGATGATCACGATGATGGTGACGTTGACGAGGACTATGTGCTTCTAAACAGTTTTGTCGATGACAATGGCACTGGCGGCAGCAGCTCCAACACATCACGAGCTGCACGAACTGCAGCACCCGGCAGTGTAGCATCTAGTCAAAATGCAGCAACGCAGTCGGAGCCATCAGCAGCAGCTAGCACTCAGCGCAACAACGTGTTCACCTTTGATGATGACAATATGTTTTTGGACTAATTTTTATGGAAATACCCATACATAATACGATCGGGGCGAAAATGGTAAACCGATATTGATATTCAAAATTAAAGCCCACACGGCTCAAGCGTTGCGCTATTAGCACACAAAATCCAAACAGTTGCAAATATACAGATATTTATAACATTTTTCTTAAAAACAAAAAAAAACACGAAGCAAAAATTACACACGCTTTACTTTTGTTGTTGTTCAATAAGGGCTGGTAAAACAATATTGAAAAAAAAAATTTGTTTTTCTTTTTGCTCGTGCAGAAATTTTTTAAAATGAGCATACCGATTACCAATTTTTATAAAATATGTATTATACAAATTACATACATATGTATAAATAATTTAAATTAAATGTATTGTACTAAAATCTGAAATAGAAACAATGTACTTGCGCTTTATTCAAAATATAATAGTTGTTTTTATCGCAATTGCAATATTAATACAAACATAAACATGTAAAATATACAACGGACCAAGAATAAGTGTCCCTACATATTAATTTTATATAATACATGAAAAACTTAGATCTGTTCGTAATATTTAAAACTATTAGCTTATATTCTGAAATGTTTGTGCTATAAAGTTAAGAAATAGTTATTTTTATCATCTCTTCATAAATCTTTTTCAATATGTATTAATTTTTGATTTGCTTTAAAATAAAAATCATTTAATTGTATAATTGATTATAAATATGCAATAACCCAGGCTTATGCAATGATATATGTATGTTTGTGTTGTATCATAGTTATTATTTAAGTTCTTAGTAAACAAGAATGTGAATGTTGTCAGCTTTTTATAAAATAAAATAAATTTTGAATATATTGGGTAATGGCGAATTGCACATTTTTAAATGAAGAGTTTATATATATGTATATCAGTTACTCTTATATTACTATTTTGTTATTAAAACTAAAGAGATATAAGAATAATCGCAATTACTGATTTTTACAATAAAAAATAAAATTAAAAGCAAATATTTTTCCACTAATGATTTTTATACTAAAAATAAAATATATTTAAATGGTGAAAAGAGCCTGTATGATAGTTATTTCTACAGAAAATATGTAAAAATAATTTAGACAATGATAAATCACAATAAACTTTTGAACAACTTGGTCTAGGTCGGCAGCTGCGCAGTAAAATAAAAAACTTATTTAAAAATCAGCTGTAAAAGATCGGTGCAGGGTGGCAACGCCATGTGCAGATTTTGATTTGTTGTGTATGGCGGTTTATTGTTGTTGCTGGACAAAGGCGCTACTTTTAAGCCAGCTAAATAGTTTAAATCTGTTCTAGACATCGGGAGCAGCTAGAGTATAAATAAATTAGGGCATGGCAACAGCAAGCAGCAGCATCAGCGAAATTGTTGTGCTCACTGAAGTGGTAAGGCATGATACAAATGAACATGATTTTTTTAAATTAAAACAAATAATCTTGCAGGTGCGCAAGCAATATGCAAGCTATCTGGAACGCCAGCTACAGGAGAATGTATGCGCCTGGGCTTCCGCTTCCAGAAATCATCACAAGGCCACGGCCTGGGCAAGCATTCAGCACAGCTTAAAGTATTTAGAGAAGCGTGCAATTAAGGCTAGCCAGGCTGCACAGTTATATCAGCGTGCCATGGTCAAAATGGTAACGTACCAAGTATTGCATACTCGATAGCGATGTATCTACTGCTTAGTGTAATTACTCAGATATCCGTCATACGACGCAACACTCAGGAATGCCGTCTGGCCAATACGCTCTTTGACCACATGCAGCGACAGAATAGGTATGAGGATATGGAGTCACCAAATTCGTTGATTGCCAGTCCAAGCATCGCATCTGAGGACATTCAGCAGCAGTTTGTTGACAAGTCAACGCAAACAACAGCGCCTGGCGTGGAGAATTATGAGCACAACGACGACAATTATTCAAGCTACACGCTGTGCCAGAAAATCGATTTGTTTCAGAGCAGACTCGCAAAACATGAAGGCGAACAGCAGCAGCACCAGCCAACTGAACCCATTAGAAATAATCAGCCAGCAACACCCATGTCCACCATAGAGGATGATGCAGTAGCGCTGGAGCTGGCCAAGCTGTTTGATGATGAGCCGAACGATTTAAATGCTATTTTTGGCATTGAAATTGAAGCTACGGCTGCCATGAATAGTGAACCCTGTGCAGCAGCGAAGCAGATACGGCCAGTGCCATCGCCTGATACGCCGCCACCTATCCCGCACACCAAGAGCAATGCAGATCTGAGATTTAGTCGCTGGCCCTGCGAGTTGTACGCACAACGGCGTCGACTTAACGCGAGCTTAGTGCGTTTGCTGGATGCGGATTGGCGCTGTGAGGATGTACTGCGATATAAATTCCATATGCTTTTTGGCGAGGACAGCGACGATGAATTTGCCACGCATATATCTAGTCCAAGCATCGATCTGGTCGACGAGGTGCTGCTATCCAGCTGCATACTACGCATACGTCCCTGGATTGTGCATCATTTGATGCGTCCGCTGCAGGAGGGCCTAATTGCCAATAGATTTCTGTTCAAAAAGCTGGCAAAAATGCTAGCCAACAACATTGTCCTGATTAATCCATACGCCAGCGAACGGCAGGTGATGCAGGCCGTTGATCACATGTTTTGCTACCAACCTAGAGGCGTGCAGAGCGCGCTTGACCTAGAATCCCTGCCGTCAGTTTTCGTTGAAAGATTCGATAGTTGAGGGCCATAAAATGTAGATTTGAAAATATATATTACAAATATTTTTGTGTCCCAAAAATGTCAATTTTAGCTGTACGTTGATCATTTTTTTTCGTGTTCCTAATTGCAAGTATTGAAGTCATATAAGCATAAAGCTGAAGCCCTAGGCTCATTGTAGAAACTAAGCGTAATATGTATGTGTAATATGTACTATGTATGTGTAATATGTACTATGTATGTGTAATATGTACATATAAAATATTGTTTAAAGCCCAGCACCATTCATTTTCTCAAATTTGTCGAAAGTTGATGATGAGGTCTGATAATAAAATACAAGAAAAAATCACTATCCATCACTAAAATGGTCAAAACTGAAATTGGGAACTGGTTTAATAATAAGTTCACAATAAAATCCATTACAATTTGTTTGAACCTGATTTTAAATCAAGAAACCAACCCGGACATATTGTTTTGCCTTCGTAATCGTCAGGAATTGGATTGGGCATATTGGAGACTGCAATAGAGATCTATTCAAAGAATCAAATAAATCTGAATTCACAAAATGCAAATCAATTGAACTATGGCAAAATAATGCTAGTAATTATTTATAATTTTGTTTGTTTAAATTATAATTAATTCAATGATTACAATAATTATTCTTTCTGCACATCTCTGCTCACTTTTTTTTTTATAATTATATAAATTTTAATATATTTAATAAACGATACATATAATAGTTTTTGACGAAATTGCGGCTGCTGCTGCTGCGACGGCGGCTGCGGCTACGTTTTGTTGTTGGTGTTGTTACTCTTACGGCTGTTTGTTGTGGTTGTCGCTGCTGTGGTGTTGGTGGATGATGTGGTTGGTTGTTTTGTTGTTTTTGTTGATATTGTGTTTCATTTGTTGCTGGATTATTGCTGATTTTGTTTAGTCTGCAGCAGCTACAAGGTGTTGCCTGTTATTGTTATTGCTCTCGAATAGCAACTGAGACACTACCTAGTATCGGGTATTTGATTTGTGTTTGCTGCCGCACTTGCATTTTGTTTGTATTTCTGTTGTGGCTGCTGCTGAGAGCCCGTGGCAGTCTCTGCTGGCTGTGGCCGGCCGCGTCGTTCGATGCCTCCTCGATCAGCTGGTGTTGGCCTGCCGCCAGCACCGGCTGCACTTGCCGCCGCTGCTGTGCCACCTCCTGCACCCACTCCCCCGGTTACTCCTGGTGCTGCTGTTCCACCGCTTGTTTGTGTTGTTGCTGTTGTGTTGTTGGCCTTTTTATTCTTGTAGCGATATTCATCGCATACGAAATCCTCCGGCGAGGTTTGTTGCATTTGATTCACCTGTCGTACCACAGCGCGTTGCTGTTGCTGCTGCTGTTGTTGCTGCTGCTGCTGCTGCTGCTCATCTGCGTTATTATTAAGCAGTGTTTCCTGTTCCTCCTGCTCCTGTTGCTGCTGCTGTTGGCTGTCGCCGCCATTCTGCTCCTTATTTACATTATCACTCTTGGCCAAGCTATCGCCATCATCATTGGCTGCATTCAAGTCCAGCTCCTCCGTGCAGAGCAGCGACAGCAGCAGCGACTGCACAAACATGGAGCTGCCGAAGGATATTCATATTAATATCTTAGATACATTGGTAAATCAAGTCTAGTCTACTGAAGCGATACCTTATCCTATACTCTGTTTCAAATGCTGTCAACCGATTCGAAAATGGTTCAATAATGCACAGGAAGTAGAATTCTAAAGCTGGGGGCTATTCTTCAGATATATATATAACAATCTTTTTTAACTGGGATTCGAACCTAGGAGTGTCAGAAGTCGTACTATGTCCTGTCAGCGCCCCTATGTATAAGTGTCTAATGAATAAATAACATATAAGTATAAATTTTAACCAATTCACCCTACGTTTGGGAAATGAGTGGAAAACTCAGGCTTTCAACTTTTTTGTACAATTTATTTTCAAAATTCTACACAAAAATTTAATAAAAGTTGGGCTTAACTGTTCGTCAAATTTTGTGCAATTATGGATCTTTGAAATCAGGGCAAGAGTCTATTGGACAATAACTTTGTGCTTCACTTCAGAGCTAGTTTATATGTGGGCTTACCGATCGGCGCGCTTGCGCTCCATATCCGCCCACTCGGCATCCGTTAGCGTGGGCTGCATAAATTTGGCCAGCAAGTACTGCAATTGTGATGCCTCACCAGCTGCACCTTGTCCGGCTAATGAGCCAGGGTTGACGCTGCTATTGATCGGTGGTGTGCCACCGGTACCGACGCTAATGCCCAGCGCATTGTTGGCACTGCCGCCGCCTCCGACGCTGCTAATGCAACTGTTGCCGATTGCCTGCAAGGACACACAAAAAAACACATAAGGAATAACGAAATAATTGAGTTAATTGATATATGTGCCTACCTCTCTGGCGTTGAGTGTATTGGCGGCCAGGCTGCTCGACTGCGTCTGCTGATGGCTGCTGGTCGATGCGAAGGTCGCGCCCACCGGCCAATCGGTGGTCCGCAGGTTGGGTGGTGCACTCACACCACTGGCACTCATGCCAGCACCGGTGCCAACTGCACCGCTGCTGCCTCCACCGCTGATCACCTCGGCCATGGTGGCATTCGAATTCGATGTTGAGACTATGGGATGCGTGCGTCTTGGCAGCCGATCTATTTGGCGCGATGCCTAAAATAATGAAAGCGTTATATACAAACATTTGCACAATATACTTGATTTTCCCCTTACACTATACAAGTTCATTAAACAACAACAATAACAATAATAAGAACAACAATCGCTGCTTACCGTCGCCTGCTGGCGGTCCATTTGCATTTGCATCTGCAATTGTTGCAATTGCGATGTTGGTGGTCCGCCGCGTCTAACGCCGGACAGCTGTGAGAGCAGCTCCGCAATGGGATCGACAGATTCGCGGCCCGACGGCGACAGCGCCGACAGTCCGCTCGATGAGCTGAAGTGCATATTGGAGCGACGCGTGCGTGGGCCACCCAATGTGCGTCCAGGTATGCGACGCACTCCACCGCCATGACGTATGGCCGAGGGCTCGTCGTATAGTCTAAAGGTTAAGGCAACCAAACAACAAGAATTCGATTGCAAATGTAAATTGTATTGGGAAATACTCTAGTTCAAAAAGCTTCACACAATCTGCAATCCGATACGAAAGCTACGAAAATTTATTAATCAGGCCCAATTGAACACGACTCTAAAATTGGAATTTAAATTGATAGCTGTTTGAAATTTCAAGAAACTATTAGAAAGGTAAATTCAAAAGAATGCTCACAAAATCGAAACCGATTAGGAATGAAAAATTCTGTTAAATGGGAACAGGTCTGAATCTCTCTTACCTGGCGTTACTACAATGCATGATAGAGACAATAACAATATAATATAATGCTACAATACATTGCATGTTCTATACATTGTGCAAAGCTATTCTAAATACTATGTACCATGGCACAAAGCAATTGCCTTATATGTAATGCATTTCAAAGTTAACCATCTACTGCCAATTTGTAATATTGCCAACTTTTTGGGTGAGAATTAAATAATTTTTAAAAATAAATTATAGGATTAAACTAATGTCGCAAACGGTTTGTATTACGTTAAACATTCTATGTCGATTATTTCTTATACGAGATCAAAGCAAATTTTAATTTAATTATTTTCTTCCTTTCTAAGGAAATAGAATATTGATTATTCATCTGAAACCGAATCCAATTCTAATACTCATAGTATATGTCATTCTTTTACAGCTCTGATTATTACTTTTCTTCTATCGAATATGCAGTCTTTCGTGTATTTTGTGTATATGCTAAGCATTGCCTCAAATATTACAATTTTAAGTTTCTTTTCTTTTGGGTATTTAAATTTTTCTGTAGTTCGACTAGAAATTATAAGATTTTTGCATTGTTTTGTTATTGGAAAGGATATCAAAAAGGATATTAACTCTCGTGGTCCTTGCCGATGCTCCAATGTTAGATGACCAGCAAAGTCATCTGTGACTAGATTCGGCTCACCGCCTGGCAATCCGGCACAAACGGGACAGACGACTTCCAAACTAGTCTCCGTATGCTCGGCGGAGACGTGCTCCAACAGAGTGGCATCGCTGAAGCCCATTTTTTTGCAGTAAGGACACGTAAATGATTGCGGCTGATCTGTTGTTAGCATCTCACCGCCAAAATACAATTCAATATCGGAACGGGTAAGTATGCATTGCATTGGATGCTCGACCAGATGCCGAGTGGAGATGACGCCATCCTCATAGCAATCGGCGCAAAGATCATAATCATAACAGATTAAGCACTTGTAGCGACGTCCATTGAAGTTACTTTTTAGACATGAATCGCAGCTCACACCTGAATAGAAGTTGAATGATATATTAAATGTGTGTAATTAGTGAAGCTGGAATGTAGATAGTTTCGATAGTGATAATTATCGATAGTATCGACATTTGTAAAGTGCTTACAATTAATCATAAAAATCCAATGAAAGTTAATAAGTTTATTTTTGTAATTAAATATTTAATCAACTCAATTCTGATCTCGTTTTTAAGTATTTTGCATAATTCAGAACCAACCATTTCGCTTTAAAATTATTTTGTCAAAATTGGAAATGGAAAGAGGCCTGATGATTGAATAACATTTAAGACATGAATTCATAGAATTGATTGACAAGTACTAAATTTAGCAAACAGTTATTTAATAATCGATATTACTGATAGTGTTGTCGATTGTTTTCCAGCTGTAATATATGAATCGATATTTAGATTAACTCTCTCACCTTCATGACGACTCATTATTTAGCAGCGGCAGCGGCAGTAGCAGCGACGTCTTCACGTCCACTCGATAGGCGCCGTTCCGTTTAAGGAGCACTCTACCGTTGACGAGACTGCCGGAGATTTCGATTTGATTTTATTTCAATGAACTTTCGGCTAAGCTTTCAGTAGCTTTTCGCAATTTGTTTTGTGTCGGGAGATTTCTATGTACACATGTGTATAAAGACCTGTAAGGCGAAATGGAAAAGAAGTTGAGGTTGAAAATCGCCAAATATAAACAGATGACAACAAAGGAAAAACGGCGAAATTAAGTAACAAGCCTAACACGCACACACTCATACACACACACACACACGCACGCGAACGCAGCCCGCCCTCGCAGATGCATCGTTTTTTTCTTTCTTTTTTCATTTGATTTTCTTTTCGCCTTTCTATGCACAGCTCACAGAAGACGATTACGGTTCTTTCGCTTTGCTGTTACCTTTCGCGTTTGTCGTCCGAAAATGAAATGAATAGAAACAAGCAAAAGGTATAAATCACACACTTCCCCCTTCCCCGTGCGTCCTGCTATCGCACCACACACTACCACAAGCTTGAGGGCAATGAAATTTTCAATACAATAGCAGATACGAAGAATAGGCAGCGTACAAAGCAAAATCATAAGAACAGTGCACAATAATTTTATAGTACTATATATTTCGCATTTTAACCATGCACAGTAAACATTTATTTTTAACTTTTTCGTTTCGCGAAAATTTTCAACTCATTCGACCCGTCCGTCGTCGTGTGCTTTTGTGTGTCTCTGCGCTGTGCGCCCCCTTTCCACCTCCTGCTGTGCTCAGTGCTGCCATATTTGCTAAAAAAAAAATAAGGTGCAATGACCAAACCGTAATATACCGAGGCATAGCCGATACTTATTGTGGCACGTATAAACAAATTGTTTATAAACAATATGTACGCTTATATTTTTTAAGTTCAATTTTTTGCAATATGTGCTGCCGAATCAGCTTTTCACATAGGCGTTGCCACACTTAATCGATCATGTGGCAACCCTAAGTCGAAATGCAAGAGCTTTTGCAATTGCTTGTGACACCATACTATGCTTGACATTAGAATGGAAACTGGCAATTAAAAACGCATGACCTGCCGAGCCGATTGGCAGTTGATAAACACTTTGACCCTATTTGATTGAATTGCAGTGTACGCTTTTACGACACATTGCATTGTGTGGTGGGTGGCGGCGGGTTGTGTTGTTTGCTTCTGCATGGGTAATAGGTGAAAATGTAGTTATCCAGATGTCAAGGAATTGTTATACTTTTTTTCTGATGCGTTGCAGCTTGTTAAATAACCATGACATTTACGCGCTGTCGCAGCACGCGCAGGAAGCTTTTTTCGTATTATTTATGTCGTTTTGTTGTGGTGAGAAATCATTTTAAACTATGCATGACACTATTTTTAAGCTATTTGCGTTTACTGAATTCATTGGCGCGTAATTATAGCACACTCATCTTTATATGTAAAAATGTCAGTGTGTATATACAATCTACGCAATTGCAAATGATTTCATCTCAAATCTTTGTTCGGCGTGAATTTTCATTGTGCCCAAATAAAAATAAGTTCCTGTTGCAAGACTTTTGCTTTTCCTATTGCACTTTGTAGCAAATTCGCATTACATACTGACGCATGCATGTACATGCATACATATACATATGCATGTATTTTTTACACGTTCTCTTTTCGTTATTGGACATTGCTCTGGCACATTTTTAACACAGGTTTTACGGAACACATACATGTAATTTGTTGTGCTGCAACAATGACTAATTTAATATTATTATTTACTATATAAATAAAACACTAGCACTCAAATTAATATATAATTGAAATGAAAATAAGTTATATCGAGTTGAAAGCTTTCCCCGACTGCAGCGGCAGTGAGACCAGATCTCGGCAAACTAAAAAATAATTAGTCACCAATACCAATAATCGCATCGAGGCACAACAAATGTACATACATATATAGGTGTTTTCCAACCCTATTGCAATAGACGTACTTTTGTTTTGGATTTCATTTATTTTTATAGTATTGCTTAATCTTCTAGTTTTTCGGGCGGCGGGCCACAGGGCTGTAGCATGCGCTCCATGAGATTAAAGCGCACACGCGCCTTTGATTCGTTCTCGGCGATAGCAAAATAGTTCAGCATGTCATAATGTCCCATATAGCTGGCCAGCGAGTCGCGATGTTGATTGGTTAGCCATTCGAATTTGCTTGTATCCGCGTGTCCTGTACCAATGTACTTGCTTTGCAGATGCTCCAATTGACTGTGTATATTGTAACGTTCGCCCATTTTGTTTAATATTACCAACTTTTGTAGACGGAAAAAAGTAGCGTTTGTTTATAGCGGTGATTAGTTCAGTTCTGAACTAGATCCGACTTCTGCTT
This sequence comes from Hirtodrosophila confusa, assembly GCA_035043065.1. Lineage (NCBI taxonomy): Eukaryota > Metazoa > Arthropoda > Insecta > Diptera > Drosophilidae > Hirtodrosophila > Hirtodrosophila confusa. The sequence goes on along the minus strand of JAWNNI010000135.1, from coordinate 368,701 downwards.
ATTCACTGTTATCATACTGTTAATAGGTAGCTGTCGGAATTAGTGCGGGGTCTTTGAATTAAAGTCGAGAAAAACCAGCTGGATATAAACTATTTTTTTTTCAGCACTCAACATAAAAAATAATAGATATTTGCTTATCCAAAAATAGTAGTAACGGTAGTTTTCCATGATAATTAAATGTTAACTGTTACGTACGTGAAGTGGCGAAAATTTACAATAAACACTTGCAGAATGGTAATAATATTCTCCCATGACAAACATTCACAACCGAAATTGCTTGCATGGGAGAACATGACATGAGAACAAATTTCTACAGTGGGTTTAAGCAGACACTTTTGACACTTGAAAACTGAGTCTAACAGAACCTTAACATAAGCCAGAAAAAAACGTCCAGTGGGCGGGCGGCGAGGGGAATGTTTTAGGCAACGAAAATCAGATATTTTAATTTTATTTAATTGAAAATGAGCTTGAACCAAATCACTAATGACTCAACTTGTCAGTTCTGATTAAGAAATTCTATTTTTATGGGGTCGTAAACAAGTATTTTAATGCATTACATATTTAATGAATTAAATGTAACGACTCCGTAAAAGTATACAAAAGAATATGTTCAACTCAGGAAGCACATTCATGAACAATGTAATATTATGCTACACTACAATTGTTCATTTGTTCAATTCACACTAATGAACAACCAAACGCTATCCAACACTGCAAAACAGAAGTTGGCTTAAAATGTGCGGTCGAACTTGCCTGTGAGTTCTTGGCTTGTTGTTCGTTATAAATGCAATTCTAGTTGTAATTCACTGAGTTTCGCTTTAGAACGCTTGATCCAGACCAGGTGCTGTGCGCATGCAAATACCCTGACAGCAACAACAACGTCAAAGGTGATGATATCAAGCAGGAATATGGAACGCCTGAATGGCGCGCAGAGTTCAATCTGGGACGTCGCTACCAAGCCTCCTATAACATAGCGCCCACAGACATTACACCAGTTATGTAAGTTAATATTATGGTTAAATAGAGTCATTACCTTTTTCTGATGTCGACAGAGTCTCTGCGGCTCATTTCTCAAGTGCCGAGGACCAGAAATGTGCACGCATTGTAATGCCAATGATGTGGGGCATGATACCTGTTTGGCACAAGGGTGACTATCGCAAGCATGGACTCACAACTAATAACTGTCGACTAGAGCATTTATTGGACTCCAAACTCTATCGTGGACCCTTCAAGCGCGGCCAAAGGTGTGTTGTTATCTGCGAAGGTTTCTACGAATGGCAAACCACAAAACCGGCCAAGCCATCCGAGCGGGAAGCCTTTTTGATATATGTGCCACAGGAGTCGGATGTCAAGATCCATGACAAGAGCACTTGGTCGCCATCAAATGTGAAACTGCTCCGAATGGCAGGCCTGTTTGATGTGTGGGAGGACGAGAACGGCGACAAAATGTATAGCTATAGCATTATTACGTTTGAGTCCAGCAAAATAATGTCCTGGATGCACTATCGAATGCCAGCGATACTCGAAACGGAGCAACAAATGAATGTGCGTATGCTGGAACGCTTTCAATATAATAGTTTATTAATTATTTTTGTCATAACTAGGATTGGTTGAATTTTAAACAAGTCAGCGACTCTCAAGCTTTGGCTGCACTGCGTCCGGCCACGGCGCTTCATTGGCATCGCGTTACCAAAGTGGTGAACAACTCACGCAACAAAAGTGAACAATGTAACAAGCCCTTTGAGCCAGCTGCTAAGCCAGAAAAGCCCAAGGGCATGTTGGCCTGGTTAAATGGACGTCAGTCAGAAACCAAGTCCAACTCCAGCTCCAGTGAGTCAGTGCAGCAAACGCAAGCGGCAAATGCAGATACCATCAAACGTTGTGCTGACCCAAACTCACCTACTGAAAGCGCCTCCAAGCGACCGCGTTCTGAGTTAATCGAAGTTAAGAAGGAGGCTACAGAAAGCTAACTTTAAAGATAAATTAGTGCATAGTTTCAATGATACATTTAGTTCAGGAATTCACAAAAGATTATATAATAGGTTAATTTCTTAAACAGTTGTGCCATTAACTCTTTGTGTACTTTTCTCTGTAGCATACGCTGAGGTAGTATATTAACAGTATCGATAGTGACATTGGCCATGTAATACTATAAGCCGAGTCTTAATGCAAAGTCTATGAATTGATTTGAAGCCTTATTTAATGATTGAATTGTCTTTTTTTTTTTTTTACAAATAAACAAACTCTTGTGTATAAATAATGAAACTGAGTTTTATATTTTAAGCACCCTCTTCGTTATTAAAAAATTAGCGGTACTGAAACTATCGAGGGATTTCTATCGATGGTTTTCCAGCTATACTACACTGAGGATTCTTGTACCCGTACGCATAATTAATAATGCTCTTGTCGGTTATAGCCGACTACCAGACACCCTGTCTGAAATTCGTAAGCACATCCTTATCTTCCGTATACAATATATACACAAGCAGTTGGGACAGCTGAAGCAAGCAGAGCATTCAGGTGTCGGTTGCACTTCTGCTTCCCTCAGCTCAGAGTATCCAATATTCAAAATATTGTTATATGAATACATGTACCTACAACCAAATTCGATGTCTCCAGCTCGTAAAATCTCTGAGACATGACCAGCTATTATGTACATATATACTTTATAGGGTCGCAGATGCCTCCTTCCTGTTAAATTTGCAGTTTTATTCACAATTGATAGTCTATAGTCATAGAGCTATACAACTTTTGACATCACTAAAGCCTCGGATAGACACAATGTCAGTTTGGCGAACATTCAACTATATCTGGCAGCGAAAATGGTCGAATATATTTGTCACCCCGCCACTGTGTGAGTCAGCCTAGCTTAATATGCAACTCTTTGGATCTTTAGACCTGTATGCAATTTAGAAACCATTTCCTCGTTCTTTATCTTCTTATCTATTGTTATTGTACATTGTACATTGTTATTTATTTATTGTATTCTTCAATATTTTGGTGCACTTCGGAACTAACCATGCTAAGATTTTGTGCATGCGCCAGCTAAATGTAAAGGTAACACTTATAGTCGCTGCAACAAAAATTTATAGGAACATTTTTGCTATAGTATGTATTCTTGTTTATTTGCATTAAAAACCAAAAGTTTTGTTCTCATTACCCAATTCTATAATATAAGTATGCAACTATGCATGTATATAGCGTTGATTTTGCTTAATTACAAAGGCTTAGCATATAAGAATTGATTTAGATTTGTTTTTAATTTTTGTAGCGTAAAAAGATTGGATTGTTTGCTATACGCTTAATTCACTAATTTAATGTTAAAACTAGCAATGTTATATGGAAATATATGTATGTATGTAATACGTCAATTTGTAGCTGTCATTGTAATTTGAGCCGCGACTGTAGCCGTTAAAGAAAAGCTTGCAGTTTTTGTAAATAACCAAAATGAAGCAATAGCTTTTCAGTTTTTACACTTGAACTGATTTTTGCCGCATGCAAAAAAGCAAAAACTAAGCAACAACAAAAAATCTGTGTCAATGTTGCATTGCAGAGAGCAAATGAAAGTGGGGGGAAGAGAACGAGAGAGAGCGCCGCCAATGATTGATTGCTGTGTGTGTGCAAGTGCTTAAAATTAAAATTGTTGTTTATTAGTCTAGGAATTACACATGTAAATATTTAATTATGTGTACATATATAGAAATTTGTGTTCTTTTGTTTGTAAATGAACTTTAAAATTTGCATAATGAGCAGAGTGATTTACAGTTATTGAAAATACTTTGCACTGCTTGGCAGGGACACATATACATACATACATATATGTATTTATGCATGTGTGTGTGTGTGCGGATTAGCGACGTTGTTTTTGTATAGAAGCAAGCAATGCTATCGATATCGAAAACATGTACGGTACGGTACGTGACTACCGTTATGTACTTAAGTGCCTATTTACGAGATTACAATTTTTACTTATACGGGTATATCTGACTTTTTGCACATATCTATACTTGCTTAAATATTTCAACAATTTTATAGAAAATGTTCACAGATTGCACTTGAAATTAAATTATAGAATTCTTTGAGTGGTGTACAGAGGTTAGCGGATATGACCACGTGAGACGGCCCAACACGAGACAAACACGAGACAGGACATGCATAAGAAATACATAAAATTTAATACACATCAAAATATAGTATTTTTGAATAGGGTCATACATATGTTTTAAAGTTGTAATTAGTTAGTAGTATCGAGAATGATGTATATTTTGTTTTTAAATGAAACATTTTAATCGAACTTATGAACTTTGACTCTCGATGAACTTAGTAAACGTGCTCAGAATATCGGGACTGTTTTTTTGATAAGCAAAATAATTATATTTAGCAAGTCACTTTCAGTTATTGTGTTCCCGTTTCTGGATTAAATTCCAAACGATTATCATTTTCCTTTTTCAAAGTAATAGAATCGTTGAATATTTTGAATTATCTTACAAATGCATTAAAATTGTATTTAATGTACGATCAATAACTAAAAGCTGTACTAATTTACTTTGACAAACGTTAGAATAAAACCCTTTCGACATGCATTTTTCGAAATTCGGCATAGCTTAAAAATAGCTATATTGAATAATTTGATTCAAGGCGGAAACGGGAACAGGCCTGAAATATCTAAATACATTTTATGAATATATCGATAATATCGTGCTGACACGCGGCCATCTCTAACATAATGGAAGAAAGACAAAGAGAGAGTGCAAGAGGGAGGATGGGGCGTCAATTGGATTGATTACTCAAATGGTGTACTAAACATGTTAATATTCAGATCCTCAAATGAGGTTGTGCCGCTGTGATCGAGCATCTGGAGCATATCGGAGAACTCCTGTCCTTGCGGCTGCTGTGCGCCTGCTACAACGGCGGCGCCTGGGTGTCCATGCGGGTGTGGATGATGTGCATGCGGATGTGGATGTGGATGCGGATGTGCCGGATGTGTGGCGGCTGCATTCTGCCAATCCCAAGGCGTGGCAGCTGGCGCCGCTTGGTAGGCGCTCGCCTGTTGCTGCTGCTGTTGTCGTTGTTGTTGCTGCTGCTGTTGTTGTTGTTGGCCATTGCCAGCGCTGAGCTGCGTATAGGTGGGTCCGCTGGGGGAGCGCGCGGGACTGCTTTGCTGATACGCTGGATATGCTTCCGTAGCAGTGGGTTGTGGCTGCTGTTGCTGTGGCGTCGGACGTAGTGCGCCCCAGGCATTCGGCGTTGGCGATGTGCCCGATTTGGGTATCTTGGCCAACGGTGAAGGACCGCCGCCCGCTGAGGCGCCATAGGGCGAATGGCTGGTATCATAGCTATAGCCAACGGGCGTATTTTGCGCTGAGGCGGGTCGCGGCGGCGGCGGCGCCTGCATGTGCAGCTGATAGATGCCCGCATCGCCAGCCGTGGGCGTTATTTCGCGTCGGGGCGGCTGTAGTGTATAATCGACGCCAGGAGCTTGCACATAGACGTGCTGCTGCTGTTGCTGGTCCGCCTGCTGCTGCTGCTGTTGCTGCTGCTCGGGTGTGCCGCCGTGCAGTGTCTTGCCGGAGCTATTGGTGCACACAATGTATTCCACTTCATCCGTATAGGGATTTAGAAAGGCATAGGCCTGCGTGCGCAGCCAAACAAATTCTGAACTTTTGGCGCGCGCTCTGTAAAGCAGGGAGAACATTTGTCCCTTCTGTTTGAGCACCTGATCGAAGCTCTCCTTCATGTGGCTCTGATCCTCTGGATGAAAGAAATCATAGCAAATCTTGCCCAGCAGCTCTGTGGGCGTATAGCCCAGTATATGAAGCACACGCTGATCCACAAACGTGAATTTGCCGTCCAAGGCGTGGCGTGTGATAAACTCACTTTGATTATTGCTGCCAGTCATGTCGTTTGCCGCCGTTGAGGTCACCTGCAGACGACCAATGGCCACCAGGCAGCAGTGGGAGGCCATATCATCCACATCGCGTTCCATGTGCACATTGGGGAACATGTCGGTGGGTGGCCAGTTCTTGATATAGCCCGTGCAGTGCACCACCGCATAGTTGGAGCCATCCCGCGAGGGACCCAGCGAATTGCGCTGCTTCAGGCGATTCAAATGGCCAGAGACCATTGCATCGGGATTAACATTGCCGACGCGCATGCGGCAAATGAAACCACGACGTGCGCCCATGCTCAGACGCATGCTGGACTGATGACCCTCCTTCTTGACCGTGCCGGATTTCAGATCCAAGATGCGCCCGGCATTCTGTGATTCCTGTGTGGAGAGCTGCTCACGTATCTTGTCCCTATCATCGGGATGTATGTGCTCATACAGGCTGGTGCCATACCAATCGCTTTGCGTATAGTTCAGCACCGGAGTCACCGAGTCGGAGACGTAAATGACACGACCCGTATCGCAGGATACCACAAATAGGAAGCCATCGGCCGCCTCCAGGATCAAATGCTTTAGCTCCTGATCGGTTAGGAACGAGGGCTTGTAGGTGCCATCGCTGCTGGTGTTGCCCGTGCCGCGCAACGCCTTCATGTGTGCCACCGCCATGCGGAGTATGGTGAGCTTGTCCGGCTTGCGTGCCAAGGCGCTGCAGGTGGGCACCATATCGGAGAGTTCCGTTATGTAGGCGGTCATTTTGTTGCGACGCCTTCTTTCAATTTCACAATGATTCTCGCGACTGGCAAAGCGCTCCTTGTCCTGTATGTTGGCCTCATCCATGATCAGAATACTTAATTAGCGCACACACTCTCTACTGCCTGTGTATGTGTATGTGTGTATGTGGTTTGTGTGAGCAGTTCTCTAGTTTGCTTTGCTTTGTTGTTCGCTTTCTTTATTTGGGTCGGCACAGCGTACTGGCTCTGAAAAATGTTTTCTTGTGAGTGAGGGAGGGTTTTGGTATTTTGTCTACGTGTATATGTGTGTGTACACACTGTATACAAGTGTACGTAGTTGTAGTCTTTCAGTGCACCACAGAAACTATGCACATATACAACAGCGTTTCACATTCGCCATTTAACACATTTTTCCACTTGATTTCATTTCACAACATTTTTGCGCTTTTTTTTTTGGCTAGTTTTCAACAGTTTAATGACAAATTACCAAATTTTCTTCCACGAATTGCTCACACACACGATAATAATCTGAAACTGTTTACTGTGCACAGTGTGACCGTAGCAGTCGTAAAATACCAAAATGTCACCAAATACTTGCAACGCTTGCGTTAAGTGCACATACTTGGCAACTCTGCGGTGCTGCCATACAGGCAAGCTCGATACTTTTCTGAGGTATATCGATGCTCAGAAAAAACTAAACTATTACTAAAAAATTGGGCAATCCAAAAAACGATCTAACAAGAATAGATAATCGATTTAACTTCCTATTTTTGTAACCTGAGAATATCAACAGGAAATGTTTATTCCGATAATGCACAACCTTCACAAACCTAAAAAGAAATATCTTTATGATTCTTTCCGAAAATATGCGTTTAATTTAACGGTTAATAAAATATTTTAATTGTAATTTGGGTGCGTCGTTTTTTGATGATCTACGTTCGTAAAAAAGGTTGGTTGTACTTAATACCATATGTTGGTTGTGGGAAACTCAATTTATTATGAAAAAATCAAATTACCATTAGGCACCCACGAAAGATGTTTTGATATTCTCAACTATTCCTCTCTTATATTGTCTAGACTACATCATTCGACGAAAAATAATGAATATGTAAATTGACGTTCAAAAGTGTTTAAGTAACCTCCGCAAAAACACTTATCCCGTAATTATATAGTTAATGTAACCAGCTATTCAATACTTTTGAATTACAATTCAAATTACATGCCAAGGATATATATCCTTGCAGCAATGTTTGTGCTCTAAAAACTCAATTTTTCACCGATAGTGCCTATAGCATATAGTGGTATTTGTATAAAATCTAACGAATTTGTAAAGAGCATAATGAAACTTTGATTTGGTGAGTTGGATCAGGATAACTTGAAAAAAAATAAAAATTTTAACTCAAATTAAGAACTGCCTGGCGATGGTTCATCTGGCAGTTATATGTTATAGTGATTCAATTCGATCAGTTCTAATAAACTTAAAATTCACTCAGCAAGGGTAAAAAAGCAATAATTAGGAAAAATGCAAGTGATTTTTTGTATGTTCTTGTTTAGTATTTAATGGTATTACAGCATTGCGTTGTCTTACATATATCATATATAATTTCATAAATACATTTACATTTTTATTCATAACTAGGGCATTGTTCAATTTGTTATATTAAGAACTAGCATTCATTTAAAAAAATTAAAATTAACTATCAGTAGTGGCAATAACATCTGTATTTAATCCCCTCTGACATTAAATTCTCATTTCAATTCTTATAACAAAAATAGTTAGCTTGCGCTTCAATTAGAATATTCGTTTTGTTTTTTCAATATTATTATTATAATTATTATTTTTTAATACAATCTTAGGTAAAGTTCTTATTTGTTGTGGTTTTTTGTGTCTGTCTTTTTGTTTTTAATTAATTATTGGCAATTCTCTAACTGCATGTTGTGTTTTTGTTTTAGATGGTTTAAGTTTATATCCATTTTTTTGAAATATTTGTTTCAAGCAAAGTCTTTTGTTCTATGTATATATATATATAAGTAAGTAGGTATTCTTTCTTTTTTTGTTGTTGTTTGTTTAAAACTGTGCACTACTTTCTTGTAATTATTGTAAAATGCGTTTCTTTAAAATTGCGAAGCGTGCATGGTTTATTTTAATTTTTTTTATTTTTCGCGTTTAGGCTTCGAGTAAAGTCCTCAATTTTTAACTTCAGCTTAATTCGTTGACTAGAAATTAACTTAAGTACTTAAAATTAAACTTAAATTGTATGTTTTTGTCTGGTTTGGTGCAAAAGTAATTCGCTGAACAACATCTTTTCAACATTTTGTGCTTATAATATTAGTTATGTTCATTTTTCATTTGGTGTTTTTTCTATGAAAAGTCAAGCAATTTTTGTAATTTCTTTAAGTTAACGGCAGGGTTTTGGTTCTTCTATATGCTATGTGTGCTATATGTGCAATACAATTGAATAACCGATCTATTTATTGTGCATTTTATATAGTTGCTGCAAGCTTAAACAAAATTTTTCATACAGCTTAACAAATTCATTTAACAATCCAAAACATTTAGCACCAAAGTGATTTAAACACGCCAAATAATAATATAATAATATTAGTTCATTTTTTGTTTCATTTTTGCACAGTTTTTGAAATTTGGACATTATAGAAAAACTATGCTAATTTGCAGCAACTCTTTCAATTTACAATTAATAGCTGCATTTAATGAAATTACATTCTATACAAATACTTTGGTTTAAACTATATAACGTGCATTATAAAACGCTAATACATCGCAATTGAATTTTCTCAAAAAATTAAATACAATTAAATTAATCATTGAATTTAATTGAACAAATATTTCAGCACTTAGCAATAAAATCACAAAAAAATTAAATATACTATACATATATATATATAAAGCCTAAAAATATGCATAAGTCATAATATCTTAAACTAGCTAATTCTTTTCTTTTTTCTTTCAATTTTTTTTAATTTTTATTTTATTTTGTTGTTTTTCTTGCAAAAATATTGATCTCAGCTATCAGTTAATTGTTTCAGGTTGCTGTTTGCTATCAAAACTAGTTGCTAATACTAAGCAGTTGCCTAAAATATTATGCTGATGACCATTTGCGGGCGTTACAAATCTCATTCTCAATTTTTATAAATGTTACTTAATTCGATTGCGAGTTAATAGTTAGGAAACTGCTGCGTCTGTCGAAGAAAATGCTTTGTGGCAATTGGGCAACTGAAACGCTGCCCACCTGGCCCCGACCGGCTGCCTACGTGGTGTAGGTGCGTATAACATCGCGTATGACGGCGCGACACAGCGGACACTGACCGCCGCCCACGCCCCGCCACTGCTCGATGGCACAGTCGTAGCACATGCACATATGTCCGCACATATAGAGCACCGAATCGATGGGGTTCTCATAGCAGATGGTGCACTCCGCACTGGAGTCGGTGCTCTGCTGATCGCTGAGGCTGTCCTTCCACTTGCTGCCATTCAGCGTGTTGTTGCTTTGTGCGACGGGCTGCAAGGGAACGGAGAAAGGAGAGAAACAATCAGTATTTTGTATTGTGTATTGGGCTATCTAAATGTGTTATCAATAGAACTGGGTAAAACAGTTTGGTAACTTTGAAAAACCCTATGGCCAACAGATTTGCCTGATTTTTTGTTGTGTCCAACTCATTTTGTCTTATTTTTGAGTCGAAGACACGTAAAAACGAGGTCAAATAATAAATAAACTCATAAGTAGTATTCTCTAGTTTGTAGAAAACTAAACTCAAAAAAACAATCGCCCTTTAATTTAGAATATCGCCCTAAAATGAAAACCACACTAAAAACAAGAAATATTTTCTATTTTATAGAAATAATTTCTAAAGTTAAGCAATCTATTTCTTAAAAGTAGAAAGACGACAATCATAAAAACATAATTTTTCAGAAATAATTTCTATTTTTAAGAAATATATTTCTTAATTTTAGAAATTCAAACTCTAATATTTAGAATTTTTCTCTGCTCTCAAATTTTGAAATTATGACCTAAGTTTTTACAAAAACAAACCATGTTATTGAGAAAATCAACTTTCCAAAAAATAAGGCGAGCTGCCCTTGGCTTCAAAAGTTTGGCGATTTTCTTCAATCGAATGCATTTTACTCCCTGTACACATAAAATTGTGTTTTTCTGGCTCATATCATGAAATATAGAGAGTAAATAGGGTACTTAGTTTTTTTTTTGGTATTATCAGATTGCTCAAACTATAAATTTAAGCTTGAAGACGAAGCAGAAATCAGTTAAATTAAGGAAATTTCGAACATTGAAAGCTCTCAGGAAGTTTTTTACTCCCTGTATCCGTAGGGGCATTATTATATTTAGAAATATACGCATGAAGATGAAGCACTAAATTGAAATACTAAATTCCAGAGAGGGTTTTGAAATGCTTAAACATTTCTTTAACAGGCAAACTCACCTCAATATATTGCTGATTGCTGGTGGTGCTGATCAATGTGCCGCTGGAGCAGGCGCCGGCCAAAATGCCGCTGCTGCTTACCGTGGCGGTTGTTGTGGTCGGACCTTGTCGACCAGTCAGCTGGCCATTGAGATCATGCGAGCTGTTGGCAGGTGGCAGATTCACAACCAGCACTGTGCCGCCGCCATTTGGTTGAATTTGCAGAATGTCACCGTTGGAGGGCATGCTGATCATGCGGCTGCCATTGACGCCAGCTGAGGCCAATGTGCTGTGGGATTGGGTGACATTCAGTTGCATTTTGGGTGCGCCCAGCAGCTGTGCGGCATTCAGGCTGTTCAGCGAGTCGGCCAGTGGCAGCATGCGTGAGCTGGAGGCAGTTGTGGCAGCGGCGGCAGCAGCAGCGGTGATTTGCGGCTGCGAGGGATATGCCACCATATTGGGCAGCTGCTGGCGGAACATGCGCAACGATTGCGTCGAACCGTAGACATCCAGGAAGGCCCACAGCTGCAGCGATTGATCCACATGCATGACAACCACAGCCGGACCATTGTTCTTGCTGATGCTCACCTCGCCATTGGGGGCCACAAAGAAGGCAATCTCATCGCCACGTTGCGGCGCTGCCGCAATATCCTTGCTGACCACCCAATACTCGGGACGATCCAGCAGAAAGTCCGAATCATTGGGCAAATCGTTTGGCTGCAGCACCGCCGGATTGCACGAGGTCAGTCCCAGCGCCAAAGCGCCCACATACATCTGTTCCGTTTTGAGCACCTGGACGATTAACTTCTCGCCAATGCGTATGGGACGCGCGGTAAATACATAGCCCTGGCAGAAGTCCGATTCGGTGCGTGAGGCTATAAAGCGATCGTGGGAGAGCCGCACATTGCGTCCCTTGGTGATGTGAAAGGGCACGGGTATCAGACGTCCATTGGCATTGTAGCGCAGTGGTGGCAATCCATTCGCCAGATCGTGCTCCACAATGCCAGCGGCTGCGCCGGCGCTGGCCAAATGGAGCGACTGCAGCGATGGCATCACATGACGCTCCAAATCATGTTCCACAACGGCGCCGCCAGGCAGCGAGCGTCGCGATTGCTGCAGCGGATGATGCGCTGACAGTTGCTGCGCCTGCTGCTGCTGTTGGGGCAGCTGCTGTTGTGCCAATTGATGTGGCAACTGTTGCTGCTGCTGCTGCTGCTGTTGCTGGTACATGTAAATGCGTGCATCCAGGAACTCAATGCCCGTGCAATTGCCATAGATGTCAATCACAGTCCAGAGCAAGCCGCGCGTATCAATGCCTGAGAGTATGACGCCCTTCTCCTCATGGTTAATGCCATAGATGACATCGCCAGCGTTGTTCACATAGTAATACAATATGTTATCCTTGTCGCAGTATTGTTCGTGCAGGGCCTTGGCCCAGAAACCGGGACGATTGGTCAGATCGGGGCAGGCGTATTTGGGCAATGAGCCCTCCAGCGATGCGGGATCGTTGCTGGTGAAACCGAAGCGTATGCCGCCGTTCCAGTTGTTCGAGATCTCGGCGAACTTAACGCAAATGCGCTCATTGATGCGCACCGGACGCGCCGAGAAGGTGATCGCCCGACAGAAACTCTCAAAGCGACGCGCCAGTGTTCCATCCCGTGAGATCCGTATATTGTCGCCATGCACGGTATGAAATTGCAATGGCGGCAGATTGTTTGGCCCCGGACAGGAGGAGGGTGAACGGCGAACTGTAAGTACAAAAAAACACAGATGAGTAAATTTCACTTAATAATGTTACTGAATTAGAAAGAGCTTTAAGAAATCACATAGTCTCAGAGGAATACATCACTAAAGCAAGAGGTGCATAGTTTTTTTTTCATCCTTAAGCTTTAGTCAATACAATCTATCCAGCTTTAAGCTTTCATGTGCTTTCCAAGCTCTGAAAACGTTTGTCATGTGCTTTCAAAGCTGTTTTCTTAAATGATTGTAACAGCTTTAAGAAACAAATTCAAATAGGAAAATACGATTAAAAGAGTGAAAACTAAGGAGTATCCATAGCATATCTCATTCAGTAACGACATCTACGAAAAATTTTGAGGATGTTGTTGAAATTTGTAGCTTAGCCCTTAGCAATTTGGTTATATCTTCCAATATCTTTCTTTGGAACGGATTGCACTTAAGGCTTGAGATCTTCTGGGAATTATGTGAGCAACAGCTGCAATACACGCTCCATATCGAACGCCTGTTGATCAATTTGTCGAGTTTGTCAAGCCATTTGGAGTGTTCATTAAATCGAAAAGAGAGTTCAATAATCTGGCCATCAAAGTCACGTGCTGCCCCCAAAAGTTACTTGTACTTTAGGGGTTCTTCAGCCACAAGGGGTTAATGCCTTCCTTGGCTTGGCTTGGCTTCTGTTATAAGCGTGGTAATTTGAGAGCTAGCACATGGGCTAGAAATCTATCGGTTCGGTTCGGTTCGTTGGATTTCTCGAGTGTGTGCAGTCAAATGTGAATGTTTGGCTACCTGTTTAAAAATACTGAAAAAAATTTATTTTCTTTAGCTGTGTGTAACTCAATACTTTCACGCTGTGTTTCTCTGGAATGTAGCCTCAATTTGTAACTGTTGTTCAGTTTTTGCTTTAAAGGCAATATCACACTATCTCATATACTATTCGTGCAATATTGCGCTATTTCAGTATTTTAGATATCATCAAGTTCGACTTTGAACCATTTTCTAAAGCGACATTAATTGATATAGATCCTTTGTGCAGTGTTAAACAGTGTTGTACAGCATTTTTCTAAAACTTCACAGTGTTGTAAACACAAATTATTGCGCACTAGATTGAACGCAAACTAATATTGTTGCAGGTGTGCGTGAGAATCTTGTTGGAAGATGTTGCACGTAAATATTAGATAGTGTGAATTTCTTAAGAGCAACTCAATGCTCAAACACTTAAATTGTATAACTTTAATAGTTATTACAATAATTATTGCGAGCCCTTGAAATGAACGGCAGCTGGCTGACAATTATGTGGCAGCAAGCAACCTTAACTGGGCTACGTTAATGATTAGCAAAGGTTTCTGGTCCGGAGACAGGTTTGTGGCTTTGGGGCATATGGAATGCGGCGGCATGCCAACAGTTGCAAAATATGCCAAGAGCAGGCGAAAGGATCAAACAGAAACGGCGACAGCAGGCTGATGGGACGGAGGGACGGATAGACAGACACGAGTTGATTACCATGTTGATATGCGGCGCGTGGCAGCGTTTTGAGCATCGCACACAGCACACACACAACAGGCGGTCGAACGTCTTCGAGGATCTGTTTTCTCAATATATTTGCTCAGGCGGCATGTGGCAGCTGCCCGTGCCCCTTGCCAAGGCGTTGCCTTTTGAGGCAGCCACGCAGCCAGCAGCTGCACCCGAGAGACAGGTAAAACAACCCTTAGAGCTAAGGGTAGCAACGATCGAACAGGGGTTGCTAACAAAGCCAAAATGCAGGGAGAATACAAACCAAAAAAAAAGTATATACAAAAAGCGGCAGATGTTCAAATTTCGAATAGCGTTTAAAAGAAAATTGGAACTGAGATAGACGACGATATACAATATATACACAAGGCAAAGTGTCTTACAGTTGCAAGACTTTTGAGGGTTGAAATTCGATGCGTTCGTTGCCCCAGACTGAGACAGCTAGCTAGAAAAGTGATTGTGGGAGAAAGAGTGAGAGCTGCATATAAAAATCTGTGGCTGCAATTCAAGAACCAAAGCAGCTCATATGCTAAGTGCGCTTCCGGCCCATCCAGGAAGTCTGGGCCAAAAGGAAGCGGAGCAGCAGCAGCAGCAACAGCAGCTCAGCTTCCGGTTGCTATCCAATAGAGAGCAGCCTGATGATCGACTCTAAAAGAGATATCCCAGCTATACTAGCTGGTCAGCTATTTTGTGGCCTGTAGAATGCCACAAGGCATCAATATTTATGAAATGCCCGCAACGAGGAAGTCGGAAATCACGTTTTTCGCGGCTCCACTTCTTATTTCTTCTGCTGTCGTACGTGTATTGGGCTTATTAGCTGCAGGATGTTGCCTCCAGGCGACGCCTACTTTTTCTCCAGTTGTCCAGACACCGACACAGACAATAGTCCAGACGTCGTCGACGTTGTTGTCTTTGGTCGTGCTCAATGAATTACAGAAGCCATCAACATGAACGAAATACTCGTAATACTTATCATGCGTGTGTTTTCTCAACGCTTAAATCAAACGGTTAACGCGCTACGCGACGTTCATTTCAATTAGCTCAAGAGTCGGAACATGGCCAATTAATTAGCTGGACAAAAGCGGGTTAATACACAATAGGCTCAGTTCAAATGGGCCTCAATTCAATTAAGCTGGGGTTGATTAGCAGGGCCGGATGAAGGATGATCATTGATGATCGCAGGGTGCAATTTCAATTAAGAAAATACTATATACATATATAATTTCTTCTAGCTGATCTGTCGAAGTAATATAGTACAGATTGTTATGTTGAAGAGCATTAACTAACATTTCTATATACACTCTGTTGCATTACATATCCCTGCTGTAACTAACTGGCTTTATTAAGAATTAAGGATGATCATTGATGATCGCAGGGTGCAATTTCAATTAGGAATACATTTCTTCTAACTGATCTGTCGAAGTAACTAGCAGTTACTTAGATTTCAATATACACTATGTTAAATTACTTAAGTACATATCCCAGCTGTAACTAACAGTGGCTTAATTAACATTAACAGCGTCACTTTAACATCCCCATTCGCATATTTATGTTAATTTCAATTAGCTCGTTACTATCATGATCAGTTATTATCTTTGTTATACACAAATTGGCCAATCTATTCAACCACTGCAATCGTTCTTCGACTGCACAAGTTCAGGCTATGCAGATGGAGATGGAGATGGAGAGTTCACGCTTTTTGGAGTTCGCCGACAAAGTTACCAATCGCGTTACCAACATCGACATCTTCAAAATTGCTAAACGTGTCCGAGGAACCGCTGAACCGAACTGAAAACGAAAAAAACGATCTGCCAAACGATCGCAGGCAAATTTTCGTACTTTTGGTTAAAGGAAAAACCTGATTTACCGTTTGCTGCTGAGACGCGTCGCAAACATTTCCCACGCTGGCCGTGAGCAAAAAACCAAAAATAACAAATACAAAAACAAAAAAATCAAATACAACCAACCAGTAAAACAAAAAAAATTCCCACGACTCCAAATTTGTATATATAGAGATATATATAGTAGATGCTAGCTTTTTTCGGTCGAAAAAAAACCTGTAACAAGTTACAATAATTGCAATTGCAACAACAACAACAACAACAGCAGCAGCGATGGGGCAGCTGCCTCTGCCACGGTTGCGGGTGGAAAAAATGTGAAAATCATGCAGGTGTCATAAAAATGGCTGAAGTAGCAATCAAATTGCCCAGTTGGGCCATTGTTAAGAGCTCGATGTAACAAGCTAACGATGAAGATGACTGCGATTGTAAATTGATCGTTAGAAATCATTTGGAGCTGTCTAGCGATCATTAAGATGAAAACTGAACAAAGCACATTAAGTCAAGAGCTTTTACAACAAATCATTAAAATATAGAAATACAACGTTGAGTTGAGAGCTTTTAAGAAGTTGCTGAAAAGCATCTGGATTGTTCAGCAGAACTAATCGCTAACTGATTTCCGCTACTTATTGTCTATTTTGATTGCAATCTGTGAAATTTAGTAATTACATTGATTTAATTACTATTTTTTATTATTTGTTACGATGTTGTTACTTTGTGTTATTGTTTTAATTAGATTTTAAGTTTACTAAGCGTAGGAAATTGACTCAAAGTTGTTTTAAACATTTATATGTTCAATTCATTTATTATAGGCTTTGAATTGTTGCAAAAGTATAGTGCTTAAGTCAGCGGACTGAAATCAGCTGTAAATAAAGCAAGCAAAGCTTTGAAGCCTACAAATTAGTCAGCGGTCAGCGGTCAGCAAGTCAGCGATTAGTTGTGCTGAATGACCTGATGTGTTCAACACATCAAACTAAACTTGCATTGAGTAAATATTTATAAATATTATTATATTAAAGGTGTTTCTTGATTAACATTATTTATTAGCTGCTGATTGGCGCCATTGTGAGCAATTAATTAACATATATTAGCGCCGATCTGTGGCGTTGGCAAGAAATTGGCATACATATGTATAAATCTACAGCAATATTCATTGTGCAAGTTTTATGGCGGTGAGAATTGGCTGACAAGTGCAGGCGGCAACTCTACAAGCGGCGGCCAGACAAGTCTGCCCACAAATTGAGTTATGCACTGCCCACGCAATATTTATGTTTTTTTCTTCTTCTCTTTTTGTTTGATTTTTCCAACTAATTTCCCTGCTAATAAAATATGTGTAGGTTTGGTGTTTAAAATTAGAGTTATGCATGTGGGCTTTTCGTTGAACAAGCCTAAAGGTTGGGGCTTAAAAGCTCGAGCTTCAATCGAAAGCAACAGCCAGAGTTGCCACCCACTCAACTCATTTTGGCTGATCTGTCAATTGACCGCAGTGGCAACGTGGGCTGACCAATTGATACACTTTGTAATCGATCTACATACGATAGGCACGCCGTCTCTTTAATTGTCAAGCATTTCCGGCATAATTAAGAGGCCTTCACGTTAATTGTTGCCACACGTTCGACTCGTGCACGTGGGCAACAATGGCAATGTTAGACGGCACGTGACCTATAACCTCAGCACGGTGCGTAGGCCAGCAGCTGACGTCAATCACAAATTTGGACTTTCCATTCGGAGAGAGCACAAGGCTGTTGTCTGCGTTTGTTGCAACTTGTTGCTGCACTCAAAACCGCTTCCGCTCGGCGGCAGCGGAAGCCACAAAACCGTCATCCAATTACACATACTCATACTCGCACTCCCAATCATACTCATACCCCCAATCATACTCTCACTCATACTTATACTCTCACGGTGTCCGACACTCTCGCGCCCGCCGCTCAACTCGTTTGACACAATGCAAGTTTAGAAGCAGTTAGCTAAACGAGTAAAAGCACAAAGGCACAGCAATAATAAAAAACAACAACAAACGAGTAAGAACAAGCTCCAGACTGCTATATACTTTGTTCCCTGACGTGGGCTCAATAATAACATTGTAATCTTTCAAAAGAGATCATCATTCTACTTTGGTTCAATCCAATACCCAATTTGGGAGTGCAAATATTTGTTGTTCAAATATTTTCAGGAGGTCATCAGTAGGATAAATATTGTACATTTGGCTGACTTTCAGGGGTGACCATTTGTATGGCAAAATTAATATTATTCCAATCTTTCAAGGAGGTCATCAGTAGCTCTTATACTAAATTTTATAGTCACACCTCTTATATTCTTGCATTCAAACCGAGAGTACTCTTTCTCCATTTGGCAACAGAGTATAATGAAAGAAATGGGCATAGAGCGCGCAAATACAGTAAATGTAATATAAAAAATAATTGCACAACAAAAAGCCGACGATGGTCGAGTGCCGACGAGAGGTCAAAACTATTGAATGTTGTTGTTGTTTAGTGCCTGCTGCTTCTGTCGTACAATGCTCTTTTTTTACGCGATTAAGCGAAATCTGATGACACTGCCACGGATGCATTACAAGTTATGTGTGTGATGCGCCAAAGAAGTAACAAAATGATGGTATTGTTTAAGCGTGACTGAAAAATGCAAGCTAAAAAAAGAGTTACTTTTTATTTTTAGTTAATGGTAGACTAAATTATGCTTGTACTCTTACAAATATAAACAGGAAATTATGTTCCGATGATCGGAAATCAGTATAAGACGTTCCTGAACATAAGATCTTTGTGTTTTCCCTTTTCTAGTGTCAAACAAAACTATTATTTTTTCCAATTATAAGTTTTATGCCACGTATTTGTTTAGGTTATTTATTTGTAAATAGTATAACTCTCACTTAATTAGCTGTAACGTCCGTAACGTCCGCAACGGTCGAAAGTTAAGTGATTTGGTATAAAGAAATTATTATTTGGAGTCCTTGATGTCAGTTTCAATATTATCAAATTTTAATTTTTCAATTTAATGCTATGTGATTAATGGGATTGAAAAAATAAGCGTTTAAAAGAATGGAATAATTGTGAATTGCTGGATTGATTAAATTTCAAAAATTACATGCTTCAACGAGTTTAGGATAATCATGATCTCTACGTTAAAGAAGTCAACAGGTAAAAGTTGATACACAAATTTCATCAAGTCACCAAACCAACTGCTAATGTGATGCCCTAACAGTTACATTTGCTTACACAGTTTGAATTACTGAAATTATACAACACTGGTAGTGGGGTGGAAGCCCTTGAAGCGCTCACCTAATAATATTGATCGCACCTCTGGGTTCAATGACTTCAGAGTCACAATATTGTCTCATCTATCAATAAACATATTTTCAGAGTTTCCACACACACACACACACATACACAATATTGTAGATACTTGTCGTCCTCATATAATTAGCTGCCGCGAGGGTGGCCAAATCAAATTTACATGGTTATTTTTACAAGTCCCGCTGTTTATGGCTATGTCTGCGGAAGAGGGTGGGAGGGGTCTGATAGAGAAGCGCTGGCGCTGAAGCATGCGACCCCAGCCAAGAAGAACGGAGCGTTGTTGAGCTCAAAATAGCAAGCGGAGCTGCATAAGTATATACATACATACGTAAACCGATTCAAATGAGAAGACAAGTATATGTATGTACATATGTATGTATGTATAGCTTACATGAAACATAACATAAACTATACATACTGCATGCTTATAAATAAAGATAATATGGCGACTTGGCCTTCTTCCGTTTTGTTTTCTTGTAGACAAAGTTGTTCATCGAAGCGTTGCAATTGTTGCTATGTATTATGAAAGGGCCAGAGAAGAGTTACTTACACACACAAATACATATAGATATGTACGTATGTATTGCATTTCCTCACACTGTTAGCATGTGAGAAACGAGAGAAGCCGGCGCACTTGACTGCACAGTGCACCCCTCTTCTGCTCACCACAATCCATTCTTCATCAACTGCCCCACCTCTTCGCCTCTTTTGTGCAATTAAATCACTCAAGCGTTGAGCGGTGCGCTTGAGCTGAATTACACTCATAGACAACATTATGAGTAGAAGAAGAAAGTAGAAGAGCTCGCGCATAATAGCATCGGGGCATCTGAAGAGCTTGCACATCATTATAACATTATTACAATGCACTTCAAAAGATAATTCAAGTGCCTGCCCCGCCACTGTTGCATGTTATTGTTTATTGTTTATCACGTTCATATTTAATTGCGTTTATGCTATGGAATTTATGATACCTTAATCTTTGCAAATTTAAAGAATTTCGCGTGAGGTTTTTTGGGTTTGAGAGATATGGTATTCCCACTCAAGAAGTTCCATGTTCCATAAAATACAGTTGAGAAGTGAGCATACATCTAGCTACTACATATTATATATTAACTATAGATACTTAAGCCTTCCCAAATTCGCATTTTTTTGTTCTCCTAATTGGCATACTATTCCCCGAAGCTTGTCAATACCTCCAAATTGAATCAGCTTATAATCGGTATCATGTAAATTTTGCAGACATATTTCGACAAGCGTTTGACACTATACTTTTATGCATAATTATGCATAATATCATAGCTACGAACAGCTGCGAAAAATCTAGTTTACCCTAAGAAAAAATAGGTGCACAAGTATTAATGAATAGCCAAGCTATATTTTAATGCTAACGCAGCGCCAAGAGGCCGCCAAAACTTGACAGAGAACAAGAACACAAAAAATAAACACCGAAATAAAACCCGATCGATGAACAGCTGAATTTAGACTTGGTTGGGTTGGATAGACCCGTAGGTAGAAACGATTCCAGCGTTGATTTATCGGCTCAGACGCACCTCCCCGACCAGGCGTATATAATTGCCCTGAGATGCCTTTTGGGCTCGGGGCAAGTTTACCAATACCAATGCGTGAGTTAATTGCCTAGAGCCTAGAGGCAGCTGCTTGGCCCCGACCCGCATCTTGGCCTTACCTGTTGCTACCTGGCGGCCTTTTGTTTTACAGCTGTTATTGCGACACCCAAGTCGCAACAAGGCACTGCGTTTTATCTGGTATATCTATGGGGAATAGTACTATTATCTATTCGCCTCCTCGCCTTGCATGTGCTCGGCTGTCAACTTGGTTCACTAACTGATAAACATGGAGAAAAACATGAAACCCATGTGGGTCAATATGATAAAAATGATATAAGACTGCAAAAGTTCATACAAACAAATGCCAGAAATGTGTCTTATAAAATTAGAAGAGATGGGCTTTTTAGGATACTCTGAAAAGCTTTCTTAGTGGAAATATCATTCCAGGCTTCAAGCTTATTTCTTCGTGCAAAAAAGATACATATGTAAGTATGTATGCATGTATGTATGTAGAATGTATGTGTATGTGCTTATTGGGTTATCGTAGTTTTGCAGTCTCAGAAATTGCGATAGTTATTTGCACTACATTCTTATCAAAAATAAGTAAGAGCTGACGCTATCTGCTTGACCGCAAATAAATATAAAATATCAATGTTTATAAGTACGCTGGCTAGAAGCTTTGAAAAATGACGCACCAGGAACGGCGCTCGTGAGCTCATAGGCAAACAACAAACCATCATAAAGTACAGCTGAAAGTTTTGCGGTTTTTTATTTATCGCACATACAATATACATATATACAACATATATATGTACATATATATTTATATATCTGCATGAGGGCGTTTTGAGAATTGTTGTTCGTGTCGTTTGTTTGCGATGAGCAAATATTTGTCCGAGCGTAACAATTGAAAGAAAGAGAGTCTAGAAAATTGAAGCCCGCACAATGCATTTGAAATTTGAGAGAAGTTGGCAGCGCCGGCTCCCTCCAATAAGTAAACCGTGAGAAGCTCAAGTAAAAGCAGATAAACTTTAGCCAGCCAAAGCCAAAGCGACGTCTGCATGCCAACAGGCAACAGCAGCAAACAGGCACAGAAGACACGACAACAACAAAGCGTAATAGAAAAAAAACACAATACACAATTCAGGTAACAACAAAGCAACAACAACATTAAACATAAAACATAAGCAAAAGCAGCTGATTCCAGGCAACAATAACAAAAACAAAGTAATTTCATTGATTACCGATACGCAGCGCAAATGCCGCACGTTCAAAACGAAATGGAATGGAAGTGGGGAGGACGGGAAGCCAAAACGCAGTGCTCAACTTCAGTTAAGCTCCCCTAACCCCTCCACACACACACACACACTCCAATAATCGCTGCCTCTTGAAGCTTGTCTTCTGCCTATTTCTTTGTTGCTTTGCTTTGCTTTGCCCAGTTGCCGACGGCGGCAACGGCGCTTCGCGTACAAATCCAACAACTACTAACTGCTGAATGGGGCATTTGGCCAGACTGGATGGGCTTGTCGCGGGAGGGGGTGTAGACTGTGGCAAGCAGTAATGTATGCGTCATTGGTTTGGGGCTTGGTAAAGTTTTTCAGTCTTTTTTGTCTTACCTACTTCGTAGAATAAGAGCGTAGAGACGCAGACAGAGGGAGAGAGAGCAGTAGAGGGAGTGAGCATACCAAGCGAGGCTTTTCCAGCTGCATGCAATCAAAACAAAAATCCAAGGCTTCCAACATGGAACGCTGTAATCATTATGATAAACATAATCGCTCGTGTTGTGTCTGGAAGATATTGTGTGTTTGTATTCTGAAGTAAATAATCTTTGCGGTTTGGTTCATTTGTAGCTTCTTATGAACTTTTTGGTATTTGCAATTTTTTATTATATTTTTTTGGTATCCAGAGATCAACGAAAAAGTTCAGCGGTCACTTCCGGTGATTTTGTTGTTGGTTTTAAAGAATTCTTTTAAGTTCGTGGAAAGAGCTTGACTTGAAAAGGTTAAAGCTGTTTGGATTGATCAAATAAATAGGATAGGATAGGATACGTTGAATGATAAATACGCTGCCTATGCAAAGCATCTTAATTGAAATATTATTTTATTTCAAATTTTGGGAGAAAAAAGAAAGATTGTTTAGATTCTAGTGTTATAGTGGCTCTTTTTAAAAAAGGGAAGGTAAATTGATCATCTTAAGTTATTTGCTAAATTATAGTATTTATCAAAATATTTATAAAATGAATCAGGGAAATTAGCTAAGCTCCCTTTTGGCAGAGAAAAAGTTTTAGAATGAGTAAATTTTGGGAGGTGGAAAATCGAAAGATTGTTTAGATTCCACTGTTATGGGAGCACTTTTAAAAACGGGAGGCAAAATTATCTTCTTATTTTATAGTATTTATCAAAATTCTGTAAAATTAGGAATCAGGAAAAATTAGTTAAGCCTCCCTTTCATCCCTTTTCCCTAGCAAAAGTGTAGCTGGAAGCCAACTTTAATAGTTTTTCTAAATTAATTTTTACCACATGCGAACTGCTTTTGTTTAAACAATCTCAAGGGTTTTTTTTTTGCTTTGCTTTGCGGCTGATCTTTAATTTCTAGGCGAAAAACGCTAATGTATTCATTTGCTTCATTTGCTGCTGTTTGAGGCCTTAATGTGTTTATTTATCTTTGCCGCATTAATTAACAGCACACACAGAAACAGAGAGAGAGGGAGGGAGAAGGAGAACTGAATGAATGAGGAACGAGCGTAGGTTAATATTATGTGGGAATTATTTTAAAGAAATGCAAAATGAATTCAAGTAGCTTTTGCATAAATTGTACAATTTTCGCACGATGTAATTACAATTACAAAGGAATTTATTCATTATTATTATTGTTGTTGTTGTTGTACTAACCGAGTCCAAAGCGTTTCTTGATCTTCTTCAGCAAATGCATTTTCTTTTTACTGGACATTTTGTCCTTGGGACTCATCAGGAGCTCGCTGTTCTCCAAGGCCAGGACATGGGCAGCGGCCGCTGCTGCAGCTGCCGCAGCAGCATTGTGATGATTGTGATGATGTTGTTGCAGGGCATGGCTGGATTGTTGCATGTAGTTGGCTGGTATATCCGATAGACCCATTTTATTGCTCCAAGAACTGATTTCAAAAACTAACTGACAAACGGAATCGCTTCACTAAAGCGAAATTCAAATAATTTACAACGCGCCTGCAATTTTTGGCATAAAAAGAGTTTGTCTAAACATTGGATGGTTAAAACATTTTGGTATTTTGTATGTGTTATATTTTCTTCTTTTTTTGTTTGCGGTACAAACAACGCGAACGAGAACAACAACGACGAAGAGACGAACGAACGTACGAGCGAGCTGCGAACCAAACAGTTCGACGGTAATTTTATAACTGAAACTTCTTTGCAGCGGCAACAGCAAAGAAAAACGCTCAACTGACAGCGCCAGCGCCAGCAGGCTGAGCGGTGGTGTGCTCGTGACACGAGCACGCACGAGCGTGCATCGTATCGCGTTGCATGTCGTACATGACGTTCGTTGAGCCTCAAATTCGAATACGACAAGCGCACATCTCTAGCTGAGAGGATATCCAAAAGAAAGAGAGAGAGAGCGAGCGCTTTGTCAGCCAGCAGGGCAGCAACACCAACGCAGCAGTTCTTGCAGCTGTTTCTTATTTACTATGGTTTCGCTTTTGTGCCTGCTTTTCGCGTGTAGTGAGCCTCCCTTATAATTTCTCAATGTTGTTGGTGTTGTTGTTGCCTGATCATTGTGCACCTTGATCGCCGCTTGCTCTTCTTGCTTTTGGCTGTTCTAGGCCAGGTTTGATAGCCGCCTGCATTTTGTCCAAGCTGCTGCTGCTCTCTGCGCTGGGGCTCTGCTAACTGTTCAGCAGTTCAGCTAAGTTCAAGAAATTTTTTTATTTGGCGGCACCATGGGGCGATAGACCTTATATCTTAGCTGCCTGAAGTTAAGTGTTAATACGCGAAAATTTACTGGGAAAGTATGTAAATTGTTTAATAGTTGTTGCGCTATGAACTCGCTTGAGTTCATGTGGGGAAAGTTGGCCAGTCCGATATTCTTATAAACTTTAGACATTAGGATCAACCCTTTTCTGAAGAAGTGACATGAAACACACAAATTAAAACCAGGCACAACATATTTTTGAACTCATAGCCCTGTAACCCTAATTAGACATTTCAAATTTAGTTTTAAGTAGATCCATACTTATTTTATTTTTATTTTTTTAATTATACTCTTTGATTTCATGATTGCAGGAGCGTTTTTTCGCTCTATTGGTTTCAGAATTTGGTCTAAATCGCATTTTATGCTTGGTTTGTCAACTAAATATTGATTCATAAATATATATGTACATTTATACATAGGAACAAGGTATTATATTTAAAAACCCTCCACTGTCCATCACATTTTGTTACTTGTAATATCGGATAAGCCCCTGGGAGCTTATTAAAATGTAATTCAAAACCCCCTTATAGACTCCACCTCGTATAGACTCCATCAGTTTCAATATTGCATTGATTTCGCCATATTTCGCAATGCTGCCATTTATTACAGTCCATTTCAACGGGGAATTTTTATTCTCCACTTGATTCTATGACCACTAATGATAAACCCCCGCAATAACTGAATCTTAGGACATTAAAAAACGTTTTCTGTAAATGTTCTTATCATAACATTTGTCTAAATGTGCACATAGTTAATTGGTTCGGCATATGCCATAAATTGCTTTTATAATACTATAGATAAACATACTACCTCAAGTGATGATTCATGAAACACTAGAGAACTTTCAGACTTAATGTCGCAAAATTGCATGTACATATATAGCTAATCAACTTTTGCATTCAATATCTGAGATCATCAAAGTTGTAATAGGCAATACCATATAGTTTGGCATTTTCATTAAATGCTTGCTTAGGACAATTTTCTACAGATATTGATTTAAATAGCCATGCTGTGGTACGGTTAGAATCTATAGAACTGGATGGTCTGCATGGTACTGTGAAATCTGTGTGACATCTGAAGACAATAGAACCTTGAACTCAAAGGCCACAATTGTCAAGCCAAAGACAAATGGCAATAGAAGATGTCGAGCCAGAGCCAGAGCCAGAGCCAGAAGAAGGTAAGGAACCTTATCCAACCAGCAGATGTTTCCAATGTTCGTGGGAGAGAAAACACTAAGGAGGGACTTTTTGCAATGGGGACACACACATGCATATGCGCAAAAAAAAATAAAAATCTAAATTTAAACATAAACATAAACTACTTTAAATGCTGCAAAAGCAAACAGAGGCAAGAAAAAGAATTATCTCCCCCGGGCAGAGGGTGACAGCTGCGTTTGGGGCGCCCCTTTTTGGGATCTGGCAAAATTTGAATGTACTCGCATACAAATATACATATGTATGTACAATATATAAATATAAAGTATGGTTGGGTCTTATCAGCGGCCCTGGCATGCAGACAACTGGCGCACGTCCGCCACGTGTTTCTCTATCCTAAACTATCCAGTTGCCGGAGCCCAATTCTTCTGCTATGCATATTGGGCATAAAGGATATAAAGGTACAACAACAACAAAATTTACACCTGGAATTGGCGAGCAAACAAACAAATGACGAGGACACTGAGAAAACCAGGCAATGGGCAATAACTGAAAACCCTTTCAGCCTGAAATGCAACCACAGATGCGACGATATACACGTTTTTAAAGGGTAGGTTTCGATTTTGCACTACTTCAATGCATTGCCTCGCTGTGGTTCCTGTTTCGCCAACGTCCTTTTTAGTTTTATTTTCGTTTTTTTGGCAAGGATCAGCGACAGCAGCTGTATTTCCTCACATTTAGACGGACGCGCGCCTGCTGCCAGGATGCTGAATATGCATTTCCACTTTAATATCAAAATTTAAATGCTTTTTTGTCTGTCCGACTGGCTGGTTTGGTCGCCTGCTGGCCGCTGCCTGCTGATTCCTTCCGATCGGGCCATTACATCTGCTGTCACTATACAAGGAGCATCAAGGAGCAGACATCGTCTGGCGAAAGCAATTATTATCCTTCAGCCAGCGTCCACGCATCATAGAGGCAGACAGACAACAGTTGTCCCTTCAATAAAAGCCACAGGATCAAAGATCACGCAAATGTCCATAATGAGAGCTCTCCTTCAGTCTTATTAGGAATTGAGAACTTTACTGAAATAGAGTATGGTTCGAGGGATTTTCTTTACAATCACGAGCTGTGGCTGGATTCAAAAACTGAAATATATTTCCTCACCAATCAGCTCATCGACTCAAGAAGTATAATCTGCCTAAGAACTAGTTACTAAAACTTTGGTTAAACAATTTTTGGTTTTTATCAACTCATCCATATTTCATATTTAAATTCCAGTTTACACCATTTGTAATATCAATGTTGTGGTATCTTAAATACTGTTTTTATACCAATAACTAGATATTATTTCTTATCAAAATTTAACAATATTCAGCATGGGTAAATTATCATGCCTTAACCTTGAGTGACAAGTTGAAACTCGTGTCTGGCCAATATAAAAATAATTAACCAATTTGAAAATGAAATGGCATTTTAATCATTTTAGGGCAAAGCTAAATTAAATCAAATATCATAAGGAAATCAATTCTAATTGAATATTATGCGAAAGGGCTCAAGTGGGTATCAGATAAGAACAATATATATGCTATTTGGTTTTCAAATAAACTAATGAGAACTCAAATGATAAAATAAATAAATAAAAGTAAATTAATATGTGTATATACTATATTCTAATCGATGACAGCTGGAGAATAGAGCAGCTGCCCAAGATCTATCTACGAAAGATGATCAATAAAATTAATAGAACTGAAAAGTATTCCACAAACACAAACTGTAACAAATGCTCAAGAAATGCATTCTGTCTTGGGCATGTTTAATTAGAAAACGACATATGCAAACTGGCAACGAAGGATCAGGATTCACATATGACGTGCAGGAAAAGAGAAACAGAAAAGAGAGCTGAAAAACATTTGTAGATTGTATATAAATATAGAAAACTAATCCCGCAGACTTATGAAAGGAAAAATGCTGTAGGAAATTACGCAAGCACTTGAGAACGATAGCAGCAGGCATTTCTTGGCATGGTACAGTAGTATATACAAAATACATGGGAAACAATCTATATATAGGCGATCCTGGGTTCGGGATACCTGCGCTGTGGCAGTTGTGCAGCTCGCTGCAGGACGAAGCGAGGCAAGGAGAAACGAGGTGAGGGTGAAACCGATCAAAATCTAGACTTTTTGGGATGCACGCCACTTCCTTTCCATCCGCATCCGCATCCGCATACGCTAATCAAATATCAGGCGCGTCCTGCGCGTTTCCGAAATACCCGCCAATAACATCAACATATGTGAGAGCGGGTATGATTCAAGGAATCTTTCTTTATGGCCCGTTAGAAGCTGATCGCAAATGTTTGCATTTCAGCATTTTTCACATATTTCGCTGTTTTTCCCCGTGTGTAAATATTGGAAAAACTGCGACTGGCGCAGAGGTTCGCGCATTTGGCAAGTCATACTGAGAGAGCGAGTCCTGGTTGGTACTGGTGTGTTCGTCCTTTGTCGTGGCCATTGTTTCAGTCATGGTCACTTTCCTACCTACCTACGTAGGTCCTGGCAAATGTGCGCCCTGCATTTTCACTTATTGGGTTTTCCATTATCCTTCGTTGTCCTTTCGTGAGTTCTCTGTTTTCTATTCTTATGTTTCTCTTTTTTTGTAAGAAATCATTGCCATAAACTGTATAATTTATTGTCTACTACCCCAGCTGCATAGAAATCAGAAAGATATAGTACTGATTTGATGGCAGACAATTGAAACAGGTAACAGATAACTGTGCAGGATTCTTGCACCTGTAACTTACACACCCTTGCATAACGTCAAAGTTCGCGCCCATCTATTGATTAAATCCAGTTCTAAGCTGTTTTCATAGCCGTGTGAGAGTTTTTCACTCCTTCAGATCTTGACTTTTTGAAGATCTAAGCTGCTTAAAGATTTGATGTCCTTATAAAAGGAAGAGGCTGCCTGCGGGCATTGGCTGTAAAGGATAGCTTGCCTTATAGCGCAGGTGTTTTGTTAGAGGATTGTTAATTACGAATGTGTCTATGAAGAAATGATACATAAGCACCTCATTTCATTCAGATCAATGCTTAAATTTCTAAATCGTAATATACAATTATAGGTACTTAGTTGAACAGGTATTATGTTATAGCAGGGGAATGTGAGTTTCTTTGCGTTACGATTTGAAGGTTGCATCTTTGACTCTACAAAGATTATATATTAATAAATCTAGTCTGTAAAATAGTCTGCTTTTATGCAAATAAAGGGTCACGGTGTTTATGAAACTAAGAAAATATCTATCCTATCCTATATATTATTATAAACATATTGATTTTAATATAAAGCTGTCATAGACAAAAGAAATAAATAAGATCTTTAGTTTATTTAAACATAGTTGGAAGCTTTTAGCTTCAGGTACAACATTTACAAAATATATTTTGGAACTAAAATTTTAATAATAAATGTAACATTTCATATTTAGAAATAAGCATTTTATACATTAAAATATACCAAATATTCTAATTTGAATAGATAATAATAGTTACTGAATTGATAATGTTCTAGTTTTCAGTACATTCACTTAAAAACTAATCTTTTAAGCAAAGATGAAGTTCGATTTAAATGCAAGGCATAGCAAACAGCGTTTTGCAGTTCAAATTGTAACGTATTTGGAATGAGTACTTGTGAAAACTATCGACAGCACATGCGCCGGGTTAAAGTGTCATCACTAAGGCAAACAGCTGTTTCGGTGCGCGTGTATGGGAGGAAGGTCACAAACCTTATTGGAATGTGACAGCCTATTATTTCCAAATGTGCAAAGAGAATGACGACTCCTTTGAATATTTGACAAAATTGCAGCCTTTTTACTCTATTTAAAGCCAAATAACTGGCAGACTGATACATTCACCAGCTAGACTTAGATGCCGGCATAAACACATGTGCAAAGAATTGTATAAAATATTAATGCACAATGCAAACACTTAATTGCTGGCTTAACTTACCGATTTTACTCGCTGACTGGCCCATGATTACTGCACTTAGCGCACTTACAACATTCAATTATTTATCATATGCACATTTTGAGGCTTTCACCGACATTAGAATTTTCTTCACGTAGCTAAAGATGTAATGTTGATGTAGAATTCCACGAATTGATATTGACAATGTATTAAGGCGTTGTATAGCACATTATATGTGTGAATCACTTGCATAGGCTTCTAAACATTTTAGAAAAGATTTATTGTTTATTTCAGGCCATTTTATTTGGGGCTGGCTGGCTGCCGGCAGGCCAATTCGATACTATCCAGATGGCTGGGTCAAGCTATCGATATAGGTATCGATACATGCGACAGCTGGACGACTGTGCTGCCAACTTTTTCTTTCTTTTTGAACAGATCAGATTGTCGGAACGTTACCAAACATCCCCTATTGAGGACTCGACCAAGACTGTTCCCTTATCCGGTTCTTTTCAAAACATTCGAAATTGTAAGAGTGCAATATGAGCCATGTTTTAATAAATGTAAAAAACCTTTAACATTAACAACAACGACGTTATAATTCCATAGACATAGGCACATATCTTTTGTTTTTAATTAAAAATATATTATTATAAGTATTGAACAGTCCGGAAGCTATTGGTGAGTCCTGATAAGATATTTATGAAATCCAAACCATGTTTATACACACAAAATGACCGAGTAAAACAGGTATCATCTACCTCTGCCTTCCTTGTACATATTTCATGACAAGGTACCAATGTACTATAACAAATTCTAATCCAAAAGAAAAGAATTTATTCCCCTATCATTTAATTTTTCGTGTGTTCTTATTTGTGCGATATTTTTCTAATCGATAGTTGGCAGGATTGAGCGGCACTGAGTCTGGCAACACCCAGACCTAAGGCATCGAGTACTTTGGTCTGACAGCTTCGCTTTTGAAGAAGAAGAAAAATAATACGCGATGTGAGAAAGGAAAAAATTATGCTATATATAAAAAGCAGTTTTCAATTATTTTAAACTAGTTTTTAAGTGCTAAAAGTTGTTTAACATATTGTTACAATAATATAGATTATACAGGAAAGAAGAGCACGGTGAGGACTACAACTATTACGCCGTAAAACAAAAGCGACGCAAATATGGCGGATCCACTCAGTCTTTTGCGGCAATACAATATAAACAAAAAGGAGATACTTGAGCGTGAAAATCAAATCATATTCGGTGAATTCTCCTGGCCCAAAAGTGTTAAAACAAACTATCTCAAATATGGGTAAGTCAAAGTCACAATTCAATAGTTAAATGCAATAAATTGCCAACACACCTTTCGCAGGTCGGGCAAAAAGGGCGCTCCACGTGAATATTACACGCTGGAGTGCCTGCTTTACTTGCTCAAAAATGTTATGCTGCAGCACTCGGTGTACGTGCGTCAGTGTGCCGCCGAAGATATACCTGCGGTGAATCGTCCGGATCGTAAGGAGCTGCTCGCTTATCTCAATGGCGAGACGCCCACATGCGCCAGCATTGATAAGAGTGCTCCGCTGGAGATACCCACACAGGTGAAGCGTACGGCGGATGGGGATGCGGCTACCAGCGGTGAAACGGCCGCCAAGAAGGCCCGCTTCGAGGAGGTGCAGGTGCAAAAGGTGCGCGAACAGCTGGCGGCACGCTGGGATGTCAATCAAAAGGAAACGGCCGTCAACATGGACAACATTAAATCGCTGTCGGAGACCATGTCTGTGGAGAAAATAGCGGCCATCAAGGCAAAACGTTTGGCCAACAAACGCACGACCATTAAGCGCACGGACAACGAGGATGCGATGGGCACAGATTTGCGTGCCATTCTTGATTACGACGTGGACTCCACTAAGGATATCATTAGCCGTGAGCGTCAATGGCGTACACGCACTTCAGTACTCCAAAGCACGGGCAAAGTCTTTGCGAAAAACATTTTTGCCATGCTGCAGGGCATTAAGGCGCGTGAGGATGGACGCAATCGTCCCCAGGTGCCAAATCCCATCAAAATGCCCGAGCCGGCGCGCATTGCCAAGCCGCAGCCGCAGCTCTCTCAATACAATCGTTACGATCAGGAGCGCTTCAATCGCCAGAAGGAGGAAACCGAGGGCTTCAAAATTGATACGCTGGGCACGTATCATGGCATGTCGCTCAAATCTGTCACCGAGGGTTCGCTGGCGCAGCGCAAGGCGCAGGCAAATATGCCACATGGTGCCGCTGCGGCGCCAACTTCGGTTTCACGAGCTGCTCCTAAAGAGCTGCTGCCTACGGCACAGGCACGACAATTGCCGGCAAATGGACCACAGAAGCGGCCATCGCGCACGCCCATTATCATTATACCGTCTGCCAATACAAGCCTTATAAACATGCTAAATGTGAAGGATATCCTTCAGGATTTGCGTTACTTGTCCACATCGGACAAGAAACTTCAGGGCTGTCAGCGAGAAAGCGAAATCTTGTTGCAGGTAAGCTAATATTCACTCTTGCTCGTTCTGTTAACTCATAACTTTCTTCTACTTAACTATAAATGCGTGATCTAGACATGGCATTTAAATTTTATGCGATTGAGTTCTTTTACCATTAAAACATTTAAATTTAATTGACAGAACAATCCAATATTAATCTATAAGCTACAAATGCTACTGTAACCATATTATTTAATTAATACTTTATTTCTCCTTGGATTATACGCAGCGCAAGCGCAACAATCAGACCGTATCTTATCGAGTCGTCGACAATCCTATAAAACTAAGCCAACAGGATTGGCAGCGAGTTGTCGCTGTTTTCGTCATGGGCCCACAATGGCAATTCAAAGGCTGGCCCTGGGATGGTAATCCCGTGGAAATTTTCTCAAAGGGTAAGTCAAATATTATTGTATTTGTATTGTTTTACTTATTTATTGTTCTTCACATCCTATCTAGTTTGTGGATTTCATTTGTGCTTCAGTGAGCTGAAATTGGATGCGAATGTGGAGCGCTGGTCGGTAACGCTTTTGCGTTTATCCCAAAACAAAAGGCATTTGGATCGCGCTGTGCTAAGCAAATTTTGGGAGATACTGGACAAGTAACTACACAACAAACATGAACCCATCAATTGATTTTTAATGCTATGCTTTCTTTCAGATATATGCTAAAGTATAAGCCCGATTTAAGGTTTTAATTGTGTGACGTGCACGTTTGGAGCGCAATTGTTAACATTACACGAAACCAACGTTTTTTACCAGGATTTTCACAGTTTTTGTCTACCTGGTGAAATGATCTGCGTTGCAGCTCTTCTATGTACTTCTAATTATACAACGGGCGCTACTAATAACGTTTAAAAGTTTGTTCAAATTTGTAAAATGTAAACTATGAAAGAAAGCTAAGAATATATACACTGTATAATTAGTTATAATAAAAAGTTATAAGACAAAGGGTTTCATGTTTTATAGGGAACTTGAGACTTTTATCTAAATATTTGTAAAACTAATAGGAAAATTGTCTTTGAATTTTTATTCAGCAGTGCTCTCGATTTTACTTTACTTTTGCGATTTTGATTCCTTTTCCAGTTTTCTGTTATGTGGTTAAAGCAGTGACCGTAACGGTTATAATATTTAAAATAACAAGAAAGAACGGCTATCTTCCGGTGCCGAAGCTATATACCCTAGCAGCAATGTTTTTTATACAAAATTTAATTTTTGCCAAGTTATAGGCAACTATTTGAAGTATTATAAAACTGTCACTAAGTTTGGATGAAATATTTGTATAAGCAAAAAGTTTGATATGGTAGTCTGATCTTGACCAAATTTCATCAGATTGTATAAACTCTCTAGAGACTCGGCTTGGAAAAGTTTGGTAAGGATACATCAATAAACAAAAAGTTTTTCATACAAAAACATATTTGTCGATCGATCACTCCTATGGCAGCTATATGTTATAGTGGTCCAATCCGGCCGGTTCTGACATATGTATGTACTGCCTGCAACAAAAAGAAGGGACTGTGCCAAGTTTCATTACGATAGCTTTAAAACTGGGAGACTAGTTCGCATAGAAACAGACGGACAGACGGACATCGCTATATATGCCTTAAAAGTATATCTAACGTTTCCCACTCACTCACTCTCATTTGCGATCCCTGGGTCAAAGTAAATGTATGCAGCGATGTACAATCAAATTTCGAATTAAGAAAATGGATTTCAAATCTTTATCACATATCGAATAGAATTTATTATTTAAAACAAGTAAGAATGCTATAGTCGAGTATACCCGACTACGAAACTCCCTGTACCCAGGTCTAAAACATCCAATCACATCTAAGTCCACTTACCCATACACACACACATACACAAAGACGCACGCACACAGGCGGCAAAAGTGGCTGTGCTTCTTCTTCCCCCTCTCGCTGCATTACTGAATCTTCTATCGTGAATAACTTCCGTGTTTATTATCCGATCGACTTGAAATTTGGACAGTAGATTAAGAGAGACTAAAGTATTGTACATGCCAAATCTTAAAGCTATATCTTGAAAATTGTTACTGTAAAACGGTTTTAATCGATTTGCGGGGAACGGGGGAGATATTTGAAATTGGAAACAAACTTGATCTGCGTATGGTATACAGGAACCTACATTCAAAATTTGGTGTCTCTAGCTTTTATAGTTGCTGAGATCGACGCGTTCATCCGGACAGACGGACAGACGGACGGACGGACAGACGGACAGACAGACGGACATGGCCAAATCAAAATCTCTTTTGATACTGATCAAGAATATATATACTTTATAGGGTCGGAGATGTCTCCTTCTGCCTGTTACATACTTTTGCACAAATCCAATACCCCCTTTTACCCATTTTATGGGTACAGGGAGTAAAAAAACTATACATGCAAAACACAAATCTTAAACCAGAAAACAAGCTTTTGTTAAAAGTAGAATTACAACAATTATTGAATCACTGAGTATTGTTTAAACGGCGCCCATTTGCAAAATGGGCGTAAAGAGTTTATAGGCCATCTCAATGTACTTCACGGCCGACAACATTTCAGCAAAGTACGTGTTGACCCTCGCTTTACAATCCTCCTGCTGCGCATCGTCTTCTGCCGAGCTCTTGCTGCTCAGCACAGCTGCATAGCGTTGTGTGAGACCTTGGAGATGGGCATTGAATTGCTTGCAGAGATGCACAATGCCGTCAACTTCGTTGGCCGTGCTGTGATGCGGCTTCACCAGCAGCAGCTCGGCAATTTTGTGCAGCTTACACATTTCTAGCGCGCAGGCCTCACTCAGCGCATTAATGCTTTTGGCATAGGTTTGGGCCAGATCTGCCGTATTGGCCTCGTCGGAGCTCAACCAGCTAAGCGATTGCGACCAGTGGCTGAAATAAGAAATAAAATAATATACATTAACAAGGAAAAAGAGTTGGGCACAAATATATAGATCTCAAGCGGTTAAAGGGGCTCACCTTGCCACATCATCAAACTTAATGCCCAGCTCCGCGTCGGAAATGGTGGCCAGCAAACGCTCGTTTAGTTCAACAGATTCGTAGTTACCCTCGCTGTCGCATTCCAAGTCCTCCAGCTCGAGCAGCTCCTGCACCTCACTGATGGTTTCCTGCAATCAAGGATGGGGATATTTTAGAACAGAATAATCTTTATTATTAATAAAAGCAGATGGGATGAAAATGAAACAAAAAAAGAACACTTATATTACTCTTCCAGCGATGAATTGATAGTTTCCCGTTTTTATATTTAAAATAACCAGATAAGCAACACCGAAATAGGGACTATTTTTATATATGCTGTGAATTTTGTACGATATTCCTACCTGCAGTTCGCTTAGGGCCTGTCCACTCACAGCATCCATCAGCGTGTCCAGCTTAAGGCGTGATTCCTTGGACAATATTTCGAGGGCCTCATAGTGCACCAGGCCACAGTAGTTCTCGAAGAGCACCTCAAAGCGCAGCTGGGCCTTTTGCTTCTCAAGCTGGAGTTGTTGCAGCGATTCCTCCATTTGATCAGCATCCTTTTTGGCCTCAAGCAGTATAGCGCTTAAATTGGGTTTATTTGCATCGAGGCCCAGCAATTTCCGTTTGTTCATCAATTTGGGATCATTGTCCTGCAAAATGGTCATGGTCTTTTTACCAATACCCTCCAGCGTATCCAGGCCCGTATTGAGCACCTTGGTGCCCAGCGTGGTGACAATGCCCAGTGTAAATGCGCCACCACCGCCAGTTTCAGGCTTTTCCTCATCAGCTGCAGCCTCTGGCGTTAACTTCCCAGCTGGAGTTGTTGACTTCGTTGCCGCTTCGGCGGCATTGATGCGTGCCAGCTCCTCAGGATCGGGCACGCCTATAATTTGATTCAGGCCTTGATTCACCTGTGTCGTTATGTTGCCCAATCCCTCGCTGGCTGTGCTCAGCACAGAGCTCAGCTTGCCGCCCCATAAGCCCCAGGAGGAGGAGGACGACGACGCCGCTGGTGGAGCTGCTGCTGGAGCTGCTTTAGTTTTGTCAACAGGTTCAGACTCCGATTCTGTTGCTTTTGCGTTGTTGCTTTGTGGCTGCTGCTGCTGTTTTATATGCACAAATTTATCATCATCCTCATCCTCATCGCCATCGCCCCAGTCGTCCCAATTATCCTCCTCGTCGCTCTGAGCCCAATCATTTGTGCTTTCAACCTGATTATTTGCTTTATTGGACATTATTTCGAGGTCTTACCACGTAGATTCAATTACTTTATAGTCTGACAATTATCGATAAAATGCACTTATCGATAACTATAAAGAGTGGCAAAATTAGTGCATTTCTTGCTAAACATACAATTTCTCCGTTGGCTGTGCCTTTTTGAGTTTAACATTGGGCGGTAAATTTTGAATTTAACTTACGACTGTTTTGGTTTAAAGAGATATCGTTTTAATGGTGACTTTTTAGAAAAACGGGCTATCATAAAATCATGCATAAGTCGAAAAATGATGCAGATGTTATCATAAATGGCTAGTTGGTATCGATTTATATTTATGGACATGTTAAATATATAATAGCTCACTGGCTTATTTCAAGGTGGGAGTGAATTGAAAACCTTAAGCGCAAATTCTGCACCCTCACAATTTCTGACTTATGATAGTCTTCTAGTAAATGAGGGATATGTTACGCTACATAAATGTTATCACATAATATCCTGAAGTCTGCAACTAATAACACAATTTTCACCCTAACCTTTTAGCAATCATGACTGACAGTGAACATAGCTTAACACGTGATCACTCATACATTCACAGTTTATACTCCACATCTTTTGGCGTGCACATCTGGTTCCGTTATTTCACTTCCTGTAAAAGTTTGAGAAAACGGAACAACCTACATATATAATTAACAGTAAATATACATATGTATGTATGTATGTCAATCCACACAAATGTCCAACGCATATAAATATGTATGTCAATGTTTATATCATTGACTGTTCGCATTCTCGTGATATTTATCTATTGTGCACATGTTTTATTGATAACATTGCAAAATAAAACAACTGTAATACTGACCGCACACGCTGCGACCACATTACATACATACATAAATATATATAACCTCAAAATGTGTTGGCTCTAACAACAACAAAAATGACTGTTGCTCTTATTAGAAATACATAAATTATTGGAGGAACTTGTGTCACCTGTGCGTTGGAATGCCCAAGTTGGGCTTTCACTTCGATGCCTTGGTATTCGCACACACCACACACACACACACGCACACACACACACAGGCGCACAGTCACACGCACACAATTTGATGCTCAATGCATACAAATTG
The DNA here is from genome assembly GCA_035043065.1 of Hirtodrosophila confusa. Lineage (NCBI taxonomy): Eukaryota > Metazoa > Arthropoda > Insecta > Diptera > Drosophilidae > Hirtodrosophila > Hirtodrosophila confusa. Next base: position 330,790 of record JAWNNI010000135.1, on the reverse strand, counting down.
AATTGATATTAGTTTGTAAAATATTTAGGCATTAAAATGGCATATGTATGTACGCACACGTGTACATAGAAGTATGTATGCACAAAGATACATACATACATATGTATGTGTGTGGGCTTATGCTTGTGTAGGTGTTGTTCTGTCCTGGTTGCCTTTGTGCCTGCTCCTGAAATTGTTTTCTATGCAAATCTCCATTTTTGGTAAGAGCACATGGCTATTGTGTGTGAACGTGAGAAAGAGATAGCAACTGTATTTTAATTTGTTTATATTAAAAATATGAAATGAAAAAAGTATGTTCTAAAAGTGCTCAACTGCTATTTAGTTCTATTTGCGAACATTTATTATATTCATGTTTTTGAAGTAAAATAACTATCGTTTTTAACTTTAGAAAATCAAAGTAAAGTAACCCACCAGTTACTTACCTATTGAACAAACTATATTTGAATTATTTACATTTGAATTATTTTTTAAACGAACCTGCTCCATCATCTACTTTGGAACCCGATATTTGATGAAAGATAGTTAGTATTAAATGTTATTTTGGTTTATTTATTTAATATTTTCTAGTGCTACAAGCTAAATCTTATAAGTTAGTGCAATAGAGCAAATGTTATAACTGATTCACCCCAAAGACCTTCCAAACAGGGTCCTCATGTAAAATATCACTTAAATTTAATTAATTTTTGTTTTTTATATGAATATAAAATATAAAAAAATAAGATACAATATATTTATATATATATTTTTTTAAAAACATATTAAAATTTTGAACAATAAAAAAATAAAATTATACATTTGGTAATTTTATATATAACGTTTATAAGCTTACACATATTATTTAGTATTAAAGTTATTATTAATTTTTACTCCCTGTACCCATAAAATGGGTAAAAAGGGGGTATTACATCTGTGCAAATGTATGTAACAGACAGAAGGAGACATCTACGACCCTATAAAGTATATATATTCTTGATCAGTATCAAAAGAGATTTCGATTTGGCCATGTCCGTCTGTCCGTCCGTCTGTCCGTATGAACGCGTCGATCTTAGCAACTACAAGAGCTAGAGACACCAAATTTGAAATGTAGGTACCTGTATACCATACGCAGATCAAGTTTCTTTCATATTTCAGATATCACCTCCGTTCCCCCGAAAATCGATTAAAACCGTTTTACAGTAACAATTTTCAAGATATAGCTTTAAGATTTGGCATGTACAATACTTTAGTCCCTCTTAATCTACTGTCCAAATTTCAAGTCGATCGGATAATAAACACGGAAGTTATTCACAAAAGAATATTCAGAAATGCATCGAGAGGGGGGAAGGAGAAGCACAGCCACCAATTAAAATGCCTCGCTTGCGCTGTCGCTTTTGCCGTCTGTGTGCGTGCGTCTTTGTGAATGTGTAAATGGACGTAGATGTAATTGGATGTTTTAGACAGATGGATGTACAGGGAGTTTCGTAGTCGGGTATACTCGACTATAGCATTCTTACTTGTTTGGGAACAGTTTTTGTTCTGTGGGTAAGCTTATAGTTTTGTTTTAAATTGTGTGGCGCCATTAATTGTTTTTAAAGGATGGGGAAGTTGGGGAAGTTATTTCAAAACTTATTTTCTGAGTGGTTAATTTCTTAGTCACAATTAATGCTCAAAATTGAGAAATGTTTACTTTCAGTTCTCAGCTTCATACGAAATGTTCTCCCATATATTCACATAGCTTGTTTTTGTATTAACACTAAACAGAATGTTTCTTTCAGAACACTCGCGTCTTGAATTCACTTGAAACTTGGATTCTAAGGGTCGATAACTGTAATAGTGTTGGAAAAAGGCGTGCATAAGGACATATTTTTAGTATTTATGTTGTTGGCTTACAGAAAGCTATAAAATTACGGTTGTTTTATGTTCAAAACAATCCAATTTTTCTTTGCTCATAGACAATCTGTTGGCATAGAGTCTGTGGCAAAACTTAAGCCCACCGAAAATTCATTCAGGTTTCAACCGTTTCGAAACATTGTTCTACATATCTAACTGTGCTCATAAATTAAAAGCGAGCACTAATACAATTCGTTCGTCAAGTAAAAGTTTGCATGCTGCTAACCAGCATATAAATTTGACAGGAATGCAAAATTAACAAACCAAGACAATTTAACTCTCACAAACATATACAGCACACACACACACACACCTTGGCATAAACAAAGAATTTTCATAAACTTGCTGCATACTTTTAGGCAGGCACACACACACACACACACACACACGCACAGAGAACCACACGCATATTTTGTCAAGAAAGCTGCCATAAAATCCGAGGAACCCAAATTTAAGTTCTGGCTGGCGAAAAGAGACGAAAACAACGTTGGAGAGAGAAATATGAGCTAAAAGCGCAACTAGTCGAACATTTGTTGCAGTCGCTTCCTTCTCCCCTTCTTCTTCTTCTTCGTTTGCGCGTCTCCTTCCGGTTGCCGTGTCGTATGATTAATTTTTTAATTAAAAATTGTAAGCATAGCATCGAGTGGCATCGTCCGCATAGAGAAAACATTTTCATTGTTGCGTTCACCTCAACCGCTAATATGTCAGTGACAAAGGGAAATCACTTCCTTAATACTAAGGATAATTATACGCCCTGTGCGACCAACTATTGTATCGTTCATTTTTCATTTTTCATCGCCAGAGTGGTGAAAACTATGCAAAGCCATGTGGTAATTTTGGCATACTTGTCCTGGCAATTTCTTGAATGCAAATTTTGCCTTTAAGTGACAAGAGCAGGAGCGAGAGACACAGGCAGACAGATAGAGAGAGAGAGGGAGAGACAGAGAGTCACACCCACTTGGCTAAATAATTGCATGTTCAGTGTCTTGTACAAGTTCGAGTGCCGAAAATTAAACAATATTGCAACTTGCCAGGGTTAAGTGAATTTCTGTCTAAACTTAGTTGCCTGATATGTAACACACACACTTAAACACTCTGTTAAGCTCTGTGTTAGCCGCAAATTATATGTTGCAGTTGTTGATTGAATATTGGGTTCGTTTTGTCGTTTTCTACTCGTTTACTATAAGTTTTGAGCACCCACATAAAACAAGAAATAACAACTTACCAATCAGGAACATATCACGACTTGAGACAACACAAGTAAGAACGTTGCAGTCGGATGTACCCGACAGCAGAATACTCTGTTCCCAGTCCGGTATAATTTGCTGATTTGTGGGTTCGGAAAGAGACAGTAGTCTGTATGTCAAATTTGATGACTCTACCTGTACAGGTTTGCGATAAATAGATTTTGCTCATTTGCGGGGAGGGGAAATTTGTTTGATGCAGATCTGTCAGGAATCTCAACATAAGTCTGTATGCCAAATTTGGTGACTATAGCTTTAAAAATGTGGAAAATACGGGTTTTCCCCAAATTGTGTGTGTGTGGGGGGGAGGGGTGGTGTGGGAGCAGAGTATAAAAATGAGACTATGACTTGGACACACCAACATGACACACAGCTTCATTATAAGCAAAAACCCCCACCCTAACAATTAAACACATCCTCATAGATTGCGCTCAATTTCATCAAAATTTATCAATATTCCTCATAAAAAACTATAAACGAAATCACTTCACCTTGTAACAAATAATCAATTTCCTTTAAGCAACAAACACCTACAACTCCATATATATATACAAAAATAAAATAAAAAGTTAAGCAAAATAAAAGAAAATTGTAAATTAGCCATAATTAGATAAAACACAAATGTAATTAAGATACTCAGATACTCATAGCCAAGTAAGCTTAAGTCCTTAGCAGCTATAGCTTTATATTAAGTTACGCATAATTTCTTTATAAAAATAATAATAATTATGTTTTTCAATGAAAATCGATCCATTCTGCTCGGCCACCTCATCAATATGTTTTTGCCAACTTACTGATTTGGCAGTTAAAATGGCAGACATGTTTTCATTTCGTAATTTATTTCTAATCGATGTTCTACTTAAGTGGATTATTAGTTTTGTTCATAAAAATAAGCAGCCTTCTATACGAATAGCCTAATTTCCATAATACCTTATAGTATGCAAAAATTCGCAGGGTCGTCATCATTTTGTTATCGAATATTTGCGATACTATCGATAGTGTAGATAGCTTAAACTATAATTTTCGAGAAGCGGTTCTATCGCTTTGAAAACATGTTCAGTTTGCTTGTTATTTTCTTTATAAGTATGTAAGAAAAATGTTATTACTTCCTTTGGAATGCAGAACGTAGTATTTTGGACTAGTGCAGAAACTTAAAATAAGCGTTCTTTAAATGAATTCACTTTATGTCTTACACTCACACGTATCTAAGTTATTTACATTGAAAATTGTTTTAACTGTGCACAAAAAAAGACGAGAACAGAGACTCAGTTGGGACTTGAGGCAAGTTTAAGTAACACACTCAAGCACTTTATAAACAAAAGGTCATATAAGGGCCTATATTGGCCTAAATATGTGATTTGCTGGCAAAGGACAACATTGCCATATTTCCCACAAGTAACCAATAAAGGAGTTCATTCTTGTTCTTGCCAGCCTGCCTGTGTTGTACAATGTTATTGATACCTCAGCTTCCGTTTAAGCCCCCCCCCCCCCCCCACACACACACAAGGATAGACAAGGGAACCCTTTTGGCAAGTCCCTGATGTCTTCACAGTGTCTTCCTTCTTTTTGGGGCCTGCCCGTGAGTGTACTGATGACAATAAAGCAAACTTCCAGCTGTTTATTAACATGTTTCTTTGTCAATATATATATATATACATACATATATACGTATCTTATATATACACACACTTGCACATAATTTGCTTAACTGAAGTTGATAGACACAAGTGGCAGCCGTTGTGTGTGTGTTTCTGTTTACAAGTTTCGTCTTACAAGTGAAAAATTCCTTTAGGCCAAAGTGTGCATTAAGAAGATTGTTTTACTATTGTTGTAATACCCATAGCACACACACACACGCAACGCAAAATACCTTAACTACATGACATCGCATTGGCAGACAAGGAAACTTGCCTGCAGCTTCGTTTGTTTTCCCCTCTCTTTCTCGCCGACTGTCACTCCACTCAACAAAAGGATTCAAATTTCATTAAATCTCATACAAAAGTATCAAAATGCCATTGTTGTCATGACGCTCTACCCACACACAGACACACACATACACACAGACATTGCAGTTGCCTCAGACTGCGCCTGTTTGCCTCCCCCGCACTTATGGTCTGTCCTTGTCGACACCAAAGTAGAGCTATGTATCTGCAGGATGCTTGCTTGTAGGCGTCTCTAGATACATATTGGTAACTGCTTTTACTTTGGGCCTTTTATTCGATTTTCGTTTCAAGACGCTCAAATTTGTTTAGTGTGTGTGTGTTTGAGTGTGTGTGTGGGTGTGGGTATCACACTTTCTCGAGCTTAGTGCAGAGCATTGATCGCTATTATCTATAATGGAAAACTTAATAGACTAGACAGCACGTTATACAACAAAACCAACATTATATTTGCTTCAAGTGTTTCGTGATAATCGCAAACAACTACAACAACTACTATCCAAGCAGTTAATTTAGAAGTTAGATGTTGCATGCCACATAATGTTCTATAAGACTCCCCACTAAATCGCAAAAGATTCTTTTATATGAATACACGAACTAACAGCTTGTTAGAGAAACTTACATGTGTCTTAGTAATAATTTCATATTTGTTTTAATCAATTAATTTGCTATTCAAATTTCAAAATTGAAACTACACTTATGTAATTTGCAGGTTTACAAGTCAAGAAACAATTGATTTTATTTATAAACTGTTATTAAAATAGCTTCAATTGTGCTGTGAAGCACTGAGAGAAATCCATGCAGCTTATGTGCTCTATGCATAGGTTATGCATAACTTATTCATAAAAATAACTCATCAAGTAGTTATATTATAAGTAAAATTCAAGCATAATTAATGCCATGGGTCGTGAACTTGATTATCATACATTAACCCATAATTGATAGATTTATGCATACCTATTCACTTAACTAGACATAAATCTCTTTTCTCTGTGTTGTACATAACCTTTATTTATTTTGAAATTCCACTTTCATTGCCAGCTCATCCAATTAGCTGTCGTTGCTGTCATTATTTCGTTTACCTGTCGGCAACTTTTGCGTTCCCATTACTTTATACACTAATTTACACATTTGGTAATTTTGAAGTCTACTTAGAGGTTGCCAGCATGGAGTGCCTATACGCACACACACACACACACACACATACACACACACGGTGCACACGTACATCAGCAATTATTTCAATCAACTGTGTCGCGGGTGTCGTACACAGCCTCAAAAGTGTGTGCAGTCGATGGCCTAATCAGCCACCCACAACTCGACTTACCACCGATAACCACCCAACCACCCAACCACCCAACCACCTAACCACCCAACCATCCAGTGCATGTCTCTATCATTACAACTTTTGGCAAACAAACTTTTCAAATTGCTTTCGCATTAAAAATCACTAAAATACGTTTTTCGCATCGCTGCTTACAAAATGGAGATGCTGGGTGTTGTTGTGTGTGTTGTGTGTGTGTGCGTGTGTGTGAATATAAGTTGGTAAGTGTTGATGTGTGTGTTGCCTGTTTGCTTACGTTAAGTGTCATTAAGCTTTTGTCAACTCATCAGCGTAAGCTTGCTGCGTCGTTTGCTTTTGGTAAAAGTTAAGCATCTCAAAAACATAAATTAAACCACTAAGATGATAAGAACTAGTGAAGTGTGCTCGACCCAATAACACCCTATAAAATATCACAGATAAATACGTCTATTGATTTCTCTTTGCTTGCATGAAGTGTTGTTTTCTTTATTTTTATTTTATTTTTTATTTATTTATTTTTTCAAATTTTTCATATTTTTGGGTTAACGATAATGGCCTCTTTATTTTGTTTAAATTAGTTTCAAAATCTACAAAAGAATTTGTTACTATCTTCAATTTTCTTGAATAAAGAAAATCTACGAAATAATTTTTAAATTGATCAAATATTAAATTAATTGCACTTAACCTTAATTTAGAGATTTGAATATACAACATTTTATTCAAAAATTGTATATTCACTTTCGTTTATAAGGTACCTACCGTTTCTGGTAACAAAAATGTATTCTCATTTTTCACCTAGTGTAATTAATCGTAGTTTAAATCGTCTTTTGGAAATTTAAATAACTGATTGGGTTACAGTAACAGTTGTTATTCGTTTCGAAATCCCAGCAAAGCCACAATTAAAAGTAGACTGTTTCAAACAAACTTGACCACAACAAAACTGCTGTAGACAATATGAGAACTCAGCAGCAAATGTATAAGCTTGGCCAAGACCGCAAATCATTTGCTCGACTCTACTGTCAGCAAAATACAGCCCACAAATTATCACACATACGCCATGTGTGACTCAAGTGGGTCAACAAAAATGCTGTTGGCATGTTTTTGCATTTATTTTGCATTTTATTTAAAGTGCAATATTGTGCAATGAACATTTCTTGCAAATTCGTAGACTGTCTATTTCAAAAGGAAAACTCATTTAAAAATTTAAAGCTTAGAAGTCAATACACATATGTTTATATGTAGTACTTACATATACATATATAGTGATGGCAAAAACTTTCATTAATCTATTAAATTAATCGATACCAATTTTGCGATTCAATTGAATCGTGAATTGAGACAAAATAATCGATTAGTATCATATGATTAATCGCTCCATCACTACATATACATATATAAAAGCAGCTAATCGGCTCTTTTTAATGTTTTATTAAGGCTTATGATATTGAAAGCACAATTACTTTTAACAAGAAAGGACGGCTATCTTCGGAGTGCCGTAGCTATATACCATAGCAGGAATTCATTTTTATACAAAACTTTTCTACGATCTCGACACTTCATAAATTGACGGTATACACCAACAGGTGTACCAAGTTTGGTTGTTCTAGCTCAAAGATAAAGGCAAAAAAATTGCGTTCATACGGACAGACGGACAGACGGACATTTCGCAAACCCAATATACTATTTTGCTTTCGGGAACATAGTATAATTATAATACCCTCTGCTAGGGTAAAAAAACATTACCAAAGTTATACTTCATCACATTTAAAAATTTTTATACTCGGTAAAAAACAATACATTTTGGAAACAGAGTATATTGGTTTTTTTTTTCTAAAATATTGAAGCTAGAGCAACCAAACTTGGTATACATGTTGGTTTTTAACCTGAGTTTATAAAGTGTCAAGATCACACCTGTACAGGTAGTCACTAAATTTAGCATACAGACTACTGTTGACTCCCTTGACAGATTTAACAAAAAACTATTTTGGTATTCGCACCCACTCACCCGAAAAGGACCAAAAACTACCTCTCAATCACCTGTTCAGGTAGATCCACCAAATTTGAAATACTATTGTGTTTTTTCTTCTTTTCCACACCGCAAATATCCAAATTATACCGGACTTGAAAACGAGTATTCTGCTGTCGGGTACGTTCGACTGCAACGTTCTTTTTTTTTTGTGGTTTTTTTATCACAGAAAACTATATTGTGTTGCAAACTGTTTTTACTATCCTGCTTTAACTTTGCCTCGAAGGAGATTAATTTACGAGTGCTCCAAATGGTTTACTCTAAGCGTTAATTTGCTTTAAAAAACTTTTTTACCATATAATCCTGAAGATTTCATTATACACAAACTTAGGTATGAGGTATTAGCAGATGTTATAAAGGTTATTTGATACCAAATGTTAATGACGTTTCCCACTCCAAGTTAAGCATTTGGCAGCCTGTTTAAAAACTATTAAAACTTATACTCCAATCATGCCTTGCTTTACGATTCTCATGACATTAACTTAACAGATGTACCTAAGACGATTTTTCTTATTTAATAAATTGTCCTCGCTGTACACACGCATTTAACCCAATACAAGTTACTCGCACTCGTAATTGGATATAAGCTGCACTCTGTACTCTATCCGTCTGTTGCCCAGTGCCAGGACCAGTCGTTCACGTATCCATATATGATATCATATGCTACATAACATATGCTCAATATGTCGCAAAAATGCATTTTTAATTAGCCGAACGTGCAACAAACGCACGTAGAACGCATAACCGCAAGATGGTGCTGCAATTAGGCAACTGGCGGTGTGCAAGTTTCTACAATTTGCACTGCTGTCCGTCAGTCAGTCAGTCAGTCAGCCAGTCAGTCAGTCAATGCATCGTCGTGCTGTTACGTGCCGCTTCAGCCAAACAAAATTATGTGGCCAACATTTGCTGGTGGCGCATTTCGCGGCCAAGTGCTGGGAGCTGATGTCAGTCGTTTGTTTTGCGATGCCCAAATTACTTTATCGATTTGCCCAGTACGTTTGCACAATTTGGCGTATTGCATACATTACGGCAGCTCCAGAGCGTCCACTGGACAAAGCGACCACGCTAACGAGCCTCATTAGTGGCATGCGTGGCGCTGTGGCAGTGGCGGTGGCAGGGGCGTTGGCAGTGGCAGGGTCGGTGGCAGCCGCGGTGACAGGGGCAGTGGCAGTGGCGGTGACAATGGCGAAATGACGCTGGACTCCTGCCCGTTGACATGTGAGCACCAGGAACGTGATTTCTTATTGGACTCGCCAAATGATGATTACCAAGCAATGCCGTAGCAAAGGAAAATTGCAGCGGCTATTCTGGAGTTAACTTTTTAAGGGGAAATGCAAGGATTAAGAATTACACTTTATTGCGGTCTCTCTCATTAAAAGAAGGTAAGAAGTGTATTATTTGAAAATGTTTACTTTCCCAAATGCTCTTGTGTTTCGACTGCACAAAATGAAGACCCTCCGCGGACGTGTTCCTCAGGAATGTGCTGTGAATGAGCCTAGCAAAAACCATCATCCCTCGCTTTTGTGCACGAAGCTCCCTGACAGGTTCTCACACTTTTTCTACGTGTCCTCATAAGTCCATTTCTGAGCAGCAGGACACCGTTTTCTAAGTATGTTTTTTTTGTAGTTAAGAAAATTTGTATATATTTTTATTAAACGAGTTTTCACCAATTATGACCATGGGCAATTAAAAATTATTTGCATATTTACATTATACATATTATTTAACATTCAAAGGAGGTGAAAAGGAACATGAATTGGTTGAGAATCCGGGAAGGCAAATCCTGGGGATAAATGTGTTTGTATAATGTTTAAAAAGGAAAATATCAATAAATTTTAGGATGAATAAGCACATACACATTTGTTACCGTTATCACTTACTCTGATTCGAAAAAGATTAGTAAACTCCAAAATTAATAGCTATAACTTAATACTCACGAGTATATCGTAATATCAATTACAACCAGCAATATTTTATAGTCAGAAATAAAGTTTCCTAGAAATATATCGAATTTTCATAACTTTGAAATTCTTGTAGCTTTTCAAATGCCACTTTAACAAAAGTCGGATAGTAACTCTATTTACTCCCTGTACCCATAAAATGGGTAAAAAGGGGGTATTACATCTGTGCAAATGTATGTAACAGACAGAAGGAGACATCTCCGACCCTATAAAGTATATATATTCTTGATCAGTATCAAAAGAGATTTCGATTTGGCCATGTCCGTCTGTCTGTCCGTCTGTCCGTCTGTCCGTCTGTCCGTCTGTCCGTATGAACGCGTCGATCTCAGCAACTACAAGAGCTAGAGACACCAAATTTGAAATGTAGGTTCCTGTATACCATACGCAGATCAAGTTTGTTTCATATTTCAGATATCTCCCCGTTCCCCCGCAAATCGATTAAAACCGTTTTACAGTAACAATTTTCAAGATATAGCTTTTAGATTTAGCATGTACAATACTTTAGTCTCTCTTTATATACTGTCCAAATTTCAAGTCGATCGGATAATAAACACGGAAGTTATTCACGAAAGAAGATTCAGTGATGCAGCGAGAGGAGGGAAGAAGAAGCACAGCCACCAATTAAATTGCCTCGCTTGCGCTGTCGCTTTTGCCGCCAGTGTGTCTGTGCGTCTTTGTGTATGTGTGTATGTATGTATGTGCAAGTTGGACGTAGATGTGATTGAATGTTTTAGACCTGGGTACAGGGAGTTACGTAGTCGGGTATACTCGACTATAGCATTCTTACTTGTTTTTCCATGCATCCTGTAAAAACGTAAGGTTTTTTCGTGTCGGAGTGCAATTTCAATCATTTGGGGGTCAATATTTGTGCATAAACAACATAGCATGATTTTGTCTGTGGCTTTGTAGTTGACATAGACCAAGCAGGAGTTACCGGATACTGAAGGTCATTGAGAGACTTGTTGATCCTGTAGGGATTGGAATTGTATCTGGTCGCTTCTTTTAGTGAAGCGAACCCTTATACTTGGAAATATTTCAGTCTGAGTGTTCTTAGATGTTCCTCAGATACTGATACTCCTTACACTTCCAACAGCTATCCTCAGTTATAACAGTCAGCTTCTTGGCATAAACTGCCGCTATGCAATGTCCAGTCAGTACTCCTATTACTCCATTAGTCTGCAATCTCTTCTTGAAAGTTGCAGCTTCAGTTGACATTTAATTATGCAATATTATATTTTAATGAATAACCAAGCTAACAGACCAATCTGAGCTGAATTCAATTTACCAATGCCATCACTTTTTCCCCCGTCCAATTACAACTACTATTTAATATGTAAAGCACAAACCAAACCAATGTGCCAGCAATTAGGGAATGCCTCTGGCGGGTCAAAGAGCGAGCTGAGAGGGTTTCAATATTATTGAAATCAATACTCCAATGTACATAATTGACTGAATGGAAATGTTGTAAATGCATAACGGATGCTGTCTGTCAATTGAATTGCATTAATGTGCCGTGCGAGTCTTGACACCATTAATTACATGCCCAATGAGTCAATATTATGACAGTTTGCAACTGAGACCACGAAAATGTTGTCGGCGGGACCACAGCAGCAGAGACATTTCAGCGAACAGCTTCCTCAATCAATTAATTTGGTACTTTACTTGCCTGTACCCTTCAAGCCATTTGGTAAACTAATTGATTTTATGCAGATCTGATCCACAGAGCAGATAATGGCATAGATTGCTAATGCGAGAACGTTGTATTCGCAAAGGAATGGAGACAGTTAAATCTTTTAAAAGCAAATAAAACAAGTAAGAGCGTTGCAGTCGGACGCACCCGGCTGCAGAATACTATGTTCCCCGTCCTATATAATTTGGTTATTTGTGGGTTCGGAAAGAGACGCGAAAAAAACTGTACAGGTGTGCGAGATATAGATAATGCTCCTTTGTGGGGGAGGGGGTTGGGGGTCCAAAAATTGTTGATGCAGATTTGTTCAGGGTATTAGTATGTATACCAAATTTAGTGACTCCACCTGTAAAGGTGTGGGAGATATAAATTTTTATCCTTTGCGGGGGACACTTTATAAATTGAGGGTATACACCAAGATGTGTACCAAGTTTGGTTGCTCTAGCTTAAAGATAAAGGCAAAAAATTGCGTTCATACGGACAGACGGACATTTCGCAAACCCAATATACTATTTTCCCTTCGGGAACATAGTATAATTATATTATAAATATATTATATTATTTGTTAAAGGTGACATTTATTATTTTCTTCGATGGCATTCATATTTGAGTGCAGCTGCGAGGGTTTCGAATAAATTGCATTTGAAGACATGCAGGACATTGCAAAAAGCCAATATACTGATCTTTCCAATAAAACTAATTATTTACATATAATTGTCACTTAATTATAATTCACATTTTTTAAACAACGCTTGCCTGAATCAGAAGAAATACATTTGCATAATTTGGACTCGTTTAGATATCAAATTACTTGAATACATTGAATTTTTTTGTAAAAATGTACATGACTTTCTCTCATCATATGTAGACGTCGCTGTCGTCTTCACTCCCCTCATCGCTGTCCAGTGGAATGGTACTGACCATAGTTTCGGGACATTTGGGCTTACAGACTGGCATATCCAACTCATCACTGGATTGATCCAGACGCCGTTGACCGTGAAACAAAACCTTGCTACGTTTTGGCATGCGTCGATCTGAATTTTTACTCTTGGTACTCATTGGCTTCAAGGATTCCTTGGGGGCTCTGTGCGGTTTCTCCTTGCCCTTTTTGTCCACTTCATAGATCTGCAAGCCTTTGCGACTGGCGAATTGGCGCGATGTCGAGGGGTTGCTAACTTTTGGCCGATTCTTCGGTCCCTCGTAGGGACCCTCTTCGCCAAAGCCGTGTGGATATGTTTTCTCGGGCGGCTCCTGTTCGCGATAGTAGTATCTATTAGGTATTTCTGCAAACGCATCGCTATTGTCTTCTGAATCATCATTCGGGGAAGATTCTGTAGTTTCAGGACTGGAATCAGATTCGGAACTATACTTGGGTATCTTTTGGTTTGAGGTCGATGGGTTTTGCTTATTTTTGTGTTGGATGGGATTTCGAGGCGTTACTAAATGATTATCCGCATCCGCTATACGCTGTCGCACATTAACCTTTGTTTGAATTTTCTTGATATCCTTTTTAAGCGGAAGTCCATGTAATTTTTCCACTTTGCTTGATACTACTTGCTTGCTACCACCAATATCCTTGGCTACGATATGCCTTGTAATGGGGCCGGGTTCCTGAAGTTTGTTTAATCTGCTTGGTTTTGTTACCGCTGCTGTGATTTGTTGCGCTTTATCCTTATCGTTTTCCAAATTCTGTTCACCATCTTTGTTAGTTTGTTTCATCAGGATTTGCAACAGGATGGGCACATCCGCCTTGTTGAAGCTGCCATTCAGTTCTCTTTGCAGTTTCTCACGCGGTTTCGGCTTTGATTTGCTGCCCGTTTCCAGCGCAAATGTTTCCAGGGTATGCTTGTAGCCGAACCAATGAAAATATTCCACAATCAGCTGATTGAGCAGACGCGGCAGTCCCCGCTCTTCAATATCATCACCACAGAGCGGCTTCTTCCTTTTGAGATTCAACTCGCCATGCAGGATCTTAAGTACCTTCACATGCAGTCCGCTGCGCATCTCATCCAGGGTTCCATTTCGCTCGAAATGCTCCTTAATGCTCTGCTCAATGAGCCCCGCATAACTATTGTCTTCCATTTGCAGAATTTGATTTCAATAGAAATTTGAAAAAATTACAACGAATTTGATGTTCTTACGAGCTCTGAAGTCAGATTGTATTTAAACTCTGTGTAATCTTTATGATGCTTAGCCAAAGGCTTACTCAGTTAGTTCACACTTTTAATATTTTGAAGTCGTCTACAAAGTTTTTGTCAGGCCAACGGCCCCAGCTCGTTAATCATCCAGATAACCTTGAGTGGGGACTCTGCATACATTAGCCATTTGCTCAACTTTTCACGTCGTTGCCAAGTTTTCAGGTCTACCTACTTAAGTGTTAGACCCAGAGTGCACTAACGACGGATTGAAGTGCTTTTTTTTTAACGTTCCGATTTAATTGCAATTTTGAAAAGCGTGTGGAAAGGTCGTACGCAACCTGAAGTGCAAATTTAGAAGGTGCTCACTTTGCTAAGTTTATTTGAAGTCCTAATTTTTAAAATCAAGCTCAAAACACATTGGTAGTGGTGCATAATATTGACAAATTTTGGCCTATATTCGTCGAAGCCAGATTGCTTCAATCTAAGAAATTTCAATTACTTAAAGTATCTTCGCATCTATATTATTATTAATTTGATTTGAATTTTATTTTTAGTTTTTGTCTTATATCCTTGAATTTCAAAGTGTTTTGTACACATTTTTAAATTTTTTGTATATTTTTACTCCCTGTACCCATAAATTGGGTAAAAAGGGGGTATTACATCTGTGCAAATGTATGTAACAGACAGAATTAGACAACTCCGACCCTATAAAGTATATACATATATTCTTGATCAGTATCAAAAGAGATTTCGATTTGGCCATGTCCGTCTGTCTGTCCGTCTGTCCGTATAAACGCGTCGATCTCAGCAACTACAAGAGCTAGAGACACCAAATTTGAAATGTAGGTACCTGTATACCATACGCAGATCAAATTTCTTTCATATTCTCAGATATCTCCTCCCGTTCCCTCGCTTTTGCTGCCTGTGTGTGTGCGTCTTTGTGTATGTGTGTATGTATGTGTAAGTGGACGTAGATGTGATTGGATGTTTTAGACCTGGGTACAGGGAGTTTCGTAGTCGGGTATACTCGACTATAGCATTCTTACTTGTTTTTATAAAAAATGTGTATTTATTTTTATTAAACTAGTTTGCTTCTACCTATCGTGGCAGCTTAATATTATTTGTGCCAAGTTTCATAGTCATAGCTTTAAAATAGAGCGTTAAGTTAGAATGAGAACAGACGGACTGGCAACATTTTCTCATTTTGACTGCGTAATTTTAAATATGTATGGCACCTACAGAAGACCGTAGCAAATCAATCGACGCGTTAAGAATATCTCTACAATATGTTGGCAAGATTTTCAAATTCTGACTGGAATTACAGCCACACGAGCCGATTTGCTAAAAAATGTCAGTGATTTTCATATAAGTTTAAAAGCGCGCGCTGAATTCCATAAAGTGTGACGTCACAGGCATGGTCGCCGAATAACGGCGACCGAGTAACGGACATGCGCATGGCGTAACCTACTATCTCTGAACGGTGGATGACACCTGCTACGCGTATGAGAGTACGAACGATCCGATTACAGGGAGCACATGTACATGTAAATTCCGTACATTCATTGTGTTTTCAGTAATACAAAATTGATATTCCCTTTAAAAAGCAACATTTTATCCATTTTATCCAAATATTAGCTATGTAATTTTAAATATACGCTAAAAATAATTTCACTTTAATGATCTTCAATTTCACCCTTTACTGGATATGGAGGTATATCCGGAAAATGTGGAACTAGCCATGACTGTCTGTCCATAATGAAACTTAGAATAGATGCTTATTTTACCTGCACACAATACATATCTACGCCCTAACCAGACGAATCGGATCCCCATATCCTATAGCTGCCATATAAACGATCGGCTGAAAATTTTGTGTTTTATTGGAAGCTTTTTAAATTCTACTCATGAGTGAAATTTTATCAGCTTTTCTGTAAGGGTATTTAATCTTCGGCACCCAAAGATAGCTGTGGCTGTTGTTTCGTTATTATTGTGCTAATACTACGTGCTAACAGTTTTAACATCTTATATCGGCGGCTTATCCAACCAATTTACATTTTGATTAATTTAAGAAAATCAGAATTACATACATTTCGAATGGTATATAATTGTTTGATATTGATGTGTAGTTATAATATAGTTTATACATTAGATTAAAATAGCATATTTTTTTTATCAGTAAATCGTTTTGAATTACCAATAAATAAATTAAATGCTCCTAGTTTTCTTTAGACTTTGTTTTGAACTTCTTAGCGGACCAGCACCTTCGACAAATGAGGCAGAGTCCCAATATGGGCAATAGCACAATGGCCAAGGCAATCGCAATGATATCCAGCAGATAAAACTGATACCAGGTCAGATCCAGGCCTGCTGATACCATATGGGGCGCTCCCCGATGCTCGATAACATAATTCATCCAGAACATGGCCGTATCCATCGCACTGAGCGGTCGGTTACGAAAGATGCTTGAGGCACGCTTCATATTGGCCATGTATTTGGGATTCTCGAGTAGTTCGGTGAGGGAATGCCGCAGAACTTCTTCCGTGACTGTACGATAATCCACGTGTAGAGCATATCCAGCGACCGTACCCTTCTTTATGTTGAGATACTGATCGGCATAGACTGGCATGCCAAGCACAGGAATACCGTAATGGATCGCCTCTTGAGTGCCAAAAAGACCACCGTGCGAGATGAAAACCTTGACGTTTGGATGGGCCAATATATCGTTTTGGGGCATCCACTTCTGGACCATTATATTGGTTGTCAGGTTGGTTATTTTCTCGTCTTCAAACTTCCACAGGATGCGCTGCTTCAGGCTGCCAAAAACATTGAGGAATACTTTCAGCTTCTCGGGTGGCATTTCCGCGCTTCGTACTTGTGAACCTACCAAGAAACTTGTTTTCTTAAGGTTAAACTACAAACATATTGTTGCGACTTACCCAGACTAAAGTATATAGCCCCATCCTTAGCTTCATCCAAAAACTTTTGCATATTCGGGGGCAATGGCTGTGGCTTCTGAATGTGGAGACCATCCACGGGTATCATATTGAATGAGATGGGCCTTGGTGCTTCCAGAGGCATATAGGTGTTCAATAGTATTGCTGATATATTACGCTCCAGCTGCTTGATGGATGGCAGCTTATCAAAGTGTTTAGAGAAGTGCTTTTTCAGGATTTTGTCATGACTAGGATAGTACCAGAATGTCCGCATTATCTCCTCAGTCACCGAAATGTACACACTGTCAATACGTTCCGCGAGTGACATGCGATCTGTGTAGGGTTTCCATCCGTGTGCCACGTACGACCAGGGAGATATTATGCCCACCATAGAACTCAAATAGTTGGCAAAGCCAAAGGTAGACATGGTGACAATTGGTATTTGATAGAGATGGCCCAGAAAGAGTGCGCCCTCATTGAAAAACTGCTCGACCAAAAGCAAATCATATTTGCCCACCTTATCCTTGGCATGGATAATCTCCAACACTTCCTTTTGTTGAAATGCAAAGTCCGTGCTCTCCAGGCCCATAACACAGATCATTTTGAGGAATGTTATCGGCGAAACGTCAGTCATATCCAGCTCGGTATTGGCCTTGGCTATCTTTAGACCTGCAATCGAATGTTTATTGTAGTAAGAAATTTGTTGAGGTACTACATATTGGCAACCATGTGACGTACGTGTACGCCAAGAGTTGTATTGTGGCAATAGAACCTCCGTGTAATTGCTGCCCAAGTTCTCTTTGGCCAATGAGAACGGTGTGATGAAAGTCACCTCGTTTCCACGCTTCACCAGCTCCCTGATGATGGCATTTGTCATCATGAAATGACTCTTAGCGGGAAAGAAAAATGCTGCCAGTATACGAGATCCAGCTGCAATTTCCGCATGCTGCACTGCCACTAAAGCCAGCAGCAAGAATTTCAGTCCACAGATCGCATGCTGTGGATTAAAAAGATATTTAAGTTAATGGATCATATGAAAAAGAGTGTCAAATGCTGCATATACATATATTTGCAAAAGACCAAAGTTGTTATTTCCAATGGCACAACAACTGCCACAATAATAATGTGAATACCAATTTCAGGCACTAAATTATAAAATACTGACTCAACATCAATTTGGATGCAATGCACACGTTCATTGATAAAGTTAATTACCTCGCCAATTTAGTATATGTAGTCAAATGAAATGTCAAATACCTAACAACAACAAAATATCAAAATATATACTAGGTATTATAGAAGCGTACGCCACTTGCTGCCGCCTTGTGAACTTGATTGAAATTTGATAGCATTTGTTAGACGAATTTTTAATTTTTTTTTTCCAAATTTCTTTCTTATCTGACTGGTCGCTTCGAATTCTTTAAAACGTTCCCTATGCATGTACCGCTTACGTGCCTGCAATCAACGTCATCATTTATTTAATATTTCTTCGAATTATATATCAAATTTATTATAGTACCTTTGCTCTCTAAAATGCCCAAACACATAAACACAATACCTTTGGGACCGCATCGTAACGTCCTCTAATTAAATATTGCCCTTATATTATTTGTTAGCTTTAATATTATATTAGTAGTCTGTATATTTATAAGCAGTTTTACAAAAGATTAACAACTAGTTGAAGCTGACAAAAAGGTAGCAGCACAGCCAGCTAAATAAATATGCAAATTTGTATATAAACAAGAAAGTCTACCCTTGCACTAATGTTTTTTATACAAAAACTCAATTTTCGTCCGATTGTTCCTTTAGAAGCTATATAATAATGTGGTCTGATTTTGATTAAATTATAGGAATCCATAAAAAGTACAATAAGACTCGCAATTGTCGAGATTGTGTTGGGAGATATTTGCATAGAAAAAAGTTTTTCACACAAAAACTCATTTTTCAGCCGATTGTTCCTACGACAGCTATATGATATAAATAGTGGTCCGATTTTGTCCATATTTGGTCAGATTGTATGAACTCTCCAGAACCTCGACTTGGGTGAGTTAGGTAAGGATATATTCAAAATCCAATAAGTTTTTCATACAAAAACATAGTTGTGGACCGATCGTTCCCATGACAGCTATATGATATAGTGGTCCGATTTTAACCTAAATTGGTAAGAATGTATAAAATGTCTAGGGATTCGGCTTGCGTGAGTTTTGTGAGGACATATTAAAAAACAAAAAAGTTTTTCTTACAGAAACTCATTTTTCACCCGATTGTTTCTATGACAGCTAAATGAAATAGTGATTCGATTTCGACCATATTTGGTCAGATTGTATAAATTCTCGATATATTCAAAAACAATAAAGTTTTTCGTACAAACAACAAATTGATCAAGAATATATATTCTTTGCAGGCTCGGAAACGTCTCCTTAAATGCGTTACACGTGTCCTGACAAAATAAAAATATCCTCTGCAAGGGTATACAAAACACCCACACACACAACAAAACCCAATCACCAACCAACAGCCATTAACTTCCCTCTGCTCTGTGTATGGCTATGACATTTTCACTGTAGATCAAGAATCATGCAAATCGATCACTCGAATTGGACTCAACTTGATATGTCCATGGTTTATAGGTTTCTAAGTATCTAAGTGTGTCTGGATCTCATAGTTTCTGTGTTAAACGTTTTCCTGCTGATCGAATATAAATATATACGAGTTTATGCTTTACAGGGTCTGGTTTTCTCTGTTACAAAATTTGCACAACATTAAACTACACACCTTACACCTTTTCTTTGTATACAAACTATATGCCAATTAATTCTAGTGAAAGTTCGCTAGCGTCAAGGCCATCAGCTCCACTATCTATAATTTTGATAGCTATGTCGCGTCGTGTTAATAGTGCGTTGTCAAGACCAAATGCACTCATTATCTATAATGTCCAAAAAAAATTTTTTCCGTAAGTTCTTAAGTGTTACTAGCCAGCTAGCAAACCCTGACGTATTAACTTTTGGCGGTGGGCTTCTTAGATTATATCAATGAAACCATGAAAGACTTGTTAACTCTGTTGCCGTATTACCAATTGCAGCTAAGAATTTAACTATCTTCAAGGTCTGTGTATTTTCAAGGTTTGCGTGGCCTTTAGTTATCGTGCACGCTTATAATCTTAATCAAATTTTTATTGTTATTTTTTATCAATATGTATATTTGAAATTTACACACCATTTTCTCACTTTTGCCAATTTAATCTTAACCAACCGATGCACGCCGCGATTCACAGATGACTGTTTCGCCCATGGACTTGCGAATTTCTACATTGATTTGGGAAAAGTTATCAGCACTTGCATATAGCTTTTATTTTGCATTTATGCGACATGGTTATTTTTATACTCTTGCAGAGGGTATTATAATATTGTTGAGAAGTGTGTACCGCATTTCCGATCCTATATAGCATATTTATTCTTGATCAGCCTCAACAGCCGTGTCGAACTAGCTGTCTGTCTGTCTGTGCTATGTTTCTATGCAAACTAATCTCTCAGTTTTTGAGCTATCTTGATGAATTTTGGCACCTATGCTTGTTTTTGTTGCACGTCGTACCTACGTCAAGACCGGAACCGGAGGCGGACTAGACACTAGATCATATAGTTGCTTTTTTTAATTCATTTGTTAGTTCAAAACCTTTTTTTTTGTTAAATATTTTTAATTTACTTAGTACGCATTTAGATGATGACTTAAACTAAAGATTTTTTGCGAGTAGGGAAGAGGAATAGCGGAGCAAACGAGTCGTACAAAAACAGTTGAGCAGCCTTGGCTTGTTTTTTCGCATTTTTGATCTGTCTTTTAGATTTTAGCCCATTTTGCTCTGTGTTTGTATGAAACTCGCGAACTTAAATCATAATTTTTCAATAAATATCATATTTTGTTTATGCCATGGTTATTATATTATGGTATCTTAAAAGCTCACTAAAAACAAAAAAAAACTTACAGCCGAAATAGGAACAATCAAAAAAAATTGTGTTGAGTGAAAATCTCTTTTGTTTTCAGGAATTATCTCAACCGAATTGTTATAATATTCGGATTGCTATGTAGCTACCATAGAAATGATCTTTTAAATATTTCCGGCACCCGAATGCATCAGTTTTATATATACAAACACTAAGCATTTTTAATACATAACATTTATTGGCGGATTTCCACTCTCAATAAAGCCAAGTAAGTGTATTGCAATCCGCGACCCTATTTTTGTAGTGCGATGAAGAGCTTTTAAGCCACCTTGCAGCTGTTTGCAAAAATAAATAAAATACAATTTTTGTAGTTAATCTTACTTTGTTCGATCATGCGTAGTGCATCATGCGAAATTTTTGGAAATAGCGTTATCTGGCCTGCGAATGACTTTTCACATTATTCAATGTTTCTATGTTATTGCTTCGAAACATCTAATTATTTATTATTTTCGCCATTAAAACCAATATTAATTACTATATTAGATTTTTAGGAACTCAAGAGCAGAAAAGCTTACTTTTTTTTTTTTAAATTAATTAATTAACTACAATATTTCTTATTTTAATAAATTCTTTTGCAAACAAAACGTTTTTAACGCTTGCTTTAATATATATATTTTTGCATTCATTCATGAAACGCTTATTCATCCAAAATTTTCAGGCTCCCATAACTTTGTCAAAACCGAATCGATTTTCATGCGTGATGTCTTTTTTGTCATGGTTTATTAATGTTGCATTTCAGTTTATATCAAATTCCAAAATTGGATTCTCATATAGTTTGAGATATGTAAATAAAGAGATTATTTCGGAAACTAGAGCTAAATTTGGGAAAACGGTTTTTAGGCGTCACTTCTGAACAAATACCAAAAGTACCTACAGACATTGATTAAATTAATTAAATAAATTAAGAAAAAAAAATTAAAAGAAAAAAAAAATTAAAAAATAAAATTTGTAACCTAAACTAAACACAAAAAAAATAAAATCAGAGAAAATCGTTACAGTCGGATAATCCCCACTGCCGTATACTCTGCTTCCACTCTGATATAGTTTTACCTATTTGTGACAAAACAAGGGCAGATTCTAACACTTTATCAAATGAGGGTATATACTAACTTATTTGTGTATAAAATATTGAAGCTTCACTTCAAGGGTTCTAATTAAATTGCGAAAATTTCACAAGCCCAATATAGTTTTTTTTTCCAATAGTTTCTTTCCAGAGTATTTAAAAAAATACATTAAAGCTACAAAATAATTAAATTTTAGTGTTTTCGTTTCGGAGCATGCAGATAATGTTCGCAATATTTTTGTAGGATTTTTTTCTTCACTGTATAAAGCTTACTAATAGTATCGCATGTGCGTCCGCTTTCTATGGGAAATGAGGTTTAAGACCAACTTAATGAGATGCTGTGCCTAATTAAACTTTGTACAGAGAATGGTTTAAGGTGCTCGTAGACGGCACCTAGGCAAAAAGTTGCCGATAACGGCCGCCAGAGTGCGCTGCTGGCAGTTGCCGTGGCCGTGGCCGTTGCCGTTGTCGCTGCCTTTGCCTTGTATCAGTTGCAAAATTTATTGCACTTAATGGAATTTAAAAGTTTGTTTACTTCAGCAAGTTGAACGCCAAGGCAAAGTCGCCATTTTGCCGCCTCACTGTGTGCCTGTGTGTGTGTGTGTGTGTGTCGTATGTGTGTGTGTGTGTGTGTGTGTTCTTGTGACTGCTAACGACAATGGCGTTTAAATGAATTTATGCCTTAACGATAATCATGCAAATTAATAGTTCCACAAGGACTTAAAATGTAGCATTTGACTTTGCCACGCATCGAGTAGAAAAATATACAAAACCTTTTTCCAGGCACAAAATAATATAAAAAAATTAAGTGCAACAGACAGACAAAAAAGCATTGGAAAACTTTTTGTCTGTGTTGAGTTTTGTAGGTGCTGCAAAAGAGTTTGCTCAGCAATTGAGCCAAAGAAATATTTAATAACTATTTTGCTGCTTTTTTTTTGTGTCGAAAGTTCTCTTTGCATTTAATTTTGTAATGGAATTGTTAAGAGTCTGTAGAGGCAGCTGGCTGATTTATGGCCTGGCCAAAGTTTTTGAACGCAAGGATTAAAAAAACTAAGACAAAATGGCGGCCGCAGCTGCCTTTAAGTTAAATGCAACTGCTATTTAAATATTTGTTCAACTAATTAGCAAAAGTGTTGCCAAAAAAAAAAACCAAAATAGATGAAACAGAAAAAAAGATTCCAAGCAATACTCACAAAATGCTGCGCCATTTCCGGTTTATCTCCCTTTTGTAGCAAAGCCAATTAGACAAAATGGCTGCGACACATTTCCGCTGGTTGAACTCTCTACACTGAGCCTCATGCGTTTGCTACAAGTGTGCCCTTTTCTGAGGGTTATCACAACAATGTAGCAAAGGTTGTAACCCAATTAACACTTCTCTCAAGTCTATATCCATAGAAAACATACATGCTCTTATTCTCTCACGTTCTCTCTTGCGAGTCTTCTTTGTGTCGCATTCGTAAACGTTTTACTAGCAGTGCTGCTATGCAATAAACTTTGATGAAATAAAAAAAACATTCCCAAAACTTTGCTAGTCTTATAGTATAGTTTTAACAACTCTTTTCCAAATTAAAAATATCAACAGGCTTCCTTTCTGATATTAGGCTTAAAATGTGTTCCATCCACTGGCTCAATTCGAATATTTCAATGTTTTGAGGTATTGGGAATAGTAACAATTTCAGATTCAGAATGATTAGATTGCATTTTCGGGCCAGAATGACTCCTTTATTTGAAGCTCATTGATGAAACTATTTAATATTAAAGTCCCCAAACATCATTTGTATGCTAGATGTTTGTGAAAGTGTATGTGAGTAACGGTGTGTTATAGTTTTCTTCTTGTTGCCCATCGAGCAGTGTCCTTGTTGTTATTAAGGACACACTTTCGCATTTGCTAATCGCATTAATTATGCTATGCTTTCAGTTGCTGCTGGGCCTTTAGGGCTGCAGGCAAATGGGCAACAAATTGAACAAAGGCAAACTGCAGGCGCAGATAGGGACAGAGACGGACGAAAAGAAAGAGACAGGGATAGAGAGAAAGAGAGAGATAGTGGGAGTGAAGTGAGAGACAAGATGGCAGCAACATTTCAGGCATAATTACCCCACTGGGGAATTAAGTTGAACGCAGCTCTGTTTCAACAAAATTAGCAGAAGATGGCATTTTATTTCATTAATTATCAATTAGTTTTTGAAAATTATTTTGCCAGATTTATTGGATGGTCTTTATTGCTGCCAACTTTCGCCATTTTAAAGCAAGTTTGACTAATTTCCATTGCATTAATTATAAACAGTACTTCATCAAATTGTTTTGTAAAGCAGTCAATAAAGTTGTGTGAAATTAATTAGAGATGCATGAGAAATGTCTAAGAAACTGCGACAATGTATATCAATAGTATTTAATTGCTTGTAATTGTAAATAACTTTTAATTTTAGCAACAAACTTAATAATTGGGTTGATTAAATAAGGTTTATTTTCAAAGAAATGTACATATTTTGAACAGTTTTGGTGCACACTTAACATTTTATGTTATATTAAGCTGCTGTTAGTATATGAGCTGTTACGCTAACATTTGTTTTGATACCCACTTGTTAGTTTATTGATGCTAAGTCAGAGATTTCTTGTTGTTTAAAACTATGCGTATTACTTAAAACTGCTAATATGTTTTCTAATGGTCTTAATCATAGATTCTGCCTGAGAATTTGATGATTCACGCAACAAGCCGATGACCTCAGATATTCCATTTCCTGGACGTCCACGATGAGCCTTGGTCGCCATGGCGTACAGGACTCCTGCACAAGCTCCACGCTTACTCCTCCCAGTTCTCCGACTTGGATCAAGTCTGTTGACCAAACACAATTTTTATACATGCCAGACAACATTCTTAAATACTTACTTCTCGAGCATATCAAATGCCTTGGCAGCCACCCAAAATTCCTCGCATTTGTAGCACTCATTGGCAATCAACTGAAGTAGAAGAAAAGCCTCCGCATTTGTGTCTCTTGTGATGAACACGTTCCAGGCCAACTCTGGATGGCCACAGTGTATGTGACACTTGGCCAAGATCATGCAGTAGTGTGCTGATTCTTTATATCCATATCGTTGATTTGCATTAGCAGCTCCTCAGCCTCCTTGTAGTAACCAGTGGCACACTTGGCCTGTGCAAAGTTGTAGTTAAAAACATCATCGTTCACAAAGTAACTCCGTATAGAGTTCATAGACGAGCACCTCCTCGAACTGTTCGTAGAGAAAGAATGCCGAGGCCATGCTTTTCCTCCCGGAATCGTATCGCATTCGGTGGCTGAGCTGCCCACAAGATGAAGATTTTGTTGAGTTGTCTTAATGTGCTCCTTCTACAATAGAGAAGAAACAAAAAGAAAATTTTTAAAAATTTGGAAGTAACAATTAAATTAAAATGTTTAAAAATATGGTTTCCTTTAGGAACGTTTGAGTTTTTTGATTTGAGAGTTTTTTAGTGCTTATCTGTTCAATTAATAGCATTTAACAGAAACTTAATTTCTCTACTATTTTATGATTTCAATTAGGTATCAGGCTCTAAAAAAATGATTTTTATTTATTATTTCATATTTCATCCTTTAAATTCAGTTTTATGGCAGCGTAATATGTTAAAAGTGGACAAGGAATATAAAGAGAAGGTTTCCGGTAGGTAGCTATAGAAAGTTCTCTCAGCAAAGAGAGAAAAATACAAAATTGGTTAGCCTCTGATAGTACAGAGTACAATACCGGAAAAATAAACAAACTTGTCTACCCGGCTCGTTACTGAATAAGAGCCCTTCACTCTTAAAATGTTTGATTACAAGGCAGAAATCCCTGGACCATACCAATATACTGCCTAAGGGTTTCCTCAAAGCACCCTGTTCCCATTGGCACCTACCGAGCCCAGTTGTTGTCCCAATGCTGCATGCACCACACCCTTGAGTATATACTCATGTGGAGATGTTGGCTGCAGCTCCTTCATGAGTGCGTGCGCCTCCTGAACATCTCCCTGCTTCAGATAATATATGGCCAGATTCAGACGTGCCTCGGGCACAATATTGAGCAGAGCTGGCAGCACACGGAGGGCGCCCTCACCATTCCGAAACACCACCAGATTGTGGCGTATCAAATCCGCACCGAAGGTGCCATTGTCCGCAATATTTTTAATCTCCTGCTCGGCAACGCGTCCACTGAATAGGCGAAAGCGATTGCAGGCCTTTAGATTGATGGCAATTGTGCTATCTCCATGTTGACTGAGATACACCTCCAGCACCTCCTGCGACATGTCATAGTAGTCAAGCTTATAGAAGCACAAAGCCAGATACACATTAATGGCCAGGAAGTCCTTGTTGTCGACCAGCACCCGCTTGTACACATCGATGGCCTCCTGGTAATGTGCTCGCATGTAATGCATGGAGGCCAAACTCAGCTGCTGCTCCACGCTGGGTGCGTTGAGTAGCAGC
The DNA here is from genome assembly GCA_035043065.1 of Hirtodrosophila confusa. Taxonomy (NCBI): domain Eukaryota; kingdom Metazoa; phylum Arthropoda; class Insecta; order Diptera; family Drosophilidae; genus Hirtodrosophila; species Hirtodrosophila confusa. Next base: position 304,176 of record JAWNNI010000135.1, on the reverse strand, counting down.
TCCAGGAGCTGCGCCCACTGCTGATCATTGCCCAGCTTGTGGGCAAGATGGAAGAGTAAACGCTGCTTTAGTGGCGTATTCGCAGTGCCCTCCATCAGCTGCTGTGCCTCCTCATAGAGGCCCAAATAGAACATGCAGACGGCCACATTGAGCTCCAAGTGCGGCTCGACCATATCCTGGCGCTGTTTAATGTCCTGGTATTGGCTCAAGGCCTGCTGATAGTCGCCCAAATGAAAATTACAGTAGGCAATCCATTGATCGATTTGTCTCTGCTGCTGTTTAATATCCTGTGCTGACCCTTCCTCATCCGCCTGCTCGTCGTTGGCATACTGCAGCGTCAAAGAGTCAAAGTAAATTGGATTGTAGCACATGCCCCAGATAAACTTACCTCGAGGAAGGCTCGTGCACCTGTATAGTCACGCCTTATGATGAAATCCTCCAGCGTTGCCGGCGCTGCCGCCTTGCGCTGCTGCTGCATGCCACCCCCGCTGGCCACATGCCGCGAACTGGCCGAGTCCGTTTTGCCACGTGAAAGTATCTGGATGTGGAGTGTGGAGCAACTCAGCTATCTCAAGTATCTATGCTATTTTCAGCTGCATTTCTTACCATTTCGTTCAGAAGTTTGTTTTCGTTCTTTGCGTTTTCTATATATGTAGTCTGCTGTTGTGTTGTCTTCAGGCGCTTGGTTACCGTTGCGATTACGGTTATGGTTGCTTGGCAACCAACGTAGCGTCGATAAAGCAGTTCACATGCCTCACTGCACCCAGACCCAACTGTTGCTCACTATCACTCATGCAAATGCGATCCTGAATTCCTGGCTTTTTTGAATTTTTCTGCTGATGCGTCAAATGGGTTAGCTTTATACCCTTTAACAGCACGATATACTTAACTTGGTACTGATGTTTGTGTTGCAATAAGGAAATTAACACTTAAATGTTCTTAAAGCAGTTTAAAATAAATATGCTAAGTAACAGCTGTAATGTTAATGGTGCGCTGTTAATGTTAATGCCATTTTCTATTAACAGCTGTTTTAACATAAGCATACAGAGTTAGTGCGCTAGAATTGAGTTAAATTAAAGTTAAATCTGAAACAGTGCAGAATAAAGTTTATTCAATAAACTACCCATAAACAGTAACTAGTTGTCGCAGGATTACCATCAATGGAATAAATGATTACCTTAACATGGGAATGTCCTTGGATGGTAACCAAGTTCTCCTTTGCATTAGTTTACACTATTGAGACAAGTAATAAACAGCTAGTTTCTAGTCGGTTCTTGGGGTCTAGTGAGGAAATAGCTATGAATTATCTAATATTGAATATCAACTAGCAATTAACTCTTTCAAGAAACGAAGGAACCATATAATATTTGTTGGCTGACAATGTGAATGGAATGTATGTGTATATTTCTAGATTTGGTTAAGCGATTTATAACATTTACCTATATTTTAATAGAAAACAAGTTAGCTTGACTGTATTGCTTCTGAAACTTTAAGAGTGTGCAGTTATGGGCTCTTTGGAAATAGAATTTGCACCTTGTTTTCAGTTTCCACTATGAGATTTCACTTGCATTCCAACTTAGCTGACTTTAGGCAGGCCAGGATACAGCAATACGAGTAGTTATGTCTCTGGAATGCATTGTTGACACACTTGCTTTATTTATAAGGCAAAGAAACTCATAAATATGCAGTCAGCCTGAAGAAAAATGCGTGTGTCACTCACATCGCCTTGCTATTTGCAATGCTTTTAAATCTTTTTATTTCTTATGTTTTTTCTTAGTTTATCTGCTGACTTTGCAGAATGCAAAATGTGCTTCACATTCAATAGACACGTGTGTGGGAGCTCGTCTCCATTATTCTGCAAATAGATGCAAAATTAAATTAGGGATAGACATTCTTATCTTCTTACTTTACTACACTGAAATGTGAATTTCTAGTGGAATTTTCTTCAATAAACACAACAAACATGTGTAGTGTACTCCAGTTGAGTCTAGTCCAGGAAGAGCTTTTATATAACCTAAGAACTAGTTTTTTTAAAGACTTGTTCAGGGTTTTTAATTTTTATAGAATGTGGCTGTTTATTAGTTATTTGTTATTATTACTTATTTTTTCATTTATTTATTTATTACGAGTTCATTTATTTCATTTAATTTATTATTATTTTGTATTTTTTTGATTTAATTAAATTAATGTTTTTGCACAAAAAAATGTTGAAAAATAACTAAATAAATAATAAATGAACACGTATTACTAAATAAATGATTTGGGAAGCTTACAGGTCAAAATAGGTCTTATTTTTGGAATAATAATAATAATAACAAATACAAATTAAACAAGTAAGAATGCTATAGTCGAGTATACCCGACTACGAAACTCCCTGTACCCAGGTCAAAAATTTCCGATCGCATCTTCGTTAACTTACACATACATACACAGATACGCACACGCACGAGCCACAGCGCAAGCCAGGCATTTTAAGTTGTGACTGTGCTTCTTCTTCCCCTTGCTGCAGCACTGAATCTTCTTTCGTGAATAACTTAGGTGTTTATTATCCGATCGACTTGAAATTTGGACAGTAGATTAAGAGGGACTAAAGTACTGGACATGCCAAATCTTAAAGCTATATCTTGAAATTGTAACTGTAAAACGGTTTTTATCGAATAGCGGGGGAACGGGGGGAGATATCTCAAATCTAAAATAAACTTGACCTGCTCCCGCTATACACGAACCTACATTCCAAATTTGGTGTCTCTAGCTCTTATAGTTGCTGAGATCCTTGCGTTCATACATACGGACAGACAGACGGACAGACGGACAGACGGACAGACGGACAGACAGACAGACATGGCCAAATCGAAATCTCTTTTGATACTGATCAAGAATATATATACTTTATAGGGTCGGAGATGTCTCCTTCTGCCTGTTACATACTTTTGCACAAATCCAATACCCCCTTTTTACCCATTTTATGGGTACAGGAGTAAAAATACCTTAGTTTTTTAACCGTTATAAATTAAATTGAAATGAAAATTAATAAAAACAAGTAAGAACGTTGCAGTCAGACGCACCCGACTACAGAATACTATGTTCCCAGTCCTATATAATTTGGTTATTTGTGTGTTCAGAAAGAGACGCGAAAAACTGCACAGGTGTGGGAGATATGCTGCTTTGTGGGGAGGGTGGGTGGGTCCAAAAATGTTTGATGCAGATTTGTCAGGGGGTCAACATTAGTATGTATGCCAAATTTAGTGACTCCACCTATACAGGGGTGGGAGATATAGATTTTTCTCATTTGCGGGGGAGGGGGTGGGGGGTCAAAATTACATAAATTGACGATATACACCAACATGTGTACCAGTTTGGGCTCTAGCTCAAAGATAAGACTATTTTCCCTTCGGGAACATAGTATAATTACCCTTTAGGCCAGCTTAAAATTGTTGATTAAGCCAATAAATTCCCAATATCTAAAAGTAGAAATCATTTTGTGAGCAACTTGAAAATAGGTGAGTTAATTGTTCTAAAATTTTTATTTGTAAAGTGCATTTAATTTATTGAACTTTTATTTTAATAAAAGTCTGTTAATTTAAGGAAATCTGCCTGAAACCAAAGAAAATAAAGTTATATGTATGAGTCTATACATGAAAAATCACCGAAATAAACGAAAATTCGCCCAGAGATTTCTGTGATTTCACCGGATCAATTCAGAAATAAAAATGCTTGGATTTGAGACATACGAACTGCCTTACCTAAATCCTTTACATATTTCATATTATCTTTGAAAGCCACATGCAAATGTATATATAAGTCACTATTGCCAGGACGCGCCAACCTGGCAACGCGAATAGAATATGAAAAATTTAGATAAAAAGAAAACAATCTGTTTGCTGCCTACAACAAAGTATAAAATAAGATGATGCCGACCAACAACAACCACAACATGGGGGCAGCGGTGGGGGTATTGTGGAAACAAATTTATTTTCAAGTGCTGTGCAACGGTAACGAGTACTTGAATCATTTTAGTTGCCTGCCCCACAGTGTTGTTGTTTATTCAGGGCGCGCCTTTGTTTATGCTACACTTTATTGCGCTTTTGCAATTTCGCGTTTCCGTTTCCTGTCAAATCAGCCATAAAAAGCAAGTCGGAGCCCGTGACACCGCGCGCCTATTACATTTCGCAGTCGAATAAACAATGCCAACATCATTTGCACCTCCTTCATTATGGCGCTCGTTATTTGTCAAACAAATAAACAGCAGCGGGGGTGCAAGCCGGCAAGGCGGAGACATCAGGCGGTACGTGGAGCCCCTCTCAGAAGGCGTGACAGCCGACTGCTACGTGCAATTGTCTCGCTCGGCCATGATTTTCCATCATTATCATTGCGCTCGTGTTTACATTTTTAGAGCAACTCCATATACCGAATCCCCAATACTGAGAGCAAGGCGGAGATGGAGACGTACAGTGGTAGTAATAGGAAATCTTACTACTATTATATACTATAAAATCAATCCTCAAATATAATATTGGCACGACGATTTTATGAATACATAAATTAAAAGTATAAAAAAGATGGAAGACGAATCTATATTATTTTTATAACTTATCTTAAAGTTTAAAAATCATTAATTAAAAATTCCTTAGAAAGCAGCTAATTAGTATATGAAAAAGGAAACAAGCTTTATGTCAAAAACTGGCAAAAACTGGCAAGATAATTTGGTTGTATTACAGGGTGGCTTAGTTGAACTTGCCAATACCACGTTAACGAGCTAAGGTTCGAGTCACAAATGATTTATTCACATAAGGTGTCCGAGGGATCTGAGAATAGTAACTTGTACTTCTCCAGTCAAATAAAGCACAATCACGTTTTTTTCACCTTCGATAAAAAGAAAATCGTTAAATACACTTGTCAACTATAAAATCAGCTGTTATTTGATAAAATTTGGTAAAACTGTTTCTACACGTTTAGAATGCATTCAAAACGGATATGAGATCTATCTCGAAAACTATGTACAGTTGTATTCTGCTATGCTCAGGTTTTTTACTCAATTCATAACATTTTCTGAAGTACCCGCTTAAGTATAATGAGATACCACTCATAACATTTATACAATGGGAATACCAGAGAGTTGTACTTCTGTGTGAGGATTACCCTGCACAATCAGTAATAATTCAATTTTTTCAATTTTAAAAATTGTGGTAGACAAATATTTCTAGTAATAAATACGGCACACACTCAAATATGGTAATCTTCACGTTCGTTTTCATCAGCTGCACGATCAAGACTGACTAGGCGCTTGATTTCATGCTCACCGGCTAAGGACATTAACATAGTCTTTCCGAGTTTACGGAGGGAAATTAACAGGGCTGTGCGAAAAGAACTTAAGCAGGGTTGTCTAAAAGAAACTGTACAATGCTTTCATGTGTATCAGCGGGCAATGAAAGAACTCAAGATCAAGGAATTGCCAACAGAGTAGCTGAGAATGTATATATTACATAATAAAATATATTTCCTACTACAAAATTAACACATTCATGAAGACCCGCTAGCTTAGAAGTTACAGCATTACAATTAAATTTTTCTTTTTAAAAGTTTAAAAATTTATTTTTTATCTCTTTTATTATATTTCAATATTGTACTTAAGATAATGCATACAGAGAGAGCGAAAAATAGAGAGAACGTATATAAATGATGATATGTAGAATGGATATGCTGTTCTATACTTGGCATTCAAGTGGCAACTTTTACTTCGTGGTATTTCGAGGATAATTGCTTGTTGGTCCCACTGTAAGATGGCGACCAGGTCCCAGACTTCAAGCAGGCACCAAGTGACAATTTATTGTCATCTCTTCTTTGCCCTCGCTTAGTTCACGCTTGTTTTGTTTTGTTTTTACACTCGAGTATTTGCATTGCCTCTTTCTGTTTTCATCTAGCGTTTGGGCCAACTTGTTTTGTCCTGCTTTAGTTTTCTTGTTGCCATTATTTTTGTCTTTTTGCCACGCCATAAGAAAAAATCACATGAAAATTGCGAACTTGCGAAATGAAGTGCAAAATTCAAACGGAAATTGAAATGGCAATGACAGAGTTGAATTCTCTCTATGCCCCTCTCTACCCGCCTCTCACTTTTATGTTTTCCTTTTACTTAGTTCCTTTCCTGCCTTAGTTCGACTCGAATGTCCTGGACCCATCTTGGGCACATGTTCCTCACCCACTTGCCTGCAGCTGCATAGATTTTGTATCTCTTGGCCTCGCCTAGCTTCCAAATCAAGTTGAAGAAAATGGCAATTTTTTCAAGCGAAAACTAAACACTTCAAATGCGAAAATAAATAAAAATGGACATCTTGGCGATTTGTTGTTCATGATGATGATGTTCTTGTTATTGTTGCTGTTGTTGTTGCAGTGCAGGCGCTGTCCGAACTTAAGCTCAAATGTTGCATGCCACTGAAGCATGCATAATTCGAGTAACTGGACAGTAAACTACTCTGAAAACAATATTAAATCCGAATGCCAAAATGTCCTTAGAGTTGAAATTGTACACCAACTTATTATTTATTAATGTGAAAGATATATATATAATTGATATTGCTACAGTATTAATTAACTTTATGAAAGCTACTTCTATTTATAAGCTTACAGGTATTTGGCTTGTGACCTTTTAAAAAATATAAGGGCCTCAGGGGCAATTAATTGTAATCAGTAATGAATCTCACTTAAAGTTAAAAGCTACAGCAACTAAATAAAAAATCTGTGAAAAAAGCATCGTATTTGTTACTGAGTCAGCAGTTACTTACAAATGTCACACAGTGACTGAATATCGCAGTCACAGTCTTGTTGTTAACAGTGACAGTCATAGTCCACATTTGTACAGTTGCTGTTAACGCTAACAGTGCAATATCGAGGTCCACAGTCACAGATCATGTATCGATATCACATATCAATAATTAAGAAGGCTTTAAGAAATATAGAAGAAAGTCGAGTGAAAGTTAGTCATATTTGTAAATTTAAATTATCTTATCAAATATTTGCAGTTAAGCTCAGAATAAATTATATTGTTTAAGCTCTTCTGCCTCATGCGACAGGATATTTTTTATGTTGCAAGTTTTACCAGATTGCATATTGCAACTTGATGATGAAGATACTTAAATGTTGCTATATTTAAATGGTAATAAACAAATTATTTATTAAGATTTATAAACCTGGAGATTTTGAATGCAGAACATAGTCACAGTCACTGATATTTGAAGGGAACAGTCACTGTTGTCTATATAACAATATCGCTCATCCCTTATCTTGGCAAATTATTGATTTACGAGTGCAAAGAATACTTTTATTAAGTGACCAATTGACGGAACAACAACTGTTATAGTCATAACATTAAGTACTGTATAATTATAGCATATCCTTAAAATCTAACAAACTGTTATCAAAGTCCTTTAAATCAAATAAAAATGCATTTTATAAATCACATATTTCGGCACTTTCACTATGGCCAGGCCGTCAAAAAGGCATTAACTCTTTCAGCCGATGTAGCCGGGTAAACCAAGGGGGTAATATAACTATAGGGGAAGAGCTGGGGCCCACTGAGTGCAGTAAATTTCCAACAGGCAACTGTTGTTTGCAATTAGGGGCAAATAAACTAAATTGTTGCGTGGCTCGGCTGTTTTGGGGGCTAATGCGAGCCATTTTCAAATTTATTTACCAAACAAACACCCAATCACACACACGCACATAGCTGTAAGCGCAAATCATACACACAAACACACACAAACACACACACACACACACACACACACACCGAGACGGACCTCTGTACATGTGGCAATTGCATTATTGGGAAAATGTTTTTTAGAAAATGTGTGAAATATTTTAGTTGGCTTTTGCAGGCTGCCCTTTAATTTGCGTATTTTGTATAATTTGGCGCATTTACATATTTTAATTAAAACACAAATTTTGCCTTTTAAGCCAGAGCTCAAATTCAAAATCAAAATCAAGCCCACAATTTCAACCATAGGATCAGTTTTACTGTGTGTGTAGTTATGGTTAATTTGGCTTTTATTTGAGGGGTTGTCTATGAGCAAGATATTGTGCATTGTCAGCGATTGGATCACGTTCCATTTTAGCTTACAACAGGGCTTGAAATAATATTCATAAGAAACTTGAAACATGACGAATACAAAACAATACTCAGCTCGTATTAGACCTTTTTCAAAACACTTTCTACATGCTTGCGGGATTTTGGTTGTTTTAATAAATATTTCAATAGTCTTGAATACATCCCGACAAAACTCACACACGCATACACACACTCTCCGACAGACAGACATAGTTTACTATCCACTAAATATTTAAACGCAGCATCAGCTCGTAAAAGCAAAATGTATGCAAAGTGCATGTCGAGCAGCAATCGAGGCGAGCTGTAAAAATACAAAAAAAGTAGAAGTCGAGCTGGAAAATTAAAATAAATAAAAGTAGACATCGAGCAACAGCAGCAAACAGGCAAAGATGAAGACGAAGCCTGTTCAAGTCGAGTCCTCGATAGAAAAATACCCTGCACACTGCCTTAAACCATAAAAAAAACCATCAAGATGTACAGGTACAAGAATTAATATGTAAACGTGAATATACTTGAGTTACCACATAGATTATTTAAGAACTACCAAAATCAAGGTTCTTTTACTGGCTATACCACCAAGTTTATAAAAGAAATACCAAAACAAATTGTACATACATACATCAAGATGTACAGGTACAAGAACTCACATGCAGATGTGAATATACTTAGAGACCACATAGTTTATTGAAGAACTACCAACATATATTGGTATCGAGGTTCTTATACTGGCTCTACCACATAGTTTACTGAAAAAATACCAAACAAGTAAGAACGATATAGTCGAGTAGACCCGATTACAAAACTCCCTGTACCCAGGTCAAAAATTTCCGATCGCATCTTCGTACACTCACGCATACACACACACATATACAAAGACGCACGCACACAAGCGACAGCGCGCGCGACAGTGCAAGCGAGGCATTTTAAGGGGTGTCTGTGTTTCTTCTACCCCCCTCCCACCCTTCCGTGTTTATTATCCGATGGACTTGAAATTTAAACAGATTAAGTGTGACCATAGTATTATACATGCCAAATCCCAAATCTGTATCTTTAAAGATGTTGGTATAAAACGTTTTTATCGAATTGCGGGGGAACGGGGGGAGATATCTGAAATTAAAAACAAACTTGATCTGCGTATGGTATACAGGAACCTACATTCCAAATTTGATGTCTCTACCTCTTATAGTTGCTGAGATCGACGCGTTCATATAGACGGACAGACAGACGGACATGGCCAAATCGAAATCGCTTTTGATACTGATCAAGAATATATATACTTTATATGGTCGGAGATGTCTCCTTCTGCCTGTTACATACATTTGCACAGATTTAGTACCCCTTTTTACCCATTTTATGGGTACAGGGAGTAAAAACAATTTTACTTGCATACATCAAGATGTACAGTTAGAAGAACTCACATGCAAACGTGAAAATACTTGATGTAAGTGTATTTGATGTGTGTAATACAATGTTAGGCATTTGTCCATAATTTTGATATTACTTCCTGTTTTTATTGAGATTTGAAAAATTAGAAACAACATATTCTGCGTTTTATTTATACGTGAACATTTAACTAATTTAGTGTTTTTTGATCTTATACACACTTAAAACGTTACTCAGCGGTGTCTTGATTCAAATTTTTGATTTTAAATGGTGTAATTTTGAAATATAACCTGTTTAGCTAGGTTGGCTTAAAAATAGCCTAAATTTAAAGAAATATTTTATTTTTGAATATTATCAAGCCTGATTATACATTATTTATGAATATTTGAAAAGAAGCATATGTATATATTCTTATATTCTTAATATACATATGTAAAACTGTTGTATGTCAAAGTACAAATTTATAACACCCTCGTACGCACTTTTTATGGTCACAGGGTATAGAAGAGGCAGAAAAAATGCAACAATATTGAATAAAGTTAGTACCTGTCGAGCTGTTGTGTTCCATCGTATGCTGCATGTTATATATACTCGTTCTTGTAGTTTACTTACATTTTTTACTGCGAGTATTTGCCAGGCCCGGCGGTACAAAGCAGTCAACGGGATTCACACCCAAAGCACCCATAGAATCATGCATGCAATAGTAGTATGCATGTGTGTGTGTGCGTGTGTGTTTGTGTGTGTAATTTCTAATATAAACGAAAATATGCAAACATTGTTCGGGGAACATTTCGCTACGTCTTTTCACGGCCTGGCAGCTAAGAAAAATAAACTTGGATATAAACATAGTATCTAAGAAGTATGACGTAAATACTTTAAGATCTGAAAAATTCTGTGGGCAAAAAGCAAAATTCCTAAGCTGCAAAGATAATCGAAAATTAGTATCATTTGCTAGCCATGCAGAGCATAAAATAATCATTTATTTTAAAATCCATTTTAGCTTGCATATAGAAAGGATCTTAAATAGTATGATGAGTATGGCTAAGCTATTTTGGATTTGTTCTTAAACCAAATGTATTAAAATAGAGAGTGAAATAGTTTTAAAACAGTTTTTGGTGTTGGTTTTTGAAATGGATTAAGAAATGTTCTATTTCTAGCTTTAAAGTTGTACTTAATTTGGCTTGAGAGTCCGTAGGTTTTTGAGATATATGGGCTATATAGGCTTCGGATTCAAACAAAGTACCCTCGATATAGCAGTATGACAACCCCATGCATATAAAATAAATTTGTTTTTATACAAGATTTCAACTGCTCTAACAAAACTCAAGTGTTTTCATTGACACATTTCTCATAGTTAAAAAAAAAATCATTATTATTTTTATACTGTGCTTCGTTCAAAAAAATATTTGTTATATACATTTCTGTTTCCAAGGAAATCATTTAATAAAAGGAGTAGGAGATCAATTTAAATGGGGAATATGTTAACATTGTATTAAACACAATAAAAGATTGTTTTTTACCAATTCATTTTAAGTTGGCTTATTCGAAAGGAGCCCAAAATAGTTGTTAATTTAAGAAATTCTAACTAATGAATATCTTAACTAATCTTATAAAATACTGCAGTATTTCTAAATAAGAACTGTTTTCTTTTCTTAACTGTTGATCAATTTTATGAAAAAAGCATAAAATTTACAGGCGAATTTGCACTTTTACAGCTATTGTGGGTTGCTTTTTTGTTTACATGTTAATTAAATAAGCTTTATTCAACCATATTAACTTGGCTAACGCTTGGTACTGATGCTGCTTACAAGTATTTAACAACTATTGATTAAATTACAGCTCTATTTGAGAGCTTAACACTCTCGCATAGCACTCAAATTACGAGTATCGCTTATCGGGGGATTCTTAAACAAAGTACGCAGCGAATGCAAATGGCCTTGGTGCCAAATATTGCACAATCTCATACATACACACACACACACACACACACACACACGCAGATGCCAATGGTATCCGCTGTGCCACTCAAAATTGCTTAATTTCATGCACATCCCTGTTGTTGGTATTCCCCTGTCGCCACCCATCTCATGTGCCCCGCTGCATTGCGTTGCCTGCAAGCGAAAACAAATAAAGGCAAAATGTGCCAAAGCCGCAATGCATGTGCGTGTGTGTGTGTTTGAGAGTGTGTGTGCTCGTATGGGCAGCATGTCTTGCGCTATGCCACGCCCACACAATCAAGCGCCCATTTATGCACTAATTAAAATTTTATCGTTAAATCTTGTTTGCATGCATTGCAACAAGCGGCATGTTGAACCCGGCAACGCCGACGATGCCAGCGGAGAGCTCGAGCGGAGCAGCTGCCACGGTTAAGCTCCCCAACCCCCCTTTAGCCATATAGCCAGCTTCCCCCACGGGCGCCTGCCCGCTCCCCCCTCCTAGCTCCCAACACTTGTGAAATGTATGCAATGCGCACATTTTTCGTCGAAAATGTTTGGCAACAGTTATTTGCACTTCCGGCGCTTGCCACGCCCATAACTCCTGTTGTTGCAGCCACACTTGGCTAGCACTTTCATGCATTTTCATGCATTTAATGCTTGGCAGGAGCCATTTTCATATTTTATTTGATTTTCGCCGGTCAAATACCAAGCACAATTCACAGACCGATAAGTGCCATTGCATATCTTTGAAGTGCTTTATGGCTATACCAAGACGGGGTGCTAGGGGGTTGTCTGTGCCTGTGTGTGGGGCAGAGTTGTACATTGTAGTTCAATTGAAGGATGAAGTTTAGTAGTTCCAACTAAGCTGAACGAACTAACCTTTCTATATAGTTGGAGTACGCTTGTTTAGGTCGCTCGTTTCTTGAGTTCGACAGATGTTTTTAAAGTTCTTTGAGCGTCCTTCTCAATTTGTTTGCTATAATACTGAACTAAATAAACACTCGTTTATTTATTTAGTTTGATTGGTTGCTTAAGTTTGTTTGAATTAAGCACCACACACTCCACGTTTTATTCATATTATCATATCAACTAATTTGTTTGCTATCATATAATGAACTACAATAGAACTTAGTTTAACAAACTAAGTATATAAAGACTCAAACGATAAACACAAACTTAATGCTGGACGGGAAAATAGTTCATTCATCAGCCTAGTGAACAAATTTTGAACGATTCGATACAACTCTAGTGTGAATGGGGCAGGGCAAGGTCCTGTTGCTCAGTTACTGCTTACACGATGTTATTACAGTTGGAATGTAGTACGAAAATGTTGCCAGCAATTAAATATGAATTGCATTTGGCGCACTAGCTGGCAATTTGATAAAAATCACAGTTAGCAGTCGACAGTTTGTCACTTTTGCCCGGTAGCAGTTTTCTAAATTACATTACAGACAAAATGCGCACTCAAATATTCAATTTCCTAGATAAAAAAGGGTGTGTGCATAAATAAATGTGTTGAACTAACTAACCAGGCCAACGGAGGCGAACTTTTTGCGCCGACAACTTTTTTAATTTAATATCAAATACAGTGCGTATACGTAATTTTTGCGGCTTTACCCGACAGCTGTGTGTGCCAGTGTGTGTGTGCGTGTGTGTGTTTTGAGTGTGGTAAAAATTTAATTAAAATGTTGCAAGACCAAAATTTCAAATTCAAATTACAAATTGCATACAAAATGAATAATTGAATGCAATAGTTGAAACAATTTGACTGCTGTTTTGGTTAATTTTTGTCAGAATTGAAATGTTGTAGCTCAGTTTTCAATTGCAGCTGTCGGATCCAGATAACTGGACAAGTTGTACTACAACTAGTTATAAATTTGAACATTTTCGTAATGTGTTCGTAAATATGCTAGAATTAAAATAATTTAAAATGTAACGAACACTAATTAATAGTAATAATAATTAAATAAATATTTCAAGAGGATGTGGCGGGCTTTTGTTGTGTTAAGAAGCTGTCAGAACTGGTGGTCCTACTGTTAACATAGGCATGCTATGTTAATGAGCTAACATTTCCCACTGCTGCATTAGCATTAAGAGCGTCACCTTAGCATTTATTAAAATAATTACTATTAATATTAATTAAACTAAAAATAAAATAGTTAAGGAAATATTCAGGAGGATGTGGCGCGTTTACTCGGCTGCAGCTGTCAGAACTGGCGTGGTATTGTTAACATAGCCATGTTATGTTAAAGAGCTAACATTTCCCACTGCTACATTAACATTAAGAAAGTCACTTGAACAATTATTAATGTTAATTAAACTAACAATTAAATAATGAAAAAAATATTTCTGGAGAGTGTGGCGCGCTTCTACTCTACTAAGCAGCTGTCAGAAATGGCATGCTATTGTTATGTTGTCTTGTTATGTTAAAAAGCTGACAGAGCACTAACATTTTCCGCTGTTGCATTAATATTTAAAACGTAACTTTACTATTTTTACTATTTATTTATATATTTCAATCTATTTTACTACTTTTTAATAAAGTCATTTAATGATTGACATTTTGATTTCCATTATTTGGCGCAACACTGTAAAACTTGTTCGAAACGCAAAACAGCCGCATAGAAATTGTAAATTTAATACATATTTTGCAAATAATTCAAAACAGGCTACACATTTTTAATCTCTATTCATTTAGATTTATAGGTACATTTATTTTGTAGTGGAATTTTGAACTGGATTCCATATTTTTATTTAAAGTTTGGTCTCAAATGTCCCAAGGCCTAGCTTAGCCTCAGTTATGGCTGACTGAGGTCATCAAGTCTCGCCGCTTTATGAGCTTAAGAGCTTAGCAGTGCCACTTCGCCCACTTTATATAACCACCCACCAAGCTGCACTGGGGCGCCCTAAAAAACTTATTTATTACCTTTGTTTAGACTTTATATAACACTTCAGTTGATGGCATTTGAGCAAATGGCATTAGCATTGTCTTCTCTCCTTGCCTGAATGCTTGTTATTGTTGTTCTTGTTGCTGCCTTGTTAGCCTGAGACACTTCCTTATCATGGCACAGCCGGGAGAGGCGAAATGTTATCCTTGGTTCAAATGGCGGCCCGCTGCGCCTTGATTTGTGTGCCTTGTGTGGGGAGTTTGTCTTGTGCCTTGTTTATGCGCCTCTGAGTATGCACTGGAAATTACATATTTGTCGCATGTACTTGATTGTTTGTTGTTTTCTAAGAAAACAGTGGCTGCCACCCTGGCCAACAAAACTAGATTCTATCGTATCTATGAGTTTCTATTACAGCTGGTAAACACTCGATTTGAATTTGTTTGGCGAGTATCCCCGCTACCTTCAAAGGTATTCTGTTCTTAAACAAATCTATTCGATATTAGATTGTACAAGTTAATCATCTTCAAGCACTGCATTAATATACTATTTAGATTCATTGTTAACTTTGTTTTTATCGCAGGGACCGTAAGGGCTATAATTTTTAAAATAAAGGTAATAAAATAAAAATTATTTGTCGATTCTTAGCAAAAAATTAAAAAGTAACAATTGTTTGCGATCGAATAAAAATGTGAAATAACAAATTAATTTAAATTTTTATTAAAAATCGTATTTTAACTCTTATTTTAAATTTTTATTATAAAAAACAAAAATAAAAGTTATTTTTCAATTTTTAAAATAAAAGTTAAAGATAAAAGTTTATCCTCTTTTAAGGATACTGCATACCGAAAATGTATATGCAACATTTTGCCATTCATATAGATAGTTGTTTTCGGGCTTGATTTTTATAAACTCATAACTCTTTTTGCGATCCCTGGTTTATAGGGAATAAAAGTAGAGTAGAGGGGAAAGCTTTTTTTAAAAATTCAGAATGACATAAATATGGATGCTTTCAGTATTAGACCACTGATCCATGCAATATTTTACTATAGTGTTATCTTCCTTCCTCATTTGGAGCTACATCTCACTATAAGATTTTATCTTACGCATCAAATAAATAAAACTCTATTTCGTCAATCAGTATACAAAATTTCAGCAGATACTTTTCTACAGATCGTTCCAAATTCTTTTTAAAGCCAAGGACTAAGTTGAAAATCTATCTATACCAACGATATTACCATAAAAAGCTTATCATAATCAAAGAACCCATTGCTTTTATTATTTAAATCTGTATGTTTAAAGTTATCTTGTTAAATTTCTAGAGACTTGCTACAAAATTTATTATGCAAATCGAGGAAATCGATTTATAGATATAATGTGCCAAATACCTGAAAACTTCCTAACCTCTGATAGGGTGAATCATCCGAGATGCGATAAACCAAAATTTGAGCTGGTAAGCAGCTGTATCCGAACCAAATAGTGCACCTTAGTAACAATTTGAATCCATGAGCAGAAAACAAGTAATATCATCAACAAGACGTGGGCGCGTGCACGTTTCCTTTACGTATTTGCGAACGGGGATATCAATACGGCTGCCCACTACCTGGCGGAACAGATGCACGAACCCTTCGAGCCCTTTCCCATTGCCACCGTGGCTGTCCAAAAGTCGGTGCGCGATGAGTTCGTCGAGCGGGTCAGGAGTCGCTTCCGGCAGTTGAAGCCACACGTGGCCACGCATCCCAACTTTGAGCGCACCCTGAGGGAACTGCAGATGGGTGGGGTGGAATATGTGGTTGGAGCTGAGGCCAATGCGCCGGCCATTGCCAGTCCCATACTGGTAACGGAGGATATTACGCATTTGTATTTTAGCAGCAGACCCTCAGGCGTGGTCACACTGAAAACCTTCGAGACAATCAAGGAGGCGGGGGATGCATTCAGCAAGGAGACGCCGCAATTTGATGCGGTGTATCTGTTCGATGAGAGTATCTCGAGTGTTTACGCGCTGGCAGCACGCATCAATTGTGTTCAGTTTTATGTCAACTGTTTTGATGTCTGCACGATGCCCATTTTACAGTATTATGGCATGAGGCAGCCGCGAGCCATCCTACAGAATGGCCTGCACTATGAAACCTTGGAGCTGCACAATATTTTCAGGATCATTGTCTTTCCCTACAACACCACCTTTATTCGTCGCTGCTGTTGTCGGGAGGGCCAATGCATTTGCCACTTCGACCACACAATTTGTTGTGATTAAAAACCGTAGAGCTGTTGCCATTTCAATCCATCCGAGACGCATCCTTTATCCAGACGCGTCGAACCAACCAACAAGAAAACCCAAACTGGCGAGAGAAACGTACCAGAAACTTAACTTCCTGACTGACTGTGACGTCTACTTCTGTTGAAACCTCTAGAAATTCCCACTCCTACTTGACAACACATGTGGCTCATAATTTTCGCCGTAGTTGCACTCGAATTGGTAATACAGTAGGTACACGCTAAGTCAAACACTCGAATTTTAAATGGTTTGAGGCTAACGTGCTCAGTAAATATTTTAGTATCTAATATAGTTACATATATGTCTGTATATAGAACCTTCAAAATTATTGAAACCAGCTCCAAAATCCCATAAAAATCAGAAATCAAAGCCTTATCTTTAAAATAGTTATTATTAACAGGGGTATATTGACTGTTAATACTGATCAGGATCGAAGAGTTGAAGATACCTCCTACTGCCAGTTATATACATCCGCTCATTTGCAAAATAACCTTTTTAATAAGTTCAGCAAGGATATATGCTAGGATAAAGATTAAGAATAATCTTAAAAATTATAATAGTTGTATAATTTAGAAAATATCCTTATGGAAATCATCTTGAAGGTCTCAACTTTTTGTGTCCCTTATTGTATAAATTAGAGTATATATCTGTTGCTATGTACCACTGTACTTTGTACTCGGCCTTTGCCATTACAATTTGTCAGTATTTGCCAGCCTGTGTCTGCTCTTCCGCTTTGACAGGCATACATATGTCGCAGACTGTTGGCTTTTAATAAAACTTCTCACAGCCGCAGAAGTATTCGCTGCAGGAATGGAGCTCCTTCGACGACAACTATTAAACTGGCAGCCAGCCATTAGTTGCGGCTGCTGCTGATGCGGCAGCTTGTCGCCAGGAATCGACAGTTTGTGCCACCATCAAGTTTTGGGCTCTTATGTGCCAAGTTGTTAATGAGTTTACATAGACGGAAGAGTCCTATCCGCATAAGACTCCAAGCCAGGCCTATTTCAAACTACTTTCAACGGTTTTTGTTGTTGTTTTTTTTTGGCATTGAAAAGAAAATGTTTTTCCAACTGCCGACAACTGAATGTCTGTCTGTCAGTCAGTCTGTCCGTCAGTCAGTCAGTCGGTCTGGTTGCCGGCTTACTGTCTGCTTATTTGTCAGTTTTGTCTGCATTTCTGATTTGAGCTTGACATATTTTGGCTGCACTTCAGCAGTAACTGCTGCCATTTTGTAGCTATTCGTAATAAAAACAAAAAAGAAGCCTCTAGTCAAGTGTACCCAACTATGAAACACCCTGTACGCAGGTTTATAATTTCTAAACACATCTTTGTACACATAACCAATGTGGGATTGGAAGGACTCGTCAAAAATTGTAAATAAGCCTCATTTGTTGGCTCTAGCTATTATCCTTAGACTTTAAAGGGTCGCAAATTCGTTTTTTACTGTTACTTAGTTTTCCCTTTTACACATTTTATGGGTACAGACTATAAAAATTAGAAGCATTTTTCGCATGAAAAACGCTTTCCCCAGATGTAGCAGTACATTTTTGGTTTCTTAGATATTTTTAAAATTAAATGTTTAAATTGCCTACCTCGTTAAGCGTCTAGGTGATCGATCCATCAATGAAGCAGGATAATGAGGTTCGAACTCCAGAATGTGCAGAATGTGAATAGCTTGTGTAGTTTTAATCCAAGGCCAAGGCACAATAAAATTCCTACTGAAATGTATCGCTGATAGTTTTGTAAGCCAAACTGGTTTGAACATGAAATTCCAGCTGTTTTTCTACCCTGAACCGAACCGTAAAGCGTAAACAGCTGTTCAAAAAGTAACAAGTAAGAATGTTATAGTCTAGTATACCCGACCACGAAACTCCTCGTACCCAGGTGAAAAATTTCCGATCGCATCTTCGTACACTTTCCGACCCAACAAATTATATATGTTCTGAATCAGCATGAATAGCCCAGTCGATATAGCGATGTCCGTCTGTCTGTCTGTTTCCTGCAAATTAGTCTCTCAGTTTTAAAGCTATCGTCATCAAACTTGGCACAGACCCTTCTTATTGCTGCAGGCAATACACATGTCGGAACCGGCCAGATAGGAAAACTATAACATATAGCTGCCATAGGAACGATCGGTCAAAGACTATGTTGTATGAAAAAAATTTTGTACATGAAGATATCCTCACCAAACTTACTCAAACCAAGTATCTGAAGAGCTTATACAATCTGACCAAATATGGTCAAAATCGGACAACTATATCATATAGCTGCCGTAGGAACAATCGGGTGAAAAATGAGTTATTGTAGGAAAATATTTTTGTTTATACAAATATTACATCCAAGCTAAGAGAGAGTTTTATTATACTTCATATAGCTTCCTATAATTTGATTAAAATCGAACCACAAAGCTCCCGTATAAAAAAGATTGCTGCAAGGATATATAGCTTCGGCATGCCTAAGATAGCTGTTCTTATTTTAAATATTCTTTGTGTGGCTAAAACTGTGGAATCCGTTGAGAAGGCACTTCAAAACACTGACGAAATTAAAGCGAAAGCGCTTTTCAAAATAGTTGCAATTAAATATTTTATGACTGGACTGTGTAAAAGCTTAACGGAGAGCTGTTTATTTGTTTGCCTGGTCGTCTGGCATTTGCCATAAATTGTTATTTATGTCTGTCGACGGCGGTGGCGTTGGCGGTGACGGTGGGCGGCGCCACGCCCACTGCTGCCCATTGGCCAAACATGATGACCGCCTGCGGCCGCTATTCTATTAAGCTGCCGAACTTGAAATTTTCGACCATGTCGCGGTCCTGTCAATGCCACAGATTTGTTGTTGTTGTTTATCTTCTTTTTTCATTGGGCGAATGATGCCAAAATGTGACGTCAGTTGTCGGCACGGCCAGCTGAGAGGCCCGGTAGACCCCGGAGCAGTTGCTGGCCTATGCAGCATGTTGGACTGTCGTATTGCGGTGCTCTATGTTCTCAGGAACAGCAGAAAAAACAACAACAACGTCAACAACCGCAACGGACACTTGTCAACTGCCTGATGCCTGGACACTGTTGTTGTAAGTGCTCGTAGTTGACGTACGTGTTTCGACGAGTGTGTGTGTGTGTGTGCTGTTTGTCGTTGTATGAGTCCATGTATAAGTGTATTACAGCCTGGAAATGAACTGCCTGCAATGACTGAGGGTACATTTCAACATAATCTAATTTAAGATGGCAGATCACAGCAAATTTGCTTATTTCGATTGAGTTTAGCTCTGTATCCTTTAAAAGTGGCTAAGAAATATGTATATATGTAAATGTACAGGCATAAGGAAAAGGACAAGGATGTGTTCTGGACCAAGATCAACAACCGAGTCGATCTAGCCTTTTCGATAAGAGCAATGGAAACATTCAACTTTGTAGCTACACTTAGAAAATAAATGCCCAAAATGCAGAATGTCGCCATACTTGTAAAGCCAAAGGAGCTGGAATAATTTTTATTTCTAAATATGTTTTCTAAATTTAGAAATTATTTCCACTAAACAGAAATTATTTCTAGCTTTTCGGGTGATTTTCTAAATTCTATAGCATTTATTTTTCTGAGTGTAGGTTCCTGTACAGAAGAACTGCAACTATCGATTTATTCACTATCGCGATAGCTTAGCATTTTGTTTCAGATTTCAGATATTCCCCTCACCCCCGCAAGTCGATAAAAACGTTGTACAGCAACAATTTGAAAGATATAGATTTGGGATTTGGCAAGTCAATCGGTTAACAAGCACAGAAGTTATATGAGAAACAAGATTCAGTAGTGTAGAGCGGGAACTTGAAATGCCTCGCTTGCACTGCAGTGTAATGTTGCTTCTATGTATGTGTGTTTATGTGTAATTGTACGAAGATGTGTTTGGAAGTTTGACCTAAGTACCAAAAAGTGTTTTGGGGTTCTGCAACGTCCCTTCGTAAAGTTGTTCCCTCAGTTTATGAGAGCGATATAATAATGGTGATACTAAAGCAATTATCTAAATATTAGATTATTTTGGGCGCTCAATTCAACTGACTAACAGAGAGAAGAGCTTCAAGCTATAGAATTTATATCGTTTGAAGCTTTCAGGTGCTTATAAAGCATCTGGCTTTATGCGTGTTGAATCGTTGAAAGCATGTGATAATAACGACAAATAGTATGGACGATCAAAGAACCTATTAAAATGTTTTGTTTTCTTTCAATTTGATGTGTGAATTTTTCTTATGGCACAAATCGTAGCTGACAAGATGTTGTGTAGCAAACACCAAACATTCACAACATTTCAAATAGCAACTACCAATCTAGCAACTAGCAATCAATTCAAAAACCAACAGCCAAGTACAAAACAATACGAAGAACCACAAGCGACCACAACAATTTGAAAAACATTACCCATACGCCATGTGTGACACACAAAACACTGCACCAAGATAGGAAAAGCACAAGAGGAAGGAAGGGCGAGGGAGAGTGGGGACAGTGGGAACGGAAACGGCTGCGGGACAGTAAACTCAACCATGGAGCGCAGTGTATTTTCAACACCTGCTGGTCAAACAAATCGTGCTTTCGGCAAACACTAATTTCGACAAGGTGCAAACAAGCTGACGTTTCCGAGTCTGGGGATGTGAATGCGAATGGTAACAGGAACACACACTGTGCCACAATAGACTGGCACACTCATAGACACACACACACACACACACACATATGTATGTCACGTGCTTTTGGTCTGGTCCTGGTCTGAATTGTGTCTGTGTCTGCGTCTGTGCCTGGGCCTGTCGTCGACAGATAAAATGCTTTTTTGAAAAATGTAAAATTGCATTTGTAACCGCATTTCATTAGAGGAAGAAAGTCAAGCGTCAGGTGGCAACCGGCAGAGGCAGCAGCAGCAGCAGCAGACAACGACGTTGGCGGCACGTACCCAAAATGCCATTGGGGTAACACAAACAGCAACTTGCAGCCAGCAACGTGCAACGTGCAACCTGCAACAAGGTCCGCATTTGCGCCAGCGAAACAAACGTCACGGTCAGCGGCCAAGCAACAGCATAAAGAGGGGGGGAGCCAGCAGTTAAGGGGCTGGAGGAGAGGACAGCCATGTTACAGTTGCCATTTTTGTTGCTGTCAGAACATAAACATGGCCGTCTGTTCTATTGTGTGTGTGTGTGTGTGTGTGAATCTGCTCGTTTACCCCTTAAATGGCTGCCAGCAATGTTGATGCGGGAGCTTGTGTCTCTGAGTATGTGTGTATGTGTGTGTGTGTGTGCATCAATGTATGAAAAATGTGGCTAGAAATGATTTGATAAACATTACAAATCGAGTCGAGTATACCGATTAAATAGATTATTATGCGTGATATATTTGAAATTAAATAGAAATGGCTAGAAAATCAATCTTCAGGAAGCCAAATTGTAATACCCTTGAGCAGATGCTAATAAAATTGCATCAATAACAATATACAAAAGATGAAAATATAAAAGGTACTTTCTGCTAGCTTTTCAACGAAGTTTTTCATACAATAATTATCGACCAATGGTTTCAATGTGATAAAATGACAGAAAGTAGATAGAGTTTTACATGTATTGGAATCCATATGTAGTATAAAGAAACTTGCGATTGTTGAGCTTGGATGTAATATTTCCATAAAAAAAAGTTTAGAACTGTTTAGGATAAATTATCCAATGATCCAACAAAAACATGATGATTGAGTGATTGTTCCTAAGATACTGATACTATATGATATTATGGTAAAATTGTAACCAATATTATTGAGCTTTTGTGAAGCGAAATAAAATTCGTTTTGGTTGGGAAGAAATCTCTTTATAAGCAAAGAAGTTTTCATTCAATTAAATCTTTGACGGCAACTATATGATATATTGATCCGAACTGGATGGTGTGTGTACTAAATAGAAGAACCTGTACAAAGGAAGAGACAGATACGCTTAGGTATTTCGAGTTAGGTCTTCGTACTGATTACGAGCATATATACTTTTTGGATTGGAAAATACTTCAATCAATAAGTTACACGTTTGATCAACTTATAAGATCGGCAAGGAAATCATGTGATAAGCGTTATTTTATAATTTTTATTTTAAATACTACTGTAAGACAGTTTACAGATATAAAATATAATATCAGTCATAAATTTCGGATTTAACTTCTTTGTTTACCACTGTAAAGAGTTTGGGCTAGGAAAGCGTGCGGTGGCTGAACTCTATAACAATATCCATCATGTCCAATAACGCCTCCCCCAAGCAAAGACCCACCTCGGAGTAGGCGAAGTATCGTATAAGCACCACAAGAGTCAAGGTCATCAGCAAGGGCACCGCAATGGCAACCACGAAACGAGATACTAAAATGATTATATAGCAGACAATGCAAAGGCTTAGGATTACGCCCATTAAACGAGCCAACTCTTCTGGCCTTATGTCGTTCTCCTTGGTCCAATCTTCTAAACGTTCTACGAAGGACTTTTGCTCCCTATATGTGTCCTCATATGTACTCATTCTCTGCCTCCGAAATTAACTGAAAATTTTTGAGATGCGTACTTAAAAATGGTGTCAGTTTTTTTGGGGAATTGTTTTACAAGGCCAGCTTGTTATATGGATACGGATACGGGCCTGTGACTTACACTGACAAGTTGACAAATGAATGATCGGGGCGCAGTTGGATCCGCAAAGCACCCCGCCTCAGACAACCGACATCAGACAACAGACAACAGACATCAGATCTGATGGCCATGACGCGTCGACAAACCGCAAATGGGCCTCATCAATGGGCACCCAACAACAAAGCCAAATGGGCCCAAACATGAAAAGTGCCGATTACCAATACAGTTAAGGGCCCAATGCCAAGCATTTTGCTGTTGTTGCTGGTTGCTGTGCATAAATTCCATCATATGATATCAATTAGTGATAGTGCGGTGCGACTGAAATGTCATTTGCAAAAATGCGCATATTTTAAGCGTGACATACGACAGTCGTCCAACCAACGAACCAGCCAAGCCACCCAACTCTCCAGCCTGACGGCCAAAAGCATACAGCGAGCCCTGATATCTCGCAAAACGAACCGCACTTTTTATGGCCTATAACCCAATGGGCCAGCTTACTAGCCAAAGTATATTGATACAGTGTCAGCTTATGTAACATACATATGTACACATAAAAGACAACAATTAAAGTCCTTTAGAAGTCCGTGAAATGTTAAATAAAAATTTATATGAGATTTTGTGTATCAACAAAGAAGTAAACGATGCTTATAGAAAAATTTAAAAATTATTTCATCGTGTGTGAGATATTGAGCCCACAAGCTAAAAAACTTTTTATAAAAGCTACATTTACAATGCTTTGGAATCCTTTTTCCAGTGTGTGTCTGTTACTAACGTTTGTGTTAACATTAAACATTAAAATGTTAAGCTGTTGCTTACATTTTGATGTAATGTTAAAGTTAAAGCTTTTAAAATATATGGGTCCCTTAAGGCGGCAACATAATCGATGTTGCTAACGATAGTTTTTAGGGTTTCGATTGTTTTCTCACTATCTCGATAGCAAAGCATTTTTTACACAGCTAAAATTGAAATTAAATAATGGCTTTATGCGATCAAGTTTGCAATATGAATATTCAGCATGAAGGCTTTTGTAGGGAAATTATGAGTTCGACCCCACTACCCTCTTCCCTAAAGAACACAAATTGAAAAAGAAAATTTATAATGCAAGCTTTATTCATCGTATAAATCCAGTCTTAATCTCTAAAATCCATCAAGAAACACATAGAATGAGATAATTTCCGAAAAACTGATTGGTTTCTCGAAGAGACTGCAAAACTAACAACTAAATTGTATTTATTTATTGACATATATGTCACAGCAAGCCAGGAATCTTCATATCGTTGGAAAATACTTAATATTTATAATATTGTCACTCAAAAGAGTATCCAATAGTCAATTGATGTGCTGCACAATGTCGATGAATTCTTTTTTTTTTGACCAAACTGCGTCAATAAAAACCAAACACAGAAAATGGCCAAACGGCCCGTTCTGACATGGCCAGCCACATAAAATCAGCTCGCCCGCATCAGCTACTACAACAATGGGCAACATACGAGTACAACGGGGCGTATGAATATGCAACGATGCCATCGATGATGACCACGACGAGGAGGTGCTGCAACGGATATGTGTGCAGGTGCAGGTGCAATCTGTAGCAGACTCGCCGAGTCAGCGACAGAAATGGCTGCATGTCAATGTTGGCAGGACTTGTGGCCAGGCCAGGCCAGGATCGGGTCAGGCCAATAAAATTGCCGCCAAGTGCAGCTGGGAACGATTTTGGTGAGCAACAAATTGCATTTGCAGTTTTTATCGCTGCTCTCCCAGTCATATGGCGGTGTATTTAATTTCTTTTTTTCTTTTTCCAACAGCAACACAGAAAATCCCAGCATAAATAAGGAAAAAAGAAAACATGGCCAGCAAGTGCATTATTATTGTTGGCTTATTGACACTTGCAATGTGAAATTAATGCGCGAACAAATTGTGAAAAGTTGCCAAATTGTTTGTTGTCTTTTTGTAATTGTTGCGGTTTTGGTTTTTGGTTTTGGCCAGTGCAAAGGCCAACGCAAATTGTTGTGCCAAATTTTTGTGGTTTGATAGTATATATGCATAATTTTGTTAATATGTTCAATAAGTATATGTGTGTGGCTTTCGTAGAAATGAAATTATTACTATTTAAGGTTAAGCAGCAAATGTAATGCAATCAATATATATGTAATAAATAATATATAATATATACTCTTAAATAAAAAAGGTTTAATACATTTCGCTTAAGTGCTTGAAAAGACATGGAACTTCAAGAGAGATTCATACTGAATTTAGAGGATGAAGTTTACTTCTTGCATTTTTATACCCTTGCAGAGGAGACATTTCCGACCCCAGAAAGTATATACATTCATGATCTGCATCAATAGCTGAGGCGATAAATGCTGTCCTTCTGTCCGTCTGTTTCTATGCAAACTAGCCTCTTTTTTTTTTGTTTTTGGCAGGCAGTACATATGTCGGGATCGGCCAGATCGGACCACATATAGCTGCCATAGGAATGATCGTTCGAGCACAATGTTTTTGTATGAAAAACTTTTTTGTTTATGAAGATAATCCAGTTTCTATAGAGTTAAGGCAATCTGACCAAATTTGGTCAAAATCGGACTACTATATCGTATAGCTGCCATAGGAACAATCGGGTGAAAAATTAGTTAATATGTGATAAGCTTTTCTATATGCAAATATTACTTTCAAAATCAACAATTGCGAGTTTTATTATACTACATGTAGTTTCCTATAATTTGATCAAAATCGGACCACATTATTATATAGCTCCCCTCCCATAGGTCTCACAATCGGACGAAAATTGAGTTTTTGCATAAAAAACATTGCTGCAAGGATATAAAGCTTCGGCACGCCGAAGATATCCGTTCTTTCTTGGCCTCGCTAAGTTTTCGTTTAGTGTTTGAAGGGAAGAAATCTCCGCTTCACCACAACAAAATGAATAACTTTCTTAAAACTAACTTTTAAAACTATTTCGATTGTTTTTGTCTTTATTGTTGTTCTGCAAGATTATTCTCATTATTGAGAGCCACATTTAGCGTCATTGGACTCAAGTTACCCTATTAAAAATTATTTCCAAGAAATTTTATATTTACTGTTGCCATTACTTGTCGTCTTCTTGACCTTCGACTGCAGCACTTGAAGCAGCATATTTCGCTGCCCAGGTAGCACCCCCCTCACCGGTTCTCTTAGCCCTTTTGACGTACCGTTTCGCACTTGTGCAAGGGACCTCCCCCCAATACGAGTGGCATTGAATGCTTTTAGCAATTCTATTTTGATTTGCAGGCCATATCGCTGTTGGTGGGCTTACGAGGTTGTTAGCCTCGGGGCCTCGATAACATTTTTTAGTACGGCTATGTTGTTGTTGCTGTTGTGTCTGTCGACCAATTTCATTGTATCTGCAATGATTTTTTCAATATCGTTAGAGATGACAGCGTGATCGTAAGCGTACAGATGTTTGATGTTAATACTACATTCTACATACAATACATCTACCAAGTTGTTCCTACACAGTAAGACTGATGTGAAATAGTCATCAAATTAACAGTATTCATGTACACAAAAAAACAACCTTATATAAAATGTTCGTAAATATCGATATGACACTTTCAAGCTATAAATCATTCAGACCTTTTTAACATAAATATAATAGAATATACATCTATTTTTTATCGGAAGCAAATTTAAAATTTCAATATAAAACTTTGAATTTAATATTCTTCAAGATCTTATTGATATTTTTAATATCTTTTCTAAGCTACACTAGAGTGTTATGCCAGACTTTTTAATATTTCTTTATATTATCATAATAATATTTTAAATATTAATATACATACATACATAATATTGTAATATAAATTTCATCTATTTATTAACAGAAGCAAATTATTATAATTTCAATATAAAACTTTACATTTGATATTTTTCAAGATTTAAATGATATTTGTATTTCTTTTCTAAGCTACACTAGAAGTGTTTTGCCAGACTACTTAATGTTTCTTTTTACTATCATGACAATATCTTAAATATTAATTATATATATTAATAAATATAATGGAATAAAAGGACTTTTTTTGTATATTTATTTTTAAAAACAGTTGCTATATTGCAACTAATATATTTTAATTCTTATCTTTTTTGTACCATTTGAATTATAATAACATACATTAATGCTTCTGAGTGCAGTAACTGGCTGTGTCAGATGTGAGTGTACGTACTTCCCAAGACTAGCATTCTCCTGAAGCAAGAACAAAAAAAGGTGTTATTAAAGATTTATAAACATCATATGCATTTACTTACCAGCTTGTTGTTCCTTTTAAGAACCTTATACTCGTATCTAACTCCAGATTGGAATTCCACAGCGTCGCGTGCATTCATTTTGAACAATGGAATTATTACTTCTGATGAATTATAAAATACCAACGATTGTGCACCTTTCCATCAAGGATATGCTAAAACCACTTGGGAATTATTGGGGCAGTTGAGTAAAAAATAGACAATGAATCAATCACTTTTCACTTATTTTCCTTTGCCTATATCCTAGCTTTGCTGCAGACAGTACATATGTCGGAATCACTATATCTTATAGGAATAATCGGTTGAAAGTTGAAGTACATAAACTTCTTTGTTGTCAGAGATATGGCAACCAAACTCAGCAATTCCAAGTTTCGGTATACTCTTTTGATGCTGACCAAAGCCCGCTAATTATATTTGATGAAAAATAAGTTTTTTGTATGAAAAACTTTTTGATTTATACAGATATTTTAAACCAAACTCAAACAAATATCTTAGTAAATTTTTCAATCGTGTGCGGAATATTTTCTCATCTCTAACACAGCTTCTAGTTTGATATTTGCCTTTTATTATTGGAAAAAAATGTAATTTGTATTTGTAGTTGACATTTGTATGGGTGGCCATACAATAGGAGGGAAAAATCGAGAAATTAATAAGCCACAGCTTATGTCAATGCCAATGGCTTATTGGCGACACTTTCCGCAGAATTTTTATACATATTATTTTATATTTTTTTGCGCTGCGAATTAATTTCAAGCTGTGCTGCCATTGCTCAAGAGTCCATTCAAATCTCAATCACCTGGCAATAAAATCGAAATTAACTTTCCACAAAGGCGTCATAAAAAGCATAAACGTTGCTTCTGCTGCTTTTTTCTCCTTCTGACACAAACTTAATTTGAAGCAAAACAGCAGCAAAAAATGTGGCTGATTGCTCTGGTGGCAAAGAGAGGGTGGGCTTTAAGCCACAGGTAGAAAGCCAAACAGTTGATGAAGTTTTTCATGGCAAGGCAGCAGCAGTAGCAGCAGAAAAAAAAATGCACACAAAATGAAATAAATTGAAAATCGAGTGAGCAACAACAACAACAGCTGCCTGGGTTGTCAACTGCATAAAAAAATGAAACAAGTCGAACTCAAAGTGTGGTTGCAAAAAAAGAATCTAAGCTCTGGCATTCCTCTTGCTTAACAGCAAAAGTTTTTCCATTATTTGAAGATTATAGACTCTAAACATTCGCCCACCCCGCCAAAATATAAATATACTGACAAGATATGAGGGCCTTGAATACGTGGATACGAGGGTTGCCTTCCTTGTTGTTGCTGATGATGACGTAGCTTGAAAATTTTCCACACTTTTATGACAGCATTCGTTGCTGATAAAGGCACACAGAGCACAAAAAGAAATGTTCAACTTTTCAGCAATGCATTGGCATTGTTTTAGTCTTTGCCAGATTCAAGCTTCCCAACTCGGAAAACTCCACCCCACCCCCCATGCCTTTGTTAATGTCAATAGCTTTCAATCGTATGACAGTCTGGCAACCACAGCACATGACAGTGTTGCATATGTTATGTTGTTCTTGTTGCTCTTCTTCTTGTTATTGCTGTGGCATTTGTTGTTACTTTTGTTGTTGCTGTTCGATTATTCAATGAGCTTTTCATTTGACTGATAAAACCTTCGGAATGTATACTACGAAAAATGGTTTTTGTCGATTATACAAGTGAAAAATTCTTGATAAATACACTATAAAATATTTTAAAAAGATGACAAACAACTTGAATAGAGTTGGTTATAGTATTTAACGTTCTATTATTAGTCTATTAGGAATAAATAAAATACGCTTAATTTCTTATCAAATATTTGGTTTAAAAACTTTTACAGTGATAATAATAATAAACTGAATTGAATGACTTAACCGAACTTGAAGCTTTCTCTGCTGAGCTTTTAAGCTTTTAGTCCAAGCTTACTTGCGCCTGGAATCTTTTCCATCGAACCTTTTTATGACAGTATTACCCTCATGCTTTAACCAACTAATCTGTTCCAATTTTCTGTTAGGTTTTATAGGAGAGAGACTATAGATTTAGGAAAACTAAATCCAACCCCTAACTTATTTAAACTACACACAAAATTTTGCGCAGTGTTCAATTAAAAAAGATTTTGTATGAATTGTCATGTCTGAAAAGCATGGTAAATTTTATCCCTCCAAGCCAAGTCAATAAATTCATAGAAATGCAGGAAATAATTTGCACAATAGACTGAAAAATACATTTAACTTGGTGACTGCACAACACGTTCCACACCCTCACCTAAAAGTAATATGAGAAAAAGTAAACTATTTTCAAATTGTTTTTTGTTTCTTGCATGAAATATTAGCAACAGTGGGAACACGAAACTGTAGCGGTATCTGTCAAGGAATATCAGACATAAAGTTCTCTCTGCTGAAATATGTAAATTCAATAGCATGGCCAAAAACTTTTCATGGCAAATCAAGCGAGGAGCCAAAGACAGACAGGACAGACAGTCAGACAACCCGACAATGGGACAGACAGACAGATGCCTGAAGGTAGACAGACAGGTGTCAGTTCATTGTCTGTTTTCATGATTTTTGATTATTGTATACTTGTATACCCATAAATATTCCCTTAATGCTTTATGCTTATACTTTACATTGGTCAGCAATTGGCTTGAAGAGAGCAACCAACGGGTTGGGTTTTCTGGTTTCAATGGAAACCACCTGAAAGCCCGAAAAGGGAACAAACGCAACAACTTTTTGGCAGGAAATCATGTAATTTTCTTCCTTTTTTCCATTTTTTTTTTTGGCTGGGCAGTATGTGAAAAGTTTTGTGCATATAACGAGTATAAGAAAAGTTTTGCACTTCAACATAATATTATACAAATTGATGGTCATTTTCATTTGTGAAATGTATGCGGCGTATTATAAATAAGTTGAAAAAATATATATATATGTTAACAAATATGTACATATATACCTAGGTACATGTAAATGTGTTATAAAGCGCATCTGTAAAACTTTTGTGCAGATTTGAAAAGTTTTCTCAGTTGTTGTTTTGGCCAAATGAATATGGTTCTAGATTGTGTTGGGGCTAAAATGCAATTAATTAGCAGGCAGTTGGTTTTATTGAGCATAGTTTTATAAAGTTAGCAAGGGTCGTTTATTTTTGTTTTATTATAAGCTGCGTCTATAACGATGATACTCCGCCATTGAGGTTGAATTTGTTGCACTTGAAATGCTTTGATTCGACAGCTTACATTATAACTAGAAAGAGAAAGAATAGGTAAATGATACATACACTATTTAAAATGTTCGGCTGGGTAGAACAACGGGGAAGGACCTTATTGGGTCACTCCAGATACTTTTGCGACCTATTGTTGATGGAGTTACCACTTTAAAGTCACGTTCCACTTTCCTAGTCTGCATGCACCATTGGGAATTGGTAAGCCCTTGCAATATTTTAGACTGAACCACTATAATTTTGTTAATGTAGGATTTGGCAGCTATCCCATTTTTTTCAGATTGGGTGTAGACCTACTTTGTAAATCCTTACTTAATTGCCCAGCGCGTTTCTTTTTCTGACTGTAGTAGCCAGTCCATCCTTTTGGCCTTAGATCGTAGAGCCTGTTTGACTATGGTGATGTGGCGGTTAAAAGTTAGTCTGCGATCCAGGATGAGGCCTACATATTTATGGTATACCTTACGATCGAGGGTGTTCCCTTGAAGAGTCACTTCCGGGTAATTTACGCTGCGCTTATCCTTATAACCCGGTCATCACTCTGCGTACCTTAATAAATGAGACATTTCTATTAATTTGTTGCATACTTTTCTGGGCAGCAGCTGCTGCGTCCTTATAGCTATGATTCTCTCTCTGTCTAACAAAGTTACAATTTATAAAAGTATTGTGGCTCCCATTTGGAAATACGCACTCCAAGTGTATGGTATTGCTGCAAGGACGCACATCAATAAAATAAGAGTGGCCCAAAGCAAAGTACTGAGAAGAATCTGCGACGCTCCCTGGTACATGCGTACCAGAGATATTGAAAGGGACCTCAAAGTACGCAAAGTGGGGGATGTCCTCCAACTCCAGTCACAAGCATATTTTGAAAGGTTGAAAGACCACCCGAACGTGTTAGCGAGGCGTCTTTGCTGTACGGTCAGAGGACGCAAAAGGCTCAAAAAGATCCACCCCAAGGACCTTAAAAATAGGCTACTCATTTGAATTTCAATTTCAATTTAACTAATTTTTGTTTTTGTTTAAACTTGTAAATATTTAAAATGTAAAATATGTAAATATGTTGAAAGTTTACGATTCAAGCGAATCGTTTACTTTACTTTTTGTTATTGTTTTTATATACAACCATCTTAAGTTGCCACATAGGTAATAGGACGCTGGTTAAAATATTTGATAAATATAATATTCACATTTTTAACAAAAAAAAAAAAAAAAAAAAAAATTGCTATGATTAACTAGTTACTTCATTATATACTTGCACTGTAAGTGAAATATTTCAGCACACACACACATAAATGTGCATTGTGTCTCTCTGTTTCCTTGCAATGGAAGAAGGAAAAGTGGAAAACTTCAGGGTTTTTCGTTCGGCAAAACAAGTGAAGCGCATTAAAATGCAAATTTTTTTGTCTGTTGTTGTTGTTGTTGTGGTTGCTTTTCGGGTTTTTGTGTTGTGATTTGTGTGTGGATTGCTGCCGCCTCTGCCATCGCATTCACAGTTTAGTTGTGGGCGTGGCCATGATGCCTGCCATACTACATGGTGGGCGTGGCTGTAGCCTTTTGTAAAAATCGGATTTTTCCGCCATGCATAATCAGTTTGCATTTTTATTTATTTATTTTACGCGCTTTTCATTTGCCAAGCGCCGTTTGTTTGTTGATTTTTTTTTATTTGCTGGGGTTTTTTTCGCTTTGTGGCAACAATTTTCGCTGTATTTTTCTCTGGTTGTTTGGCGCTGTGTAAAGTAATTTATTTCACTTGAACACATTTTCCTTTGCCTGTGTTTTTTTTGTGCGGTGACTTAAAAGCAGAAGCACTAAAAAACGAGTTTGATTAAACAAATGAGAGGACATGATTAAAAGATACCCTGTGCCTGTAAGTTTTGCATATGTTTCTTTGTCAAGGACCTATGTATGTTGCTGTGACTGACTGTATCACCGCAATATCGATATTAATCACCAAAGATATCTTCTATATATATAAAAGAGTTCGTACTGACTGACTGACGGCGACTTTTGGGCAGCCCAAAAGGTAGAAGCTAGAAGCCTAGAATTTTCATAGTACCTTTCAATTATACCGTTAGTGGGAACTGTTGAAAAAATTATGAAAATATACATCCGGAAGTATGAGAAAATTGTATGAACATCTCGGTATGCGCCAGCTGCTGCATAACAACGTGAAAGTGCAAAAGAGATAAACAATCTCTCTCTTGAATCGCTCTCACGGCCTTAAAACTTATCGCCATATTGCTTATGTCTCTCAGCGTTTTGGTTATGCTTTGCTCTCGATCTTCGCTTGATGGCGCGCTGCTGCTGAAGTGAAACTACGATTAAGTAAGTTTTAATCATTTAATCAATCATGATCGGCTCAGCAGCATTCACACACATTTAAATTCGCATCGATATACTGATCGATTTTCGATAAATGTGGCGGTCGGTTGATATTTGTTAGTAATGTGATGTCATTGCCGCCAAACTGGGGACTTTTGAATTTTTGCTGGCTGAGGTGCATATTTCCGCAGTGCATGGGGCTGTGATACGCTATTTTTGTGTACTTCTTACGGTTGACGAAACTCCAACATAATGCATTTTAATGTCAAAATTTCGACGGCAACGCTTTTAAACGCTAGTAAATTTATATTGATAAACGAAATCTGGTCATTGATTAAGCCAATACATTGAAAACTCAAAGTCTAAACTGATCCGTGACAATAGTGGGAAAAGTAGGTATATTAATATACAAATGTGTGCCTTTTAGTCCATCATTATAATGCTTTTCTGGTGCCTTGCGAAAGGATATGTTGGATGGAGTGCCAAGTATTGCCAGATTGCAGAATTTTATTGGATGACGCAGAGCTAAAACATAACGACTTTGAACTGTAAGTTTAGAATATATGTATATAATTATTTTCCCAAGGCCACTAGAAAAGAGAATTACATTTATTACACGGTACATTCTATACCCATTTTTAATCATTCTTTTGCTATAGGGTATAAAAATGATGCGGTTTTTGACTGCGTCTATTGTGTATACTCATTGGCCGCAATTCTTTATTTTTTTCTATGTGCATTGAGTTATACATTTTCAAGTTTTCATTTCTACAATAGTCTATGGCAACTTTTCGGGCCTCTGGCTTTGCATATTTCATAAGGGTTTTGCGGCAACATCAAAAAAATTTAAAAAAGAAGAAATTTTTGCATGATATAAGAGAGTGCATTCATGTGTAAGATTTGTTAGGGCTGAAAATGTTCAAACAATTAACTAAGCAAATAAAAAACCTTTAAAAATAGATGCACAAAATGCTAAAAAATTGGCAGAAGAATTGCTTGAAATATGAAACTACTTTGAAATTTGTTCAATTGACAGCTAATTTATTGATATATCAGCAGCACCAATCAATTATTTCATTATACTACGCCAGCCAGACGATAAACGCCAAAACTCAAATAGCCATAACCCAAACTAATCAGCAAACAGTCATGAAACAGCCAAGGCAACAAGTAAAATGCCTTTTGGGAACCCCCGTTCTCTCCAGCCAATCTACTCTATGCACAGGCGGGGGTAACAGGGGGCTCTATCCCTCCCTGAGGGGAAAAACCCATAAACCAGGTAATGAAAATCACTTTATGCTTGCTTACTGTAATTGTGAGATTTTTCCAATTAACAGAAACTGAAAATCTTAAAGAACTTTTGAGACTTTTATATTGAAGGCCACATCAGGTATAGAATTTCTGCATTCTTGAAATACTCATAAAGATTATGTTAGGGTAATTCATGCCGACTATTCAGAAATTGAAAGAAAATAGAGAATTTTCTTCAAATTTTGTGCATTTAATTATTGAATTTTTGAAGAATTTTCTCAAATAAATCCAAGCAACTGTATTATTTAGACTAGTCTGCTGCATGATAATGAATACTCGTATGTAAATAGACGGCACATTATAAATACATAATATACGTTAGAAAATAAAGAAGCCCCTCCTTGAAGGAAATCCTAGATACGCCACTGGCTCTACTGTCAGTGTCAACGGAAGCAAACTTTGTCTGCAGTTCAACTTAGAGGAAAGGGGGGAGGGTTTGGGTGGGCTTAGCGATACAAGCTGCAGGGATAACTATAGTATACGTCTAGTTAGTGGACTGGGAACAGTGAAATCTTAAGTCAGTTTTGGGCTCGGACCGTGGAGACGGCAACACAAAGTAAACTTTATAGATTTCTAATGCCTCGTCGAAGTCTCAACATATTTGCCTGCTTATGTTTAGATGTGTGTGTGCGTGTGTGTGTGTGTTTGCGTGTGTACTTCAGGCTTTGGCCGTCAGAGGGCGCAGCTGCAAGATGAGCGCTGCTAACTTCAATGCAAACTGAACCAAAACTTTGGCCCAAAACCGAAGACTTTGGGTCTGTGGCTGTTGGCAACTTTGAATGTTTGGCTGGCGCTGCTGTTGCTTGAAATTGTTGGCAAAATAATTGTGTACGCCTTGTGGTCGTTACAAACACACACACACACACACACACAAACACATACGTGCATTTTGGCAAAATATTTAAATGAAAGATATGCAATAAGAATAACTACAAAAAAATTGACCCAATTACATTATGTCGCTTAGCTGATGGCAATTTTGCAATTCAGCTAACACATACTCACTCGACACCCTTGGCCCAATGCCCAAAAAGAATTTGCAATTTTTTTTAACACACTTTTGGCCGTCTTATTTTTAAGCTGCATACAAAAATAAGGAATATTAAACTATTTATGTTTTAACTTGACTAATTTTTGAAAATCAGCAAAATCCTTAGGCAGTATTAAGATTTTGGTAGTTTTTCTACAGCAACTGTATTTTTCTAGCACTTTTATCGTTCATTGTTTGTTGTAGTTAATGTACCTGAGTATACCCTTAGTTAAACATACCTAAACTCATCATATTTGGTATGTAGAGTCTCATATACTCTACATATATATTGTGTGCACAGAAAAGGCCTCAACTCTGAATATAAAATCAATTTATAGTCAAGACTATTCAAATTTGACTTGACCGTTTATTATCTGAATTGCTACAATCCTATCGATAAATTGAAGGCCAATTATGTTTGGACTACAACAAACTATTGATAGACTTTCATCTCTAGTGTCGGAAGTTAATTATTGTAGTTTACTTTTATGTTTTCTATGGCGCTATTGCATAAAAGATTCAGTGCTTTAATTGCAAAGCAGCCCGAATATAAAAGGTTCCATTGAAAAGAGAAAGATAATCCAAATATCCTTTTTGCACAGTCAATTGGTAATGCAAGTTTTTGTTAGTTGTCTAAGTTATTCTAAAAATCTTACAGACTCTGCTGCAAGGACTCACACACATACACAGATAGTAAGGCAAGTGTTTGTTAGCGCATTATACTGACTTAGATGCTGTATGGCAAGAGAAGGGGCGGAGGAGTTGTATGGACTGGGGGATTCACACGCCAGGCAACCACTTTTACTTACTGCAGCCGAGAGCTCGGCGCCTGGAGAGCGTCCCTGGCTCGCTGGTCTCTTGTTTGGCAAGTGGCGTGCTGACAGCTGAAAAGGATTTCGTTTGCCTTGCCAAAGTTAAGCCTTAAAGCCAAGAGCTAATTTAGCTTTAAGATTTACCGAGCACGAGGTCCAAGATATTTGGCACAAAGCTGAGAAAATGCATTCTGCTAAGGAATCTGGGTGAAGCTGCAAGGAGCTGGCATCCTACTGCTTCGACATTATCCGTTTGTGATTAGGTGGATGACATGCAAATATGGGTGCATTGTGGGCGGCCATTGGCTCTGATAGCTGTCGCACAAAGAGAAAAGAACAGAGCCCAACTGCAAATGTGGGGCAACTGCGTCTGAGCCTGGGATCCTGTTGGCAGCTTTGCATTTTGCAATTTATGCACTGGCTTTTTGACCAGAAGAAATGTCTTTCAACCCGCGCCTGAAGTTGTAATGAAAACTTTTGGCCCATGCTATCCAATTTCTGCTTAAATAATAAGTATCATAATTTCAAGGGTTGTCAAAAAAGTCTTTTAATTTATGTTTGCCATTTCCGACCGAGTCCAGGTCCTGCCTAGAAAATCAACATAAATAAGCAAAAGTTGCTCTGAGACTCAGATTCCGACTGTGATTCTAGACTAAAGGCACAAACCTCTTTTCTTTATTATTATATTTTTTGTTTTTCTTCTCGTTCGTATGGAACCCATTCTGGACCCGCCAAGGACCAAGTTTGTCTTTTGTCACTGGGTGTGTGTGTGTGTGTGTGTTTGTTTGTTTGTTTGTTTGTGTGGCATGGCTGTTGTGTTTATGGCAAGTTGGCAACTCTGTTACAATTGTGCCTAATTTCATGCTTTCCTTTAGCTGGCAAACAAATGTTGTTGCATACTTTCAGGTAAATAACTTTATTAAAATAATGACAAGCCACGGGCTGGCAGCGGTGAAGTTTGCGGGGTACTTTTGCCAAGCGGCTGACAAACTGGAAACCAGCTGTTATTGTTGTTGTTGTTGTTGCTGCTGTGGTAGCTCTGTGTTTGACATTGAGTTGACGTCCAGAGGCGTAGCTGAAGAGAGCCACAGAAGGTGCCAGTAGAAATGCTGTTTTAAGAAGGTTTTTAGTGGGAACCTACGTTTATATACCCTAAAATAAGTGTCTCGAAATTGAAATCAGTAATATATTG
Organism: Hirtodrosophila confusa; assembly: GCA_035043065.1. Classification (NCBI taxonomy): domain Eukaryota; kingdom Metazoa; phylum Arthropoda; class Insecta; order Diptera; family Drosophilidae; genus Hirtodrosophila; species Hirtodrosophila confusa. The sequence continues at coordinate 266,800 of JAWNNI010000135.1, read as the reverse complement.
ACAACTTCTTAAGACAACTTCTTAAATTCGATTATTTTTGTTTTTATTTTTAAAAATTGCATAAAGAATATTTTAAATTATTAATTTAAATTTTTATAAAGATCCTTGGAGAGCTGGTTTTGATAGAAATTTAAATACATTTCAGTTATAAATATATTTTTATTGCATTTATTTAAGGTACATTTGGCTTAATAGTACAATAAAACTACAATAAATTAAATATTAATAAATGTATTTGGCTTAATAATGCTATAAAACTACAATCAATTTGATATTAATAAATTTAAATAGAATACTATAAAATATAAATATTCGTTTAGTTAATGTTAATCGTATGTGATCGCCCGCTTTGACAATTTCTTAAGAGTGATCGCTTTCTTGGTGATATATCGATACCATCTTTCCGTTCCTATCGATATATTAACAGAGTTGCTTATGTGTAATTATCAAAATAATATTATATTAACAGAGGTATTATTTAAATTCGAATTCATTTCTTACAATGCTATCAATATTTTGTAAGAACATAATAGTACTTAGAACAATATTGTAATGTTGATGGTTGATTGATTAATTAAATACCAAAAATACTAACAAATGGATCGATTTTTTTACATCACTAATCTGTACTGTATTCATCCTTCGAATAAATTCTTTATAAACAAGTAAAATTTACTTTTGGGGAGAATAAAAATTAAATTTCAAATTATACACACATTATTCTGTGGAATTGATTTACAAGTGGAATTCAGAACAGCTCTAATTCCGTACAATTTAATAGCCGAAAAAGTTAAGTGGTTTATTTTAAAATAGGTTCTGGCTTGCAGAATCATAATCTATTCAGAAAAATACATGTCCTTATTATATGTTAAGGTTTAATCGAATTAGAAGTTGGTAGAATAAGCCCTGTTTTGCTTAGATCTGGTTTGTTTCCGTTTGTTTACTTAATTTATGGATAAATATGTAGGTTTGTACATTCGGAGGGTTTTAAAAATTACTTTTGAAATAGACAGCCTCTACTTCAGACTTGAGCACTGCGTTGTCTATTGAAAGTATTATTATTTAAAGAGATTTTCTCGCCAGTTATAGCGAGTAACCCCTGTAGAATCTTCTCACATTTTCCACTACAGCCCTGAGTATTAGCGAAGGCAACTTAATGGATTGCACAGGAGGCACTCAACTTGGAACTGCCGCTGTTGCTCCTGTTCCTGCTTTTGCTGCTGCTGCTGTTGCTCCTGTTCCTGCTGCTGCTCCTGGTGTAATGCACAACGAGTTTTATGTCTGCAGCGTTCCGAAAATGTGACGCTTCTAATTATGAAACTAAGCAGCTTGTGATTTGTTCAAGCGTGAAAATGCTGTCGACAACAGGCGGGACGCTGCGGAATAGTGGGGAGTGTTTTGGGGCATGGACAAGGCACGACTTCGCCGTGCGTCTCGACACGCAAAATATTATGGCAACTTGTAAATAAGCCGCAGCTGCCGCCGTCCTCAACGCTGCAGTGGCAGCGGGTCAGGAGCTGGAACCAGGACAAGGGACCCCAAAAACCAGCAAAGCCAAAAGCAAATTTTCCCAAAATTTATGCAAAATTATTTCGTAAAGTTTGCGTTGCGCCAGCGCCCACTTTTTTGGTGGCTGCCCCAGCGACTGAAGCTGCTTAAGCCTTTTGATGATGGCTGCCGCTGCCGTTGCTGCTGCCTCTTGCCGCTTGCCGCTTGCCTCTTGCCTCGTTGTCTCGTTGCCTCGCGCAGCCCTGTTTCAGAGTTTTAGAATATGAGTTTCCAGTTTGAGTTCATCGACGTCGACAAAGTTTAGCATTTTGCGCGACAAAGTGGCAAACAGTTTAGCAGAGTTTACGACAACAACCAATGGCGTTGCGTATGCGCCGTGTTGGCCACAGCAGTTTATGTTGCCACTCCATGTCTATGTGTGTGTGTGTGTGCCTGAGTGTGGACTGTTTAATAGCAGCTGCCATGCGGCCATGATGCTAATTACTGTTGCCATTTAAGTGGTTGCACCAAATGACGGCGCCATCGGGCTTTTTACTTCCTTCGGTCCATCTTTTCATGCTGGATAAATGTTGCACAGGTGACATGTTGGCCAAGTTGTGGCAAAGTTAATAACAACGGTAGCTGCATGTGCTATAAATCAGTTAAAGTTGTTTATGCAGTGTGCCTTAAAATTGTCTTTTCTGTGATCTCTGATCGCATATTTTGAAGAGATCGCTGAATTTCAAACAAACAACCTTATGAGAATAACACTAAATTTTTATTTTATATATTTGTTTTGTGTGTGTTTATTTTAGGTATATACACAGAGGTAGTCAAAAGTATTTACACAACTAGCATTTTTCAACATTTCTCACTGAAGAAGCCTTTTTTTTGTTGCTCCTGGAAATAAGTTGCAACAAAAATTGTGCTTGTGAATATATTATGGACAGTTATTAAATAAACAAAATATTTGGATTTAAAGTTCGTATACAAGGTCCCAGGTGTTGAGCTCTCGAGTATATTAGGTAAGGTTTTACGGCTTCATTTAGTATTTAATACGTTTCTATGTTTGTTAAGAAATAAGGTTATTATTTAGATACAATGAAAAAGTATTTATATAAACATTATATGAATATCATTGGAAGAAAAGTCATTAAGATGTTTGAACAGTCGCTTTGCATACTTTTTTAATAATCAAAAATAATGCAAAATTATGTAGCTAACAAAACATTTGAGCAACTTTCTTAGAGATATGTTAAGTAAATTTTGTATTGTAATATTTATTTGATTTTAACAAAGTGATCAAAAAGTTTTGATATTGAAAGCATTGAAAGAGCTAAATGACCAAATTATCTATATAAATATCTTAGAAACTAGAAACAGATCGTAATTTTACTAAGATACCGCTCGTCCTGAAATAGTTGTTTATTTTCCAATTCTGAATTCTTTCCAAATTCCACCCAAAGTTTTTCTTTTTTAACAAACAATTTGCTTACAATTCTTTTGTTACATTTATTATTATATTTTTCTTACCTTAGGTACTTTAATCATAACTTAAGATCGCACAATTTCTTCGGGATCTGTGAGAATTTCGGGATCGGTTCGTTGCTCTGAAATATGATAGTTTCTTTTGGGAATCTCAAATTGTCGAAGGTGTGCAAATTATCATATATTCCTCGTAGTTTACTTGACAATTTTAGTTACAATTTTCACACCTCCTCCCTCCACTGCCGGACCCCACTAACCCCTTCGGTGACTCGATCTTCTCTATGCTGCTAAGCCTTAAGACTTCAACAAGCTCAGCGCGTGTAATGCGCGTTTAAAAAGTTTACGAACTTTGCCAAGTTTTGGGTGTGTTTTCATTTTTTTTTTTTGCGTTTGCGTTTGCCTCTGCCTTTGCTCGCTGCAAATTCATTTTTTCACACCGCGTGCAACTTTGTGGCAAATAGGGCGGGCTGGCACGCCCCTTTTGCAGCAGAGCACACGCGCCTGTTTACACTTTCGCGTCGCTTTCGCCGCTTTGATGTATTTGCTGGCTGCCTGGCGCTTAAACTGCAAAACGTGACCATTTAAAAATGCGCCACGTTTGCCAAAAACTTTTGCCAATGCCTCGAACTTTGCCATGGCCAAAAAGAGCAACAACAACAAAATCACAAAACTTCGTGACAAAGGTGAAAAGAGCAGCCGTTGACGGTTCGCAATGGAGAAGGAGCAGGGTCCAGGAGCAGAAGCAGGACCAGGAGTCGGAGGCGTGAGCAGGAGGCGTGCCAGTCATATGCAACTGGCGCATTGCAAAATTTATGAAAATTGATTTTACTAAATGGAACCTGAAAGACAACTTAATGCCAACCGGTCGAGCTGTGTGCCTGGCCAGGAGGAGCATGCTTTTAATGACATTTGACCTGAAATGTGCGCGACACGTCCCAAAAAAGAAAACTCCCCACCCTCCCTTCCTCTACGTGTGTGTCATGCTCGGTTCCGTTGATATGTCGTTAAGTGCAAGTAATCGCCGAAATAAAACGTATCGCATTCGTTCTGAAATTCACCTTGGCTAAAATATCGCCAATACATTTTGAAATAAGAAAATCACCGAATTCTTCAATTTTCTATAAATAATTTAATTTACTTTTACTCTTTATTAAGTAGGGGGCATAGCTGGCCGGACGTGCAAATAAAATTCCTCTATTGTGTCGTTGTTAGCAGTTTCTGTAATTATTTTTATGCTCGGCTTAAAAAATAAAAAACGGTATAAAGGGTACGAACAACGTATAGGGCAACCAATCTGGGTACACATCTTATAAAGTTCAAGGTCGAATTAGGTAAAAGCCTATATCTTCCACATTTGTAAAGCGGAGTCACTAAATTTGACATACATACTACGGTTGACCGCCTTGAGAAATCTGCATCAAAAATTTGTAAAACCCCACCTCCTTCTCCGCAAATGAGCAAAATCTCTAACTCCCACACCTGTACAAGTAGAGTCACCAAATTTAAAAAGACAAATTTTTTTTCACGTCTTTTTCCACATCTCAATTAACCAAATTATACCGCAGTTGAAACGGAGTATACTATGTTCAGAATACTATGTTCCCAGTCCTATATAATTTGGTTATTTGTAGGTTCGGAAAGAGACGCGATAAAAAACAGTAGTCTGTATGCCAAATTAGGTGATTCTATCTTTGAAACTGTAGGAAATATACCCCTTGAAAAACGTGTTTTGGGGATATCATATGCCGATTTGTGGGGGAGGGGGTGGGGGTCAACATTTTTATGCAGATCTGTCAGGAATATCAACATTACTCTGTACGCCAAATTTGGTGACTATAGTTTTAACAAGTAAGAATGCTATAGTCGAGTATACCCGACTACGAAACTCCCTGTACCCAGGTCTAAAACATTCAATCACATCGTCCACTTACACATACACACACACACACATACACAAAGACGCACGCACACAGGCGGCAAAAGCGACAGCGCAAGCGAGGCATTTTAATTGGTGGCTGTGCTTCTCCTTCCCCCTCTCGCTGCATTACTGAATCTTCTTTCGTGAATAACTTCCGTGTTTATTATCCAATCGACTTGAAATTTGGACAGTAGATAAAGAGAGACTAAAGTATTGTACATGCCAAATCTTAAAGCTGTATCTTGAAAATTGTTACTGTAAAACGGTTTTAATCGATTTGCGGGGGAACGCGGGGAGATATCTGAAATATGAAACAAACTTGATCTGCGTATGGTATACAGGAACCTACATTCCAAATTTGGTGTCTCTAGCTCTTGTAGTTGCTGAGATCGACGCGTTCATACGGACAGACGGACAGACGGACAGACGGACAGACAGACGGACATGGCCAAATCGAAATCTCTTTTGATACTGATCAAGAATATATATACTTTATAGGGTCGGAGATGTCTCCTTCTGTCTGTTACATACATTTGCACAGATGTAATACCCCTTTTACCCATTTTATGGGTACAGGGAGTACAAATGTGGAAGATACAGGTTTTCCCCAAATTGCTGGGGAGGGGTTGCGGATGGGGGGTCGATCTGGACACTTCATAAATTGAGGGTATACACCAACATGTGTACCAAGTTTGGTTGCTATAGCTTCAAGGGTGTGGAAAAAATTGCGTTCATACGGACAGACGGGCAAACCCAAATTACTATTTTCCCTTCGGGAACATAGTATAAAAATCCGAGTTAGGATTGGGGATTCAGTTTTGAGAGAGCTTTTGACAAAATGTCGAGGAAAGCACAAAAAATGTACAACACAGTTAAAGTTTTATTTAAAAATGCATTGAAATATAGTATTATATCTATAAAAGTACATAAATCTAAAAAATTTATTTTTGTACATTTTTATACACTAGCAGAGGGTATTATAATTTTGTCTACAAATGGGCAATGTACTGAATAAGACGTTTCTAACCCAACCAGCATGAATCAGCATGAATAGTGAGAGTTTTATCATACTTCAAATAGTTTCCTATAATTTGATCAAAATCGGACCACATAGGAGCAATCCGGCGAAAATTGAGTTTTGTATAAAAAACATTGCTGCTAGGGTATATATGTAGCTTCGGCACTCCAAAGACAGCCGTCTTTCTTGTTCAAAATAGTATTTTAGCTAGAAGCAGGGCGAAATTGGAGAGAAATTGTGGGAGAGAATGCATTCCAATAAGCAATAAAACAGTTCACATCAACTACGTGCGGAAAACTGATGGCGGCTATTTCAGGACTGGTCAAGTTAATTTTCTATAGCGTCGCCTGTCGCACGTTGTTGTCATTCGGCGCTTTTAGTGACAGCCAACCCCTACTCATCCGAGGAGGAGACGGAGGGGGAGAGAAAGAGAGAGATAGCCTTAATTGAAAGCAAAACATCAGAGCAAAAGCGTTGAGGTGAGCATTGGCTAATTCGGTAATTTGCACGCAATTGCATGAGTTGTTGACTATATCTATAGAATGAGTGGGCACATGGGCAGACACATACACTATATGGCTAAATATGTATATGTGTGTGTGTGTGTGTGTGTGTTGATCGTTAGCTTTTGGCAATTGACTTAAATGGCAGCCTTTGTTGCATGTGTGTATTGTGTTTCTCTTTGGCTGTTAGCCAGAATGCGACATGGCGTATGCGTAATGTTCATTTGATGTGCGTGCCTCAAGTGGCGAGAAACTGATGGGGCGTTTATTTAAGAAAACACATCAAGTATGTCTCCTTTGCTGTAGATATTTTTGCCATCAATGTTAAAGTTAAAGCCATGTATCGAATGCCCATATGCTAAACAGTACGTAATGTTCAATGTTCTGCAGCTTTATGGCAGGAAATCTCCTAAGCTGATTATGTGCCTAGATACGACTACACCATTAGCTGAATGCTAATTTAATGTTACACAATGTTCCAAGTTAATCCTCAAAAGGTGTACCTGTCATACTAAATGCCCGTTGGAATAAAACTGAACTGTGATTAACATGTTTAAGGTGTTATCCTTTTCAGAGATTGTTGATCAATAGGCACATTGACAATTGATGCAAGTGAATGCTTTCCTTTCACTCAGCGGCAACTGTAATCAAAGTCAGATTTGATGCGTCGCTAACTTGAATAGTTTCAACTTTAAAGTTCTTTGGGCTTTGGCTTCTAAGCCCAGGAAACTTTGCAGTGCTCTAAAAAGTTCAAGGCTTACAGCAGCACAGAGGGGGAGATATAGTAACTGTGTGTGTGTGTGTGTGTGGATGAGTGTAACACGCTGCGTTTAACACAAATGAATATGAATGCGGGCACAGGAGACAGTAGAGGGCGACCAGGACTCAGAGCGAGGACGAGAACATTGCGCTAAATAAAATTTAATGTAGTGCGAAACGTTTATGAGCTGCAACCGCAGCTGATGAGAGCCGCCGGGTGAGATGCAAGAGATGCGAATTGCCAGTGGAGTAGGTGAGAGCTGGGAGCTAAATGCTGAGAGTTGGGACCTGAGAGCTGAGAGCAACGAAGCGGAGCGTTAAATAAACAAGTGGTAAAGTGCTCAGAAAGTTGACTGGGTGGAGCTCAGCTCAGTTCAGCTCATTTCAGTTCAGTTCAGTTCGGCTCCGGCCAATTGAAAACTTGCTGAGTGCTTTAAGTTTTGGCGTTTTTATCCATATTGCGTATACGCACAGGTAAAGTGCACTTGGCAGCATAAGCAGCCAGCTAAGGTAATGAAAGCAGTATAAGTGTTCCCCAATTGAAAAATATGATATAGGATTAAGAAAAATTAAATTATTGGGGAATTTCAAAAACTATAAAAGAAAAATTTCCATAAAAGAAATTTTTACTCCTGTACCCATAAAATGGGTAAAAAGGTTTATTACATCTGTGCAAATGTATGTAACAGGCAGAAGGAGACATCTACGACTCTATAAAGTATATATATTCTTGATCAGTATCAAAAGATATTTCGATTTGGCCATGTCCGTCTGTCTGTCCGTCTGTCCGTTGATCTCAGCAACTATAGAACTAGATTTTAGATATCTCTACCCGTTCCCCGCAATTCGATAAAAACGTTTTATACCTACAATTTTCAAGATATAGCTTTGGGATTTGGCATGTATAATACTTGGTCACTCTAATCTACTGGCCAAATTTGTCGATCGGATAATAAACATGGAAGTTATTCAACAAACCAGATTCAGTGATGCAGCGATGGGGGGAAGAAGCCGCACAGTCACCATTTAAAATGCCTCGCTGTCGCTGGCGCTGTGGCTCGTGTGTGTGTGTCTTTATGTATGTGTATGTGTGTGTTTATGTGTAAGTGTACGAAGATGCGATCGGAAATATTTGACCTGTGTACAGGGAGTTTTGTAGTCGGGTATACTTGACTATAGCATTCTTACTTGTTTGTTTAAACATTAAGCATTTAACTTGATAGATATGATAGGTTCGTGTAAGGGTAGGTTTTGACTGGGGACGTGGGTGGGGAATAACAATATTGGTGTGTGTATGAGTGTGTTTATAATTTTTTTGAATAATTTATGTAAATTGAGTCTTACAAGAGTCGGCCTTTGGACAACGGCCACAGATATCCATAAATAAATTAATAAATACTTTATTAATTAATTTTTATGACATCAATTATTTTTACTAAAAAGATGCACCCTTTAGCTACAGGATACATTATATTAATTGGCACAACTTTGACTTGTTTACTGACAGAATTAATAACAGAAAGATATGGATTTTATTATATTTAAATACGTGAAAAAGGAAAATAGCACGTCTAACGAAATTCCCACAAAAACCCATTCAATTTAATTGAATTTTTTCAGAAAATGTCGTAGTCATCATAATGCAAAGCTTTGTTATATATGTGTGTAAATTTGCACATAGGAATATATCAGAAAAGAGTGAACGAGGGGGCCTCTCGTATGCGACAGCTGAAGCGCTGTTTGATTTTCAATTTGAATGCAAAAATTGCATTGAAATGCGGTTCTCAACTCGGCCTTGCGAGTGTAATTGACAGCTTCATGACAGTTTAATTATTTTAAATAAAATGATTTCTGCGGCAAATCAAAACTATATTTAATGCGTTTGACGTATGCAGTGAAATGACTAAGTGAGAAATAAGCATTATATTTTCCAACGATACTTTATATGTCTAAGTGTGAGATATTAATAAATAACATGGGCAAGCCACCATCTTCTTTGCCACGGCCAATAACAATAAGACAAACAAGCTATATAGACATCACTTAAACTGTCCAACTGTCTGCCTCTTGGGGCTGCCAGCTTAAGGAAAGTCAAACTTTTTTTTTGCGCCAGTGAACCCGACATAAAACGCACTTTGGCTCCCATAGACAATTTCCGTTTCCTGTTATAAGATGAACAGCTGCTGTAGCTGTTACTTATGAAGGCGCCAAAGTGATATAGCCAATAAAAATAGCTGCCAATTGTGGTCGGTCTGTGGGCAACCAGTTATAGCATGCCTGACTTGAAATACTCTTTTTTTAAGCACAGACTTTGGTCACTCTGCTTGATCACAATCATCGCATAAACTGATAAAAATACAACAAGTATTTGTCTTAAGACTTCTAACTCATATGAGCTCATGCACAAAACACACGGATACTGACGCTGGAAAGCACCAAGCAAAGCTTTTTCAAAGCTTTTCTTATTATATTGTTTGATCGTGTGCAGCGTGGAGTAAATTCAGTAGGCAGAGCTTATAAAAGCTTTTGTTCAAAGTGCACTAATACATACTCATCTACTAACACACTTGCATGTTTCTGAACATCACTAAGTTAGAGTAACAAAACTTTGCTATTATGTACTTCAGTATTTATGTGTGCTATTTCTTTTTGTTGTTGAACAATCTTTGCGGCCATTAAGTGGTCTTGAAATAAAAAATCAAAGTTAAGCATTAATAACAGCAAACTTAAAGCTTAATATGCAAACCGTTTGCACCTGTTCGGCACTTCAATCTAATCCTAAAGCTTTTTGCTTGAGCACATATCACTGGCAGGGCCAAAGCCTAGCATCGCATTAGTCCAGGCACTTAGTTGAAGGTATTATATACCCCTCAATCCCTCCTCAATCACCATCCCTTAACGGTCAGTTGGTCAAACGTTTTGCTGCGTTTAAGCGCATTTGCTTGGGCCACTTACTTGAAATTCAGTGAGTTCAGTTCAGCACAGAAATTGTCTGGCGACAGCTGCTGCTTTCCACTTGTTGCTCCTATTTCTGATACGGCTTAAGTACTGCTCTGTTTCCCGGCCCGCCTCCCCGCTGCCCACCACATGTGAGCTGATTATGTTAATGCTGTGGCCCATTTAATGCGTTTGCCAAGTCAAACAGCACTTGCGGTGCGTTCAAATTGAATTAAAAAGTTCACTCAGAGCCTGCCAATTAAATTAAAAGTTTACAATTTTATTACGATTTTATGACTGGCGCTCAAGAGTTAAAATTAAGAGCAAAAGTAGAGCAATCATGGAAAGCAATTTTCTTGAGTTATATAAGAAAGCATATCTGGGTTAACAAGATTATAGAGCTGAAAAAAAATGTAAAAAACCGGATATTATATTGGTTTAGTTAGGGTTCCCTTAAAAATGTTATACCTACGAAAAAATAGTTTAAAGGATTGAGTTTAACCTTACCCTAAACTTTTGTAAGGGCTTCCTATTGGCTTGTAAGTAATTATGATACCATCTTTAATAATATTTATACTCGTAGATACTCAAGTGTGTATAAAGTTTGCAGTTCAAGTTTCAAAATTTCGGTGATTCTGAACTTGACTTGGAGAATTCCAAACCTTAGTGCAGGGAACCTTGTAATCTGGTACATACTTAATTCTTTTTTAAAAAATCTTAGTACATTTTAATGTGTTTTTATAAGAACACAACTATGGAAGCTATTTATTTTTATTTTTGATTATTATCTTCTATTTATACTCCCTGTACCTATAAAACGGGTAAAAAATATGTTTAGATCTGTGCAAATGTATGTAACAGGCATAAGCAGACATCTCCGACCGTATAAAGTATATATTTTCTTGATCAGTATCAACAGCAGAGTCGATTTGGCCATATCCGTCTGTCTGTCTATCCGTCCGTTTGGATGAACGTGTCGATCTCAGCTACGATAAAAGCTAGAGATAAAAAATTTGGAATGTAGGTTCCAAAATGTATACCAAACGCAGATCAAGTTTCTTTCAGATTTCAGATATCTCCCACCGATAAAAACGTTTTATATGAAAAATTTAAAGGATATTGCCTTGAAATTTGGCATGTATAAAGCTTGGGTCATTTCTGATCTACTGTGAAAAGATGTCGATCGGATCATAAGCACGGAAGTTATTCACTAAAGAAGAATCACAACTGCAGGGCGGGGGAAAGCAGCAGCCATTTTAGGTGCCTCGCTTGCACCGCAGTGTGCTGTCGCTTGTATGTGTGTGTGTATGTGTAAGTGTACGTAGATGTGATCGAAAATTTTAGACCTAGGTAACAGGGACTTTCGTAGTCGGGTATGCTCGACTATAGCATTCTTACTTGCTTTTATAGAAAATGTCAGGTAATTTTATTTTATTTATTAATCATAGGGGTCTCAAGTTGCTAGACAATGTGGAGTGAATAGACTATATACTAGTATTCCATGGGAAGAGCTCAGGGGGAGTATGAAAGCTTCATGAGCATAAGCTTATTTATCGTTTCTTGATGCCTTTGTTTACTTCAGCCAACTGTTTTCAGCCTCTTATCGCAAAACTGAAAAGCTGCGCCGAAAGTTGACCTGCATTTAAAGCTGCTTAAGTGGTCGCCTGCCCCGCGGCAAGACAATGGAATGTTGTTGTCTGGGGTGGGCTGGGTGGTAAGTGGGTGGCAAAGAAAAATTCATTAAAATTTTGCATATTTTAAAAACTTGAGTGACCCGCGTCTCGCCTTGGGGCACTTTCGGCTTTTAAAGTTGCTCCCACTGCGCCAAATTCCATGTTTATGCCTCGTAATGTGGCAGCTTAAGTCTGCTGGCCGAAAAGTATGCAACAAAAACCTCTAGCCGAGTGTAAAATTGAAGCACAGCAAACAAAACAACGAAGAAAAAAGTTTTTAATATGCGGATAGCTTTAATTAAATATGTTTTCCACTTGGCGAACCCAAACGAAATGAAAAATGAAAAACAACAACAGAAATTACAAAACTGTGTGTGTCGGTGTGTTCTGGGTGTCTGGGTGTGTGGTTGTGTGTTTGCATTTAGGTTTTCTTTTTTGTTTTTCATAAACATGAATGTCGGTTGGTGTGGCAAACAAACAAGTTTTTTTCTTCTCCTTTTCGGGTTCTTCCAAATCCATGATTGTCGCGAAGGGCGATATTTTTTTTCCACGAATACGTTGTGTGATCAAGTTCTACTTATGAGAATTTTCGCTGATGGTTTTTATACTCATTTCGTTCTTGTTGAGTAATTGTTTCATATCCTGTATAATATAGTTATATAGTTAATTTCCTTTCTGAATAGCTAAGAAGTGTACATAATATATGTGATTAAGTGTAGGCCGCTGCAAAGTTTAATTGCGCAGGGGATCTCTATAGTCGACTATCCAAATATTTGTTCGAGATTGTACATATTATGCTTAGTTGAATGCTGTTTAGCCAAAGGAAAATATATATAATTTTTTGTGGCGTACTTAAAAAAATTAAACCAAAGTCTAAAAAGAACCAAATGCCAGCAGAATAGGAATTATTAGAAAGGTTATATAAATTGAATCCAGTAATGTATTTCTTCTGTGAATGTATAGTAAAATATGTTAGTAATCTGTTCAGGACGTCACTCAAAGATGAATTGACTTATCAAATGCTCTCAGAGCAGACACAGAGAACAGAAAGCAGCATTGAGAGCAGAAAATTGAGCTTTAAAGCTCAGCATATGTCTTGATGTGTGCTCAAATTTACGCTCTCTCATCCGCGCGTTGTAAGTGAAACGTTAACGAAACACGAGCACAGCAGAATTGAGAAATCAAATGATCTGGAAAGAGTCAGTAGAGTGAGATTTTGTTGTTGTTTAAATTTACATTTCTTTATTATTAATAGTAATCAGTATTATGTTATGTTATTTTCAACATAAGAATTTAGGAAATTGAGAGCCAAAAGCTATAATATTAAAAAAAGCTAAAAACTTATTAAATATAGTTGTCTTTTTGGAAAATCGAGGGATGGAAATGTTTACAGAGTGAGATGAAACACATAGTATTGTACTTAGTTTGTATGCCCGCCGAAAACCTGAATTAATATTATTATAAATAGTGTGCAGTTGAATGGACTTTCTTATTTGATTATCGTATTGCCACTCGTCAATTTCTTATACTTATTATAATAGCAGAGAAGTCTGCTAAAGTTATTTATTCAGCATGATATTGCTACCGCTGCATATACTGTATATATCATTATTTATTTAATTTCGATACGTTAATCAGCTGCAAGAGATCTTTATTATTAATTTCGCTATTAAATACATATTTTCGGATTTTCTTATTTTCATTTTTCTGTCCTGGCTGCCAATTGTATTCTGTGCGATGTCTGTTCTGAAAATACGCTGAAAGCCTTTCAGCATTCCTTTCCTCGCTCAGGCATTGATAATAATTTATTATGAATTTCTTTATTATTTTTCGGTGACGCCTTTTTCGACTCAGTGGGCATTGTTGTGTTGGTTTTTACACTTCTCTTTCCTTTCCTTCAATTTGTGCGCCTACAAGGAAGTTTAAATAAACATAAAATGGCGACACGCGCATGAATAAGGCAACAGCGAGGACGTTTGCATATGCAGCATGCGAGTATATAAAATTTATACCTTACCCACTCCGCCACAACACCCACACACACACAACACACACACACCCAGGCACACTCCCACAGATGGCATATGAAAAACAAACAAATTGACATGCCGATGCCGAAAATGCAAACAAAATGTGTGAGAAATCTTTTTGCTGCTGCTGTTGGGTAAATATTTTAAAAATTGCTGTAAAATTCATCGGATATGAAAATCTAATGATTTGTAAAGGCGCCGATAAGCGAGCGCCCCTGGCGGCGACCATCACCAACAGCAAAGCAAAAACTCAGCGTTCAGTGGGTAGGTAAAAGTGTATAAGGAAAGGATTTTCGGCATTTATTGAAATATTAATATTTGCTTTTATCAGCCCATGCATGTGATTGTGTGGGTGTAAAATTATTGAAAACTTTTGCATACAAAGTTTTCCCAGGGACAGGCCACATTTGTGTATATTCGGGTCTATACAAATGGGCACCCTTAAGTTTGCCGTACCACAAATGCTTGTACAAGGAAAATTCAATGGTCCAAAAGTTTGACTTGTCCCCCTCCAAAAAAAAGAAAATCAATTCAAAGTTATGTCCTGTGTTTCTGCTTTTTAGTGGGTCAACATCAAACTGTTCCGCATCGCCCTATTGATGAACCATCTGGGGCTATATACGATATACGATATATGTACGTTGCATGTAAGCGGATTAACAGCCATTATGCAGTAAATTATGTGCAGCTCAGCTGAGATCTCAGAGCACACTTTGCAAATGTATTGTGTAAATTTTATTTATTTTAGATTTATATTTTTGCTCTTAAGCGAAATCTCTGCTCAGTTTCAAGCGTGTGGCATTAAAAAATATTTACTGTGTCTAGACTTTGCTGCGCATAAATCAAATACATCGGCCAAAGAGTCTTACTGCAGTTTTTGGGCCACACAAAAAGTAGGAATGTAAAGGTTGAGTGTGCTAGACTAGTAGATACCCCTCGCATTCAGGTGTAGCCTGAAAAACATTTCCACTTAAGTACGTTCAAAAATACACACAATATTATCAGTGTTTATTGTTCGAAATTTGTATTAAGTATTAAGGATGATTGAATAACACTGAAAATGGCAAAGCTATATTAATTTATTATAATTATACAAAAAACAACAAAATTTCATACAAAATCTCAATTCTTCAGCTATTTTTTCTATAACTGCTTTATTATAAATTGTTCCTATGTTGATCATGCTACATAAACAATAATAAAACTCGCGCCCATTGAGTTTGGTTGATATGCCTTGAAAAACAAAAAGGTTTCTTATACAACTAATTTAAATCAATTGTTTCTAAAGCAGCCATAAGATTTAGTAGTCCGATCCGTCAGGTTACAACATATGAAGCATCAAAACTGAGAGTCATTCGGCACAGGACATCTCTCTTGCTGGCTGTTACATAGAGTCGCTTCAATTTGATGGCAACCATTACTAAAGGCATAGGGTATAAAATATAAAAATAAATAAAATTGTGGCCATAATGTAGTTCTTGTTTTGTGTGTGTGTGTGTGTGTGTGTTTGTCCGCGTTGCGTATCCTTAATGTGCAGCGTGTGTGGCATCGAGTTCTACCAAAGTGGCAAAATGTGCAAAGACTGTAGTGTGTGTGTGTTTGTGTGTGGAAATGTATGTGTGCCTGTATTTTATAAATTTTATTTATACGCTTTTGAGTCAAGTTTTTAGTTGGTTGCTTCGAAATGTTTGCAAAGCACCGCAAATGTATTTAAAAGTCAATGTAAGGAAAAACAGGAAATGGCAATTAGTTAGTTTTCCCAAGTGCATAGCATTGAATATAAATTAAGTTCTTAGCAATAATTTTATTTATTTTTTCATATACATACAAGCACAAATCTGTTAAGTTTAGGCTTAAAGTTTTAAGCCCTTCTTCCTACCAGATCGTAAATCATACTTCGTGGAAATGTATTACTTCTCCCTACTAATTTTTAAACAGTTTTGCATAGCGCTTGAAGAGGGTTTTACCTAGTTTGAGCCGGGAATATAGTCCATAACATTTCCAAATATTATCAAGAATCCTCGAACATTATCAGAGATATGAACACAAACCACTCTTGAAGATATTTAACGTGCCTGAGCTTAAAAACATTGTACATATCTATGGTATATATTTATATCTTATCGATAGATAGGTCACTTTTCCATTATACACCCCCCAATAAATGGTAAACACTTTTGTTCAAACACCAAACATTTCTTAAACTGTGTACATAACCTTCTCTGGTAATTTAGTAAAAAATATAATTCAAACATTGAGTTTATCATCTCAGTCTCCGCGTCGCAAGCCGCTTGGATCGAGTACAAATCGCATTCCGAATGCAAAACGATCTGTGGGCAGACTCATCACCACACTGAAGCCCATTTGCAGCGGTATATGTGATAGATATCTGAAAGTGTTAAGCGTTATCATATCAAATGTACTTTAAAGGATCTACTGATTAACAATCTCACGCACTTTGTCCACATGAAGCCAACGAGGGCATCCGAGTCGATCATGCCGTGGATGGCACAGTTCCAGAAATTCCATTGGTAGCATATGGTGGCAATAGTTTTGCGTGTGCTGCGATTCCAGGCCAACAAATTTGCCATCTGGATTTGTGGATGAATGCGTTGCCAGTAGCTAACATCAAGACCCTGACGCGAGGCGGTAGCCGCAAAGGAATAATGGTGGTGCGAGTAGCTGGATATGTGAAGAGGTTTATAGTAATAGGATTCATGGTAATTTTCTTACAAACAAATCATATATAACGCTTTCGGATAATAGGTATGCAGTTGATAGTTTGATTTGAGTTTCTAATTAATTATTGATTTAATATAATATAAATTGTATATCCAACACTCTAATGGGTTTTGGAGAGAGAAATCAGCCAATCAGGATAATAATTTTGGTGTTTCTTCAATAGATACTTATCTTTATAGATAATATATATCTCAGGCGATCATTTTTCATGGCATCATTGAAACATATATTTTATAGAAGACTCTTTAAATAGTTGCAAATCAATCGATGCCATTATCGATATTAACGATTGTTCTTTAAATTCCACCACAATTGATTATATTCTCAAAACTATCGCAATTCATTTAAGAGCACTGTTTACTCACAATGAAACCTAACTAATCTTAATTTTTAAAAATCAATATCTTTTGCGATACCAACAATGGGTTGGGAAAAACTATCGAAACTAACGATGCGTTGCACTATCGATAATTTTTCTAGCTATATTAGACAAGTATATATTTCGAAGGGAATATATAAAATGCACAAAGCTAATAATTCCATTTAACTAGTATTTGTGCTATCTATAGTCTAAGCAACCTTATGATTTGATCAGACTTGAAAGTCGAAACTTACCGTGCTGCAAAAGCTAAGTCTGTCATGAGATTCTTTGGCTCATTCCACTCTAGCAGTAGTTCGCCACCGATTGCCCAGTGCTGGGTAATGGAACGCATTACCGACAAAGTGCAACGTCCATTCTCATTGCGAACATTGTAAAAATTAGCTGTCCAAGTGTCACTTGGCCGCGTCAA
Source organism: Hirtodrosophila confusa (assembly GCA_035043065.1). NCBI lineage: Eukaryota > Metazoa > Arthropoda > Insecta > Diptera > Drosophilidae > Hirtodrosophila > Hirtodrosophila confusa. The sequence goes on along the minus strand of JAWNNI010000135.1, from coordinate 249,453 downwards.
CTCAATTGTATATTGCGTTTCCACTGGCACATCCTCGGCGGGCTTTTGTAGAACGGCCTCGAGACGCAGCGGCTTGAAGGGATAATACAGTATGTTCAAGTTGGCTGCCAATGTGGTGGGATGTATATCGCCCACTATTGTTGGCGTTAGCTGGAAAAGTTAGAAAAATGAAATAAGTATGCACTATTAGTTAGAGAACTAGATACATTTGACTTACCATAAAATCATCAACCACACGAAATGTGTAGAGACCACCAAAGCGAAATCCTGCGGCTCTCACATGACTCAGCACCCAGGCGGCTGATATGAATTTGTTGGGGGCCAATCGATGATAATAATCCAGTTCGATGCCATCGTAGAACTTGGGCATCACATTGTGGGCTAGACTGTGTAGGGATTGCACATTGCCGGGATTCTTCGTATTGGAGATCCCGCCATAACGCTGAAAACAGGACGGAAACTTATAGCCACCAAATGGTGGACAGGAATTGCAGGACATGCCCCAAAATTATGTTAGCTATATATGAACAGCGTGAAAATTAATTAAAATTACGCTAGCTTTAGGCCTGAGAAATTTTGGGCTTTGTCTGTTTGTGAAAAACTGTTAATGTATTTTCTATTTGAATTAGCTTTCCACATTCCACAAACAACAAATGAAATGTTATATAGATCTGAGATTCTACGTATACATTCGAGTATCTACATATGTATGACTTATGTATATTTTATCAAAATTGTATGAACGCCCCAACATCAGCTGCCAATTGTCATTTTATGCGCCATTTCATGCAACGCCAACCTTCCGCCTGCCTGAGTGGGGAGTCCTCTGGCCAAACTGTCATCCTTTTCGTCCTTTGGCACGCCATTAGGCGCATTTCACACTTTTTACATTATTTATAAGCCATACACTTTGGCCGGGTACTTCGTATATTTTTTCTTTGCGACTCGTCCCATTGCCGATTCGGTAATTCATGAAATATTTAAGGCTTACCACGAGCCTGGTTCCTAGTTCCGAGTGGCTGTTAAAGGATCAGCGACAGGAGCTGTGTGGGGATAAGGGTGTATGGCAAATGGAGCGCTTGAATAGTTATCGCGATTACGTTGCTTGATTTGGACCTCTGAACAATTTGTCGCAAATGATGACAGTCGAATTCAGATTTTTTGAATATCCCTTAAATTTATTATCTTAAAACTTCGCGCTTCGCTAAATGTGCAATCTATGAAATGAGATTTATTGAAAAGTATAAGAGTTATTACTTAAATTTCTTTTGGTTGAGGCACAGCAGAGAGTTTTTCTTTTCTATGAACATTTAATGAATGCATACACAAAATTAAATTAAAGCAAATCTGCATATTACCATCTGTTACGCAACCTAATAACATTCATTTTTTTTCTGTCACTCTTGTAATCATATTTCTCTCCAACTGCGCAAAGGTTTTTGTATTTTTTATCCAACCTCCGGCACTTGACGCCAGGACGAATGCCCCATTTGTATAGCCGTTGACCTTCATCATTATCCGTCCGGAAAATGCAGCTGAGTAAAATGTACGCATATAAGTTGTGCGAATATTTCAGTGCAGCACATCCAAACAGTGAATTGTGTTCGATCAGCAGGAGAGTTGTTGTGAAAAAGCGTCTGAAATGCACGAAAGAGAGCACTCTCAGTTGTCATGCGGCTCTCTTTGGTGTAACACTCTTGCTTTCGCAAGCCTGCCTTACTTACGAGTTCTCAAAGGTGGGCAAATGCAGCGTATTCCAGCGTGTTATGCTGCGTATATCCTGACTCCAACCACTGACAATGCTCTGAATTGTCTCGGAGACAAACGTGGTATAATTATCGAATGGGTAGGCATAGACGTCGGCCAGTCTACCCATGCGATTGAAGTACTTTGAGGCCAGGCAGGGCGCGGGGGATATTGCGCAACGACTTACATCCAGGCGAGCATAGTATGCTAACTCGTTGTGCCAGGACATTTTTCCCATGCGTGCAGCAGCAGGCAAATATCGATAAACTCTTCCGCCTGCCACGTCATTACGCAGCGTGTTGAAGCTGTGCTCGATAACCTCTCTATATTCTGTCTTTTTCAACAGCCTGGTATTGGTGTAGCAAGGCTTGATTTTCTGCGTGGTGGATAAAGGAACTATTGCAACTTAATTTCGAAGCAAGCCTTGAATATTGTGAACTCACTCCATCATTTTCACACGCCAAGTTTATAGAGTAGCAAGGACCTACGCTACAGTAGGTATCATCCAGGAATGTAGACCTTTTTTGAGCACTCAACACGCAAATGAATAGCAGCAACAGCAGTAACTGGTACTTTCTCATCGTGTCAGTAAATTGTTTAAATACTTGAATTCCTAGCCAGACCTGATATTTATAGCCGGTTTTACAAAGTTATATATATTGTCTTGAGTTATGCGTTACCATATTGACCAGAACAGCTGCGAAAGCTGATATAAATGACTCAGACAAAGAATTTTTTGCTCGTCTAACCAAAGTAGATCCACGCAAGTGGTGCTGTTATACGCTGACTTAGTTGTGTCTGTGAATGCTCTTCCATAATATTAATGATCCATTATATTGATATTATATTTATTAATAACTTACGAAAATCCGAAAGGTTCCAATAAAAGTATCATTTTAAGCAGAGCAACGCTGCATAAAACGTTTACGGACACGACATAAAGAAGAATCTAAACACTTTTGTGCTCACGAGAGAAAAAACGCGAGAGAGTGCATGTCAGAGGGAAGTATTGTTAGAACCCGAACACTTTTATGCTCACGAGAGAATAAACGCGAGAGAGTGAGAGATAACGATTAAGCAAGGTAATCGTTTTGTGGGAATTTATCTCTGGATTAAAGGTCGTGAATTACCCATTAAGATAGAACTTTGAGCAGATATAGTGAACTAATTCACAGCAAATACTTCGTTACTTTACTTGTTACTTGTTACTCAGCTAATAAGAAAGCTAATAAGCCATTTGTAAGGGCAAAAACAGAACGACAATGACGACAATGTTGGACATTTAAGCCGATTTCCAGTTGAGTTCATGAAAGCAAATGCAAAAGTTGTTTACTCAACAGCTAAGTCGCGGCTTGGACTTTAGCATTATTCTTTCGTTTGTTGGCTGGGTGTGGGGCGGGGTGTGCATCACTTATTTAGACGTCGCACTTAAATTTGTTACTCAGCCAACAGTTGGCCCCAGCCCTGAGGACGGCTTTGAGTCTCTGATTCCGTTTCCATTTGTCGCCATTTGCTTTAATTTAATATGCTAAAATATTGCAAGCCTCATTCTCAATCGTGGAGTCAAAGCGCAGCGACCGCAAAACATTTGGCAGCCGCAAAGGGCAACAAGGAGGAAAGGGAGCTGGAAATGGAAAGGGAGTTAGGTATGGTGATGGAGATGGAAATGACGAGGGGAATGGTTAGTCAGATTAATGTAGAGACAGGAAGACAACGTTGTAATCATAACGACAATTCCTTTTGCCTACAAATGAAAGCCCTGCAGCGAAGGGCTCCCGACTGCGGCATACGCTGTTTCCAGTCTAATTTATTTTGCTAATTGGCAAAATTTAGTCAAATTTAATTTGAAGTAAAATCTTTCATCGAGTTATCTATCAGTGTCAACTAAATTTGTGAATTTTGAGATATAAAGAAGTGGGAGATATTAATTTTGCTCAATTATGGGAGAAGCCCCGCTGATGTTAAGCATTTTGTGGTTAAATTAGTCAAGGAGGTTATTCAATAGTCCTCATATCACGGTGGAGTAGGATCGCTCCTTTGGCATACAAGGGTATATACAAGTATACTATGTGGTTGCTCTTAACTAGCTTCATGGGTATCGAAAAGCTTTTTCGAGAAATTACTATTTTATGCCTGTGATGTCGAGTGACCCAATTATTCTTTTCCCGCCTTGAGGAATGTTCTCAAAACACCATTTCTTGAATGTTAGGACAGTCTTGAAAATCTGCATTTGGATAACCACAAGGTTATATTTTGTGGACTCCACATAAAGGTTTCATATTAACAACCTAGCTCTGTGGTGACTTTGGGTAAACTCAATCCAAGTATCGATCTTATTATCCTCTCATAACTTAACCCATTAGTCCATTGTGTCTGAATTATTTTATTTATTTATTTTTTTTATTTATTTACGAAGGCAAAACAGTGCTGCCTCGAATCAAAAAATAAATATAATACATAGATATAAGAAAAACATTTTAAAAGCCTACGCGAAATTAAATACAATTGAAATCTAATAACGACACCAGCACGTTGGGATAAGTTTATTTGCCAGTCCGGCTAGCAAAGAATTGCCGGTGGCATTATTAGAGCCTATATCAAGATAGTGAAGAGTTAGTTATGAAGAAAACGCTTAAAGAATTTAAGGATAATTTAAAACTAAAGAAGAAGAATAAAGAAAGACAGTAGGAATGATTGCCAGTCTGGCAAGCTGTGCCCCAGCTCACAGCGAGGTTGGTTAGATTACATTAAGGAAAAAAGGATCTAGGAACGGGTAGGGATGGGAAAGAATAAAAGAGTTATAGAGTAGAAAATAGGAAATAAAGGGGGACATAGAATGGGCAATCTCCGACCCGACGGGGGAAGATTATTTGCCACACTGGCAAGCTGCGCCCCTGCTCACAGCTGGGATTGGCCAGAGATTACCCGTAGGAGATTCAAAAGAGCAAGCTTAATGGAGGGAAAAGAGAGTTCCGAGGAGAAAACATGAAAAACAGAACTGTACTGTGTACATAGTACACGGAGAGGATTGTGTAAAGCGTAATCAGTAGTGCATGTAGGAAGAGATAAGGGAATAAAATTTCTAGTAGGTCTACAAGGAAGAGCTGCAATAAGTACAGTCGACGCCCCATCGATAGTATCGATGTTTTTTCATTTTCAGTCACTCTCGATTGTTGCATCCCTACCGCGTTGCATAGGAAACAACTTTCATCTTAATTTTTAAAACAATTAACAATTAACCACGAAGAAACTATCGAAACTATCGAGTGGGGACTTAAACGATGTTTTCACAGCTCCGTTTCCGTTTTCCGTTTTTCATTTGCAGTTTCCTTCTTCAGCATAGCTACATTTATTTTTAAAGCTTATTTGAAAGTCAATAACCCTAATAAACAATGGCATTTTCAATATTCACAATTGCATTTTTTTCGTGTTCCGTCGCCCCCTGGTCCCGCCCCAAAGAAGCGCACATTTAACTTATGAGCTTTTCCAATCAGTCCGAGCAGTGGGTGTGGAAAAGCGACCCCACAAATACGAGTATTCAAATGCATATAAATTAAAATTGAAATATAAATGATACGACAAAAAAGGCGGCAACACTTAAAATATTTACTGTCCTGGATTGTGGAAATTGTAAAACATTTCTCATATGCACAAAATGCTTATATGTGCTGTAAAAAATGCAAAAATAAAATAAATGAGTGCCGAAAACAAATTCAATCGAATTGCAATCCACAAAAATGTATTTATTTATTTTATTTCATTTATTTATATATATTTTTTTTCCCACTGGCAACTTGTGTAAAATGCTTAAATACGTGTTTGTTTTTTTTAAATTGCTCATTGTTTTTTATGCATTCAGCGTGTAATTTAATTTTATTTATTACGCGTTAAAAAACTTTGCAACAACACAAGAGAATTGAAGTCGCGCGTAATAAATTTTAAATATTTTGTCTATTTTTATTATTTTTTAATACGCGCATTTGCATTGATCCATTTTATTTAATTTTTTCTTTTGAGGGGCTGTGCTTGGGGGCATGGCAGCTGCCAGTGTTGCAAATTCGTTATCAATAAAAGTTATTTGTGTGTTATGTTAACTTGTTTCGTTTGTTGGAGTGCTGCTTGAACCAAAATGCACAAAGCGCGAATCGGTCAAAAATTAACATCAACAATATTTGTTTGTAATAAGAGTAAATTAAATAGCAAACCGAATCATCGGTAGTCACTTCCCATTTCCAATGTTTGTTTAGAACAAATGCAATAAATTGAATTAAAAGTGTTCTATTTGCAGTTTGGTTAAGCTATCGTAGTTCCCTGCAAACAATCCCTTTTCTCTCTGATCTAAAAAATCTTGAAAATGATTCTTCGCAAAATTTAGTTGCATACTTCTGGGCGCAAAGTTTGCTTGTGCTCTGGGCTTTGAGTGGAGTACTTTCAGCTGTAGAGCCTGTGAGAAACTTAAACTTATGTTTGAATGGTGTACTCAAGATCAACACATGCTTCAACCCCGGCTCTTACTTCTGCTCCATTAAATATTTACAAAAAGGGCGACAAATCAAAGTGACATCGGATTGACTGGAAACTGGGGCCCCGAGGCACTTTTACTGATTTTCGCTTTTCACAAATATTTGCATGCCATTGCCTCAATGAGAGTCTTCACGTGGATGGCAAAGCGAAAGAGTTTTTAGTGCCAGTTGGCACTTAGGCACGATTTGCATTACTAACGGCCATCGATAAAGGAGCCAGGACATCATTTCATCTCTCACTGGGCGATGGCAAGTAGCAACAGCAAAGTGTCTCCATTTGGGGCGCCAATCCATTATTTTGTAATTATTTAAGTGCCTCAAGGGGATGGGTCACGACAGGACTGGCCTTCTGGCCAGGGCCAATAAGTGAAAAAATCAAAAAGCCATAAAAACTTTACACAATCGAAACGTGCAAAAGTTGTTTTTGCCAACGCCAGCAGCAGCAGCAAAAAAAAATAGCAGACAACAAAATCAAAGTGCGGCCTTCATGTGAACTTTTTCTATTTTTTTGTTGATTTCCTTTTGCGAAGTTTCTTTGGAGCGGGACACTAAGCGAAAAACGACTCATAAAAAAAGGGAACGTTGCAAATAAAAAAGCGCAAGAAAATTACTTTCCGCTCTACAAATTTAGCAAAGGCTTCTTTTAGAGTGAAGCGTGTAAAGTAAGTAAAGTTCCGCATAAAAACCTTTTTCTGTTCTTTTTTACTCCCTGTACCCATAAAATGGGTAAAAGGGGGTATTGGATTTGTGCAAAAGTATGTAACAGGCAGAAGGAGACATCTCCGACCCTATAAAGTATATATATTCTTGATCAGTATCAAAAGAGATTTCGATTTGGCCATGTCCGTCTGTCTGTCCGTCTGTCCGTCTGTCCGTCTGTCCGTCTGTCTGTCCGTATGTATGAACGCAAGGATCTCAGCAACTATAAGAGCTAGAGACACCAAATTTGGAATGTAGGTTCGTGTATAGCGGGAGCAGGTCAAGTTTATTTTAGATTTGAGATATCTCCCCCCGTTCCCCGCTATTCGATAAAAACCGTTTTACAGTTACAATTTTCAAGATATAGCTTTAAGATTTGGCATGTCCAATACTTTAGTCCCTCTTAAGCTACTGTCCAAATTTCAAGTCGATCGGATAATAAACACCTAAGTTATTCACGAAAGAAGATTCAGTGCTGCAGCAAGGGGAAGAAGAAGCACAGTCACAACTTAAAATGCCTGGCTTGCGCTGTGGCTCGTGCGTGTGCGTACTGTGTATGTATGTGTAAGTTAACGAAGATGCGATCGGAAATTCTTGACCTGGGTACAGGGAGTTTCGTAGTCGGGTATACTCGACTATAGCATTCTTACTTGTTTCTTCTTTCTTTTTTTCTGGCCTTTTCGGCTTCGGATGACGGCCTTTGAGGCATTATGTACTGACAATTTTCATGATTATGCCGCTTATGCCATGAGTGTCCAGCTAGCACTACTCCCGCTTCTCCTCCGCTCTTTCAGCCGTCTAAACGCAGCTGTTAAGCCTTTTCCGTTTCCGTTTGTCCCTTTTTATGTGTGCAGCTTACTTGACTTGGCGCCTAGAGAGTCAGCTGTCTATTGATAGCATTGACAGCAGTTCAAAATCCCGCCACAATGCTGCTCAGGCCGCCAAATAGGAAATGAACATGGGATTTCATTCAATATTTTATGTGCACACGTATGTGTGAGTGTGTGCGAAGCCTATTTTGTGCATGGCTTATGGCTTATGGCCTAGAGAGCGGTCCTTGTGTTAGGTGTGCCATAGTACTGCCCATAGCTGTCAGCCTGGCAATTTTCCGGTAATTACATACAGGTACCTGAATGGTCTGTGTGCAGGGATGAGAGAAAAGTCTATGAAACGGGCTAACAAAACCGAACTGTCGCAAGAAGATACATTTTTAGGCTTACCCGAAACACTTAAGTGGAAGATAACGATGGTCCTGTTAAAGTCAATGTAACTGAAACTACATTAACAACTACACTCAAAAAATTGGCAAAAATCTGCAATTATTTGACTTTCAATTTATATTTATTCTGTACCTTAACAACAAAATATTGTTTTAAATTTTTATTTAATTTTTTGCAAAATATACTTCTTTCTTTTATATTTATTTATATTTATTACTTGCCTGTGCATTTCAATTATATTAATAAATTCAGCCATGGCTAATTCAAATTGTTAACTTATAGTTTTAACTATTTCAAACAATAAATTAATAAATTAATAAATACAAATATTATAGCCTTGCAGTGTCTCCTTCAGTGCATAACACATTTCGAGACAAAATTATAATACCCTGCTAGGGTATAATGAATTGAACTTAGTTGTGACTGAGCTCGAACTATTACAAGCATGAAAATGTGTTAAACAACAACTAAAACGAATATTAGCCACATTCACCTTGCTGACTGCAGATTGAATTGACTATCTTTCGCGTTAACCAGATAAATATAATAGCTAGTGGTATATAAAGACAAACCAATTAAAGATAGCTCCAACCAAAGCGAACAGCTCCATAAAATTGTCATAACTGCAAACTTATTGTGACATTTCCAATAAACACGAAAGGAAAACTGGCAGCTGTGCTCCCTCCGCGTAAGGATATTGAAGCACAAGTACAAGTATTTCTGGTTAATTTACTGCGAATACAATGCGCCAAATATGCAACATAAATAATGTTGAGCATTGACATAAATTACTAGGGATGGCAGAACGAACCGCCTTAGAAGAGCCACACCTCCGCTGGCTTCTCAGAGCCGTCGCAGCTGCAAACGCTCTGTAACTGTTACAATTAATTAGAAACTAACAAAGTTCCACTTGGCAAGGCGCTAAACTTCTACCAGCAGCCAACCGAAGACTGTCGCGCACATAAAGCGCTTTTAATTGATTTTCCTGTTACGTGCAATGGCAAATTGTCGTCCTGTGGCAGCTAACTCCTGTTAGTACCCAGCAGCTGCTGCTCCAGTCTCGGTCTCGGTCTCACTCTCAGTCTCAGTCTCAGTCACAGTCCAGTGACTGTGGCAGTGGCAGTGGCAGCTTCTGTAATCGTTCATTCATTTATTCGAATTGTAGTTAATTAATAAATTATTCCATGCGATTGAACTAGCAATGGCAACTTCTGCCACGAGTGTCGTCTCAACTAACTGGACTACAATTAGCCACGTTCTGGCTGTTTCATCTTTGGCATCGTCTTGCTTAGCACTCACGCATATTAATTGCACTTTTTTGCAATTAAACACATTTTGATGTTATATGGAAGCGAGCGCTCTAAAATGTTTACGGCCGGCACATGTTGCGTATACGCAATGTGCTAAACTCGAGACTCGTAAAGGGCGCGTGCTCCGTGCAAGGATATGCGTGTATTCTTTACACTGTTTAAGAGATATGACCCAGGCCATTAACATTTAGGTACCCCGTCCCGTCCTCTCCAGAGCTCCAATAAATTACGCTTTCGTTTTATATCCTGACCATTTGGGGCGGGCTCCAGCCCTACGCTCCTTCCCCCATCTAAACAGCGTGGATCAGGTGTGGCGCACATATTGGAAATTTATTAAAAGCGCAAAATAACTTGGCGAAATTTCCGTGCTTTTATGCGCCCTGCTTTGTGGCTAAGTTGGTATTAATTTTGTGGCTTAAATATGTTTAAACCATTAATTAAGGAAAGTAAATGCAGCAATTCAGAATTAAGCTGAACGCACTATAATTAAATGTTGTGTTCTTATGACTCTACCTCAGAAATAATATCGGATAAGGATAACTTTTACCGTGCACAATTAATTAATCACAATTGTGCATTCCGATACAACTAAGCTAAATAAACAATTAACTATGCATATGTATGCTGATGGGAAATGAATGTATATGCAAATGTCCAATTAAATTATATTTTCGGTGCATTCAAACAGTTGGAAATCCCAAAATTAAATAACACTACCAAAAGTTATTACAAGCCTGCAAATCAATTAGGATTTACTTATGAATTAATGTTTATGTTAAATCTAGTTTATATTGTGAAATAAGTAAAAGAAAGAAGACGTGAATTCCGTCTTTTTGTTGGCTGATAAAATTTCGGTACAGTATATGTTTATAAAATGTGTCTATAGATCTGTGTGAAGTTTAAATATGTATTTTTACTAGAATACCTCTTACTCCCTGTACCCATAAAATGGGTAAAAAGGGGTACTAGATTTGTGCAAATGTATGTAACAGGCAGAAGGAGACATCTCCGACCCTATAAAGTATATCAGTATCAAAAGAGATTTCGATTTGGCCATGTCCGTCTGTCTGTCCGTCTGTCCGTCCGTATGTATGAACGCAAGGATCTCAGCAACTATAAGAGCTAGAGACACCAAATTTGGAATGTAGGTTCGTGTATAGCGGGAGCAGGTCAAGTTTATTTTAGATTTGAGATATCTCCCCCGTTCCCCCGCTGTTCGATAAAAACCGTTTTACAGTTACAATTTTCAAGATATAGCTTTAAGATTTGGCATGTCCAATACTTTAGTCCCTCTTAATCTACTGTCCAAATTTCAAGTCGATCGGATAATAAACACCTAAGTTATTCACGAAAGAAAATTCAGTGCTGCATCAAGGGGAAGAAGAAGCACAGTCACAATTTAAAATGCCTGGCTTGCGCTGTGGCTCGTGCGTGTGCGTATCTGTGTATGTATGTGTAAGTTAACGAAGATGCGATCGGAAATTCTTGACCTGGGTACAGGGAGTTTCGTAGTCGGGTATACTCGACTATAGCATTCTTACTTGTTTTGACCTGGGTACAGGGAGTTTTGTAGTCGGGCTTACTCGACTATAGCATTCTTACTTGTTATAGTTCTTGTGTATGTGTAAGTGTACGCAAAGGCGATCAGAAATTTGTGGCCTGGCTAACAGGGAGTTTTGTAGTCGGGTATACTCGACTATAGCATTCAGACTTGTTTTTAAAGGTAAGGTGTAATTTGAGTCTAACTTAATATAATTGGGGAAAACGAATATAAGCAGTCTGTACAAGTTGTTATAGCATTATCCTACTAGGGAGCTCCTGCAGCCTTTCACTGACAATGAAAGCAAAATAAATTAAAATAATAATTAGCTGACTTTTGGTACTTTATTGCCTTTTAATGCTGCACTTAAGCTCTGATTCAAAGTTTAAACAGCCAAGAGGCTGAAATAAATTTGCAATTTCAAATCAACACTAAAAGTTCTAAAAGTTAAGGCAAAACCATATTGCACACCATTCAACACAAGTTGAATAAAACCAAAGGCAACCAAATGAAAAATACAATTTTCATAACAAATAATTGAATAAACAACCGCATTCTGAAACAACAACAAAAACCAGTACGAGTAGAGGAAATTTCAATCCTGGGCCGGGAAGACGAAGTAAAAGGCATTAGCAACAGATTAGTGTCAGACTCTGAAGGACTCAGCACCCAGGACACAGCTGGCTGCATTTCCTCTGACATCTTGCACTAAATCCGACTGTGGGCAAGTGTCATTAGCAATGTGACCCAGAAATAAACTAAGCGACATAAAATTTTATGCTGTTTGCCATAATAAATTTAATTAAAAAATCAAATTGACTGAAAGAGCCGCCTGATCCCATGGGTACCAAAAGTTGAGAAAGCAATTCTTGGGCATTGAATGCACTCACATTCAAAGGCGCACTTTTGAGCCTGTTCAACTGGCATTTGGGCCAGCTTGAACGTGTGTCCTAATGGCCTGCAGGCGGTCTCAGCTATCTGGTCTTATTAAATTGCCTGGCGAATTTGAGTGCATTTTATACGTGTACCAACAAATCGTTCGTCCTGGCCTCGAAAGGAAGTGACCGAAAAGCTTTTCAATTAATTTTTCAATCGCATTTCTTTTCTCATTCCATGCCAGACCATAAAAATCAATTGCTCAGTTTTTTCTCAAATGTTTCCTTCGTCGACTTTTATGAGCGAGTTACTTGCAGTTAATTAGAGAATGAAAGTGCCCGGCTAATCAACTGAAAGTTGCTCAAAGACCAGCTCCAAGTCGAAGGTGTTGTCTGGCTATCAAGGAGCTGGCGATGCTGTCGATAAGCCGCCCAGCCATATTGAAGCGGAAATGAGAAAAAAAACCATGGAACAGATGGGACATTGGGGGTGGTAATCCTAAATGATTGCCTCAATGACGGTTTTTGTGTACTGCCAAAGGGTTGACTAGACTTCATATCCGCCTAAGGGCACTCTCAGTTTGTCTAACAATACCTTAAAGCTACTTTTCAAGTGTACAAATTGACGAGTAAAGTATTTGGTAGAATATGAAGTATACGTACATGTGCAAAGTCTTTGTCAGACCAAACAATCTTTGGTATCTATATAACAGAAGTGGGAATAAATTACAGGCTATTACGAACTCAGTTCTGTTATCGTCATTTAGTTTTCAGCTCCTTTTTAATAAAAACCTTATTTCTATTTTGTTTATCCATATTTTGAGGGTAGCTCAACAGTTTACAAGTGTTTGTTTTGTTGTGATGACTTGATGAGGTCGCTGTTCTTCAATTTAATAATATTTATACCTTCCCAGAGGGTGTTCTAATTTTATCACGAAATAGGTTGACTAGCATCCGGTTGACCCTCCGTCTGTTTCTATGTTTTATAGATATTTTAATGAAACTTGGCACAGATTATTTTTTTTTTTTTTTAATTTTCATTGTTGTATGAAAACTCTTTTGTTTATAAAGATATCTCGATCAAGTTTTCTCAAATACTGTTGTTCATTATGTCCTATCCACGCTGAACAATTATTTATTGTATTATTCTGTCTAATGCTTGCCATAATAACAATCAATTATAATCTGAGTTTGCGTATGAAAACTTTTTATCACCTCGAATAGAAACCTGCAATTTTTACAGTAGCTTCCTACTATACCGTAGAAGAGCACTCTGGAACAATATTGTTCAATATTAGTCCGAAGGGGGTGAAAATCGCTCTCTCGCCTTTAAAACTTATAAGTGCGATTGAAATCGCCATATTGCTTACGTCTCTCAGCCTTTTGTTTATGCTTTGCTCTCGATCTACGGTAGATGGCGCGCTGATGCTGAAGTCATATATTTTTGTGAAACCATTTAACCATTTAACTTTATTCATTATGTTGATTTTAGTTAATTGAATCTGAATGCTGCTGGGCCGATATACAACAAATTAACATTATCATTCATATTCGCATCGATATAATTATCGATTTTCGATTAATGTGGCGGTCGGGTGATATTACCAACATGACTATTGAATTTTTGTATATAATGCATTTTAATCTAAATATTTCGCCGGGCAACGCTGGCGTTTTACCAGCTGGCAATATATAATTCTTTGTATATTGATGTACGAGTATACCTATTTTGGTATATTTATTTAATTTGCATTTACACAATGAATTTGGCAGCACGCCTACAAAGAAGTGCGCATCTTTTCCAAAAAGGCATCAATGAATTTCATATCCTTGGAGTTGAGGCGCTTCACCTGGTAAACGCTATCTTGGTAGTTTTTCTCATCATTCAGGCGCCTATAGGCCCCAGCACGGTAGAGCCAAGCTCGCATGTACTTTGGATCCAATTTATTCAATATATAGTCACAGTCCATAATGGCGAGTTTAAAGCTGCGCAGCCTTTTAAATAAACAAGGTATCATCATAAGAGCTTTCTTATAAATGCAATTTCGGGATGAGTAACCTACTTGATGTAGCAACAAGCGCGATTGACATAGAGAACTGGTGTATCATTGATGTATTGTAGGCCCTTGGTGTACAACTCGATGGCAGTGTTTAGTTGATCCCTGCGATACTCATAGTTGCCCAGTCTAAGGAGAATGGATGGGATGCATTAGATTCCCTCCCCAGAAACTGATCCGCCTACCTGCGAAAACTGTTGGCAACTCTTTCCCGTTCAATGCGTGTCTGGTGGAGTTCCTCATTGGATTGGTCTATTTGGCGCATGAACGTGAACTGGTTCATATTGCCAGTTACCTTGGTCTTGCTCTTGGTTTTTCGGGTGCACTTGTTACGGGATGAGATAATAAAGTTGTCTTCTGTTACCCCCGCACTGATATCCACAATGGGCGCCAGCACCTTTTTCTTACCATCTCGTGTGCTAATTAAAGGACAAGCGGATAAATCATGCAGGTGTTTGTCAGAGTACTGCAGGATATAATTAACTCATCCATTTTGTTGGCATTGGCCATCACCTCCAGGTGTTGAATTACATCCATAACCGCCGATGTACTTTTGAGAAAAGCCTCATCGCATTCCCGATGGTTAAAGGCCTCCATTGTATTAAGTGTTTGTATTTTCTTGTCTTTTTTTGGATTTAATATATTTTGTTTGTTTTTGTTTGTTTATTTTAATGTTTTTTTTGTTGTTGTTTAGTGCCTGGTGTTGTGTACTTTTTGAGTTGGCTTTTATGTGTGTGACCTACTAGATTCATATTGAACAAAATATGCTATTAATTATACAGTAAAAAGCAATAATATACGCAACAAATCTGATTGGCTTACAAATTTATGAGTCCTATAGATTTTCTCACCAATAAATAATACATTTTTAGTAATTTGTGAGCATAAATTTAAACTCATAAAATAATGATTATTCCTTGAGTTTTATTTTTTGCTCAAAAATAAGACTAATGCTGTAATTTTGAGTTTTTCCATAGGGAATTTGAGAAAAATGCATACATGTTCTCAACCAGCGAGCTGAGGAAAGCCTTTTAAAGCTATTTTTACTCCCTGTACCCATAAAATGGGTAAAAAGGGGGTATTGGATTTGTGCAAAAGTATGTAACAGGCAGAAGGAGACATCTCCGACCCTATAAAGTATATATATTCTTGATCAGTATCAAAAGAGATTTCGATTTGGCCATGTCCGTCTGTCTGTCCGTCTGTCCGTCTGTCTGTCTGTCCGGATGAACGCGTCGATCTCAGCAACTATAATAGCTAGAGACACCAAATTTGGAATGTAGGTTCCTGTATAGCATACGCAGATTAAGTTTGTTTCATATTTGAGATATCTCCCCGTTCCCCCGCAAATCGATTAAAACCGTTTTACAGTAACAATTTTCAAGATATAGCTTTAAGATTTGGCATGTACAATACCTTAGTCTCTCTTAATCTACTGTCCAAATTTCAAGTCGATCGGATAATAAACACGGAAGTTATTCACGATAGAAGATTCAGTAATGCAGCGAGAGGGGGAAGAAGAAGCACAGCCACTTTTGCCGCCTGTGTGCGTGCGTCTTAGTGTATGTGTGGTATGGGTAAGTGGACTTAGATGTGATTGGATGTTTTAGACCTGGGTACAGGGAGTTTCGTAGTCGGGTATACTCGACTATAGCATTCTTACTTGTTTAGTTTTAAAATATTATATTATTTTAATTTTAATTTTTTAAATTTGTATTCAATAATAATATAAATCATGATTATACTTTATTCTATATTAAGTTTGGAAAATGTATATATTTTTATAATAATATTATTTATATTAATAATAATAATAATAACAATTATAATTTAATATTATATTCTCAAATTACTATAGAAATAATAAGAAATTGTAAGAAAACCCTATTATTAAAGTGCCCCCAAGTTATAACTTATAATTGTACTAAACGATCAATAGATTAACTTATCTGTTTATTTTTCTTCTGAATTTCGATGCAATGTATTTAAATATTCAAAAGATTCGTTCCCATATTTGGAAGCTTTTGAAGTATCTGTCGGAATTTAAGATACGGTTATGCATACAAGCTTGGATATTTTATTTATCTTTAATTATGAATATTGTATGCCTAATCGGCACTCTCGAGCAATTTTCTCTTTCCAGAGAATTGGGTCTTTCAATTCTACTTTGTGCTTTATTCGTAATCGTTTTACTTACTTCTTAGGAAGTGCGTGACTATTTCCTAGTTTCCGGCCTGGTATTTGAATTATATATTTCGCTATATCTGATGACACATATTTTATACTATTTCGCAAGCACTTAATTGAATTCCTTTTAGCTGCAGCTTGCAATCAAGCAGAACCCCTCCCTTATCCTTGCTGCACATACTTGCCACAACATTTTCGCATCGAGCGATTTTTAATTTGAATTAAAAATGCATCAATGCGCTGATTTTAATGCACACAATTAAAACAGCAAGTCAGAAAATTGCGAATGCATTTAAAATTCCCGAGAAAATCAGATGAGGGAAATCAATGAGCTATTGCAAATTGCAAATTGCGGTGCCACCAACAACAACAGCAACAACAGCTGCATTTTGTAGAATATGCAAATAAAAGAAGTTGTTACGAATCAAACTAATGTGCTGTTGTCAACAAGGCACACACACACACACACACACACACACACACAAGCACACACGCACACACGCTAAAAGTTGACGCTTAAAAGTTTTGCACGCTAATCGCTAATTGCTTTTAAAGACAGTGTTTGAGGTCGCGGGTGGTTTGTTTTGAGTGGTGCAGGAGGGTGGAAAGTGGTGGGGGTAAGGAGGGGAAGGGGGGGGGAGAGCGGGTACTAGTGCGGGAGCCGCTTTCGTTGTCACTGTAATTGTCGCTCTTTAAAATGCGCAATTTGCAATGCAAATGTAGGCATTAGTTTAGCGGCAACAGCTAGAGCAGACACCCGCCGACAGATGGCGCCAGCCAGCCACCCAAATACTTTTTCACATGTTCGCGCTAAATGGAATTGGAGGGCTGTGAGAAGGTGGCAGGGGTGGTAGATGTTGGCTGAGTGTTTGGCAACAGCTTAGCGCGCAATCAATTAAAATGTTTTATTGGCACTTTTCGCACAGCCAAAGGACAGAGTGACACACACACACACCCTCACATGACACACGCATTAGAAATGTCAAGAGCACCCAGTGGGAAATTTTAATTGGTAACTCGCAATGCTAAATGACTGCAAGATTGTACGACCATAAATTTATTTTGAAAGTAGAGCACATGCCTTTTTCAGCGGGTCGTAAGGCTAAATAGCAGTGATGCGTGAAACATTAGCTTACTTATCATGTCTCTGGCACGTTAATTTCAGGTGTACGGCTATTAAACACTTTTAACATGCTCAGAGCCTTGTGCTATGTAAACTCTTATGCATTTCTAATGTGTCTTGTCTGTAAATAGCCAAAGAGTTGTATCTATTTTAAATTAGTGTAGTTTTTCGCCGTTGAATGTCCTGCTGGGCTGTGAAATACTTAAACACAAAGTAAATGCTGCAATTAGTTGACTTAACTTCTATGACACACAATTGGCAATTTATTAAGGCGTCTAGGAAATTGAGTGTCCTTGCGTAAAGGGATTTATTTATGGTTCATAGATTAAATACTAATTAACACCACGCAACCAGCAAAGGCCAAAAACACACACTGCAAGGCATTTGATTTATGCCAAATGAATGCTGAGACTCTTGCTCTCGCTCTCTGTCCATGTGTATATGTCCTGTAAGGATTAGAAGCAGACAAAACACAAAATACAAAAAAAAAACACAAAACATTTGCCTGGTGTTTTCGTCTGGACCATTGACCATTTTTGGGGGCCTCCTCTAGTCAGTTCTGTGTATCTTTAGCTTAATGCCATAAATTGTGCTTAAATTATTGGGGTTGGTTAACGCGCACACACACACGCACACACACTCGCACACACACTCGCACACACACTCGCACACACACTCGCACACACAGATTGCGGCATTTTCTCTTTCATTTTGCGCATTTACTTTGTGTGCCGTTGAACTTTTGCTGCTCATTTGTTTTGCTTTAATATCCACTTGACCATGTCTGCAGTTTCAGGTCAAGTCTGTGTAAATATCAGAGCAAATGAATTCGCAGGACCTGAAAAAGTACACTAATTTAAGACAAAGCACTGCACAAAATTAGTTGTGTGTTTTATATATACATATATATATATTCGCCTACAGTTAATTTATCTGCATTTATTTGGCGCCTAGTGAGAACTTAATTCCATGAAAAAATAATAAATTCTTAAAAAGTTTTCATTTATCATCATATTCTTAGTAATAATGTCAAAAGAAGCCACTGTCTGTCGATAGTATCGTTATGATTATTATTGGTAAAAGTACATATAAACGATAGCACTCTCAATGCTTGAAACCTCTAGAGGAAACCTATTGCTCATTACTACGAAACATAAAATAACTTCAAATTAATGTAAATAATGCCACAAAATGAACATTTGTAAACTTATTTATATAGCCAAATTAACAAAACATGCTTCAACTTATTTTTATAAATATTTACTCTCTGTACCCATAAAATGGCTAAAAAGGGAGTAATCTTTTTCGTTAAATAAGTTCATTTTTGTCAACCATTAAGTGGGGTTGGGTTTTTAAAAACAATAAAGAGAAACAATATATTTCGCATTGTATTTGTTGTCACGAAATAAATTGATTTTTCCAATATTTTTTAGATATTGATTTAAAAAACGATTACATTTTAAAAATGCGGAAAAAATAAAAGTAGTCAGTTTGGCCCTGAATCATAAAGATAAATTTATTGGGCGTCAACTAGGATATCATTTGTTGAAATCTGTAGATAAATAGCCAAGTTAATTGGGCTGAAAAGCTTAACACGATTTTTTGTTGTTTTAATGTTTTAATAATAATAATAATAATGATAATTATAATGTAAATAATAAAATTAATGATAAAATTTATAATAATAACAATAATAACATAAAAAAAAAATTAATAATAATAAGAAGAATAATAATAATAATAATGATAATAATAATAATACTAATCATAATAACAATAATAATAATAATAATCAAAATAATTATTGGTAATAATAAAAATAATAATAATGATAATAATAGTAATAATCATAATAATAATAATAATTATAATAATCACAATAACAATAATAATAATAATAATCAAAATAATAAAATTCACAATAATAATAATAATAATAATAATAATAATACTAATCATAATAATAATAATAATAATAATAATAATAATAATAATTGAAATTAATAATAGTAAGAATGACAATAATAATAATTAATAATAATCAAAATATTAATTTCTATCGAGTATTTTCTGATTTCATAAAACAGATTGTAGTTTAAGTAAATGTAAATTAAGAGTACACCTTTCCCAATGTGTATTAACTATCACGTATACACTGAGCTCCGTACTGGTTCCATAATTACTCTCTTGTGCTCTCAAGAGCCTTATTTTGGGAGGCAATGGACTTTGTCAGTGTGTGCACACGATAACAAATTGTAAGCAAATATCGAGAAAATCGAAAGGGTGGCAACATTGGCATACACTCTCAGCAAATGTGAAGTGTGAGTCTCCACTTTAACGGGGGGCATTGCATTGTTTTCTGAGTGTAAAGTGTAAAATGTAAATCGCTGCGTACCCACACCGCTGTCCCCGCTTTTGGCCATGGAGTTGAGTCTGTGAAATTTATGTGTCTGCGTGTCACGAGCTCGCGCATAAAAAACGGCACCAGAATCAAAATCTGTCGGGCATAATCAAGCAAGACAATGCGCCAACAATGCCCATAAAGTGTATCCTGTAGGTTTGAGTGCGTTGATTAACGCCAACGCCGGCCACGGCTCAGAGAGTACCTTCATTCCGGCTGCCAACTTGGCTAAGGACTGGCTGTCATTTATTCGGAATTGTTTAAAGCGTTGGTTTAAAAGCCTGGCCATTGCTTAATGCCGCACATTAAGTGAGCTTTAAAATCGCTTAAAAATTAATTGCATATTTTTAAAATATCATTTTACGACATGTCTGAGCTGACAATGGTTTGAAATACAACAGCGACAGGACGAGCATGTCGCAGAAAATCATTTATATATATTATGAATTATGAAGTACAATAAAACTAGAAAAAAATATGTGTAATACTTAAAATTTAAGCAACAATAAGCTTGCTAATAAAGATCTAATTAGTGGTTATGCTCAAAAAACGTTCATAGAAATTAATATTTCTTATAACTTGAGGTTATAAATTAGTAAATTTTTTTCTTATAAGGAACTGTTTCTACTTTTGTTCAAAATAGTTTATTTAATTCCCCAAAACTAAAAGAAATGCCAATCAAAAGTAAACAACAAATATAATATAGAGCACAATTGTTACACTTCTCATTTTTCTATACTATTTAGTCCTATATAAGCTATCATAGTCTATAGTTGCGAATCCGATACGCAGGAAGGTACAGCCTGACAAATAGAATATCTGTCTGATGTTTATCCAACATAGCTTCAAATCTGAGTGACAAACCAACGAACTTAGCTTAGTGTCATCCGGATCAATAATACTATACTATTTCATTTGGGATCGGAAGTGACTTCTTCAATGCAAATCACATTTTGTGACAATTTCAACTGCAAGTAAGAAAACAATGCTGGCTGTAAAACGTTTCGAAATATCGCACAAAAGGGAACTGAAAAATCGAATGCTCTGAAGAGCAGACACGCGAAAGACTGTGAGAGAAAGCTTACAGTCTATTCTATCTGAAGATAGAGAACTATTTGCGATATGATTATGACAGACAACTTGACAGGTTCCCCATTTAGTAACCCATCAAAAGGTAAATGAATGAGAATTAAATCGATGGCACTAATTAAACCCATCGCAAGTGCCAAGCCAAGTTTTTAACTACGAAGGCAGCCATGCTAATAATATAGTAATTAACATTTTTTTTGCGGGTTGAGCTCCCTTCCACTGTTTCACCCTACCAACTCCACTGTCTCTTTAATATTTTTCTTTTTTTTTTAAATTTAATACAAGCAAATCCACACAGGCTTTGTTATTTCGAATTCATTTTTGCGACTTAATCGAATTAATTAAAATTGTATAACAATTAAACGACATGAATCTCATACCCGACATTTGCTGATGATATTATATATAGTGTCTATGTGCGGGCAAAATTTAAGGTATATTTATTTAAATTGAATTATAGAAATAGTCAGATTTCAGTGATCAGTGCCGTTTTTGCCTTTTAGTGTTCAAATGTGAGCTGTGTGTTCTTTGAGTTAACGCCGATTAAACACACACATGTGCAATCCGAGTGTGCGTGTGTGTGTATGTGTAATATATGCAAATAAGTGCAATTAAGCAATAATAATAAGCATCATTAATAAATCATCGGAAAAATTGTGCGCTATGAACGAGCACAGAGAAATACAAAGAGTATCAATGTGGTTGGGCTTTTTATGAAAGGAACTGAAGTAGTGTGTACGGGTGTGTGTTGTGTGTGTGAGTTAAATGAATAGTATAAATGTGTGTGTGTGTGTGGTTGGTCATTGTATTCGGGCGTTCAGCTGTCCAATTAACTTTTTAAAAGTTGATGTATTCAGCTTTATTTAACTTTACAAATTATGGAAAAGCTCAATTGAAATTCCTTTTTCACATTAATATGCATACGCTTATGCCAATTGGCAACTGACAGTCAATATAAGCTCACTATTCATAGTGTTTAAAACGGGTTTAAGCCGAGTCTAAAACCGGTTTGAGCTTATCCCACGTTTCTGCGCTATACGAAGGTTCATTTGTTGGCTGATCCTAACCAATTTCTAGCTGTATCCATTTTAAACAAATCCAAAATAGATGCGAGCTTTCATTGATTAATCTAACTATATTTGTTAATCCTTTGTAGGAAATATAAAAATATATTAAGAAGTTTTTATAAGCTGGCTCAAACCGAATTTGAAAAGGATTTTCTTATCTTTTTAACTCTGAAAATATAATTTGGGTAGTATTTTCTGAACTCCGCCTTACACTAACTTTTCTTTTCTCCTTCATCTCTCCTTCTTCTTCTTGTATACACTTTCTTCACCAGCACAAGCGTTGCCACCCAGTTACACTTATGTGTTGTGATGACGCCAAGATAGACCAAAATGTGGTGCAGTTGTGTACCTTTCAAACAAAGCTTGAGAATTCTAAGCAATGATCGGATCGAAACATAGCATTATGATCTCTCTTTCTGTATTTAAGCTTTAGCCAATTTGTTAATAAAATATATATTTGCTGAGTGCTGGAAATCAAATATTTTAAACGAGAATGTTAAGAACCCTTTGTGTTAATGTTCAATCTTTGTCTGTCAGCAATCTATCAGCATTGGTAAGTGAATTAAATTCTAGTCGGATAGAAGCCAGACCAAGAGCCAACCTCCAAATTCAATTTAGCTCCTTTAGCCATAACTCATCCATCATCGAAGGCCAAGCCCCGAGTCGCTCTAAAAGGGAAATTGCGCGTTGAGAGTTGCACAAAAGCAATTAAAACGTTTGTTGCCATGTTTCTTTGCTGGTTTTCCAATCACTTGACGGTACGACTAACGATTCCCTATCTGCTCTATCTCGGCCCGAATACCCTTCCCTATCCGTTAGCCCCTTTTGCTGGACCCAAAGCTGAGCATTCTTCCTCAATGCTTTCTCGTAAATTTCTCTATGGACGTTTTTATGTGTGTTTGGCGGGCACTTCAAATAATTTTGTGCACTAAAAATTTATTGCGATTTTCGGTAATGAGAGTGCAGAGTGCAGTACTGTCTGTGTGTGTGTGTGTGGCGAAGACAGAGAGAAGGGGTGTGGCGGGTGTTGCAGCAGTATCTGCTGCTTAATGTTGTTAGTGTTTGCTTGGCGGTTTTCCTGTGTTGGTTGTTTGAACTTTGTGGCATTTCCGTTGCATTTCTTTTGTGTGTGCGTCCGGAAACGGAAGTTTTTAATGTTGCCCATTGCCGTGAGTTGGTTCTTGCGCTTGCACCTCTCCCCCAACCGCACTTCTTTAGCTCTTTTCTTTCGTCTGCCCGCATTGTTTTCGCCACCCGGGCCGCAAGTTAAATTAAATGTTTTAATGGTATATTATACGAAACAGTTGCTTAAATGCTTTAAACTTTATGCTATACGAGTGTACGCCCAGCTACTCCCCGCGCCAGACCCAAGCCTCCCCCGCTTTTGTGCGGCGGTACAAAGCGCATTTCGCTGTTTTATTTGCCAGTTTTTCTTTTTTGAAGCGGCTGCCCGCATTTTTGTTGCTACTCTTATGCCAAAGGCCTACCAGGCAGCCAGTTCGTGGCTAGGCAAGATAAACACACACACGCACACACCCACTCACACACTCGCACAATCACACACACACACGCACACACCCACTCACACATATGAACTCAAGTGCGTTTGCGTTTTACCCAAAATGCACATCGCTCGTAAATCTCGCGCGTGAAAACATCACTTTTGTTATTCTTGTTGTTATTGTTGTTGTTGCTGGTACTGGTTGTAGTCCTGATTCTGTTCTGTATCAAGTTTGCCGCCCGCTTCTGTACCCAAACTCCAAGTTTTAGCTTTAAATCCTCGACAAATCTAGGCATATCGAGGCTCCAGTCAGGAGCTCTCGACTCGGAGTTATCCTGTACAAAAATTAATATCTCAATACACATTCATACATATACACATGTACATATATAGATGCAAACCTATACACTTGAAGCTCCTGCCATTAATAAATAGCAATAACTATATATTATAACAAAAAGCTCTTAAATAACATTTACTTTTGTTATCCAATCTATTATCTCTTGCTTATTTGTGAGGGCGGAGATGGTTGTGGCAAAAATACTTAAAGTCAAATCTGTCAAGTGCGTCAACAATAGTCTGCATACCAAATTTGGTGAGCTTAGCTATAAAAATGTGGAAAATATAGCGCTTTGCCCATTAGTGGAGGTAGGAAAGCGAATTGGTTTGGGGGATCAGACAGACGAACATTGATCAAACCAGTGTACTCTTTTTAAAATATCATGTTACTTAACAACCAACATATGAATATAGCTGTCTCTTAAAGAACAGTGAGAGAATGTATAGATCGAATCAATTTTTGATGCCGATTTAGGATATATATTTTGTGTCTCATTTATAAATAAATAAATTGAATATCCCTTAAACCTTGGCACAACTTTCTTACCCTATTTAATCATTATTATGAGCACAGGGTATAGAGCGCACAATATGTAAGTGACGTACAATGTGTTTGGTATTATGTTGATGATGCTTTGCGCTGTAATTGGGTTCGTTGGAACTGTTTGTGAGATTTGCACTTCAAAAAGTGTGCAAATGCGGTTCGATGAAGTACTTTCAACTCAAATCAGGCCAGTGAAATGGGATTCTATAGAATTACAAGCCAAATGTTAGATAAAGTTATGAACAGAGTTGAAATCAGCTTAATGAATTTTACGAGACTTGTAAAAGTATTAATGGCACATCTCTCATTAAACAGAATAGATTTTTGTATTCTCTCGGGTTGTATTCTTAAAATTGCGCAACAAAATACTTTGAGAATCTATGGGAATTATTGAAGATGTTAAGAACAACGATTAATCGCTTATATTCGGGGAAAAAACAAGATTCCGTTTTTGAAATATTGGAATATTGAGTTTTTGACCAGAATGGGCAAAAATTCATCGGTTGTGTTTTTACAAAATTAGCAATCGAATATTTTGGAATTATTTACTTGCTCGGGACTTATGGATACGATTAACTTTATCAATAATTTGTAGATTTTATAAAAAGAAAGACGATATATCTTACAATACAACAATATCTTTTATCAAATACCAACAACATTTTCCAATATTGTATACCATTTTTCTTGTTTTTATTTATGAGTTGCTTTATAAGAAGTTTTTAGCTACTTTCAGAAAAATAAATCCAGTAGAATTCAAAAAAATTCCCTATAATAAAAGCCACCCTAAAAGCCAGAAATAATTTCTGTTTAATAGAAATAATTTCTAAGTTTGAGATATACATTTCTTAAACTCAGAAAAAAGTAAGGTTAGCTGGCCGTGGCTACAAAAGTATGGCGACTTTCTACATTTAATGACATTTCTTTATCTGAGTGTCGAAAAAAAGACTAAACTAGATAATAAAGAAAAACTGCAACTGTTTTCTTGAGGATCTGATATAGCAGTCTTAAGGTCGCAAATTGAAACAGTAAAGACGATCAACTGGTTATTAAACCTTTTAGAGCATTTCATGCTCTTGAATATCGCAGGTGCTTACCCGGTGGATGGCTACAACTGTCATATGCATACATGCTTACCACTTGTGGTGAGCGCACCCCAGACGGCTTAAAAATCAGACATCCGTAGCCCCCATATGCCACTAGTTTGGTCAGTCTCTCAGCCTCAGCGACCGCCGGATATTGCCTGGTTGGCCATTTTTTTGTTGTACTTCTCTGTAGCTTTTGATGTTTGCTGTTTGTTTTGGTTTCATTTTTAATGCTCGAGTCTGGAGCAACCCTTGCAGGCCGAGGCGCCCCCACCTGGGGCACTTCAGTTGACGCTGTGATACAGAAATTAATTGCGTGGATCGAGTGGCAACAACTGCGTGAGTGGGAGAGTGTTGCCAAAATGTTGACGCATGCTAAGCCAGAGCCACTGTCAGAGCCACACACGCACACACACATCCCGAACCGCAGAGCGCCACAAGTGACAAACGCAAACACATTTGCCCGGCTATCCGCCAAATATAGTAGCTGTATTTGTATCTGTGTGCATTTCGTATTTGTATATGTGTGTATGTGTGTTCAAGCACTTGACGAGATTTGTTTATTTGTCTATGCGACTGGCCCGTCTGTGGCTGTCTGCCTGTGTTTGGATTTGCCGTCTGCCAAAATAAAATAAAATGCAAAAATAAAATGTGTCTACTGCTAAATGCATATAAAGCGAAAATCTCGGAAAACAACTGAAAAAGAAGTATGTACGTTGTAGTCGGCGGTGCCCAACAGCCATATACTCTGTTCACTGTGTAAACATTTTATTTTGATATTGATATTGATATTTTTATTCTCCGCTTTCATGGAAATCTTCAGCAATCCATACTTCATTCTTACCCAACTGATCCAGTTTACGTTAGAGAAGTCCTATTTAAATAATCAAAACTGTATTCATGTCTGATAATATAAAATTTGGTTTTTTTAAAGAAATTTTTCCATATTTAAAATACAAAGCAAATTATGAGTCTAATCGTGCCAGGAGAGTTAACAAAGTATAACAAAACAAGACACTTTCCGGGAGTTGATTACAAGTTTTGTTATAAAATTTAGCAACTCTATAAAGCCAATACACTCTTTTAGCTTGGGGAACAGAGTATAACAGAGTCTGTCAAACCTTTTGTGTTGCCTGATGCGTAAAATGTTCTTATAGACCCGCAGAAAATGAAACTCTTTGATGTAGTGCTTGTCGAATCAATTAACAGACGAATTCGACGGTTTAAAGATATTTTTAAACCCATCAAAATATTGTTTTTTTGTTTATTAAAATTTAGCAAATTTATTTAACTACTTTATTTAACTCCTACTACTTCCAGCTTAAACTAGTTGTACATAAAATATTGCTGAAATCAAGAAGAAAACATTCTCTGCAATTTGAGCGATATAGTAGGTGTTATTTTGGGATTTAAATATAAATAGAATTCACAATGATTAATAATGTGGAATTATTATTATTGTTAATACTTTTTTTGTTATTATTTTTGTTACTTAAACCACTTTTATAAATATATAGGGATACAGAGCAAAGATTCGCAGGAATCAAACAGAGGGTATTAAAAAGAAATCAGGCCTTTACTACAAGTCAACTAGTCGAGAGTACTTAACCAAGAAATACTCTGTTTACAGAGTCAAACTTTCCATTCTTATTCCTTTCACCAACTTTAAACTTGATTATTTGCTCCATAAATTAGTACCATTTATTAGTACCAGAAATGATCATAGCCTCTTGATCTGAATAGGGTATTTGTTTGTCGTATGTCGCCAATGTGATTAATAAGGGTAGAATAATAGTGTGGGTTTTCTTGTTTGGCGAACAGAGTTCTTAAATATTAATCTAAATAGTGTAAATATGTTAGTGATGATAAGGTTAAGTTCATTCCTCCATGTACGAGTAGATCGGTGGGTTCAGCCCGAAAAAGCATTCCAAGGTTTCTAGCCAGAGAGCATTGATTTAGAATTGTACGAAACGAAATAGAGGCGAATTAGGTTTTGGGAACTGGGAACTGTTAACGCAACTTTGCCGTTTTTCAATGCATTTAATGAAGTGCAGCGTCAACTGCGTGCAAAGTCTCATTAAGTTTTGCAATTTCAATTTTTGATTGAATTTTCGTCGCATATTCAGCGGGCTTGCTTTGATTGAGTGCGCAATTTGTTAATTCGATTTGGCCCAAAAGGCTGTCTCGCTCGCACGTCCCCAGGCGCTGTAGGTGTGAGCGGGCAAACAATGTTAATCTGATTTAATTATTTAATTTGATGCTTGTTTTATGGGATTTTGAACGTGAAATGAGCCGAAAATCTGCAGCGAGGTTTATTAATTATGATAATGCCTGCTTGCTGTTGTTGTTCTTGTTATGCATAAATTAATAGAAATTCCATTGTATACATTTAATTATTTACTGTGAATGCATTGCCGATAGTGTTTTTTTCTTCTTCCCTCATTTGTATTATTCATTTGTTTATTAGCATATTTTAAATATTTTCTATTGTTCGTTTTTTAGGGCTTCTGCAATTGTGAGTAAATAAATTAAAATCTATGTCGATTTATCATTTAATAATGGCAAAATAATAATAACAATGCCTGATACATTGTATACATTAGAATGCAATAAATGAAACTTTATCCATTTCCATCTAGTAATAGTATGCTGTCTACACATTTCCCATTAGTTTGTCTATTTATTTTGAGATATTTCAACCATCTGATAGACAAATGCACTTGCCTATATATTTGCACATTAAATGAGAAATAAATTCTCGTTGGAATTCCAGCCAAATACAATATTTGAGCATCATTGATCAAACTTAACTAAAGCCACTAACAACGCTCCTCTGGATCCAAATTATGCTCTGGCTGCTTCTTCATCTCCGTCTCCGTCTCCATCTCCGTCTCCATGCATAAAAGAGCCATGAGCGTAGACAGAATTTGGGCTAGGGGGAACTTGTTTTTAATTTAGTTGCTGTGCCATCGAAACTCAATATATTCTCCCGCTATCTAGCTCTATACCTTCCCATTTCCGATTACGATCAAATCCGTAGAACTCGAAAAAGTTAGCAGTGCAAATTGGAAATATTCGATTTCAACAGATTTGTCTTGTAGCTCTTGAAATAAAATTAATATAAAGTGTGGCCCCTCCCTTACATACAGCAATCTGCCATGTATTATTATTTTAGTTTTAAATTGTTTTACTTTTGGAAACGATAAAAGGCCTTCATTCTAATGTTCCCAACATGAACTATTTGCGTAGATAACATTATGTTTGATATGTACAAAAGTCAAAAGCTCGAAAAGTTCAGCACCGATTGAGTTCAAATTTTGTCACAATATACAGTTCGCTTCTAGGATTCTATTCATCTATTTTTTGCATCCATAACATACCGACGAACGCGAGAAAACAGCTTTTTTACGTCTTCGAGCAAAAGTAGGCTTTACCTGATGAAGTAATGAGATAAGAAAATTATATCAAAGTGGGCTAATTTAAAACATAATAGGGAAGAATATATATAAAATCAGTTTAGATTGTGACCAAAAAGCCGGTTACTTTGGAAAATCTACCCCCACGGGAGGAAAACAGTTGTATGAAAGTTGAAAAATCTACTTCCACCCGACAACACGGACGGAAATAGCCTTAAGAATAAATGTGTGAGGGAAGGTTAGATTGGTTTATAGGTTCTTCAGAGACCCTATACAGAAAATCATAAGGAACGGGAGGGAACATTTTTATTTATTTCTTACTTTTTCATCCATGTAACCACAATGTGCCACAGGGAAGCGTTGCAGGGTGCAACTAGTTCTATTAATAAAAACATTCCTTTGCAGAGGGCGCGATACCATTTAGATCTGTATTACTTGCTACGGGAATAAATTGGTTACAAATATGCAAGTCCATCTAGAAACCCAAAAAAAAGTCCATCCGGATGCACGGAGGAAGCTTGCCTTTTGCCTAGGACTATTATTGGCTAGATCCGATATATATATTTTTAAATATTTTTATAGATATTCTTTCTTTTTAAATAATGCCAAAGATTCTTTTCCAATTATTCATTGATTTTCATCCTTAAATGTTTTGCTATTTGAATGGTTTGCAAAAGCTTAGGAGTTGGGAAACAATTTTGAATGCAGCCAGTAAATCATTAGCTCCTGATCCAACTAAAGGGCAGATTAATCTAAGCTACCCCCCTTTGGCGACGCCCCTGACCTAAGCCATTAATTTTCGCCCACGCCGCGTAAATATTTATACGCAATTGCATATGTCGAGGCGCTGGGCAGCATTTTCGGCATTTGCTCATTTGTGTAAGTCAACACAATTTCCATAATGCCATGGCCATACGGTTGCCAAAGCCGGACCGGGCCTACCCTCCACTCCGTAAGCCGGACAGCGTCTACGACTGCGCTGGGGGCCTCAGCTGGAGCCTTTGGATTTGTGTGTCTCCCCATCGATGCCGCTGCCACCAGGTTATTTGTGCATTTTGATTTATGCATTTGGCCAACAGCCTTCGTCTCCGTCTCGCGTGCTGTGCTTTGGCTTCTTGGCTACCTGTGGGGCAGTCATAGCCCGCCCCTCCGACCCCCTGCCTGAGCTTGAGGCGGCTACGCAGCTGCATTATTCAAAAGCCGAGCCAGGCAACCACCACACGGCTCCCCTGCGGCCGCCCCCGTTGAGTGATTTAGCGTGTGCCTTGCCCGTTAACCGCAATGCAATTGTAATTACCCGAACTGCTTCCGTACACCCGTACACCCGTACACCCCTCCTATACCTATCCAGTCCAGTCCGAGCACTGCTGTTTTTCTGCTGTATTTACTGGTCATGTGGAGCGCTGCAATTAGTTCCAAATCATAAACGAGGCTTCCGCTTGGTCAACTGCTCCAGGACTCTGACTCCCAGTTCTATCCCCAACTCTCATCTGATTGCACAATTGTGTGTAAATTTAAAATTTTAATCGTTTTTGTACACGCACTTGAACAACAACAACAACAACGACAACAAGAACAGCCACAACAACAATCGCTTTGTAATTGTATGCAATTTTTGTAAAATGCATTTTCATTGCTTATTTAGATAGGGCAGGAGGGGCTGATAGCATTTAATGTTGTAATTCTATGAAAATTAGATTTACGCACAGATTTTTTTATCTCTGCGGGCTTACAATGGAGTATATTTCTTATGGCTAAATGTTAAAGTTACAATAGGTTATTTTAAACATGTTCAAAACCAAATTTGTGTTAATTTGTTGATTAAATTCCCTAATTTATGGGTATACTATTGCGTAAACATCCCTAAATTTGTCATATTTTTGAATGAAATCTGTGAAATATTGACAGTTTATAAACTCAGGGAAGATATATGTATGTGTACCAATGTCAATAGTGTCGACTGACAGAGCCCAATATTGTCTTTTACCTGGAGAGCTTAGAAACTTCGGGTGCCGAAGATAAAAACCCCTTGATGCCTAGAGATGCAAAATAACTTTACAAAAGAGTAAGCAAAAACTTAACAAAAATACAAAAAAAAAATACCAAAAAATTACCAGATTCAGTATTTTTCCACAAGTCAAAGAATACTTAAAATGCCACAAATCACAAATTCAGAATGTTTGACATTTGTGCCTTCTGAAAAATAACTGAATTTGGTATTTTACTTGTATTTTTTTTGATTTTCTTTGCATTTGAAAAATACTAAAAAGTTACTAAATAAAACTGTTTTTCAGAATATTAAAAAATTGCTGTTATATTTTGAACCAAATACTTCAAATAAAACAAAATAGTAATGCAGTATTAAATTAATACAGATTTGAGTATTATTTTTTGAAATATATGAATAATATTTATTTTAATGACGAGCTGAATTTCATTTCATTTTGCAATTTCTATTTTTTGCGTATTTTGTAAGAGTTGTCGAATTGTTTTTTAGCGAAATTTAATTTGCAGCCAATACGTGCATCCAACCTCTCTCATCCCCTTAAGCCTATCCCATTCTTATTGGGTTGCCGCATTTCCCCTGCCAACTCGCACCATCGCATTGAGTTTATCTGGGAATGAGTGTGCGACTGAGTGCATATCGCATTCATAATTTATTCGCATTGTCAGCAAGCGCAGGTTGGCCGTACACCCCATATTCCACACCTACACCCACACCCATAACCTCACCCACACCCATCCCCTCACTGCAGCCCGTCCGTCCCATCGCCCCATCAATTCACGCATTGCGCATTCAGTCGTTACATGCGATTGTTTTATGCCAGCCCCATTGGAGGAGCATTGTTGCATATTTAGCAATAATAAAATATTTAGCGGCATTGCAATAAATTTATTATCACTGCTGTACATTCAATGAGCACACACACACCCACACACCCACACCCCACACACACACTCATATAAACACAGATTGCAGGTTAAATATTATAAATGAGCATACTATAAAAATTGCAGCTGCAGTTGCTGAGATTTGCCTGGGCATATGGGGAGTATTATGTATATAATAGCTTTCTATACAATCACGTTATGCGGCTAACCCTTGACCCCCCGTCCGTATCAGAAAATACTTATACACAAGATATGCACTTTAATCAACACAAAAAACCCTTGCCACACCTGCCTGCTGCCCAAAAGGACCCTCTGCATTGGAAATGGATGCTGGCACATGTATGATAAATGGCACACACCTTGCGGGGGGAGGGGAGAATGGAATCCCTGCACATTCCAGCTGCCTTTTGTTGCATTTGTGTATTACACAAATATTTGGCTGGCATCTCGAACATTTCGCAGGACATGACAAAAGGCGAGAAGAGCATTTAATTGGCCCCAGAAAGTGTCTGATCCTGAATGGCAATCCCATTTGAATAATTGCTTATATGTTAACAAATTAATGCGTATTTCAAGGGTAGTAAATATTTAGTAGCGCTTTTAATAGTCAAGTATATATTTGCTAAAGTGAAAAGTTTCCCATTTATAGTTGGTTAGATTTCCTCATTTATTAACACAAATATTTCACTCATTTATTTATTAGCTGGTTGTTGTTTTATTTTCATATTAATTGCGGCCCAGCAAATGAAAATCACACATTATTTTATCGATATCGTTAAGGGAGTTATTCGTCCTGGGATTGGTTTGCATAGGATGATAAATGCGCTGAGGGTCGCGTTGAGTGTCAACTGTGTGTATAAATGTTGCACAGATTTAAAGGACGACTATTTATGGCCATCGTGTTTGTTGTGCTGCATTAAAAGATTGAACACAATTAAGCGATATTTAATATAACATTAAAGTTGAATATGCAATTTATAACATTTCAATTATTTACATTGGTAAATTTTCAGCGAATATTGTAAATTTGTCAGTTTTCAATGCATTAATTGAAGGAGTTTTGTCAGATCACATCAAATACATATTCCTGAACATCCCTGCTTGAACAACTTTCCTGCAAGTGCTACGAAGAGAGCTCTTCTTTCTTGTTTTATTCCATTCTTCCCAATGAAAATAAAAAGTTTCTATATCCGAATACTTCGTCTACATCTTTTGAGCGATTAACCCGTACGCTTAATCACAATCTAGACCAGAGCACTCCTGCTTGTTTTAACAATAGTTTGTGCTATGTGTTTATTTTTTATTTTCATTTTTATTTTTAAGCTTTCAATAAGCTGGAAATGCTCTGTGCACATGCAACATGCAACATGCATTTATATTACCGAGGCACACAAAAACTAAACCCATTCCGGAAAGTGGGCGTGTCCTTTGTTCGTTTGAAAATGGCTGAAGTATTAAAACATTGCGCAAAACTTTTTACAGCAACGAGTATAATTCGGGCGTGTGAACTTTTTAAAGTTTTATGCTCATCAATTGCTGTCGACGTACACAGGAACAAGGGCAAAGGGTGTGCAGAAAGAAGCTTGAGCAGCAGCAGGAACAGCATACAGGATCAGGGACCCGGACTGCAACTAAGCAGCTCCAGTTGCTTGCATCCGTTTGAAGGAGCCGTCCTATTGGTTGACTGTTGGTCAGCTGCAGCACGCAGTTCCTTTTGTTAATGATACTCTTGCTGAACATCAGCTCCGGCAGCAGCATCATCATCATCATCATCATCAAAAGGATGGCAGCCACAAAAGCCAGTAAGAACAACAAGGATGGGGGCAACCATTTTGTGGATTTATTGACATTCTGTGATGTTTTTAAAGTTGATTGCCAGAGACTGTGCACGTTTTGGCTTAGACGGAGTGCCCGCTCATATCAGTGCGGACTGGCGGGGAGCCCTCCACTCCTCTCCTCTCCCCTTCCATCCCCCACTCAGGCAGTTTATGCTGTTGTGGCATCAACATGCAGCTCAGCTGCAGCTACAACTGCAGCTTGCGGATGAGAGGCATTTTCAGTGCGGTCAATTCGAAAGAAACAATGCACAGGATAACACGAATTGTTCGACTCCTGTGTGTGTGCGTGTGTGTGTGTGTTGTAGGTAAAATGGCAACAGCCAGAGAAGAACCTGCACATAGACTGCGGGGTTAGTGGCGGGCTGTCAGCACCATTGTCATCGCCATCATCATCAAGTCTAATATGCGCATTATTGGTTTTTGTGCTTGGGCACTGGCTGCAGTTATCCTTAATATGCCTTGCATGTTAATACGCCTGTGCTGTCCTCTATCCTGTTTGTCCTGGGCACAAAGTACTCGGGCTACACTCAGCATGCAAATATCAAATGCAAATTCTATGGCACCATATTAAAAATGTGCTCTAACTCTGTCTCACTCGAACTCTATGGCCATCCTTTGCCTACAGCTGTGTACTGGTCCTGTACAAATGTAATAAAAATTGCGCAGCCCACAAATCCTTTTGATCTTGTTTCTTAATTTTGCATTTTATATTTAATTTTTATTTTTTGGTTTTTGTTTTCTGTTTTTTTTTATGGGTACAACACATGGCGTATACGCAATAAGTGTGCCAAGTTGCCGCCTGCTCTTGACTCAATTTTCTTGTGTGTTTGCTAAATTTTATTATGAATTTTAAATGAATTTCCAAACGCCTTTTCTTGCTGTACTTGTGTGTTGTTTCCTGTTGTTGTTGCTATTCCTCAGCATCTGTAGAAAATTTCATAAAGTGCATATTAAATTTACGTATTAATATGTTTTTTTTTGCCATTTGTTCGCCCCGACTTTGTTGTTTAAAAAAGTGATTTGATTTTGGTTGGTTACAAACTTTTTACTTTTTGAGTTTTCTTGTTATCTTTATCTTATTTTTCCAAGAAGTGGTTTGATTATAATTTATCCTTAAGTAAGGGTATACAATACACTGATAACAGGCGGCTTAAGGATAATTGGTTTTAAATATTATTAAACATCTAAAAATTAATTTGAAATAATAATTGGTATTTTCCGGCAGAAGTCTTTTTATACTATGTACCCGAACGGAAAATAGTATATTGGGTTTGCGAAATGTGCGTCTGTCCGTCTGTCCGTATGAACGCAATTTTTTGCCTTTATCTTTAAAACTTGGTACACCTGTTGGTGTATACCGTCAATTTATGAAGTGTCGAGATCGACCACCCACCCCATCCCCTCCCCCGCAATTTGGGGAAAACCTGTATCTTCCCCATTTTTAAAGCTATAGTCACCAAAATTGGCATACAGACTAATGTTACGATTCCCGACAGATCTGCATCAAAAAAATTTTGACCCCCACCCCCACCCCCACAAACCGGCATATGATATCCCCAAAACACGTTTTTCAAGGGCTATATCTCCTACAGTTTCAAAGATAGAGTTACCTAATTTGGCATACAGACTAATGTTGACCACTTGGATAAATCTGCACCAAAAAATTTTGACGTCCGACTGCAACGTTCTTACTTGTTTTTTATTATAAAATTCACTTTTAGCTCTTATTTAATGATATCACCTTGATTCCACTTTCTTGCCATGGGAGGCGAATGCTGTGAGCCACATTCTTCATTATAATCACACGGGGAATAAAATTCAAACGGGTTTGAAGCTGAACGATAGTAGATTGAACTTTAGTCCCTACATCTTCAGAGCACCCAATACTACAATGCAAATTAAATTTTCCAACTGAAGAGTTCTTAAATCTTAAAAGTAGACAAAATGCACTTTGATAATGAATAATTCTAGAGAATAAAAGAAAGAGTCCAGTGCATCTCCGACACTATAAACTATGTTTTTCATTAGCTAGTAGTTCATCCAACTTTCCATTATATTATAACGCTTAAAACTTATTAATTTTAGAGACTCGGAAAAATCAAATAATAATTGTTGTAATTTGTTGTAAAACAAGTAAGAATGCTATAGTCGAGTATACCCGACTACGAAACTCCCTGTACCCAGGTCTAAAACATTCAATCACATCTACGTCCACTTACACATACACACACACATACACAAAGACGCACGTACACAGGCGGCAAAAGCGACAGCGCAAGCGAGGCATTTTAATTGGTGGCTGTGCTTCCTCTTCCCCCTCTCGCTGCATTACTGAATCTTCTTTCGTAAAGAACTTCCGTGTTTATTATCCGATCAGCTTGAAATTTGGTCAGTAGATTAAGAGAGAATTAAGTATTGTAAATGCTAAATCTAAGAGCTATATCTTGAAAATTGTTCCTGTGAAACGGTTTTTATCGATTTGCGGGGGAACGGGTGGAGATATCTGAAATATGAAACAAACTTGATCTGCGTATGCTATACAGGTACCTACATTTCAAGTTTGGTGTCTCTATCTCTTATAGTTGCTGAGATCGACGCGTTCATACGGACAGACGGACAGACAGACAGACAGACGGACATGGCTAAATCGAAATCTCTTTTGATACTGATCAAGAATATATATACTTTATAGTGTCGGAGATGTCTCCTTCTGCCTGTTACATACATTTGCACAGATTTAGTACCCCCTTTTTACCCATTTTATGGGTACAGGGAGTAAAAATCAGCTGAAATGTACTTTAAAATCTTGAAATCTTCTTCGACATGACTATTCCTGCTTTTACTGTTACATGCTCCACTTTTAGACCAGGGCTTGAAGGGCCCCACAAAGAATTTTCAGCAGTGCTTCAGTAAGTCAGCAGAACAAATGCCTTTGGCTTGAAACAAATTTGTACAGATTTCCACTTTTCATATCGCCATTTTGTGCCCTCAACATATACACTGGCAGACACACACACACACACAGAAACACTGGTACAGTTTGTCAACATGAAAAGGTTAACAAGGTAAATAAAACACGCCAAGGCAAAAGGTGACAGCATGAAAAGAGAATGCGCTAAAAGAAAAGCGGCCAAAAACACAAAAGGCGCACACAAACAATGTTGCACACAATCTACAAAGGAACCGGATGGTGGTGGCACGGGGCGAAGGCGGGGCACAGGACACAACTCTGTGGAAGGCAAAATCTCAGCCGTGTTTGTGTGAATAACAACATCTTAAACATGTTTACTTTTTATTTTGTTGCCTGCGCCCAACGTTTATGCAATTTATATCTGCATGTTCCCCTCCATGAGTCCTGTGACCACCCCTCAACGCACTCATCCCCAACCTCGACTCCGACTCCAACTCTATCTTCATCAGTTCCAGCCGCCTCTTGCTCCATTATAAAGCATGCCCAGCGGCTGGGCCAGGTATAATCTTTTGCTTGTCTTTCGCTTCAGAGGCAGCAGCCGGCGCGTCCTCTGCTCAAGTTCTGCCAGGCACCAATTTTTCGTATACCCTTACAAAAGGTTTATGCAGTTTGGTCACACAGTGTGACAAGCATGCAAAAAGGGCTAAGTTCTTATAATATGTTTGTAGTCTACTGAATTATTCATTAAGTATAAGTAACTAAACTATAATTGTTTTATGTTTACCAAAAATGGGAAAGATGAGCTTATTGAGTTTGTGAAATGTCCGCTTGTTTGTCCGTCCGTCTGTTGCTAATTTATATATTCCTAAGGCGGATAAAGTGTCAAGATCTCCCTCAAAAGTCTAATCATGTCGTATGTTACTACAAAATACGAACCGGTTCAGAAGAGAAAATAACATTTATTTATGGTTTTCGGTTTGGCTTTAACATATTGTTCTGGTTATTAGGTTAAGAAACACGTGCACATTCATAGGGAGAAGTAGTTTAGAATTTTGGGCCTTAAATAAATCAATAATATTGCGAACCTGTTCAAATCAAATGCTCCAATGTTAAAAATTGTAAAGTTGTTCTAATTAAGATATGTTCATTAAGTTTTCTATGCATTTAAGGCTCTATACCTAGAGTAATAGTTAATTTGAAAAACATATTAATATATAATGTTCACGGGTTCACATATAAGAACATTATTAATCACTTCGGTTTCTATACACATTCTCTTGAAGGAATTTTTCTTAGCTTCCTAACAAGAGCGGATACGGTTCTTTTCAATATAAGTTTGCAACACTGTTGCTTACACTTTCCGCAAACTGTTTCTTGTGTTTGTAAGAGCATGCAACATTCGGCTTCTCACAGCTTATGGCCTAGTCAGGCTATACTTTATTTCGGCCGAAGAGGTGAAAAGCCGAGTTAAAAAGCCATTCCATAGCCAGCGGCGGTCAGCGCTTTAACCTTAACTTTAACTTGAACTTTACCATAGTTTGTCTGGCTGTTGGGCAAATAAAAAATCTGAAATACTCGTGCTTGCAACAGCGTGCACAAAGTTTAAAGTTTGCAGCGGGGGGCAATGTTTCGTTAAGACAAGAGTAGTTGGTTAACACATAACCCCCGCCCAACCACCACACCCGGTTTTTCAACCGCCCCACATACCGTGGCAGGCACGCGTAAACTGCTTGCTTATGCAGCTCAAGTTGCCACGCTTGACACATTTCTCTGGAGACTGCTGCACGACGAGTCGTCCAGTTGCCGGTATTATAGACGGAACCGAGGCCGGAGTCAGTGCTGGGGCAACTTGTCAACGCAGTCATCAATGTCGGCGTCAGCGTCAGCGTCAGCGCCTGTAAGTATGCCATGCTTTTGCAATGTTCGCACATTTTGCCCCGCCGCTGGCTACACCCGCCGCCCGCTGGGAATCCGACATGTTGCATGCCACACAGCGGGCTTCTGTGCCAATGACCACGGCCATGGGCAAGTGGCAAGTGGCAAGTTGGGGCGTTGTGCGACCTGCTTGCAGCGACTGCTAACAAATATTAATGAGCAAATTCTGTGAGACGTGAGCAACATTTTGCGAAAATTGAAAATAATATGCGTCAATATGGCGATAGTCATAAAAAATTGCATAAAGGAAATGATATTTTAATTCGAGCGATACAATCGCTTCTAACCATTTCTATAAACACTTATTTTGCCAATGAATTTTTGGGCAATTTTTACCGAAATTCGTTGATGACTTTTCGGTTAACTTAAAAGGAAGAAAGAGTGCCGCAGCTGTATATCCTTGCAGAAAGGCTTTTCATACAAAAACTCAATTTTCGACAGATTGTGCCTATGGCATTTATATGGACATTGAATGGAATGAACAGCTTTTTTTTCCCTCAAGATCAGCAGTTGCAAGTTTCTTTGTGCTCTGACTAGATT
The DNA here is from genome assembly GCA_035043065.1 of Hirtodrosophila confusa. Classification (NCBI taxonomy): domain Eukaryota; kingdom Metazoa; phylum Arthropoda; class Insecta; order Diptera; family Drosophilidae; genus Hirtodrosophila; species Hirtodrosophila confusa. The sequence continues at coordinate 210,615 of JAWNNI010000135.1, read as the reverse complement.
TTATAAAAATCGGATGACTGTACTTTAAAGCTGTCGTAGAAACAATCGGATGAAAAATGAGCCTTAGGAAAAACCAGGGACCAAAATGGTTATAAGAAAATATTATATAGTTATATATTTTTTGAGTATTTCTTGAATTTATTTATTGCTTAAGAAATACAACTTACTTTTGAGATTTAAGTTTTTCCTTAAAAATAAAACTTACGTTATTATTATTTCTTACTATTATTATTTCTTGGGACTTATATTTTTACGAAAAATAACGATTATTTTTCTTCAATTTTATATTTTGCTTAAGAATTAAACTTATTTCTAAAGTTTTATTTTTATTTTCAAAATATGAAATTCAATTCAATTATTCTGTATCATTTGAAATATTTTGTTAAAAAAATATCCGAAATTTTGCTGAACATTTTTGTTTAGTATCATTTGTAGCATTTTTCAGATGCGAAAAATAGCTTTAGTATTTTTCAGATACGAAAATACCAAAAAATACAAAAAATCCCAAGTGTAGAATTTTTCCAGAAATCAGAAAAATACCAAAAATATATCAAAATTCCCGAATGCAGTATTTTTTCCACTGGTAAGAGAATACTAAAAATACCATTTCATATAACTGACATATAAAGAGATTAAGTAGAGAATTTAGTTGTATAAAAACTTTTTTGATGTCCGAGACATGCACATCAAGATAAAAGCTCGGCAATTCTTAGATCCTTTTTGATTTTATAAAAATCTGATTAGCATACGAGTATGTTGTAGCAGGCATTAAATTATGTTTTTGTATGAAAAACATTGCTGCAAGGACATTAAGATTAGGCCCGCCGAAGATAACAAAAGATCAAACGATCAAGATATGGAATACATGTGCTTGCCTGTATTTTTGAGTATTTTAATTTTGTTGTCCTTTTCCCTATTGTGCAGGCTCTTTAAATTATTGTGATATTTTGTACCCCTTAGCGTATGCGTGATTTTTATGATTATTGTCCTTTTGATTGCCTTGCGCTGTGCCAAAAAAAAAAGTAGAAAGTGGAGAAAAACTTTATCAACTGCAGCACGTGCTATGTGCCGTGTAACATCGGCAGCCTGTAGAGTTCCAGGAGAGAGAAAAAAGTTGCCATTCCCCACAAAAGAGTCACGTGCAAAAACTTTCTTAATTTAAAAGAAATTTTCAAACAAACTCAATTAAATAATTTCAGGCGCAAATAAAGATGTGTACGCCCCGCCGGGAGGAAAGGAAAGGAAATACATGTGGTTTTTACAGTTTTTATACCACACCCCGCTCTGTCACTCTTTTCCTCGTTTTTGCAAGACAATTTTAATGCCACAAAATTTTAATTGAGTTAATCCTAAAAACCACATGCTGGCTAACGAGCCAGCTGCTAGTTGGGGAATCCCGGCCAGGCTAATTTTCTGCATGCCAGAGTTCGGTTGGAATGGTGGTGGCGGAGTTTGCGGGGGTTCATCACTGCACAAGTTGCATGAGGCAAATTGGACATGGACGTGAACTGCAACCGCATTTAACAGCTGCACATAATGATTATTACTGTTCGGTAGATTAGCTAAGTTGGCTGTGCAGGAATTGATGAAGAACATTCTGAAACTTGAGCAGTAGGAAATGCCATAAAACTCAGTACTAAATACATACGACTTCAATCAAACGAACAACTTCAACAAACAATCACCCAAAATGCTATCCTACATACACAGCGAATTGCATGAGGATTTCCTACTGAAGCCCTCAAAGGTAGACGATGTCCTAAAATTTATCGGTGAATTGGGAAAGTCCAGCAAAATGGAGTAAGTTCAGTGCAGGCCAGATTTACAGAGTATGTCTTATCCTTTTGCATATCCCAGAGGCGCCAAGGATAAGGATAAGGGCAAGGCGGAGGTAGACTACAGTGCGGACGTAACCGATAATAATTTCATGGTCACACAACGTCCTCATTATTGCGTCAAAAGGAGCAAGAATATGTCCAAGAAAATTAACATTCACGCTAACATGAATCAAATGACATTCATGCGTCAAATCGATGTCAGCTCGGAAGAACGTAGAAAGGCTCGAGTAGAGCGTATACGCGTGGCAAACAATTATCGCAGGTAGGTTTGTATTCACCCGAACCACATATCCCTCAAATCAGTTTATTTCCCTTCACATAAATAGACTTGGTAATGCGGAGTATCGCAATGTAAACTATGAGAAGGCCATTGAGTATTATACCAAAGGATTGGCTTATATCAACGATTCGCCCATACTCTATGTGAATCGAGCTTTGTGCTACATCAAGTGAGTATTTCACTTTCGTTGTTCCTGTTGAGCCTGTTGATACAGCAAATTCATATATTTATGTAGGAAACGGGAATACAAACGCGGGTTATTAGATGTAGATCATGTGCTGAATAAATTGGATGGATGCTGCCTGCGAGCCTGGCTTTATAAGGCCGGCGCCCTCAAGCGAATGAACAATGAGGCTGGCTTTCAGGAATGTGTTGATAATGCACGCAGGTTTAATAGAACTGGAGGACCGTATATTGCTTACTTTCTTGATAAAATGCGTACAGATTTTTAAACTTAAATACCATCATGTAACCAGTAAAAAAGATAAATAAATGGGATCTATTGATCAAGTAATTGCTCATTGGCTTACAATGGACAAAACCGAAAGGGTTTTCAAACAAATGTCATAGTTTGTATTATAAGCTGGCATATGGAGTTTTGCTGTGGATAATTTTATTGAAATAGTTCTTAATTGTTCCGGTGTCTGAACGAAATATCAAAAAATTTCCAGCAATTCTAAATTTATAGATGTTCTGAATTCCGGAAAACTATTGAATATAAACTGAAAATGGAAAATCGTGATATTTTATCCGAAAATGGGAAGCAGTTTCGGATAGAAAGAACTAGGAAATGTGAATAGTATAGTAGAATATACATATATCTTCTATATATATAAAAGAGTTCGTCCTGACTGACTGACTGATTCGTAATCAACGCACAGCCCAAACCGTAAGAGCTACAGTGCTAAAATTTTCACTTTAAGTTCCATCTATGATAAAAGTGCACACTAAGGCGGGGCTTTGGAAAATTTCACCCGCAAGCGTGGAAAGTTGCAACAAACTGTTGTATGAAACTTTTTTGTTTACCATCCAATCGGCTTCAAACTCATTTTCTAAGATCTACACAAAAATTCATTTGACACATATTTCGCCGATTTTAGAAAATTCACCCACACCGGCGGAAAATGGGGGTGTACTTTTTTAATACTATGTTCCCGAAGGGAAAATAGTATATTGGGCTTGCGAAATGTCCGTCCGTCCGTTTGGCCGTCTGTCCGTCTGTCCGTATGAACGCAATTTATTTGCCTTTATCTTTAAGCTAGAGCAACCAAACTTGGTACACCCTCAATTTATGAAGTGTCGAGATCGATCGAAAATCTATATCTCCCACACCTTTACAGGTAGAGTCACCAAATTTGGCATACAGACTAATGTGAACTTTCTGGACAAATCTGCATCACCAATTTTTGGACCCCCCCCCCCCTCCCCCACAAAGGAGCATTATCTATATCTCCCACACCTGTGCAGTTTTTTTCGCGTCTCTTTCTGAACACACAAATAACCAAATTATATAGGACTGGGAACGTAGTATTCTGCAGTCGGGTGCGTCCGACTGCAACGTTCTTACTTGTTTTTTACATCGGCTTGAAGACATTTTCATAGCCTTAGATTAGGAAAGTCTACTCCCACGGGCGGACAAATTGTGGTACGCTATTGAGTGTATTTCTTACGATTGACGAAAGAAGTTAAATTCACTATAATGCCGGGCAACGCTGGGCGCAACCAGCTAGTAAATATATAAAAGAAAATATGAAAATTTTGTTATTTGCACAGGATCAAAGGCAAAACATTTAAAACCAACTAATTGAACAATATATTTCCTTTCTAAAACAGTTACCAATTTGGGTGTCAAAGAATTTAATTCGGAATTGTCAGGGGAAACAGACCTGGATAGCTATTTTGTTGTAATACCATGTTTAATCGAGTTGTTGCTACATAGATCTATTGCGAACCACAATTCCATTCTCATGCATTTCATTTCATTTACTGTCAAATGCAATCTGCCAATATTCGCTCTCAAAACATTCATAAAAAACACCAACTGGAAAACAATTTTTATAAAAAAGAACAGACGTCAACAAACTAACAACAACAATAACAACAACAACAACACGAAGAACTGTGTGGCAAATGAAATTTGCAATTTTTGCATAAATTCAATAAAAATTCCTATTGTCATGAGAATATTTGCCAATACAATATACTCGAACGTACGTACTACACACAGCCGGAGAGGCAATACCAGATACAGCTGGTGGCTCCCCTCAGTGTCCCTGAACCCGGTGAACCACAGTTGGCAGCTCCCAGTTCCCAGTACCCAGTTCCCAGTACCGAGTACCCAGTTTCTAGCCCAGACCCCCAACTCCAATTCTAGCCACGATAAGGGCCACTTATACGCTTCGTTTGGAGCACGCTCCCCAATGCTACACCACAAAAGACTGACGCTGTGGTTGAGCATAGGGTGGGGGCTTTTCTGTGGGCTCGGAGGGTGCGGAGGGTGGCCGCAGCCCACAGAGTTTTCAATATGGCGCCAAAACCATTTGCATTTGCTTTGGCTCAGCCTTGCAGGTTTCCCATAATGAAATGCAGTTCAAATGCTTTGGGTATAAACTTTTGTCACAACTGGCAATGCGAGGACGTGGAGTGTATCAGAAAAGGGAGGGACGACTGTGGCAGGGGGGAATTCTGGTCGTTGTCGTTGACGTTGTCGTTGGGTTGTAAACTGGCAAACAAACGCAACGGAAGTGCCACAAAAAGGGTTTCACTGTTTGTCAATTGTGTGCGGCCGCCGAGTCGACACCTAAATGCAACACCCTGCTGCAACTGCCCCCTCTGCAGCTGTGGCTGTAGCATTTCCCTTGGCACTACTGACACGCTGCCTGACTCTGGTCACACTGACTGACATCTATTGGCGTTGCCTCTAAGAAATGCAAAAATCCTTCTGGGCTGAGCTCTAATCAACGGCAACAGCAATCGTTGCTGCCCCGCCCACGCTTGTAATCAATGCTGTAAACACTTATTTTTGTGGTTGCAACTTTGCAACAAAAACAACCACAAGAAGAACAGCAACTATCGCTGCCCCTGACTGCCTGCCTGCCTGCCGGCATACAATTTTGTGGCACAGCAAAAGTTTGTCGCATGCCCCAACATTGTTCTAGTATTGTTCCTGGTCCTGGCCTAGTCCTGGTCATGGTTGTCATTCCCGTGGCTCTTGTTGTTGTTGTTGTTGCGCATTTTGCAATCAGATGAGGCTCATCCTCGGCATCGTCATCGGCATCGGTGTTGGATTTTCGTGTTGCAACATTGCGGCAGTTTATAGGTGTGGCAAGAGGCAACCAACAACCGGCAACCGACGCTTTCAAGATAGTCCTGCGGTTAGGCGTGCCTGAGATTGTGATTGTTACGGATACAGACAATGATGCTGTTTACACAAATGTTGAATGGTTATTGGAAAATCGGAAAGCCATTATTATATACATACACTTTATACACAGAAAACAAGAAAAGCTGCAGCCAAGACTACTGCATACATATTAGTTTTACTTGTATCGATTAGGAATTGGATCCGAATGAACGCGATTCGAAGTATAGTTTTCAAAAGGGACAACAATTGTTTTATTCGGAAACGGGAACACACCTAAGCCCATTTTGTGAATTGAATTAAACTCCTTAGACCTGCCATTTATAGTACGATATTTGATATCTATTCCAGCATAAGTAATTTGTTGCAAGCACTTTTTGTGTTTTTCATACCTAGAGTTCATTGCCAATTAGCAATTCCCTGATCAATATGCCCCCTTTATTTGTTGCTAACTACATGATTGTCTTAGTTTAAAAATCTGTACGCATTTTATCAAGGAAGTAAGCAATATACGGTCCTCCAGTTCTATTAAACCTGCGTGCATTATCAACACATTCCTGAAAGCCAGCCTCGTTGTTCATTCGCTTGAGGGCGCCGGCCTTATAAAGCCAGGCTCGCAGGCAGCGTCCATCTAAGTTATTCAGCACATGATCTAGATCTATTAGGCCGCGTTTGTATTCCCGCTTCCTACATATATGAAGTTGCTGGATCATCAGGATCAATGGGAAGTGCGAAATACTCACTTGATGTAGCACAAAGCTCGATTCACATAAAATATGGGCGAATCAATAATGTAAGCCAATCCCTTGGTATAATACTCAATGGCCTTCTCATAGTTTACATTGCGATACTCCGCATTACCAAGTCTATTTATGTGAAGGGAAATAAACTGATTTGAGGGATATGTGGTTCGGGTGAATACAAACCTACCTGCGATAATTGTTTGCCACGCGTATACGCTCTACTCGAGCCTTTCTACGTTCTTCCGAGCTGACATCGATTTGACGCATGAATGTCATTTGATTCATGTTAGCGTGAATGTTAATTTTCTTAGACATATTCTTGTTCCTTTTGACGCAATAATGAGGACGTTGTGTGACCATGAAATTATTATCGGTTACCCCCGCACTGATGTCAACCTCAGCCTTGCCCTTATCCTTATCCTTGGCGCCTCTGGGATATGCACACACGTAAATACAAGAGTCTGTAAGGACCCACTGCTTGGACTTACTCCATTTTGTTAGCCTTCGTCATGTCTTCTAAAAACTTAACAATCTCGTCTACCTTTGAAGGCTTGAGTAGGAAATCCTCATCGAATTCGCTGTGTTTAGTGGACCACATATTAAGTGATTGTATGTTGGAGTTGATTGTTTGAGTATTCTTTGTATGTATTGTAGTATTGTGTATAGTTGTATGTATGTTGTTGTACTGTGTTATGGAGTTTCTACTGATCCAGGTTCAGCATGATTTTCCTCAATTTCTACACAGCCAACTTAGCTAATCTATCGTAAGTAAACGTATTAAATAAGAGTACGAATTAAATGTTAATCGAACTTGTAGGATTATATCATTGTAATCCGCAGAAAAACAAGATGTTCCTTCGTTAGTTATATTAAAATATCAAAAATATCTTCTTAACTACGAGCTTAGTTAAATTAATAAAGTCTTTTATTCTGATCAAGAGTTTTTGTGCATAATTCATGAAACCTTTAATGCCTTTTATAAAAATATAGTAAGAAAATCTTTAAACGCTTTGCTGTCCTATTTGTAATACTTGCTATTACCTCATGAACTCTTAAGGCACAAATGTTAGTCCTTTGAGAGTTACTCAGACTCAACTTTTAACTCCATGGCCTTAGAGCCAACGTCAACAAACATCTTCATAAATCAGACTGCCTTGATCTCCGTGCACAAATTCCCCCCAAAGGTTTTTAACGACAACATCATTTCTCAAGAGGATCACTATAAACCCATTTTCAACACGCATTTCAACTATATTTTAGCATCCCATTTTTAGCCCTTTTGCTATTGTTGAAACAGTTTTCTAGACCCCTGCCCCACAGCCCCGCCCCCGCCTCCGCCCCCGCTGCACAACTACTGCCAAGTTGTCCAGCGCTGTGTTTAGTTTTCAGCTTGCGGTTCGTGGGTTCGCATCTCGGCAGCGTCTTGGCCAAAAAGTAATTTGGCCTTTATCTGTATTGCGGTTTAAACAGCCAAACAAGACCCGAACCAGAAACTTGCTTGCCACAGGGAGTTGCTTCCGAATCGGGGATGAGAACGTGGTGAGTCCATTGTCTTTGTTGTAATTTGTATTTGTTTGCTTAGTATCTTTTCTGTTACGCATACTCTTACTCTACTCTAAGGATAGTATAAGTTTGTCACCAAGTTAAATATATGTTTTCTGCATCAGCAAGATATCCATTTCGTTCTATACAAACAATTCCCTCCGTTCTGGAGCTAGTATAATGATAAAACTTGGTAGAGGTGATTCTTTTTTCGTCACACATATCGGATCGGTGTATTATAGCTGTATTATTTATATATATTTTTATATATTTCTTAAAATACTTTTACTATATATTTTAACCAAACTTACCAAATACTGTTATTTTGTTTTAGTTTTTACATCATTTAAATATAGCTAACATCGAAACGTTCTTACAAGAAATAAAGTTATGAAAACTTCTAAGTTCTTACAAAATTCTAAATATAAATTGTTAGATTGCAGTGAGGATTATATTTGTACATTATACAGTGTTTTAATTACATTACTTCTGTATATTTTTTTATATTATAACTTTTCTGTCCAAATTGAATTCAGAGCAAAGTTAAGTATTTTACTATAATTTCTGCAGAGTATTTAGCATTCGCCACATTGAAGATGTATTTTATTTTTTTTAAATATTTTTTTTTGTTGTTTTTGAGCCACTTCCGGGACTCATTTTGGTTTGGCCAAAATTGCACTTTGGCTACCCAACTAGAAACTTTGGATGTTTGGCTTCCCTATGCGTGTTGTTATTTTGTAGTTGGCCGCTCGACATTTACCAGAAATTGAACTGGCGAAGCGTCTAGTTTTTCATTAAGCGGCATTTTCAGCGTCTTCTACTTCGCCCCGCCTCCCACTTGACACTGACGCTGTCATTTGGGTCCTGGCAGTTCATTTAAAGTTCTTGGCATCCCGTTTTAATTAGCATGCCACTTCTTGCGGCCCCACAGTGCTGACCAAATATCTATTGACACTCTTGCGCTTTATTAAATGTTTATTTGCTTTGTTGATTTCGATTTTCTCAGCGAGTGCGCAGTGAATTTGAAATGCAAACAACACAACAGGCAAGGGCACATCATCAATATGTGCGGGGGCGTGTGTGTCATTGGGAGTAGCTTAAGGCAAAAAGGACACTCACCATTACACTCACACTCATACTCGAGACAGGGAGCAAATGGCGAACTATGAGCACGCCTGCGAGCAATGAACGGTAAATAAGGGAAATCTTTAAGGGAAAACGAAGTTCCCCCACCTCTCCTGCCTGTTCCGAGGAGTCGAGCTCAGGGAGTGACTGTGACAATGACTGGCCAAAACAAACAGAGTCGAAGACTGAAGCAACGCGAACGCGTCTGCTACTGTTACTTTTACCGATACTGTTACTGTTACTGTTACTGAATTAGCAATTGACTGTTGATGTTGGTGTTAGTGTTGGTTAACAATACCTGCTGGCTGTAGCTGTTGAGCTGTGCACTGGCATAAATAGTGTAGTAAGTTACAGGCCTAAGGCGACATCAACTTTTATTACCAGCGTATGCTGAAGTGATTAAAGAACCGCTGTTACAACAACTCTGTTAATGTCCTATTAAGTCCACTGTTAAACGGACTTAAGCCGGAGCAAGGTGAATTTGCTATCTCTTTTTAGCATCTGTCTCTCAGAGCAGCTGTCATCTGTCTCAGAGAGCCGAGAGAGCGAGTTGAAAAAAAGGCCCCTCTTCACAACGGAGTAACTCACCTTATGAGTAAATTCCACTTTAGCCGGAGTCACACGATATGGCATTTTGCCACATTTGTGGAATATCGTTATCGAGATCAACAGTACAAAATTCTGCATTTAATTATTATTAAATATATATTTAAATTAAATAGAATGGACTACGTTACTGTGTTTGACTTGAGCATTCGTACTTGGATCGATTACAGGATATTGCTTATCTTACATACAATTTTAATTACAATATAACCTGAATATTTATACGAAGGGCTCAAATAACAAATAACATTGTTAGTCGTAGAATAAAACTTGCAAGCTCTGAAAGAGAATTCTTCGTATATGCTATTCGATCTTGAAACCATCTACCAGATTAACTTAAAACAATTAGAGCCACTTCAAAGTTTAATATATCGCTTAAAAACTATCCTAAGACACACAATAAATAATTGATCAAATCAATAAATAAGTAAATGAATATTATAAATAAAATAATTAGTAAATTATTAGTATAGGTAAAAATTGTTTTCTTTTATAGTAAATACCAATCTTAATTGTCTGATCAAAAATTCAAAAATTATAAACTATTTTATTATAAGATTAAAATTATGTATTCGTGACTAGCGCAGTCATGTAAATGTCTTAAATCTATAGCGCTAGAATATGATAATAAATCAAATTAAATTACATGTTGACCGTATTGCATGGAAGGCCTTACCAATATACATAATAAAAAGAATTTGGTTTTCTCTTCAAAGCAATTGGAACCAATTAAAATAAGAAACCAGAATAAAAAACAAATACATATAGTTTTTTTTGAATTGACTCAAAACAATGCGAGAAGTATGCCAACTATTTCATGCATTCCACAAGACTCGAAAGTTTTTGTAGCGTGTACTCAGTCCATTGTGTTGTAGCCACATACCTATTTCCCATTTTCACACACACACAATAGCAACAACTATGGGCACAGCAAGAATAAATGTATTCACGTTTCTTTTTCATTATTCATGACAACTTGCTCTTGGCCGTCTCCGTTGTTGGCTGTAACGGAGTCAAAGTAAACACCACACAGACACGGGCACGGAAACAGACAGGAATAGAGGCAGTGGCAGCACCAAGGTGGCACACACACGTGGCTCTCTGAGGGGCGGGGCGAGGCGAGGCACGCAATAACAAATAACAAAGATGACAATAAAAAGCAGTAAAACAATTTCCCCCTCGTAGCCAAAGTCAGAAAAAGAGCGGACGCAAAGGAAACTAATATTTTAAGAAAACAAGACACGGCCTGGAGGAGGGGAGCAGCTAATGCCAACTCACATATGTGTGTGTGCGCTTTGCGGTGGTTGCGCCCAAAAGCAGGCAACAGTTTTGTACGTATTTCTTTTTTGTGGGTAGCTCTGCGCAAGTGGCCGTCGTCAAATTCAAGTGACATATTTAGACAGCTAAGCGACTCCCAAGTGTAGCATCCACAACACAAAGCAAAGGTGAAGTGGCATTGCCACAGCCACAGCAGCAGCAGCCGGCAGCAATTTTTGCAGCAGCGTCCACGACCGAGCAACCCGAAAAGTATGCAGCAGTTTTTTGTATCCCTTTTTTTGTGTCATGCAGCGAGGGGTTTGTGCCAGACAACCCCCAAAATAAGCAGCAGCCAACCCACACACGACGGTGGCTTTTAATAATAAAATCATTGAGCATCAAAGCATAAAACTCAGTCAAGTGCAACATAAGCTTAAAGACCAAGTCGTCAGGGGGGCTGCAAATCGAAGGTATCGCTACCTTAGCTCCCCTCGTCCTTCACTCCACATGCTTGTGCGTTCAATTCGATTTTGTTAGAGTATTTTCGTTTTTTATTATTGCCCAAATGAAATGTATGTGATTTAATGTTATTTTTAGAGCCAAATTAGTTGGCTTTTGATGTGCGTTTAGCTTTAAGCAAAGTAAAGAACTTGATGGAACACCAAAAAGACGAGATATCTCTGTTGTGCCGAATATTATATGCCCTGTCATAATCAAAGTTGCAAGCCGGTTTTCTACTTCGAATAGAACCGTGTACCGAATCAGTTGTTAATTAAATAAACCAAACCAATCGATTTTTTCTAAACAAAAAATTAATTTGTTTGGAAACATTTTTTGGCCTAACATATTTATTTATTTTGAAACTAATAATATACTTCTTGGAAGATAACCTTCATATTAATTTCAATAAAATATAAAAACAATTCAATTGGTTTAAAAATGTTTGTAAATATTTTTTTATTTTTTAAATATATACCATATTTATAAATATTATTATAAAGTTTAGAATCCCGCAACCCTTTCTACTAAATTTTTACATTTTGCGGTTAGTCATAAAGTTAGCTTATAATGTAGTGTTATATTTAAACATTTTATATACATTTCGTGGTTTGAGGGTTTTTGTGGGTAGTCCTAGATGAAGGGGAGTAAATATTTTAAATTAAAGTGTTTTGTTTTCAAATTGGCAACAAATCTGACTCAACAAGGTTGAAACAACTTCGGTTCCGGGATTGCAGAAATCGGGTTCACGAACCGAAGCCAGAGATGAGACATTCTCGTTGGAACCGTGAACCGAACCGTTAATAAACAGTTGTTTTTGGTTTTATAGCCATATAGTATGTATTTAATCATAGGAAAGTTGGATACATAGATTTCGGTAATTTCATATTTTATTAACGGACCTAAGCCACATGCTCGTAGTAAATTACACAATATCCGTACTAAATTTTATCTACAAAATATATTGCTTAAATGGGAACACATTTTCCGATGAAATAGTAATACCTCCCTGCAAGAGTATCAAAACTGTGAGCAACAGTTTATGGAGCACGCACTTTGTGCGTAACATTTCTTCTTCATTTTTTTGGCAGTGTATGGGAGGCTGAAGGCACAAAGGTGGCACATGCAACCATAAAGCCAGCTGTGCGCCTCAGCATCAGTTGCTGCAACCATAAAAACTCATAAACTGAAACGCACAAGAGTATGCGTTCTGTATCTTTAAGATACATTGCCAGTTACTTTAACTTCCGACAGGGCAGGAACTTTATGGCCACACTCGTGGGATTGGAATTGGACGCAAAAGTTAAGTCAAGTGCAATCATTTCAAGCTGCTGCATTCGTAATTGTATGAAGTACTCGCAAGTACTCACAATTCATATGCCTAAGTCATAATATGGCAGATGTTGCCATCCAGGCAGCTTATATATTGAAGTGTATCTGCACACAACTTGACTCTGATGCCACTTGAGTAAAAGTAGCGCCGAGCGAAGTGTTGGCCCGTTCCTCATTCATTAGTTGGCCAAATGTTAGGATGGAATTTCACGATGTGACTGATTGATGAATAATATTGACGATTTTTACCCCGCATCTGACGAATATTGGGCCTGCATTTGTATTTGTTTTATACATTTTTATTTGATCTAGTACATTTGCTACAGGCGATTTGCCTGTTTTGAGCTTATTCCTGCTTACTGATTACAGGGTATTATGCAGTTCAGCACTCTGAACTGCAGCATGTTGCCTTGTTTGTTTAATTAAAGTGCTGCTCAAATTACAATTTCTAAATTGGGCTTACTAGAAATGCATTTTCATTTTTGAGGCGGAAATGCCAAAATGTGAATGCTGAAAAATGGTCAAGTTTCTATTTAAGGGTAAATTGAAAAGCAATTTTAGTTCGAAGCCAAAAAATGTGAGAGTCACTTCACATAACAATTTGTGAAGTAACAGTAGGATAATTTACCTTAAATAAAATCCGGTTGACCATAAACCTAGAATTTAGATGCACAATTTTATGTTATTTATTAACAGCTATGGATATCTTTACTTAAAGCTGTTGAAAATGTTACTTTCAGCTGAAATTTGCAATGTAAGTAACTTTTCACAGCTAAAAGTAAACTTTTCCATACAATATGAAACAGCTGCTAGCTAATTATTTGTGAGTTAAAGTTTTCTGTAACTAAGAATTCTATGTTATGTTAATTACCTGTAGTTATTATACCCTATCAGAGGGTATTGGAATTTTGGCTCGAAATGTGTAATGCACTGAAGGAGACGTTTCCGACCCAACAAAGCATATATATTCTTGATCAGCATGAATATCCGAGTCCATATAGCGATGTCCGTCTGTTACTATGCAAGCAAGTCTCTGAGTTTTAAAGCTATCGTGATTAAACTTGGTACAGATTCTACTTTTGGCTGCAGGCAGTACATATGTCCGAATCAGGCGGATCGGACCACTATAACATATAGCTGCCATAGGAATGATCGGTCGACAAATATGTTTTTGTATGAAAAACTTTTTGTATATTACCTAACTTTCCCAAACCAAGTCTCTAGAGGGTTTATACAATCTGACCAAATTTGGTCAAAATCGGACCACTATATCACTTTATAAAACTTTTTGTTTATACAAATATTTCATGCAAACTAAGTGAGAGTTTTATTACACTTCAAATAGTTTAATCAAAATCGGTCCACATGGCTCCCATTGGAGCAATCAGACAAAAATTAAGTTTTGTATAAAAAACATTGCTGCTAGGGTATATAGCTTCGGCATACCGAAGATAGCTTGCTTGCCTTCTTGTTTTTATAGAGTATGTATTTGAAAGCAATGCCAGTTAAGTATATGACGTTCTGGTACTAACTGTAGGTAACTTATTTAACATTTTTAGACGATGGTTAACAGTTGTAAGCAGAGGGTCCGCTGTAAATAACAGTAGAGTCAGTGTTAGAAATAAGTGAGAATGTTCTAGCTCCCTCCAATCGGAGATACCCTATATGCAACCGTAAAGTAACCCAAATATAGACTAAATAATAATTATAGTTTTGGTTGCTTAGTATCAACTGCTATGTAACTGCTGTTAAACATAATATGAATACGAGCTCAAACCTCCCAACTTCACTACATTTATTCACTTGTAAATACAACTCAGTGAGGAATCAATTGAAAGCTGCCTCAAACAAATTGATTTATAATTTAAATTAAACGATTCTTCAACAAAACAATGAAGAGAGGAAGGAAACACCGCACCCCACTGAGAAATAAGCCATTTAGCAAACTTAACTATGTACAAGGACACAACCCTTTAAGCAGTTCTGAAGATTGCCAGTTACCCCAGCTTCGAGCTGAGCACAAAATCAAACAAACCAACAGACAGAGGACATTGGAAACGTGACATCTTAATGTCAGCCTTCGCAGGAGCTGCCTCATGCCCAACCCTATACCACTCAGTATCCTTGTCTGGCATTTAACTGGAGGCCATCTCCAATGTCATCCTTAGTCCTGGTCCTCATAGTTTTTCTCTCTGTCTGCAGTCTGCTGTCTGCTGTGTGCCTGCCTCATTGACATCATTTGCTTTGTACTTACTTGCTAGCTTGTTATTTTCTACAAATTGTTAATTATTTTCATTGTGCTTATTATGAAACTTTTTGCGACGTCACCCCCCAAGCGGCCCTCCCCTCAACCGAACTTAAGTCGACTGTTCGCCTTGCGCACTGCTTGTTGTCCTTAAGGATTTTTGGCATTTAATTAAGCGCAATCAAATTGACATTTTAAACAATTTAAACAAGCAAACAGAAGTCCCAATTGCCTGCCCTTACCCTTCGCCATTGAAATCGACTGCCACGCCCTCCTTTTGCCGCCTCCTTGTGAGTATTTTTGACGCATATTGAAGCGGTTTATGACCAGAGGCCAATTGGCATGCCTGCATGCCGCAGAGTCCTGAAAGCTTTGCCCCAGGACAGCAACAGCCAAATAATCGATACACGAATGTGCCAGCCCCCTCCGCCCAGCCCCTACCCGCACATGCGCCTATTAATTATGTCTTTTGCCGTTTTGTCGCATTTAAAGGCGACGCAATTAAGTTGCCAGTGGGTCGGATGGGGAGCAGGGAGCAGGGAGCAGGGAGCAGGGAGCAGAAGCAGGAAGCACGGGGGGAGGCTCGTAATGTATACCCAGTTACTTTACTCTATACGCCCCGAGTCACATAATACGTATCAATGGACACGACATGGACATGGACATGCCTCTTGCCCGTCTCCGTCTCCGTCCGCGTCTCCGTTGCCCACTTGCTACGTGACCAGCACAGCAATTCATATGAAAATTTAATTTGTTAGGCCGTGCAATAGTGAACAAACGGCCATCCGGGGAGAAGGTCAGCGGGGTGCGAGGCTGGCAATGAAACCAAATGGTTTTTACGTTTCTAACCGCATGTGAAAATAAATATTATTAGGTTGGCCTCCAAAAAAGAAATAAGTGTGAATGTTCTAGTCAAGAGCTGCCTTCAATCGGAGATACCCTATATGCAACCATAAAGTAACCCAAATTCCTTCTCCATATTCACATATTTAAGTGTTTTTATTTAATTTCTCCAATATACTATGTGCATACATCATGATGTATGTGGTTTGAAGCCAAAAAAAACACAAATTTTTACCCAAAGTTTTTCATCCATTTGAAATTACGAAAATCAGTGAGAAATATGTAAAAGGATTTTACTTAAGAACATGATATATCAGCAGAATTTCCAACCAGAGTTTTAAATTTTCCGCAACTGGTGAGCCAAATATTTTGCGAAGATCTTTGGAAATAAGTCTTATGCCAATCGGGAAATACAAGAGGAAAAGTTCATAAAAGAGTATTCCACGGAAATTTTACAAAATGACGTCACAGTGCTCACTTTTGTAATACTTTTTTTAGTTTTGTAAGTATTTAGGTTTGATTTTATCTGCTGAACGCGTTGGTTTCTGATTCCGATACATCAATGATACTTGATAAGAATTTTACTCTAAGAATGTATACTCTATACAGCTTAGGATAGATAAAATTATCTATGTATATCCGCCTGTTACATGATTTTGCACAACCCATAATACCCATTTGAATAATGTTCTTATAGGGTATAGAATTTTGCATTAAATATAAACAATTATTGCATATGTGGCTTAAACAGGCAATGCGGCTTGGACTGTTTTGGCTTTATCAACACGTGGGTGAATGCCACAAAGTATACAATGCAGTTTTTCCACTTTCGGTCGCTTTGTGATTGTGATTGCATTCACCGCAATTTGAATGATACGTGTGTTGATTTTTTTGTTGTGTTTGCCTTTCAGCTAGAATTTACTGATAGTGGTTATTGTTGGCTATTTGTTATTATATTGATAACATTGTAGTATTGTGTGTTACAAATTCACATTCCAGTCCTCGAAATTCCAATTATAAATTATGAAACTATTAAAGTATTTAAATAATTTGAATTGGTCATAGAAGTCAGGTTCATGGAATTATATTTGAAATTGGGTAATAGTAAATCCATAAATTAATAAATAAATAAATGATCTACATGTCAAACCATACCAAACAAGTAAGAACGTGGCAGTCGGGCGTATCCGACAGCAAATTACTCTGTTCCCAGTCTGGAATATTTTGCTTATTTGTGGGTTCGTAAAGAGACGTGAAAAAACATTAGTCTGTATGCCAATGATGTCTCTATCTATACAGGTGTGGGAGATATAGATTTTGCTTTTTTGCGGGGGAGGTGGTGGGGGTGGAAAAATTATTTTGATGCTGATCTGTCAAGGAGCTTTACATTAATCTGTATGCCAAATTTGGTGACTCTAGCTTAAAATAAAATTTTGAATATATAGGGTTCCATGTTGACAATTTATTAACTCACGGTATACACCAACATGTTTACCAAGTTTGGTTGCTCTAGCTTCAAAGGTGTGGAAAGAAATAGCGTTAATACGGACTTGCGCACATTTCGCAAGCCCAATCTACTCTTTATTCCTTGGGGAGCAGAGTATAAAAAGACATTCAGCATGAAAATCGGTTCGGTTTTGACAAAGTTATGGGAGTCTGAAAATGTAGGGTGCAAATTCCAGATTCTTGCCGTTCAATTTCATGATTTCAGATTTCCACCATTTCCAATCATTTACTCGACTATGAAATACCCGTTCTACAGATCTAAAACTACTTGAAAACCCTATAAGTATACTCAAGGACAAGTCATAACATAAGAATGTTGACCAATTTGGCAATTCTGGCAATGAACGCTAGAATCGTCAGAGTTTCACCTACAAACCAGATTTTCTGACTCTAGCTCTTATAGACACTAAGTTTCGAATGCTTATAATACATTTAATAGATGCCAAGATTATACATACCATTTTTACCGATAGAGTTTGAATAGTCAAGTGGAACTTATGGCTAAGTCGTTCAGTTCTTTGCAGCATTGATCATCGTTCATTGCAATGGCAATGTAAGCCATGTATTAAGCTCATTAGTTCAACAATGCAGAAACTGCCAAGCACGGGGCTAAATGCTGAAACCGGTGAAAGACCAGTTGAACAGCTTAGCAAATAAACTCCATTGAAATAATTACCAAGACAAGGCAGATACAGTCCACTGCTGCATATTTGCATCCCCAGTAGAGATGAGCGATATTGTTATTTTATATTCACAGTGACAACATTTACTGTCGTCCTGTCGCCGAAAAACTCCGGTTTTCGGGCTGGCAGGCTAAAGTTAAATAAGATATCGTTATAATTATAGTAGGGAAATGTTCTGCGACCTATCAGATCTATTGGATCACCTTCTGAACCGAAAATCATCCACCCGATTTCTTGTATCGTCCACCCAAACTCTTACGATTCTATTCAGAGCTAAGAATTGTCTGTGGAGTTATTAGAACCAAGATAGATAGTAAAGAGTTTGTCATAAAGAAAAAACTTAAAGAATTTTCAGGTTAATTTAAAGCATAAAACTAAAGAAAAATAATAGGAATGAGATCATTCCGGCAAGCTGTGCCCCAACTCACAGCTGGTTTGCTTAGAGATTTCATTAAGGAATGAAAGATCTAGGAAAGGGTAAGGATAGCATGTTAAAACTTATTTTATTAAGACAGTCAAGCCGTTATACTATTATCGGGATGGTAACTGCTATCGAGACTGCAACTGTTATCGGGTATGGCTATTCAGTCACAGTGTGAGACAATAATTGTCAACCAGTGCGACTTAGTCACAGGTACGAGGAGGTTGCTCATGTCTAATGGCCAGCACCACCTGCAGTACTGGGCTGCCCCGCAGCCCTGTGGTTGGTGGCTTGGATAGCGTTTTAAATTTCATTAAATCTGCTTACTTCGTTTTCCAATGCAATCAACACTGCGAAAATCTTAGCAAAATCAGTGGCAAGGCCGGTCTGAGGCGCCGCATTTCATTTTCAACGCCTCAAGTGCTTCAAATCTATTTAGAGCCCGTCCCTCTTCCATCTTGGTAGACCTGGGTCCTGGTTCTGGTCCTAGTTCGGGCAGCGCTTAACCTTACGTAATTAACTGGCTTTGCACTTGTTTTTCTTCAGCTTTTTGAGTTCTCTATAGGAAAGAGCATTTTAAATATCTTATGCAGCTTGCATTCCGTATAGATGTACAGCTTTTAACATATTCGACTAATATTGTATGTAATGTATATTGATATTATTTTATTTATTAAAATTAACTACTTGAAAAAAATATTATAATTAATTATAGGAGAAGACTTCGGCACATTTGTATTACTTTTGAAATAGTTTTTCGACAAATCCCTGTGTTTATTTTGAAATTGTTCAACAAAACACAAATTTTGTTTTAGAATATTCTTGAAGATTGCTAATTTTATGTAAAATAGGATAACGATTTGAAGAAAAACAACAACAGAATTTAAGTCGCTGATTTTAATTAAATGGATTTGGGTAAACTAAATTATATCGAACTGTAGACGACAACTTACAGCCTGCTCTATAAATAAAAATGATGTTGCACTTATTTCCCCCTAAATTTGTAAGGTCATCAAAAATTCAGGGGCTAAGAGTATGGTTTAAAAAATACCTACTAAAGCTAGAAACTCCGCTTGTAATTTATAAGATAAGATCACCATAAATTTGAATATTTTAAGTGTAACAAAACTTTTCAAATCATCTAATAAGAATCAAAACTAGCATAGAGTAACAAACCCTCGTTATATTAAATCTACGGATATTTCTTTCTCTCCCTCACTCGCATCTGCTGTTTCAGTTGTTTTTGCAGCGTTTTTCTTAGTTTGATCCACTTTTCGCTTGGATTTTAGTTTAATTTCTTGCACTTTTTTCCAGAATTCTTTTTTTTTAATTTTTTCTGTTTTCATCGAGTGCTTTTTGAAAAAAGCAGTCGGTAGATGAGGAAGAGGCTTGACTGAGCCGTTGGGTTTGCGTTGCGCTTTCGCTTTTCTCTAATTTCTTTGCGCTATTTTCACAATTTTTCCTTTCGCTTTGTTGCACACGCTGCCCGCTGCCCGCTGCTGCCACCGCTCTGCGTTCTAAGTGAAAAAGTAAACAGAAATCCATTTGCTTGGCAATCATTGACGGCGCCGCCAGTGGCTTCCCCCAATCTGTCGCACCCTCCTGCCCCAGCCCGCTCTCTATAGTATGTTGCTGGGTGCAAATGAGTAGCAGAGGTCAGTGTGGCTTTTATAAATTGCTGCCATCAGCGCATTTGCTCCAATTTTTCACTCTTATTTCGTTTTCCGGGCTTGCGACAATATTTCAACAATTTAAGCAGATATATTTGAGATTCAGTACTGAGGCAGAACAGAAAGATAAAAACACATACTACATTTCAATAAATAGTAAAAAATACTTAGTGCTAAAGTTGAGTGTCCCGCCAACTATTCGATATCAATCTTATAGCCCAGATCTATGGAGGCGCGTATATGCTCCTTGAGATTAATGTATCCATTGCGCAGAGATTCCTGTGTCAAGAACTCTTTGACCTTGGCCTCATTCTCGCAGAACACCAAATTGTCTGTCAGATCGATGAAATGCTGCAAATGTGCCGGAAATCTATAGAGTATCAGCAGCGTTGAGCTGGCCGCATCCGAATGACGGCACAAATCATCTGAGAGCTTCGAAATGCCCTGGGCAGCCGTATAGTCCAGTCCGGTAATCTTCTGGCCATCAATCACCACCGTGATCTTGAAGTCCGCCCGAGTGCAAGCCTTCAGCACCAGGCCCCTCAGGTGGTTGATGGCCGGAAAGTAGATGCCATTGCCCGGCACCACCGAAATGTACTGCATGTCGTCCAATTGCAGTATCTTCACCACAATCTCTGGTCGTGCCCAGAGGTACAACAGGTGCAGCACAGTGACAATGATGCTCACAAAGAGACCCACCTCCACGCCCCGCAGCACGCACACACAGAAGCACAGCAGCCAGATCGCCAGGTCCCTTTTGGACTCACGCCACAGGCGCATTGGCAGCTTAAAGTCCAGCAGCGTGAAGATCGAGCAAATCAATATGGCCGCTAGCGTGGCTTCCGGTATGTAGTTGAAGTAGGGACTGAGGTAGCCCAGCGCCAGCAGCACAATGATGCCTAAGTTGTAAAGTGTTGCAACTTAGTTGGTTGCTATGACATACGAGTTTCTTCACTTACCCAGATACAAGTTGGCCATGGGCGTCCTCAGGCCACAGGCTGTGCCTATGGCATATCGCACAAAGGCACCCGAGGAGGGCATCGCCTGTACACAGGAGCCAAAGACGTTGCACAGTCCGACGGTGAGCAGCTCATGATTGGTATCCACCAGACCCTTTGGAGCTGCAAAGGATAAAAAAATAACTCAAAAGATCGCCAGGGGAGTAGTTCAGACATAGAACTTGATAGATCTCTTCTAAGAGACTGAGTTCTATTGCCAACTTTCATCTTCGGATTAGCTCTTGGATTTCATACTCACTTAGTTTTCCAATGGATATGTTGGTCAGTATGCCCACAATGGGTATGACAATGATGCCCACATTAAGCTCACTCAAGATCTGCCAGAAACTATAGCTACGATTGGGAGTTTCAATGGTAAAGCTGGGCACGGTAAAGTTGGGCAAACTGGAAAGTGCATTCTGGCTGAGAGCATAGGGCAACTTCTCCCTGTAGCCGAGCCAAATGTAGGAGACAATCGCAGCGATGAGCACAATGAGCGTATTCCTGGAGGTCGACAGATATCGACAACAGATGCGCAAAGCCTTGCCACGCTTCTCATTGAGTGCCACTTGCTCCAGCAGCTGAGGAGGAAATGGTAGCATTATACAGATTATATATATATAGATAAAATATAGAAAGGTGTGCTCACCCCCAGCAGCAGGAGAAACGAGATGGCACATGTGCCCATTATCAAATCTCCCATGTTGGCATGTTGGATGCGGGAACTCAGTTCGCCTATAGAGTTGATTAGCCCAGGCACCAAGTACTTGATGCCCAGTAGTACCTTGATCTGGGATTCGATGACCAGCACTGCAGTAGCCGAGGAGAAGGCTTTGATCACGGGCATCGATATAAACTCGAAGATGAAGCCTGCCGTAAATTGAGGTGTAAATAGAGCCCATATAAATAGTAGTTATTAAATGCGCAGTTAGCGAACTTTAAAGAGCTGCCAGACAGGTGTCAATTAAGTGTTAATTGTATTCAAGCTATGTATATATTTGTTTTTATCTGTAATACTTATTGAACTAGATCAAGTTTGTGTATTTATAACCGGAATCGAGGAAAACTTTTGCCACATTTGCCTAACTGTGCTGTTATTTTGATATCAGGTCACGAATGGCAGTATATAATCATTAAGACGGATACAAGGGTATCCATTATCATTATAATTACTGATTAACGTAACTATTATAATTGAAACAGAGGTCTCCCTTCAAAGCTTCAAAGCTGTGTATCCTCCTATCCGCATTTATTAACCTGCTAATGATTCAATCCAATACGTCATTGGCCCCGCATCTTTCAATCCCAATGCATCTTCATCTCAATTTGTTTGCATGCCACTTAAGACAGCGCAAATGCTCTCAATTAGATTGTTGAACTGCCTCAAATCGGATATGCCACGAGTGCTTAAGAGGTTTGTGCTGCTTATCAAAGCTGTTCACCCAAGTTCAGGGGCTAACTAATGGGGGTGTAATATACAATTGAATTGAGCACTTTCTAAACAAAATGAGAGCCCAGAATTGTACTTAGTACTTATGAAACTAGTGAGAGCTAGTTTATGTGAGATGTCTGCAACGAATGCAAACAATAAAGTGACTTGTAAGACGTCGCACTTAAGTCAATTGACAATAGCAATAGAACGTACAGTACGGCGATTCTAAATAGAACTGGGTACCGGTACAGAGGATACTAACGGTACGGCTTTGAATATAGATGTAGCAACAGGTACAAGATAAAGGACTCACAAATTTCTAAAAGTACTGCAACCTTAGTTTCTAATACAATTCAAATTTGTACCGGTACACCGGTGAAGATATTTCCAAAGGTACAGAGACCTCTTCCACAAATACGGTATACACACAATGCTAAAGGTACAGTCTCGTCGGGCGGAACTGCAGACCATATATTTATATCTGCTTTTTTAGCGGGTACTTCAACTAATGTTTTATCGGGTATTTCCGGTATTGATAGAGCCAAAGGTACTGCTACTTCAGCTGGTATCACAACTCAAACTTCTACCGGTACACCGCAGTACCGCAGCGGTTGCTCGCACCGCTTAAAGTACAAGTACTGAATTCATCTTATCGCTGTTGATATTGCCGAAAGTACACTATTATAAGAGTTTTCCTGTTTTCCTGCTAAATTTATTCCAGATAGTACAGTATGTTGTGTTACTCACCCATACGAAGGCTGCCCATTATGATCTGGACAATTCCACTGAGAAAGGTAAGCATGATGGCAAACTCTATGGGTCGTCCCACGGTGAACTGAACGCTGACTAGCGCCACAAGGCTGGTGGGTCCGATGATGACCTTATCAATGGATCCGAATATCAAATAGATCAGCGGCCCTATAAATGCCGAGCAGAGGCCGTACCGAGCAGGCAACCCCGCCAGCAGGGCGCAGGCAATGCTCTCCGGTATGATAGTGAGGCCCAGTGTGATACCCGATATAAAATCATCAATGCCCCATTCCATGTTGTAGGCGGGCAGCCATTGGAAAACGGGCACATGACGGTGAAGGGCACGTTTCCATTTGCTGTGTGGTGGCACCTTATTTGACACCTTGTCGGTACTTTCAGCACAGGATACGGGCCTTGTATTATTTTTATTGGGCAGCAGACGGACCTGGGTCGCCTTATCCTCTAGCTTCGGCTCCAGTTCCAGTTGCGGGTACATGACAAAGACCAGAAGATGTCTGTTTACAACGAGTCGCGATTTGATAATGATGCTGATAGCAACGCTCAAGCCGCTGATCTACTGTTATAATCGCATAACGCAGGTCTCAAATCAGCACCCACCACCCGCCGTCCACAATTTGCAGTCCGCTTTTGTTTGCTTTAAGTATCAGAGCGTCGCTCATAGCTCAATTGCCAGCTGTGTATCCAACAGATACAGATACATCTTGAAATACAGATCTACTTAGCTGGCATGAGCTGCATATAATACTCTAATTTAATATCAGCTGTTTCGCCACCTCCCTCTCCCAAAATCATTTACGGCTCTCACCTGTGGCGCCGCTCGCTGCGTCTGTTTTCTTTTCGCGCTTCAGTTGTTGACCATTCAAATTGATAATACAGATGCTAACTGCTTTGCAGGTTCCGTGGCTTGCCGTACCAGGGGGCGTGCTACCTTGTGCGTATTGTAATTATTTGATTCAATGTTGATACCAAGCTGACACTTTGGGACTTGAACGTGGATCAAGGAAAATTGTTTAGCCTGATGACTGATGCGTTGTCAAATCTGCTAATTGCACCTTAATTGGAGATTCTCTCCGAGACTGTTAACTTTCAGTAAACAATCGCAGTATCAGTTATGGCACAAATATTTAAATTGGGTCTGAGACTGCAACTGTTTCAAACAGCGTTGAATTTTATGACGTCAGTGCGAAAGTTCAATTTTACTCCCGCAGCGCAGTACCGGGCCAACAATCCTTATACGACGCACTTTCAGTTGGAAATGTACTACATCGATACCTCGAAAGACTTATTTATGCATATCAGCATATTTGTATTATATTTGTAAGATTCTATGATGTAGATTCAACCTTATCTTACGCATGCCTGAGATAAGGCTAAGTACATAAGTACATCGTGATTGATGCTGGGGACACAGAAGGTCAGCGCACCTTAGATACCTTATAAATTTTAAATAAACAAGCAAGGCATACTAGGCGTTTATTTTGCTTATAATTCCCAAATGGTTTTAGCAAATTCTATTTATATAGTCTCGCAGAGGCTATTGCTTTTTGTAGCGATTGCATTGGAGGAGGCATTTGCGACCTCAAGGAGTGTATGTACATTCTTGATCAGCGTCAATAGAGTCGATTTAGGTAGTTTCGGCTATCTAGACCTAGCCGAAACTTGGAACAAGAGCTTCTATTTGGCAGGATCAAATCACTATAACATATAGTTGCCATAGGAAAAATTGGTCGAAAAATCATTATTTGAAAAGATTTATTTTATAATAGGGTGTCTCGACCGTATGGAACAACATTATATATATATATATATATAGATGTCGTGGAAACAGTCGGTCAGACATTGCAATTTTTTATAGAAAATATAAAAGGTATATATTTAAATTTAAAATTATAATTAAATATTTAAATAATTATACATATTTTATTTATTACATCTTCATCTAAAACTTTTACTTTGCCAAATATTTATTATTGTTGTGAGCTGAATTTTGTCAAAACTTTTCCACACATGTGTTGGCAAGGACATGACTTCAGTCTAATTATTGCTACACATGGCGTATGATTAATATTTTTATTTCGTGCTTTTCCATTTAATGTTATTGCTCTTTGTGTTGAATTATGCAAATGTGTTCCTTTTTTTGTGACTGCAATTGGCGGCTGTTTCGAATCGAGTTTACTCTGCACAAAAAAACAGAAAAATATATTATGTGAATCAAGGAAATGGAAATTTGTTTGACAAGTGGAAGGCCTGAAAAATCAAATAAATGTTGTGTTAATTTTAATGCAAATTAAAATTACCAAGTTTTGATTGGCTTTGGGCACAATTGCATTTGTTGAGCATTTTGTGTTTTTTTGAAATTGTATATTAAGTGCAAAGTTTACCACCGTCAACAGCCACAAAAAATCAAAAAGTAATTTATATGCTGGAACGTTACATAAGAAATATACTCAATTTGCATTCTGTAGGCAAATGAAATTAACTGAATTTGTAATATATTTGTTAGGACATACAAGATATGCAATCTTTTTAAATTCCAACTGAATACTGTCGGCTAATGATTTATCTGCACAGAAGAATTACAGAAGCTTCTCTAAATCATAATCTTTAAGGGGACTAGGTGGTTTTATTGTACTAAGCCCTACTAAGCCTCTGTTATTATTTTTATATCCTAGCAGAGAGTAATGTGTAATGCACTGAAGGAGACGTTTTCGACCCAACAAAGTATATATATTCTGAATCAGCATCAATAGCCGAGTGGATATAGCGATGTCTGTCTGTTTTTATTGCAAGCTCGTCTCTCAGTTTTAAAGCTACATATATGGATAAAACTTGGCTGAGATCCTTCTTTTTGCTGCCGTCAGTACATATATCACCGGCAGGGTCGGACCACTATATCATATAGCTGCCATAGGAATGATCGGTCGAAAACTATGTTTTTGTATGAAAAACTTTTTTACTTATGAAAATTTCGTCAATAAACTCATTTAAAACGAGTCTCCAAAGAGTTCACACAACCAGAGAAAATTTGGTCAAAATCGGATATTTATATCATATAGCAGCCATAGGAACGATCGGGTGAAAAATGAGTTTTTATATGAAAAACTTTTTGTTTATACAAGTATTACATCCAAACTCAACAGAGTTTTCTTATACTTTATATAGTGTCCTTTATGTAGTTCCTATAGCAACAATCAGACGAAAATTGAGTGGTGTGTAGAAAAACATTGCTGCTGGGTATAAAGCTTCGGCACGCCGAAGATAGCCGTTCTTTCTTGTTAATTTTTAAAGTTAGATAGTTTTACAAGACTATATTTTATATATTTTATATGTACATTTGATATTTTATGCCCTCGTGTTATAAATTGTTATTGCGTTCCCTCCACATCTCCAAAGATATTTGGCACCTATATACCAATTCCACTTCCACTCGAAGATTACGAAAGTGGAATTAAGTATCGTTTTAGCTGTTCCGAACTCTTCAAATCGAGTAACTTTTTACTCCCTGTACCCATAAAATGGGTATGGGATAAAAGGGATTACTAAACCTGTGCAAATGTATGTAACAGGCAGAAGGAGACATCTCCGACTCTATAAAGTATACATACTCTTGATCAGTATCAAAAGAGATTTTGATTTGGCCATGTCCGTCTGGATGAACTCGTCGATCTCAGCAACCATAAGAGCTAGAGACACCAAATTTGACATGTACGTTCCTGTATACCATACGCAGATGACCATTTTTTTTTCCATTTTCAGATATCTCCCCCGTTCCCCCGCAATTTTAAAGATAAAGTTTCGAGATGTGGCACTTTGGTCACTCTTAATCTACTGTGCAAATGTCAAGTCGATCAGATAATAAACAAGGAAGTTATTCTCGAAAGAAGATTCATGCTTCGCTTTAGCTGTCGCTAGTGTGTGTGCGTCTTTTGTGTATGTGTGTGCGTGTGTGTAAGTGTACGAAGATGCGATCGGAAATGTTTGACCTGGGTACAGGGAGTTTTGTAGTCAGGTATACTCGACTTTAGCATTCTTACTTGTTCGCTTTGAAATCCAGTAGCATTTAAGTCGTCGGAATTGCCATCTGTCAATTGATAACATTGGAAAATGAAATCAAATATTCATAAGCACAATTTTATGATATTCTTTATTATATTTAAGAATGAATCATTGACTTCATTAAACTGAATCAAATTACATGTTCAATATTTAATTAAGAAACTTTCTGTAAATTTCACTATCGAAAACGAAATCGTGCAGACAAACAGAGAAAGCAGCTCGTCTCAATGAATCATATTGTTTGCTTATCGATAGCACACTTAAGAAACAATATGTGTTGCTTAAAAGTAATATGTATATTGTGGACAATGAATTTATATGCAATT
The DNA here is from genome assembly GCA_035043065.1 of Hirtodrosophila confusa. Lineage (NCBI taxonomy): Eukaryota > Metazoa > Arthropoda > Insecta > Diptera > Drosophilidae > Hirtodrosophila > Hirtodrosophila confusa. The sequence goes on along the minus strand of JAWNNI010000135.1, from coordinate 183,082 downwards.
AAAGAGGTAAGAGAATATTCTCTGGGATTATTGCAATGTTTATTTTCCACTTTTAATACGCAATTTAGCTATCTTTATTATTTTTTGTTTGATTGAAATTGAGCACAGCACCTCGTAAAACGTTCGTAATTAATTTGCTTTTACTTTTTGAAAAATAGTGGAATTGGGAACAGGCCTGATAGATAGATTTCCAAGTAATAACTTTATATTTTATCACTGTGAGTTGAAACCGATTAGCCTTGATCCAGTTGCATACTTGGTTGGCTGGTCTCTTGGAAAACTGAGATACCGAGGATGGAAATGAAAAATCACACATATGTACATGATTTACAGCATACTGCTAAATGTTCTTAAAACATTTCTTAAATTTATCTAACAAGCCCGACGATTAAAATAGACACCACAACAATTATCACATGATTGAAAGAAATTCTTGTGTTAATAATTAAATTAAACCAAAAAAATGTATGATTTGAGAACAGCTGGTTCTGCCGAAGTGTCGTTTTTCGCTCAGTGTACCTGTATCGCTAAGCAGCTCGTTTGTTATGTAAAATCTGATTTTTCGCTTATGGAAATTTGTTTGCCTCTGTTTTCTGCGAATTTGTTATTGTTTATGGATCTGTACGCCACGTTACTATGCAAAATCCACGCAAATCTCTATTTAATCACAACTCACTCGCCGGGGCTTACAAAAGGCTTTGGTGTATTTCATTTGCATTGCAATGCGTGTCGTTCAATTTATAAATAAATAAATTACCAATCAAACAGAACCAAATGCAGCTTTTCAAATTGCGTGGCAACTGCAACTCAAATTGCCGATAGGCCCATCAACTAAATGATTTCATTTGCACAAAAAGAAAAAATGCTAAATGCGTTTGCCCAACAATAACAAACTGCGGATTATATAGCTGCCAAAGTTATGGAGCTGGGAATGGGTATGCAAATGATATGAGAATGGAAATCTGCCCAAGTTGCATAAAATCTATTTAATTGAAATGCAAATGCTGTTTACTACGACTCTACAATGTGCACAGAATATCTAAACGAATTAGTAACAATGCTAATTCCAAAAATTATAAAAATGTTTGCAAGACAACTATTATTTTTATACCCTAGCAGAGGGTTTTATAATTTTGTTTTCAAATTTCTAATGAACTGAAGGAGACGTTTCCGACCCAACAAAGTGTATATATTCTTGATCAGTAGCAATAGCCAAGTCGATATGTTTATTAAGATATCCATACCAAAACTGACCCAAACCAAGTCCTTGAAGACCTTAAACCATCTGACCAAACTTGGTCAAAATCGGAGCTTTATATCACATAGCTGCCATAGGATCGGGTGAAAAATGAGTTTTTGTATGAAAAACTTTTTGTGCTACATCCAAACTAAGTGAGTTTTATTATACTTATACTTCATATAGTTTCCTATCATTTTATCAAAATCTGACCACATCGCATAGTGACAATCGGACGAAAAGTTTTGTATAACAAGTAAGAATGCTATAGTCGAGTAAACCCGACTACAAAACTCCCTGTACCCAGGTCAAACATTTCCAATCGCATCTTCGTACACATACACAAAAGACGCACACACACGAGCGACAGCTCGAGCGCAGCGCAAGCGAGGCATTTCAAGTGGTGGCTGTGCTTCTTCTTCCCCTTGCGCTGAAGCACTGAATCTTCTTTCGTTGATAACTTCCGTGTTTATTATCCGAACGACTTGAAATTTGGACAGTAGATTAGGAGTGACTAAAGTATTGCACATGCCAAATCCCAAAGCTATATCCTAACAAGTAAGAATGCTATAGTCGAGTATACCCGACTACGTAACTCCCTGTACCCAGGTCTAAAACATTCAATCACATCTACGTCCAACTTGCACATACATACATACACACATACACAAAGACGCACAGACACACTGGCGGCAAAAGCGACAGCGCAAGCGAGGCAATTTAATTGGTGGCTGTGCTTCTTCTTCCCTCCTCTCGCTGCATCACTGAATCTTCTTTCGTGAATAACTTCCGTGTTTATTATCCGATCGACTTGAAATTTGGACAGTATATAAAGAGAGACTAAAGTATTGTACATGCTAAATCTAAAAGCTATATCTTGAAAATTGTTACTGTAAAACGGTTTTAATCGATTTGCGGGGGAACGGGGGGAGATATCTGAAATATGAAACAAACTTGATCTGCGTATGGTATACAGGAACCTACATTTCAAATTTGGTGTCTCTAGCTCTTGTAGTTGCTGAGATCGACGCGTTCATACGGACAGACGGACAGACGGACAGACGGACAGACGGACAGACAGACGGACATGGCCAAATCGAAATCTCTTTTGATACTGATCAAGAATATATATACTTTATAGGGTCGGAGATGTCTCCTTCTGTCTGTTACATACATTTGCACAGATGTAATACCCCCTTTTTACCCATTTTATGGGTACAGGGAGTAAAAATGGTTCCTGTAAAACGGTTTTTATCGAATTGCGGGGGAACGGGGGAGATATCTCAAATCTAAAATAAACTTGACATGCTCCCGCTATACACGAACCTACATTCCAAATTTGGTGTCTCTAGCTCTTGTTGTTGCTGAGATCGACTCGTTCATACATACGGACAGACAGACGGACAGACGGACAGACAGACGGACATGGCCAAATCGAAATCTCTTCTGATACTGATCAAGAATATATATACTTTATAGGGTCGGAGATGTCTCCTTCTGCCTCTCCTTCTGTAAAAAACATTGCTGCTAGGGTATAAACTAGCTTCGGTACGCCGAAGATAGACGTTCTTAATTGTTTTGTTTTTTATATATTTTTATTAAACTAGTTTCCTGCTACCTATCGCGGCAGCAAGTTGTACATACAATTATTGTCAGTCTCTCAGTTTTTATTGCTTCTAGCCACCACAGAAAAATAGAGTATACCACGGGCACAAACAGGTATCTCCAGCCTAGATCCTGGATAACAAACTATTCACATGGTTGGGTAAGATCGCAAGATGGCATATTATAACCACCAAAAGAACAATAAATTTTAATTAATTTAAAAAAAGCCCAAGGAAGTCAATTTTCTTGATCAACATCAGCAGAGGCTCTACCCGATATTCTTAATGCTAGAAAAATGAAATTTAGTATGTGATCACAATAGAAATATGAAGTTAATTACAAAATTTGGATACTTTCCTCGCCAGTCACTTAATTTAAAAAAAATAAATCAAAATTCAAAATAATATGAATGCTATAAGTTTCGGTATTCGTTTTAAATTGAGTCATGTGTGCTAACTTCAATATACCTTAAGAATTATCCAGTACTGGGTATCTAACAGTTCATCACTTTCAATTGTGCCTGGTGTGAGTGGAATATGTGTATAATAACCCTCATTTAACTTTGCAAGCTTGTAAGATCAAAACCCATTTCGCGCAAGTATCCTAAATGCAATGTTGAAAATTGCTTTTCAAATGCAAACTGCAACATTTTCGCACGTGCTTTCGCACCCAACAACAACAAGAACAACCAGAACAACAACAACAACAACAAATAACTGGGTCTAAGAAAAGTTTATAAAATGATGCACTTAAAGTTATTATTTCAGCCGATTATTGCAACTGCCACGACGCACGATTGCACATTTAACGATGCCTTTATGTGGCAGGGCCATATTTAAATGAAATTTTAAGTGCCCAGCAGCAGCTTAGCCAGGATCCGACACAAGGAGTGCAGGATACACAGAAAGAGAGAGAGAAGGAATGAGTGGGAGAGCCAACTGCTTATTATTTCCAGGCACACTTCGTTGTGGCATTATTATAATGACTGTTGCAGCAAAATTCACAACGCACCTGACTCGCATACATTGTTCAAAAAAGCAACTTGCTCTGAGCTAATGTCCTGACAGCTGCTGGCAGGCTTCCATTAGACGACAAACAAACAAACAGACAGACTTTAGTCCTCTCCAGTCTCTAGTCCACTGCTGAGTGGTTGGTCTGCCCTCAGACAATGCCAGACATACTTGTATTATAAATGTCAAAATGTTTTCGCTTTTATTAATGAAATTTAAAGTTTCTCCCCTCACACTCCTGCCATGTCTTCCGACTGTCTGTTTGCTTTTTGCTATGCAGACAGGTCTTCAAGTTGTAAGCAATATTGATTCGAGTAATGTGTAATATTATACATTTGTATATCAAAACTGATTTGATTTGACAGGCATCTTAATCAAACACAACAATTACACTATGCAACAGCATTTGATATCCCAAACATATGACAATCAATCCTTTTAAAATCCTTTTCTTTTCGTTCTTAAGCTAAACCAAATATAATAGCTTTTTGACAGATCAACAAGTAAGAATGCTATAGTCGAGTATACCCGACTACAAAACTCCCTGTACCCAGCTCAAAAATTTCCGATCGCATCTACGTACACTTACACATACACACACACACTAGCGACAGCTAAAGCGCAGCGCAAGCGCGGCATTTTAAGTTGTGGCTGTGCTGAATCTTGTTGGTTGAGTAATTTCCGTGTTTATTGTCCGATCGACTTAAGATTTAGACAGTAAATTAAGAGTAAGTAGAGAATTGTACATGCCAAATCCCAAAGCTATACCTTTAAAGATGTTGGTATAAATCGTTTTTTATCGAATTGCGGGGAAACGGGGGGAGATATCTGAAATATTAAACAAACTTGATCTTCCAAATTTGGTGTCTCTAGCTCTTGTTGTTTCTGAGATCGACTCGTTCATACATACGGACAGACAGACGGACAGACAGACGGACATGGCCAAATCGAAATCTCTTTTGATACTGATCAAGAATATATATACTTTATAGGGTCGGAGATGTCTCCTTCTGCCTGTTACATACTTTTGCACAAATCCAATACCCCCTTTTTACCCATTAAAATTCTGTGAACTTAATTTGAACTTGTTCAAGAAATTTACTTTTAAAATAGCTAATGAAATATACATATTATATTAATAAGTTTTAGTTTTTTAAGCTACTCTCTAAGAATGATTGATCCAAAATAGAGTACCCTAAGAAACTGGAGAAGCATACAAAGTAAACTAATTGGGTAGTACTTCAGCGCCTTTCAAGTGAATGTCCTACTCTCTATTTGATAATTATTGTATTCTAAGTATTTCACTATAAAGCATTTTTAGCTTTCTACTTAGTTTGAAGTGTTTGTTCACCGCTTGATAGATAAGACTAATTAAAAACGTCTCGCGTTCTTTAATTAATATTTTAACTGTTGTCATTTCACTTTTATTTCAGATTGCCTTAGATTAGCATGCACCTGGCAAGTGTCATCGGGTGAGCAGGTGAGTCAGCCCCCCAATATCTTTATAAGTGCCAAGATTCGTCATGCAAGCGTTTATCTCATTTCATGTGAGCCTGATAAACGAAGTTCCAAGGCAAAGAATTCTGGAATATACTCAATGAATGCATGGCCAAAATTTGCCAAAGATTCGATTCATTGATAGCAGCGTTGCTTTCTTCATAAAAAAGATAGTGGCACGTGCTAAGATAATATAAAGAGCCACCAAATTTAATGGGACTCATGACAAAAAAAAAACCCCAACGAACTTAAAACTCCCCTTGACTATATACTTTAAATTTATTTGCTCTAGCTCTGATTGTTTTGAAAAAAATACTTTTATAAGCAGTAAAAAGACACAATCCTTTGAGAACTGAGAATATAATAAGATTGCTTAAATACAATATCTTCAATTAGCGAGATTAATGCTATTAATCATTTTATTAATGTATTTAAGTGCACAGCAACCATTTTCTAAACTGAAAACTTAATTAAAAAAAAAAATAAATAAAATAAGGTATTTTTATGAAAATCAAATATTTGTCTTGATTAAATTTAACAAGGATATTGGCACATCTGAACCGAAGCTTCGTCCTGAAATATACGGCTTAGTTGTTCATTTGTAGCTCACTTAAGGTGCTCAGCTTCTTTCTTTAGAGCTCGCAGCCATTAAAATGCAAATTATTATTTGGGAAATGCAAAGTATTTCCCACGCCAGTGAGTATAATTAAAATATTATCACGCATCTCACGGCAAACACACCTGACGCATTCATAAAAGATAAACGAGAAAAGAAATTTAAAAATTGGAAATTAAACTGAAATGTTATTTTATTTTAGAGTATTCATTTTTATTGCGGTTATTGACGTGCTTGGCAATTGCCCATGTAATAAAAGCCAAGCAAATATTACCCATACGCCGCGTGTAGGCAAACAAAATATTATGGTGCACGTACACAAATGCCACGCCCCCCAGCCCCTTTCCCCCTAGTCCACAGAGCAAACATACAAATACAGAGATCCACTCAAATGCGACGCCTTTGATTTTTAGTTAAGGGAAACGACGCGACGGCGGCGACGATTTTGCCAATTTTGACAGACGCCGCATTATTTCCGGCAGCTGCCACGCCCACCTTGTGTGTGTGGCAAATATTGAAAATTGTTGTGTGTGTGTGTGTGTGTGTGTGATGCGTCTATGCCTGCTACTGCTGCCAAACGTGCCATGGATTTGTAATGAAACGTGCTGTAAAGAGATGAAAATACTCATACGCCGTGTGAGCCGACAATTTTTACGAGTGTTGTTAGCCGTAATTTTAATGGCTCAAACATGCGGCCCACCAGCCCACGAAAAAAAAAAGTTGGCACGGTAACCAAAGTGTACCAGGGAGCAGTATACAAACATACACCCACACACACACTCCACACACACCTGGAGTTAAGTGTTCTACCGGAAATTTAATTGTGTGCGTGCTGGCACAGTCAAATTCGGTCTACTCTGCATTTCTGCTCGTCGTTTTGTGTTTGTAAACAGGTGTAAAAATAAAAACTAAGCCACTCCCCATCATTGTGTTTGCATTTTGTGTTATATTTGCGTTTATTTTTATGATCATGTCGCTCGTTAGAAATAATGCCAATGCCAACACATGACGTCTATGGGCTGCACTCTCACAGCTAGCTTGGCAGTACCTGTGAGCTTCTAGCCAGAGATCTAGGCCTTTCAATGGATTTACTGTAATTTGCGCCAGTTACTCGTACACCCACTCCCACTCCCACTCCCACTCCCCCTATACAGCATTGACGACTTTCTATGGCATCTTCTTCTATCCTTAACTGTAATTGGCATTTTAAATGAATCCATAGCCGGATAGACGGCGATGCCGCGGTGGGGTTAACTTTTTCCCCCCACAATCCCTCCACAAAAGTTGAAGTTAAACTTAATTAATTGTTTCAATTGTTGTGCGTGGGTTTGTGTGTGTGTGTGTACAAGGATTTGACGCATTTCAAGTTGAGCCTGGCAGCTAAATACAATAGTAAGTTAACGGCTAGTCCATGGTCACTTTAAATAGCTCCTCACACTCTAACACTTATTTGATACCTTCCTAAGAGCATTTAAATATATTTTAGAGAATAAAATTGATAATTTAAAATTGTATTTGAAGTGCATATATCAGCATTTGAAATACTTAGATAGATAATTTGGTTTTAATGAAAAGTTCTGGCTATAACTGGCTGAAACTTTGCTCAAATTACAAGGCTCAACAACATTTTCCATTCCAAAAGCTGAAAACCCTTTGTGTTTTCAGAACATTTTAGTTGACTGAAATGTAAATGCCTCTGTTTAACATTTGAGTATTTTCTTTAGAATTTGTTTAATTTAGAAACAATAAGAGCAATTTAGAGTCATTACATAGCCTATTTTATGGTCTTTCTTGCGAATCTAAATTTAATTTATAAGAAAAAGAGTATGTTGGGTTAATGTCTGTCTGTCTGTCTGTCACACCCCACAGCCTTGAAGCTAGAGCAATCAATCTTGGTACACATATTGGTGAAAGTCCTCAGTTTATGAAGTGTCAAGGACGAATTAGGCAAAACAATATATCTTCCACATTTGTAAAGCTATAGTAATCAAATTTGACAAACAGACTACTGCTGACCCCCTGGACAAATCGGCATCAAAAAATGTTTACCACCCTTACCCTCTCCCCCGCAAATGAGTGAAATTTATACCTTCCACACCTGTACATGTACAGGTAGAATCGCCAAATTTTTTTTCACGTCTCTTTGCTAAATTATAAAGGACTTTAAACAGAGTATTCTGCTGTCGGGTACATCCAACTGCAACATTCTTACTTTTTTATTTTTGTACTTGGGATGACCAATTAAATTAAAGAAGAAAACAAAAAATACAAATGTACATGCTTCTGATACAGTATTTTGATATACTTTTCATTTAAGTTAAGCAATAATAGCTGACCAAACCGCATCCATGGTTAACCGTAGATAGCAATTATGTGACAGTTTGAAAGTGCTAATCACCATCCAGCTCATCAGAGTGACCGCAACAAAGTCCAATACTCCCGAGCCGTCTAATCTGCTCAAATGCCAGACAAACAAAGGCGCCCTCCAATCAACGCTAATAGCAGTCGTACTCGTTTAGGTCCTTGCATGTACAATATCCTCAAAGTGCTTAGAAAACCAAAAGCCAAATGCTCAAGGTAGAGATACAAGCACACACACAAGTGTACTTACAGACAGACAGACACACACACACATGCCTTGAGATGGGCTATCCAGTTTCGTGGGTGGGGCACAGACACACACCCACACAGACAAAACTATTAATTAATTTCCCAGGCATAGGCACCGCAGGACTTGGACACGAACAGAGGAGCACCGCATGTCGTTGACATTTGAGTCAAAGGCATAACCAATACACAAGTAAACTAAATTGCAGGAGATCGTAATGTCAATGAAGGTAGCACGTTGACACTGGCTGAAAGTACCATTTCATTTTCGATAATACTCACAGAACACTAATACGATACTATAGAGCTTTAAGCTTCAGTCAATCAACTTTCACTGGCATAAAGCTTTCATTGAAAAGTAACACTAGTTTGAGCGGGAGGTAGATAGCTTAAGCTTTTAGCTTAACCTGCTTCTTTGCTTCAAGCTTTCATATTCTGTTAAAACTATTAGCTAATTTGAGCAAGAAGTGGCGAGCTTTCCGCTTAAGTCAATAAAAATCAACTTTCTGGAAGCTTTCATATACATTGAAAGCTATATGCTCAAATATGTAGGTGTGAAACAAATATAGAGATCAGTTTCAAGGCTTGATTGTGTTGTGTGTATGGTAGTCTCAAAAAACAACTTAAACTAGCAATAAAATAGTGTTGAACAACAACCACTTATTAAAGCGAGAGGAAGATAGAGTCGAGCTTTCCGCTTAAGTCAAAAAAATCAACTTTCTGGAAGCTTTTATATACTTTGAGTGCATGATGTCAAAAAACAACTAAAAGTAGCAATCAAATAGTGTTGAAAAATAACTACTAGTTAGAGCAAGAGCTAGAGTTGACCTTTCAGCCAGCTTAAGGCAAGTCAAGTTGTTGTTCCACTAGTTAGAGCAAGAGGTAGATAGTGTTGGAAAGTCAGCTTATCAATCAAATACAACTCGCTACAAGGTTTGCAAGCTTTTTGCTCAATTGTTCGTGTAATTCAGTGTTAAAAACAAGTAATAACACAACATGTAGTGTTGGAAACTGTTCAAAATGTATATTGCATAAAACGCTGACTTTATTTGAACTTTTACGAGATTAATCTACAAATGGGCTGACAGTGAAAACGTTGTGTTATTGCACCAGGAAATTTGTGAAGACTTCAATAACGAGCCCATCCACAAGCAGCACTCAGGCAGAACACGTGGAGGTGGGGTTTTCACGTGCGGGGTATCTGAATCGTTGTTATCAAACAAATTGAAATCTTGCAAAATTCTTGCTCTCGAGAACTCAATGTTTGTGTTAAGTTGTGCTGAAGCTCTAGGCCAGAAACTGAGACTGTTACCAATAGGTGTGCTGCGTGTGTAATTCAAGTTGGTAATTTATGTACGCCCACATTCAGTTATCATGCCGTGAAAATTGCAGCACATCACTACGCATTTGCATAGATTTGATTGTTGGCAACGCAAAAACAGAGGTTGATCTCAAGTCAAGTCATTTCATTAAACTGAACTGAACTGGAGGAGCCTTGGTTACCTTGCCCACAAGTGGGGTAATTGAATGAGTCCAAGCCCAAGTCATTTACATTCAATTAACAGTTTTGTGCCTGCCGAATTGGTATATATATGAGATACAGATACGGCACAGGATCTAATGTCCTTGCCCCTGCATAAATATTCATTAGAACCAGCTAATTTATGCCTGATGAGCTGTTGCTCTAATGAAACTGTTGAGAGAGTTCAAATGTATATAGAGTTGCATATTATGGAATTATGGAAGCTAATCAACACAATGAGATATGATAATAAAGGACAACAGTTATTGCCTTACTAAGCATGTTCTTGTCGAAAGTGTTTAATCCTAATCCACTAGCAAGACATTCTTTCTGAAATTCTGTTTGACTTATCTCTGAAAGGTCAAAGATTAATGAAATAATATAAGTATATGCTTTTATATAAAAAGAGTGTTTTACTTCCCGCCAAATTCACCCACATATGCGCTTCATCTCGAAACTAACCTATCTGAGCTATATGTAAGCACACTTTACGTATATGAACAAAGCTATAAAACTGCAACCAAACACTCTACCCTTTATACATATTTAGTAGCAAATATGCTTAGACAAACAAAATCGCAATGTTTTTTCACCAGGGATACGCTGGCACAAGACTACGGTAGAGCTAGAGCTAGATATAGGAAATTCCGCAATTTGGAGTACATGGCAAAGGACCGTGCTGCGCGTTATTTAAAGCAAAACTCGGGCGAATTTTAAAACCTTTTTAAAAAGAGTCTAACAAGCCATACTCAACATATAAGCTCTTAAACTATGATCTGGGAGAGTTGAATTATTTCCATAACCACTATGAGGCGTACACAATGTCTCTTATTTTCAGAGCCAAAACTGAGGTGTTGAGACTCAATTACATCCCAAACAGACAGAACCACAGACGGAACCAGCACATCCTGCACCTTGCGGGAAAGGGAATCTGTGGAATCAATCAATCCTCAATCCTTCGTGAGCTACGCATGGAAGTTTGGAATAAAGCGGTGATGTTACCGGAGGAGATAATAGTTGTGCCAAATGGATCTGATTGGAGAAAACTGGCAGAGTTCCTGAGACCGCAATTTGATATAGGGAAGCCACATTAAATGAAAATTTATAATGATATTCAGAAACAAATACTCAATATATATATATAGCTTCTGGTGGCTGGAGGATCCACTATGTCATGAAGAACGTTGGATGGAGCAACCTCATAGCAAATGTTATGTATCATTCTTTGAACAAAATTATTTTTTTTAAATTTCTGTAAGGTTTAAGGCCATGCTATATATCAGTTCTTCTAACTTTAAAATAAGTTAAACATATAAATGAATTATAAATATAATAACTAGTACTACTACTACTTCATATACATAAGTATATAAGTGTATGACAAATGAGTGGAATGAACTTATATGATCCCTTAGATACCATCATACTAAAGTTCCGCATACCGAATATCATGACTTTATCTAAACATTTTTGTGATTCATTTTTATCTATTTGCGGTGCTGCGGAGAAGAATATAGAATAAAATAATAAAGTAAATGTCAGAGTGTGAGGTGCTTGAAGGTTTGCAAAGTGAAAACTTTTGTTGAAGTTGAGCTTGTTTTTCTATACCAAACGATAGCTAAATCAAAAGCGTCTCAAATTTCATTGAATTTTGAAGAAGAAATCGTCCAAAACCAACAAGTAAACTTCTTGGGCTTTTGTTATTATTGGCTTTGCTGTCAAAGATTTTAGCAGCTACTTAATCGTTGTAAACTTGATTTCAATGCTCGGAGAGACAGCAACAAGGCCAAGAATAAGAACAAGAATAAGAACAACATTGAGATTGTAAGCAAACAATGTAACCAAATTGTACCAACAAATAAACATAAACAAACGAAGGACCGCAACGAAGCAAATCAAAGGCCAAGATGGATAAGGGATTGGAACGGAAACCAGGGGGAGCTGCGTCCTGGGGGTAGATGGTGCCTGCCGCGGGTCAAGTGGCAACAAAAGAAACCGTACACAAAATAAGTGGGCAACAGTAGCAGGCAAGGAGCTGAAGGACCTGCCCGCTGGATTCGTGTAAATGCTAAGCAAGAAAGTGTTGGGTGATTTAGTTGAGCTACGTTTACTTTGCTAGCCCTTTGTGCTTATGAGTGTGTGTGTGTGTGTGTGTGTGTGTGTGTGTGGTGTGTGTGTGTGTGTGTATGTTGATTGAATCGAGGCAAATAAACAAACAAGAAATCAGCAAGCGGCACCGCATCCGGGGGAAATTGATAAGTGCATAAAAAAGAGACGGTCGAACAAATGAAGTTTCTAAGGATACAATCCCATTCGTCATGGCATTTGAAGTGTTTGGCTAATATAAACAAAGCAGCTTCAAGTCCTGTCCTACATCCTTCGCACTGTCTTGGCCTGCAAGCAAAACAATTAAGTGCCTTAAGAAACTGTGTGAATTTGTCATTAAGTACTGCCAGCCCATTTGACAAAGTGCCAAGGCAGATACATACATACATCCAGAGTTTTGTACCCACTTCTCTTCAAAGTCGATTTGTAAGTAGTTTTGCTTCTGACACGACAAGTTTGTCTTGTTATCGTTATCAGACAAGTTGAACTCGATAAAATGCAAACAATTTGCCATTCAACTGCACAGGTACGCACCATCTTCTAGATACTTTCGTCTGTGAATGACTTTCGGGTACAATTGAATCTCAATGAGTTGGATTGGGCTTTAACCTTAACGTGAGTGCTTCACTTCCCTCGATAGCCATATCGAACTCCTCTGTGCGAAATAAATATCTGCTCAATGCCTTAAAATAATTGTCATGTACCACTTGCTTAAGCTGTCACTATAGGAAGCAGAAAACTCGTGCAATAAAAATATATACAAATTTTTTAACGAAAAAAAAATCGTTGTCCATAACTGGATTTCAAATCAAATCTAACAATTTTTAAAATCGAGAATAGCATTACTATTAAGCTAGCATTTTACTGATGAATTCCTTGTTCCTTCTTCAGTATATATTTTTAGACTCGGAATATATATAACTTATTACCAAAAGTATATATACGCCAATTCACTTCAGGCCACAGTTTATTAATTTTTGAACTCGTTTTGAACCAGGCTTCTATCAGACATAAAATTTAATACATCAAGCTCACACAACAAACCTGCGTTTATATAACGGCCATAGTTTCAAAAAAATATGCTTTGTTAATTCTTATTAAAAAAATTCTCAGCCTTTCATATGATACGTCACATGACATTGAAGGACCTATATTAAGGATATTTAAGGTCTGGTTCCATGTGAGGCAAAAAGTGGCAATGCAATATGCATATATGTATTTGTAAGGGTACATCCAGGAGGAGTCGAGGAGACACCAACTATATTTTCGTTAAAAATTAAAATAAAAGCTTATCCTGTTTCCAGGATAGATAATTTTCTTCTGGTTTGATTTTTTTAAACTCATAACACATACATATTTGCGACACCTGATTTAAATTGAACCAATATAATATCAGATAACAGCTATAGGAAATGCCGAAAATATGTGGTTTTTAGTAAACTGTTTTTGTTCTTAAAGTCTAATCGTTCCACTGATTATATCATTTTTAACGAAGCTCATATTTCATAATCCGAGAACAGAATTGCATTATAATCACATTGGTCAATAATCGTAAACACCGTTAACAGTTGAGTTTATTGATAGAAGAATTGATTTATGTTTTGGCCACAGCAAGTCAGACTATCGCTCACATTTGGACAGTAATTACGCTAGTTAAAAGATAATCAGTGGTAGCGCTGAGATTCGAGGAAAAAAAGGGAATTAATTAATTGCACACAGTAAAAACATAAAAATAAATATCTAAACTCGACTGAATTGTTATAAAGTAGTACGAGTATAAATCAGTGGCAGTGCCATGAAGCGTTTCTGTTTGTCGATAAGATTGTGTGGCAAAATACAAATTGAAGTGGGGCTGACGTTGCGTATGATTGATTTACAACGCACTTATAAACTAGCAAAAATTCTTGTATTTGTTGCGTTCGAGGCTTTTAGTTGTGGGTGACCTGTTTGGGTATCAAATTTTATCAGTCTCATAGAACACACTATCTTATCTCGCATGTTTTGTACATGTCGGGGACAAATTAAAGCGCCGATTGCTGAAAATAACAACAACAGCAACAGACAATGTTTTTCGATGAGTACAAAAAAGAACAAGGCACAAGATATGTTTTTTCTAGGTTTTTTTTGTGTTTTTTGTAAATTAATTTTATTTTGGTTTTCGCCTAGATGCGTCAGAGGTTTTAGTTTGTTTCTTCATTGACGCAGTTCTGTTTTTAAATAAACACTAAAAACTAAATAAAAGTCGGACCAATATTCTAAAGAAGTTAATGTGAGGCCAGCAAATAATTAACGAGCTTTGCAATTGGTTTTGTCCCTTTTATTGCGTCTTGATCAGCAACAGAGCCAGGGCCAGGAAGCCAGAAATCAAAGGCAGCGACTGGCCAGCCGAGCTCTTCACACAGCTGCAAAACAAACAGAAAGAAAAGGTTTACAAAATTTCATTAAAATGTCTCAAAATCTACCTAAAATATATCTTATATTGTATTATATATTTGAACACTTTTATCGATCCAAAATAGTGTTTTTAGATAATCAAGTTTGCTTTGATTATTTATAAAAATAAAAATGATATTGGATTTTGGGTATTTTTTATACAAATTTGAAAATATTCATTTTTGATTATGTTTTCCAGTTTTTAATTAAATTATTTGATTAATTGTAATTCTTGCTTTCTGCAGTTATCTTTGCTAAGTTTCCACTCTAATGACTCAAAGGGAAACATTTTCAAACCGCATATTTAATACTTTTTCGGAATTAAGAACAGCTAACCATTACGATCTCGAATGATTTGATCAGAATCGGAATGGGAACTCAGGCTTGATATTTTGCACTGCATTAAAATCTCCCTTTCGATTTCGTTTTCGATCTCTTTTGAGCACTTTGATTGATCTATATCTAGGAAACTTACCCTGCCTGCGTGATGTTTCCGTAGGTGTCGGCCTTGAAATTGCTGTAGAGCAGGGCAGCATCATTGTTGGCTATCGTCAAGCCTGTGGCATTGTATTGGCCACGGCCGAGAATGAATCCGTAACTGGTGCTGGGATCCGTGGCGTTGGTATATCCGCAGCCAACGAGGTAGGTATTGTTAACGAACTGCAACAGCTTGATGAACGTGGTTGGTGAGTTGACCCCGACAAAGGACACATTGTAGCCAGTGACGGCATCTGTGACCAGAGTCACCTTGGCCTCCTCGTGAATTCCGGCGAACAGTGAAGTGTTGCTGCTGGAGTGTGTGACATTGAGGCTCAATGTAGTGTTATCATTGAGCAGATTCACCGAAAATTCGACGCAGGCTTTGGTATTGCCAATTGGGTTGCGGGCCAATTCCAGCCAGGTGCCAAAGAGCTAAAAGACGAGTCACACCATTACGGCCAACTGTTCGATTTGGGCCAATTGTGGCCGCCACACTTACCTCGGTATTATTCCAATTAATGCTGTTTACGGCACTGCATGCCTGAGGACTGGGATTGGTATCCTGGGCCAGCGCTTGCCCGGCGAATATAGCCAAGGCGGCTGCCATGAAAATCACAATTTTGCACATATTTCACTCTTTGAATATTGTCTTTTAATACTTGAAAATGTGCTGCGTTTATCACTGCTCTTGTTAGATACAATTAATATTCTTGCCGGCGCGGGGTGTGGCTCGATTCGGTTCGATTGGAGGCTCTCGTAATACTGACGCTGCGCCATTTGCAGCAGTGTTTATATAGGCAATGTATCTCTGTGTCTCTGTGCTGGCCTTATCACCACACACACGCACGCACACACACACACACACGCACAGTCTTCGGTGCAGCTTAGCTTTGATTCTCTCTGACGTCTGCTATCGTCGCACAGTGGCTCTTTTTGTCCATTTACTTGTCAAAAATCATATCTTTTAAACGAAACAAGATATTGCCATTTGAATTGTGAATTTCCGTATCTTTTAAAAAAGTGTAAGATCTTTAAATTCTGACGGAGGAACTAATGTCAACAGGTGGTCAAAGTTGAATTTTGTTTTCATGGGAATTTTCCCTAAATAAATGCATGGGCAACGTGATATTTTTCATACGATAAGCACTATAAAATGCTTTTTAAACTTGGTGATATCTTATTTGAGTCAAGAGTTATGATTTTTCAAAGTATAAAGTCAAAAGTCATTAATAAAACAGGAAAGCTGGAAACCTGTGGCGGCTGATATCTTTTGAAATTGCTTTAACAATATTACAGAATCAATAAATTATAGTCACGTGCCCGGACTCTACCGGATGTTATGCGAAAAGACTACATAACGTTACAAACTATGTTAAGAATAGTGGTAAAGTAATTTATTTATTAACAAGCGGTTCTAAAAATAAATTATGGGTACAGGGAGTATAAATAGAACTGTAAGGGTTAGAAACTTAGATAAAGGGATAAAGCTTTGGTGCGTACTTAGAATTTCAAATGGACCTGTTGATAAAAGTAATTAGTTTAAGCCAGGATCGCACAGCAGGTGGGTCAGAGGTTAAGGCATCCGCCTTACAGACGGGGGCACTCGGGTTCGACTACCCCTCATATACGGACAAGCTTGGACAAAAATTCTAACAGCAAGGTCAGGATGCAAAAAATCATACTAATATCAAAATGTAAAATTTTCGTATTTCATGACCAAACGAATTAACCAAATTGAAATAAAATTTTCAGTTTCACAATCTATAAGCAATTCTCTATCAAACTGCATTATCCATTTCCACCATGATCTTTTTAGTTTTTGCCAAGTGCCTCGGCCGCACGAGCCAATGTGCGTCGTTGTTTTGCCAAAGAGTATATACATATATACATGGAATAGTATGAAAATTGAACAGCCTGGGCCATGACTAATCACGGTAGCTTAGTTTATCACACTATAGTTCCGTGTACCTGTATACCTGAGCACCCGTGTACCTGTGCTTGATCAAAATTCCCCCTTTTGCACAATTGTCAAGTTTTAAGCCTCTAATTGCAGACATGTGCCCCTCAACTTCTTTCCAGTGAACAGAAAACAAAAATAGAGTCATTGACTAATTTCTAAGACAAAAGAGCCTATCAATTAATTTTAGCTTAACAATTTATATCTTGTCGAATGCCGTCATTGGGCCTGGCCCCTATCATAAGCAAAACATCCTCATGAATTGTATATATATCTTATGATATCATTATCTAATTAAGATATTACATTTCCGCATACCTCGATTGGAAACTATACTTTTTAAATCAATCATATTGTGTGAATTTGTTCATTTTAATTTTATTTATTTATTTAAAAACTAGTCATATACTTAAAACTATATGACAAGTGTGTATCAGCAATGGCTGCCTGCTTTCAGCCTATTTCAATTTTATCTAATAGCTAAATAAACAAAATGCATTAAAAATTAAAAGCAGGTAAGTAAAGAAATATCTGCTACGGACTATCCTCTGTCCTTGCCAATAAAATTAATTACGAAGACAGATTATAAGTACATATTAGTCACTTAGTCACTTCCTTCACACGTGTCCTACCCATTTTTATAGCTGGTTCGTTACAACGCAATAGACTCTCGGGGATTTGAATTTATATGTCTATTTTACAGACGCTGTAAAGATTCTGCATAGAACTGCAAACATTTAGATAACAAGGTAGTCATTAAATTAAATCTATAGTTTCGTAAAGCCAGATAAGCTTCCAGAAGTGGAATTTGCACGTATAACCTGCTTAAATAATTGAATTATTTATTTACTTATTATAATATTATCGGGGCCTTCACCTTAGTAATGTGGGATGAAATATATACTGAGCAAAAGATACAAAACTTATAATTAAATACAATTAAATTATAATGAAAATGAAAATAATTGAGTTATTTATGCTTTCATTGAGATAATATCACCGAATGTTCCAGTTCTAGGCAGAGGAATGTACAGATATAAAACTATTTATTGATTAAAAAAAGGTACTGTCAAAAGCTTGAGGATCCTCATGATATCATTAATGCTGCCTTATTCCTTCTATATATGCGTATATCTTGCTCTGGCGTTTGTTCTTTCAATTATCATTGATCTTATACATTCTTCTTTGGGCGACAGCCTTGAACGTTTAGCAGGAAAAGCGCATTTCGACGTCTCGGAATATCTAAAATATTAATGTGTTATGTCAAAACGGCATTAAATTCCAACCCAGAGTTTTAATCAAGGCACTCTTTGTAGATTACGGGCACCTACTATCGTTAGCCTCCCAGTCTCATTTGAACAGTAAAATTTATTTTATATTATCAGTAACAATGACTGAGTCAGCATTGGCAGTAAATATGTACAATGAAAGTCCGCAGACAGAGTGCCAAACTGATAAATTGTGAACGGAGAAGCAGATACCAGCTCTAAAAACACCAAAGAGCCAGCCTTCTCATAGACACAGACAGAAATGCTCGGAAATTGGCGCTCTTATCTAGATACTAGAGAATAGAGACAACTTAAAAGTTGAGATATCGGCATATTCTAGTTATTTCCCCAGCATGGTAATTGGAGTACCTGAATTAAACAAATTACGCATATGGTAAATATTATTCTTATACTTGGTTTTCAAAGGGAACCGCATTTCAACAAAATGTCATATATCCCACACCTTTATAGCGAGAGTCATCAAATTTGATACAGTCACTCCTGATGACTTCCTTAATAGATTTATCCACACACTTACACCCTCGGTGAAGCTTCGGAAGCTTTCAACTGCAGTATTCTATGTTGCTTATAACAGAGAGATCGTTTAACAAAACTGGAAATAAATCACTAACTTGACCAGACAGAATACATAAAAACCAATTATCAAAGGGATCTAAGCTGAGTTTTATTTTAATTCACAGCTATTGGTATTCCTCTCGAAAATCTGCCAGAAACTTATTTAGTTAAGAGATAGATAACCATGGCAAAAATAGCATAGAACACTGTGAATGCCGTCGTGGGATCAGCACCGTTGGAATCACAACTGTTTTGAAAAGAAGAGGGATATCTATAGGGAATATAATGTATTCAAATTTTAAGAAGTCTACTCACGTGCTGGCTTGTGAGACCAGAGACATGCTGCCATTGAGGAAGTTTTCATACTTGGTGGAACTCTCGCTCTCCAGGGAATCCAAGGCGGTCGTTGAGATTGTCCGATTTCTGGCAATTATCATGGCAAAGGCCGTAGTGTTAGACGTGGCATTGGTGTAGCCACAAATGAATGCATAGTTTGTGTAATCTGTGTCCAAGACCTTGAAGACTGTATAGGGTGTATAGTTTGGTGGATTCCAGTAGGTAAAGTTGTATCCATCCGGCGACTCAGTTCCATTAACCGCCGTTATTGTTGCATTCATGGTTTGATTAACCCAAGGAAATAAAGGGGTGTTCGAATAGGTCGTATCGATTAGCACATTATCCGTAGTCGCATTCAGCACCGTAACGTTGATCATTGTGCAAAGATTGGGGCCGAAGGGTTGACGTGCGACCTCCCACCAAATGCCCGAGAACTAAGGGAAGACTTAAGTAACCAGTTTGTAGAAATCACCTTATTCTCGCTTACCTTCTGCAAATCGAGGGCCATGCTGTTGCTCACATTACAGGGCACTGGAATTGCAACGGGGTTGTTGCCATCGTCCTGCGCAGCGACCCTGTGATCACAGAGTAGGACTCCCAGTAAAAGGAGACCACAAAGCAGCCCAAGCTCCAATTTGTTGCCCTTTAAAGACATTCTGCAAATGTGTTACGTGTGATTTGGGCTCGGTTATCGAAGCTTCTGACTTACAAGTGCCCTGCTCAAATGCTATCCACCCATAATTTGCGCTAATGAGCTGCTAATTAATCATATGATATCATTGTTGTGATAAAATGAACACACGGCCAGTGTTGGTAAGTGTTGTATGACCAATAGTGTACGAATGTTTACGCGGCGTTGAATCATGTGATGATGGTCTATCGAGTACTTAACCCCTTCAGTTGCAATTACTTTTGACTACTATTCAATAAGTTGCATAACAAGTGATATCGTGCTGAGCATTAATGATAAGTAGATAGGTGAAATCTTAAGTGGTCTGCAAACATTTGGACATGACGGCCCTACCGCCATATACTGTAAATTGTTGATAAGTAAAGCTAAGAGCTGTCACCTTGACAAATCTCAGATGAATTAAGTTGCAGGTAAATAAGGGTGCAATCTTTATGTTGAACAACACTAATAAAGATAATTAGCTTACTAGAATTTACACTGAATACTAATAAGTCTGCACCAACTAACTAATGCATCACATTTTCTAAGATTTATAGTTTACGGACTGTGTTTCCATGCAGGATTCTGCTAATTACCAACACTGCGGCCCGAAAAGAACCGTTATGTCCCTACCACGTGCTTGCAGATGTTATATCATATATTTATATTTGATTTTTGCTAAAATGTTAGAGTTTAAATCAGTGCCACAGAGGATGTATGATATGTATGAGCTACGAATGTTAATTGTCTATTGGTGTGTATTCATGCAGGGCTCTGACCCACTGACCACACTTGCTGCAGTGTTGAGCAACACCGTCTGTTAACAGTAACTCGTCGTACACTTCAAAAAATACTGTTACCTGCCACATTAATTTTAAGCGACTAACAAGTTGAAATAATAAAATCCGAAAATAGCATAGAGTGGCTAAGAGACAGAGAGACAGTGAGGGAGGAGTTCTTGGCCCAGTTGACACATATACGCAGTCGGTTGGGCTATAGGCGGGTAAACGGCTCCCGAGACACCCAAAAACTTTGCACGGCAAACAATTTTTAGCCACACACGAGTATATTCGAGTATGTAGGACCTTCATAGAAGGATGTACATTGTTGCCACGCCCACAGCTGCACATTCAGTGGCAACTTTTGTTTTAGGTACGGCCAGGCAGCTAACTGTTCACAGCTTGCACCTGATATTTAATTAAAAACTATTGCCAGTTGTGCCGAAAAAGTTAACAAACGTGTTTCGGGCTCATGCTCACATGTCTTTATAATTTAATTGGGCCATGTGTGAAATTTTAATGAATAGAAGCACTCTACCTTAAATCTATACAGGAACATATGCATATGCTTCACTTGGGAGCCAAAAGTTTTGATTAACCTAAAGTGGAGTAGAGCACAAAATATCTCTAAGCTGAAATTCAGAAACTTTTACTCAACCAAGACATAATTACTTTTGCATTTAAGTAGTTCATAAAATTTCAATTAGTAGTTAAATATGTTAAATAAACAGTTTTCACATTTTCCTATGGGTCTTTCAAATATCCCAGTTAAAGGCACTCAATGCCGGGGTAAGGGTAAGGAGCAGCTATATAAGGACCTCACATGATAGTTTCGACCTATTGGCCTAACTATTTTAATAAAGTTTTTTAAATCTTCAAATTGAGATAAGGAATAGTTGCAATAACCATACTTAAAATAACCATTTTCTTGAATTATTTCTTTGAAACTTTAGAAATTCGAAGAATAAACATATCAACAATTATAAGATATCGCTAGTAAAAAATAAATATTGATAGTGTCATCAATAATTTTGCAGCATTTCCTAGAATTTGTTTAAGTACATTGACCAAGAGCGGTTATCTTGTGTACTGGAATGTAAGAATTAAAGTAAGTATTATCTATTATAAATGATTTTCAGATTGTTATTAGATATAATATGGTCTTGATTAATACTAGCAAACTTTATGTATATATTTATATTTACAACGAATATACAATCTTAAGTTATGCCAATGATTTCTTTTAAGGTTCTACAACTGTTGTGTACCTACCACAAAAGATCTTAAGAATACATTCCGATAACACATGCTTATAATGTATACTATAAGCATTTAAGTATATTCTTGGAACTACCTTGTTTTGATAAGATAATTATTAGGGGGTTTTATGGCACCTGTCATAAGGCTGTTAATGAAAAATTGTCTAGATCAGACAAATAGAATCCATCATCGCTGAAGTTTATTATGACCATTTCAAAGTATTTCGATAAGAAATATATAAACAAGTAGAACGCTGTACTCCACCTAAATATCCCTTATTTACAATATACTGCACGGTCGATTGTCCTTAGATATTACTAATATATTGATATACAATTTTCAGGATGCAAAGTGAGAGGTTAATACAATTTCGTAAGAATAAAGACGTTTGCGACCCCATAACCTATATATGTATATGTCATGTTCTAAATCGAGGCGACAAACTGAACTATGGCAAAGTCTTTCTATATGTTCTGTCTGAACCAGCCCGGTCATTATATGATATTGCTGTTCCTCAAATCTCTCTACAGCTTTACCTTCTGATTAGGTGCTTTCTGTGGGACAGAGTTTTCAAAGTTATTGTATGAAAACTTTCTTGGAATAATTAACCAATTCAAAACTATTTTATATATAATTTAGTCCAAATCGGTGCACTATAACTAATAGCTGCCAAGGAAACAATTGATCGATAATTTAGTTGCTGTATTAAGAATTTGTTATTTTTTTACAGTAATTTTGATAACACTTACAATTTATCTAACTAAGCTCAATCGTAGACTGAGTTTTTTAATGAACACATTTTCTGCTTACTGACTGCCTTTACTAACTGACAAGATAAAAATTAGGATTAGATAACCATATTGCCAGGTAGAGCTGAGAAAATACCGTACTTAATATCGATATTAACGATTATTCATATATTTGGCAAGTATTGATGGCATTTCATGGTTGATATCTTTAGTTATGTTGGCTAGGTACCAGATTGCATGACTTATTGCGTTACTCACAAAACAGAAAGCTATTAATGCTGATATATATTTTGAAAATATCGAATAAGCTCGATCATTTCCCTGCTCTACTGCCTGGATGTTTTTTAATGTTTCGGCATCCCCGAATATCTGTGGTTGTTCTCTCTCCTTTTAGTTATTTTTTTCCAGTAATTGCATTCGAATGCTCCTCAGTGGTGATGGCACGATTAATCATATGACACACATTAATCGATTATTTTGACTCAATTCACGATATAATTGTATCGCAAAATGGGTTTCGATTAATTGAATCTTTAATCGTTTATATGCTCAAATTTTCGCATCACTATTTGCGCATAAATGCAAATTTAAAGGTGACGGTGCAGTTTGCAAGGATTGGTTGAACATACAGAAAATTGTGGAAATATTATTCCAAAACTAATGAAAAAGAAGTGCAGTGCTATTTGTGTGAAAATCAACTAAAATATTGCAGAAACATAACAAACATGCATCAGCGTTAACATATAAAATATCAAAAATTGCTGTAAATTAAAAAAAACCATTTGATTAATCGATTATTTTCATTTTCCATCGATTAATTGTGATTAATAATCGCTCGGCTTAAATAACTCATATGATTCAGTAATCGATTAATGAAATATTTTTGCCATCAGTACTCCTCAGTAATTGGCTTTATGTAAATCTCCATTTGTAGGAGTATATGTTTAATTACTCAACTAGACTTGATGCTTTCATTAACAGCTTGCAACTGTAACTTTGCCAAGTGCATAACTCGTCTGAATCCTGCGGAGCTTTGCAACCGCAGCAAGGCTGAGTGTGGCACGCACACATGGCTGCACCCACACACACACACACACACACATACACACACATACGCACACTCAAGTAAAATAATTAAGTTGTTTATCTTAATGCAAACATTTCTCTTGCTGCAAGTAACTGTTAATTACACTCTGAGCGCTTTATGCAAAAAGTAAAAGGCGTTGCTAAAAAGGAGCACAGCATTAAAATAAAACCAGCACACACACACACACACACAAGCAGAGAGAAATGCGAGCAGTGCTTCTTCTTACGCCTCACCCCCCACTCTCCTTTACTTTTGTGGGCCCGCCCTCTCAAGTGCGCATTGCGCAAGCCAATTTAAATTTTAAAATAAGCACATTAGCTGCATGCAGAGCGCTAAAATAAGCGCACCCACTCTCTAACTTCCGCCTCCGCCGCCGCCCCCCCTCTCTCGTTCTCCACATCTGTCACTTTCTCTTGTCGCTTTCTTCCACACACACGCGCGCGCATATTTAATTTGCTGCAGCTTTACGCCTCTCGCTTGCGCCTCTCTTCAACCTCCTCATCCTACGCTCCGCTAAGACGTTGAGACTTGAGCAACTGACATGCAACATCATTGACACGCCCCGCGCCCCTCACCAGCCAGTGCAGCTGAGTTGTAATGTGTACTTCAACTCAAGAAATTGGTTTCGTCACTCAACCTTTGGAGAGCGAACTACCCGTTCTTGTCAGGCCTGATTCCGATCAAATCTCTCCCATTTGGTGTTGTTTATTTTCCTGAATTTCGGAAGATAAGTGAATATTCGGCTTGTAAAGATTCGTTTTTGAACCCTATTCAAATATTACTTCAAAAAGGGGCAATGCACGGCAATGGTTGCGCTCTCATTCAAAAATGGGAAAACAAAATCGAAAACGATTCGATTCCTGATATTTCCCTTTGTTCTGTTTCTAGTTTGTTTTTCAAATCTCCTTTTAGTTTTTTTTTTTGATTAGGGGGTTCATTTTGTTCGTTTGTTAATTTTTTGTTCTATATATGCTTAAATAATATCATATTAACTATTAGCTGTGATAACTAATAGAACAATCGAGAATTGGACATTTTATCTAGCGAAGTCTGAAAAATAAATGGATAAATGGACATATCGTATACTGTTGTAAAATGTCATTCCAATACGGACACATATATCCCCTATGTATCGACTATAATATGACCTCGATATAACAGGCAAACCAAAGTTGTAATAATTATAAGGAACTGCATTCTATATTCTGTTGCACACAGCTTCCTTTGGAGTGCTGGGTATCAGGTAGTCGGTGACATGGCTGCTACTATCGACATTTATTATTCACCACCCCCTGTTCATTAATTTATAAATCGCATTTTATATTCATAATTTGATTTTAATTATTATCCATATCTGCTTATCGATATATAGAAAGAAGAACTAATTGTTAATTGGTTTTACAAAAATTTATAAACTAACTATTTGGCATAATTGCTAATTTAATTAAATTTAATTGATATTAATATACGATTAACTGGCGTTTAACATTATAAATTCGATTAAATCGTTTGCGTTTTCATAAAATATAAATAGAATAGAGCCTCCATAGCTATAGTTTTTCAGTTTTACAAAAGTTTCGGTATACGAAAGATCTTATACGACCCAATGTTGATATGCTGTCAAAGTTCTTATATCAAAAAAAAAACAACCAAGAGTGGAAAACAATTTATTTACAATTATTCAATAGTATTCCAAGTATTTTTAGGTTAACACAAATGCCTAAAAGGTATCGATTAACAGTAGAGTTTTTGGAAGAACTACAGCAATTTCCTTTACGAGTTATTATTGACTTGTCATATTTACAAGAGATGTTGATAAAAAGTATTTTCGAGTTCTGAGTTATGATAGTTTAATTTACGCATGCGCACAGTAAAACTTTTGTACTGATATTGATAGTATCGGAAACCAGGTGTGCTATATTACATAAATGCGGGCCTCTCGTCACTCCCAAAATTGATATGTAGCATTCGAAAGAAAGCAATGGCTAGAAGGCATAAAAGTTAAGTTGGGAATATTTCAAGCGGATATTCACAAACGATAGATGGAAAGGATAAATGATATACTCGTAAGTTTCTTAGTCAAATAGATTGAGTATTTATGTATAGGTTTTTCTGGCTGCTCGAATTCTTTTGCATTTTGTCAATGATTGTGCTTCTGCATAATTTTCAATATTTCAACTTTGAAACGTTAGCTCGTTTTCGTTTTATTTAATAGAGTTACGGGTATTGGTATAGGGTATGTATATCCAAAAATCACAACGACTTGAACTGTTTCTAATGCATATCCTATGGCATATTCTGGCTGATGGGGCTGAAATACATTCTACGCTAAATGCTACCAATCTTAACGCTTAGTCATTGGTTATACTCTATGTACAGCATAATTGGGTTCAAGGTCTAGTTATATATGTATATATGTATAAACTACTAATTATAGGATACATTGCATTGTGCTCATACTTGTATAAGAAAAATTTAACATTCGCAACTTTCAGTACCTTAGTACCTTAGTTTACAGTGTCCTAGCCTAAATGGGAGTTAGTATAACTTTCTACTTGGATTCCGGGGGCTGTTCGCATGCTATTTACAGTTCTGATACAACCTAGCAAGTGTTTCGAAAGGGGGGGCCATTAACATTGGGAGCCCCTTCCTTAGCTATGTGGGCGCTAAAAAGGATCACTCGATATACCTAATGGGTGTTTAGTTTCACATAGTTTACAAGCGTTATCAACTAGTTCTCTAAATTGCTTTTAAGCTATGATAGTTAATTATACAATTTATTGTTGTGGCCATAAGTAGTATAATGCATATGTTATATACTTTTTAATATGTAAACAGTCTCATGAGAGCCTTTAATTGGGCAAAGGCTACGTTAAATGCATTTGTTTAGCTGAAAAAGAAAAAAACAATAAAAAAACATATGCGAGCAAAATCAGGAAATGTTAAGCAAATGTAAAATGTGAAAATGATATTTAACATTAACATGTTGTTTACATTTACTGTCCGCCCCCAAAGTATGCTACACTTTTATTCAGTTGAGTTGCTGTAATTTTTTAAATACTGCGCTCCAAAGTATGCAACACATTTCCTGCATGCCAGAGAAACTACTTGGCGAAAAATGGGGAGGCTTTTTGGCTTCTCAAATGGCGAATTCTGTAGCCTGCAGCAGCAAAAAAATATTGAAAATGAAAATTATTAAATTAGCTGACAGAATTTCGATTGTCATCAAAATCTCTCAAATTTATAATGTTTGGTTTTTACCTTAACTAGCGGACGCATAAACCAATTTTTTTTATATAAAACAAAATTTTTAAGTGATTTTTTCAGAAAAAAACTAATTTATATTTACCCAAACCAATATCGCATTACGAAATCTTGTAGATTTCAATAACATTCTCAAAATTGATCTATGCAACTAAGACTTTTAAATATAAAGGTTTCGGTGATACCCTGTAATATGTGGCAAACTGTAAACAAAATTTTGCAAAATAAAAATCAAAAAGCCAATTTGTTAAAATGTTTTTTTTTCATATTTTGGTATATATTTTTTGAAGGTTTTTTTCGTTCGTTTTCTCGCTTTGTTCTTTACTTAAAAACTAAAATAACAAACAAAAGTAAAAAGTCCATTAAAATTATATACATATACAAGTAAGACAAAAATTTGTTCTTCATAATTTACGTTATAAATTAGTTGCTTGATTATATTGTAGAATTTGGCAATCACATTGGAAAAACACTTAGGCGCTATAAGTTCTTTGCTTTCTAGAAGTTACACACTAAAGTTATGCTGACTTTTCGCTCAGTATACAAAGCGAAAACTTATGGCAGCCCCCATAGGAAAGGGGGTGAGAGTTCCTAACTTTAGCACACATATAACATACATATGTCTATTGCTTTTACGATGTACACGCAGCGGAGAGTTGTACAACACTTACACATATCAATACACGAGAGCTTACAAGCTAAGCTGCAACTAGGACTAACTGTACAGAGCATGTGAGATTTTGAGCTTTTGCGAAGCTTTCAAGCTATTTACATGGCTCAAGTCTTGGAATACCTTTGGATCTACGCGGGGGACAAGCCGGATGCATTATTATTGTCCAGTTGCGAGGTGACCGTGGAGCAGGCGCTGCTATTGTTGTTGGGGCTGGTCGCTTCGTTGCCGCTGCCGCTGCCGCTGCCGCTGCCAATGCCGACGGAGGCGATCGTAACCGCGGGAGCTTTTCTACCCCTGTGCCAGCCAAAGCTCAAAGCTGCGCTCAGTTTGCTGGGCTTGGGGTGTTGCAGATGCAGCTGCTGATGCTGGTGCTGCTGCTGCTGCTGCTGTGGCTCAGCCAGATCGTAGTCCTGACGCCCAATCGAGCTGGCCGGCGTGTGATGACTGTAGCCGGAGTCGGAGCCAAAGCTAGAGTCGCCATAGGGTTGCCGGTGGTAGTCCGATGTGGGCAGCAGCGTCGAGGCATAGGGACGCGCCGATCCTCCAGGCCCAGCGCTGTCATAGTAATAGTTGGCATTATACATGGGCTCCGCATACCCATAGGCGGGCTCCGAGGGCAGCGGCGCTGCGTGGATGCGATGATGTTGATGCTGATGCGCCGCCAGGCGACGATCCACCAGCCGTGGCTGTGTCCTGGCACGCATGGTGGCCGCCAGCAGTCCATTGGCGCTGTTGGGCGCATACTGTTGCACGCTGGGATAGCGTATGCGCTCCCTATAGATGGTGGCCAGGGGCGCCACGGGCGCCTGACTAAGCTGCGCATTAATGCGGTTCCTGCGCTCCACCTCATGCTCGAGCGTATTGTAAAACTGTGGCGCTGTGGAGCGCGCCAGATAGCCCAAGGACATCATGTTGCTGCGATTGTCGTACAGCGGCGCCAGGTCCGCAATTTCTGCCGTCGAGCTGCTGTTGTTGAGCTCGTCCTGGACGCGCTGCTGACGACTGCGGGGCGTGCGGCGGAGCTGGCTGGGATTACCGACTGTGCTGACCAATGCGGTTGCCAGCTCGTTGTTGTTGTTGTTATTGTTGTTGGTGTTGCCTGCGGTGGACGCACTGGCCGTTGACGCATCCTGCGCCGTCGAGGAGCCTGAACTGAGCACGCTGTGACGCTCTTGCGGCGCCGCAGGTGTGGCGGCTGTGGCAGCCACACTCGCTGATCCACTGCTGCCGGCGGCACGCTCGTGATAGGGCGTACCAGCAGGCGCGGCGCCAGCGACCGTGTTGGTTCCCTCCTTGTGGAAGCTGCACTCGCCCGGCAGCGACAGCTCGTCCTCGGCAAAATCATCATCGGAATGCAGCGGCGGCTCCGATTCGCCATCGGAGTCAACGCGTCCCGGCCCCAGCTCCTCGTACACATTGTCATTGGAGCGATAAGGATCCGGGCCGGGCGAGGAGCTCACCAGGAATGGTGGCGAGCGCGTCATCGGATAACCACTCGGATAGTGTATGCTCTTGCCCTGCAGCAGCTGTAATCGAGAGAGAATGAGAGAGGAAAGGAAGTCGGTTAGTGAATGTTACCAAGTAGCTAAAGGATTTAAGACCAGAGCTGACAAAGCCCCGGGCAAAACTTTAAGACAATGTGAAATGTGTCAGGACACGACAAAAACTCAAGTTGAGCTCGACTATAAGATGCCCTGCAGTCAGTGGCGAACAGAGCTAGGGTCAGCTCTAAACTCGAAGGTCTCTACGCTACTATGTAACCTATATACCCACTGCTACCTGGCGCTGCGGCAGGGTATAAAGCATAATGTAACAGTAACCGTAAGCAGTTGTTGAAACAGCGCAAAGCCGACAAAGGCGAAAAGCAAAACAAACGCCGCAAGAAATGAATAATAAATATGCAAAACGAACAATACTTTAAGGACGAACAGTGCCAGGAACAGGAGGAACGCAAAAAAATGTAAAGCACGCAGGAAAATGCTTTAAGTATAACGAGTATATGCGTAAGGAAAGAGGAGTTGAGCAAGGAAGCCATTGGGACGCGTCCTGGCGCCTAAATATAGGCTACGCCTAGCAATTAGTGAGAAGAGATGCACAAGGGAACTGCAATAATTGGAAAGCGGGCGACATTAAGCAGATTTGAGCCAAGGATATGCAGTCGCCAGCCCCTCGACGGGAAGCGTTTGGCATTTGGCTTACCCGATAGCCTAAAGGACCTGTTTATCAGACAATAAAATAAACACGCACTTCATTTTTAGCACACACACACATACATACACACACAGAGTATGACAGCGCGAGGCCAAGGAAAATGGACCATAAAGCGGCATCAAGAAATATGAAGGGGAAAAATGAAATAAAAGGACAAACGCCTTGGCACATGAAGGAAACACGTTCGCATCCCGTTTCCCCAAAGGCGTCAGAGTCGTAAAAATGGCACAAAAGGCGCACGAATTAAGCCGAGAGGCAAAAGATATCACAATGTGTACTATAAATAAATATATATATGTATATAGATGCCATAAATATGAACCGGTTTTCGAGCTGGTTCGTCCCCACGTCAAGTTCAAGTGTAAATTGAGGCGTAGCATAAGAAGGGGAAAAAAAGCCTTTATATAAAGCAATAGGACGTCCATGCATGAATAAAGCGAATCAAAGGATAAAGAACGCACTAAGGAAATGCGGTCTCATTTTACACAATTTTGACAATTGAATCGATCCCTCTGTCTCTTTCGCGCCCTTTGTTGTGTGCGTGTGTGTGTGTGACAAGTTGACAATGACAGTGCAATGTTTTGACAGGAATTGTCGTAATGTTCTGCCTCTCGCATTACCCAAGGACTCAAAACCTGACAACTTCCTGGACGACAATTAAGCAGAGTGACAAACAAAGAGCGGAGCGCGTATGGGGAGTGTAGCATCATACTAACCTCTGCGTGTGGATGCTGCTGATAGTGATGATGATGATGATGATGGGGATGCTGATGATGGTGTTGATACTGATGATGCCGCATTACCAGCGGTCGATGATGGCCCAAATGTGCATCGGGATCCTCGTACATGGCATGATGATGATGCTGCGAACTGTGCGTGCCACCGCCGCCCAGTGGCATTGCCCCACTGAGCGCACCACGCGTGGGCGTCTTGCAGGGCAGCAGATTTTGCACCTTCCGCTTGTTTCTGTAAAGAGAGAAGAAGACAGTTGGACATTAATAACTGTGGAAGCTCGTGTGATACAAAAGAGAGGCTTGACGCTAAAGAAAAGCTTTGGCAAGAGCTTAAAGCTGTGCAGCGAGATCCAAAGCACAGGCTGAGCCAGAATATATAAGATAGAGAGCGCTTGTGCTATACAAAAGAGAGACTTGAAGTGTAACAAAACCTACTGAAGAGCGGCCTTATAAAAGCGCAGGCATCAAGAGCTTAAAGCTCTTCTGTTTGAACTAATGCACACTCAACTCAAGAAATCATCTGGCTGGACAAGTTGAGCTGAAGTTGAGATAAAAGAAAAAGCGGCTTACCAAAGAGAGGCTATACTTCAGAAAACTTAAAGATCATAAAGGACTCTTAACAAAAGGGAGAAAAAACTCACCAAACTGGCAGAGAGAGCGATTGTTTAAGCTTGTATGTGACTTAAAATCCTGGACAAAGCTGAGTACCCTTAAGAGTACTCAGAAACGCACACGAAAGCTCAGGCATCAACATTTAATAAGAGAGAAAAGGAACTCATTTGGCTTTAATTGGCCAACTGGCTTAAAAACGGACTCAAGCAACGAGCCAGAGACAGGGCCCGAGCAAGGACACAAGCTCGAATGATGATGACCATGACGTTGATGACGTTGTTCGAGCATCGCCAGCTTAATAGAGCCATAAGTTTTCGGTCAACAGCGGAAGATAAATCGATTTGTAATGGCTGCAAAGTGGGCGTTGGGCCGTTGGGGCGTGGGCGTGGCCGGCCATGATAAATGCCAATTGGCAGGTAAACAGAGCAAGCAAAGCAGAAGCAAGGCATCAGCAAATATTTCATTTAGTCTTTGAAAATAGCCCAGCAATTTGATTAATAAAGAATGCAAAAAGAAAAACAAAAAGCGCCTAAAAGTGCGCCACATAAAATTCAATTTAAATAATCACCAAGTGAGTAGCAGAGCCGTGTACAAGGACAAGTACAAGGAAGGATGTCAAAATGACAACAGCTCGATGGAGCTGGAGCTGGAACTGGAGCTGGAGTTGAGGGCAAACCGCGTGCCATGAAAATAATGAACATAATTAAGTGTTGCCCGTGGCAAAACCAACCGGCAACGCCCCCCAAGCTGCCTCATAGGACTCTCTGGCCGTGGCTGCCATATGGCAACCCCTCTCAGCTCTTTCCTTTCCCAGTTCGCAGTTCTCAGCATAAGCATAATGAAAAATGTGAAATTAAATTGACGCCGCGTAGCATGCCCCAGGGCAAAGTATACAGAAAGTATGCAGGAGTTGGGCAGGAGGGGGCCTGTCAGTCTTGTAATGTCTTGTAGGTAAACATGTTGCGATGTCAAGCGGAAGTCGCTCGTAAAAACTCACATGCATTGGCCCACTCCCAGTTCCAGATCCAGGACCCCCGCTAACCAAAAAAGCGAAAGCTAACTCTCGGAGCCCATCTGATTGTGAGAATGGGGCATATATATACATATTAAAAATGCTAGCCTACCTTCAGGCAGAAGCCGAAGACTGCATGTCCTTTAAAGAGCATTTCAAATATGTTTATACATTGGTTAACATTCATAGCAACGTTTACGAATGCAAGGAAAAGAAGAATTGCAAAATTCGCTTGCTCTTCAGGGAGTAAACGATAGATCATTCGATTTTTAGTTGAATTCACTGTAAATGTAAAACAATTATTCTATTTAGAACAATGTTGTTTTCATAGCAACGTTTACGGATGCTCAGCAAAGAAGAATTGCAAAATTCGCTTGCTCTCCAGAGAATAAATTATAGAGAATTCCAGTAAAGCTAAATTTAATGTAATTATTATATAATTATTATATTTCTTTTCTGTCATATATGAAATTTAGAGCAACGTTTACGAATGCCACGCAAAGCAGAATTGAATAATCCAAAAGCTCTCGTGCGATCGTTGGTTGAATTTACCACTTTGATAACCTTGAAGGCTGTCAGATTGCATCTCAAGTCAATGTTATCCTTGCTGGTTGAGAGCATTATTAGACGGCACTCACATTTGTGTGTGCTGAGGTTAAGAGTCGGTGTCTCAGTCAGTGGCTTCCTGGTTGCCTGTTTGCTCTGCTTAGTCAGGACAGGCTGTCTGCGTGCCTTGTAAAATATTCTTAAAAGTAAATTAAATAATGTGGCATGCCACAAGATGACGCACAAGCCAACAAGAAGGAGGGAAAAAAGGAAAGCAGCCCATAACACTGAGTTTGCTCGGTGCTTCAACTTATTTCATTTCATTTCACTTACGAGGCGTAAAAATGAAATCAACGCGTGCGAGTTTAAATGTATCTATGTGAGTGTTTGTGTGTGTGTGTTTTAACCCTTTAAGCGCCATGTTTGATTTCTAAGCATTATGGCCAGCTATTGGCATAGACGCAGAGTCCCAGGAGTGTCGTACAATTTGGCAAGCAGGCAAAGAAAGCCAAGAAAGTAAAGCATTTGTATGCTCGATATATGCAAAAGGATTCGGACGGGGGCTGGGGGGATTAAGCAGCTGGCCAGGAGCATATACCTTTGGGGCAACATCAAGAGAGTAAGAGCTGCCTTTTGGCATAAGCAATTTACAATAAAAAGTGGCTCAGGCAAAAATGTGACTGTTTGTAAGGGTGGAAATAAGGTGGTCGGCTCTTTCGACTTGGCCCTGGACCAGGCTTTTGGCCCGAGTCTTATGCAAGCGAATCTTTTATTTATGAACTCGGCAACAACTTGGAGGCACACGCTTTTGAGGGTTGCACGACTCAGGCACGTAAAAAAGTAAATGTAGTGAGAAAATCAACTATACAGGCCAAACCAATTCCCCAGATTGTTGCATACTCTTTGACTTTGATATGGAAATGGCAGTGGCATAAAGAGCGAAGCGTCGCAGGGTGGGAGGGTCGGAGGAACGGAGGGTCGGGAATTGCCGTCTTACATAAAGTAAGTGCCACGAAATCTATTTGCTTGCCAGCCAGCATAACTCCACGTGTGGCCGTCTCAAACGTCGGAAATGGCCAGACTATTTGTGGTGTGTCCCTTTTGACCACTGCATGTTGCACAAACTGCAGTTGACCACATCATTGTGGCCAGACGTTCAGCAATGGACAGTCGAGACGGCAGCAACAAGTAAAAAAGCTACACGACTTGCAGATGCCCTGTAATTCATTGTAGTTTTTAAAGTTCTGCATATCACTTTCGACTAAATGCCACAAGCAAATGTGTAAAGCAATGTTACAGGATTATCCTTTAAGTCAATGAGCTTAAGTTTTTCAATAATATACTGCTGCGTCGACTAAATTCATTGCGAAGTCCAAAGAATGCTCCAAACAATAGCAAAAGTTTTGTCTGCATATTGAAGTGTATTCATTTCATTTATGGAATCATTCTGCGCTTGATTAAAAATTGCCAGGGCAACAAGCAACAATAGGACGAAGGGTAGGTGCGGAGGCAAAGAAAAATGCTATCCATAATAAGCAGAAAATGTGATTGTTATTGCATACTTCAGGGCGATGGACTGTTGTCATATGTTTTGCGCAGGCAAATGAAATTGCAAGCAGGTGAAATTGATTTTATTTATTTAGCAGTCAACATTAATGGCGGCACACACACACACACACACACACACACGCACACTGGGCCATAACTTTTGTGGTTGCCAGGGGATGTCCTTATTTAATATGCATGAGCTGAAATCGCTTTTGGGGCAACAAAGAAAAGCCAACAAAAAATATAGGCGAAATTGTGGCAAATTCGTTGCGAAAGCGTTTTCATTGCAACTTCACTTATTTGCATAAACTGAGCAGATTTATTTTAATATCATTAACTGGCGACAATGTTAACAATTCTCCTGACAACCGATTCACATTTTTGTTGCATACTTTTGGGCGCCTCTCCTGGCAGTTTATGTAATTAATAAACTTCAATATGCAAACAATTGCAACAAATTGCTGACCAGCTGCGATTGCGGGCTGTTAACCAGGCCAAGGCACAGGCCAAGGGTTGAGGTGTTGACAACACTCTGGCGGTTTATTAAAATAATTAAGGTAATTATGAACACACTCCATTCTGCGGACTCATAAAAAATGCACTTTATGGTTGCAGCAAAAAGGGAAATATTTTATATTTTTATATATAAGTAGGCATATCAAATTACCAGCTGATAAACGTTTTTAAGAGTGAAATCAATTAAAAAAGCCATAGGGTTCGTTGTGAGGGGAGCAGGACAAAAAGGTTAACAAAAAACAAATGGAAATTCGGAAAGAAATATATATTTGGCCTGCTACGTAAGGTCGTCTGAGCGGGTGTCTTCCTCCAGGAGAAATTTCTCGATAAACACAACAGCTATTAATACTTGAGGCTGGAGAGCCACTTCATCAGAAGATCACTCTCCCATTTATCAGTGAGCTTGTGATTAGACTCAAATGGCTCCTCAACAGCTAAAAATGCCCCCTGGGGGCGTGAACAGATTTCGGAGAAGGTTTAAGAGATTTCAGCCGATAGACCTCGCAGGAAGGTCACTGTAAATATTATGTTTATTATCTTATTTTATTTTCTATTATTATTAATATTTTATTTTATTTGTTATTATTTTTATATTTATAGTATTTCATCAATCAGATTTAAAATATTATTTTTGTTATTAAGTAGTGCTTGCAAATATGGTTTGAAAATAAATTGATCTTAAGTTTGGAGAGAACTCGTTCTAAAGGAGCACAATGAATTCCCAAGAAAAATATATGCATTTAAATGGGTTGGCTTTCAACTAAAAGGCATTTTATTGAGCGTGGACACAAAGTGCTTTGAATAGGAGAATATACAGGAAAAAGAATTCCCAGAAAAGAAAATATATTATACATTTAAAATGAAATAAGTTGGCTTAAAGCTGCCTCTGCCTCTGCCTCTGCCGCTGCCACTAAACGCAATTTCCATCTGATTTGGATTTTCACGCCCCTCAACAACTTCAGATATAATGTGTTGACATTATGATTATATTATTATTTTATTTGTATTATACAGCGTGTGGAAAAAAAAGTAAATAAATAAAATTAGTTGCCATTTTATTTATAGGTTTTTTCTGTGGCACACGCAATCTACACACACACAAACACACACACATGCATATTTATATGAATGTATTCATATTCATATTTATTTGTTGGGCGCCCATAAAGGCAAAAATAATGTGCCACATCATAAATGCCACAAAAATGGCGTTAGCTGAAAGTTGTTGCTGTTGCTGTTCTATTTTTTGCCTTCCTTTTTTTGCACTGGACATTCATGGTCCTTCTCATGCACACACACACACACACACACACACACACGCAGACAGAAACACGCACATGCAGATAGCAAATGGGCAAGTTTTTGGGGCAACACTTAAAGCAACCGCAGCTATGTGTATGTGCGTGTGTGTGTGTGTGTGCTTGTGTGTGTAATAAAGATGCTCGTCCTGCTTTTTGTGTGTCCTGGTCATGGCCATAACCTCAGAAATGATGAAGCACAACAGCAGCAACAACAACAACCATAATGTTTGTATGACTGTGTCTGTGTGTGTGTGTGTGTGTGTGTCCATTTGGGTTCCTGTTTGCTGCCCTGATACAACACCTCCCCCTCCTCCCCCCGCACACCACCTATCTAACCTACAGCCCCGCTTCTGAAAGTGCGTTCGTGCGCTCAGCAAACTTTAATGAATATGTATGAAAATCGCTTGTAGCAACTACTGAGGCGCCCCTCGGCGCCCCCTCTCTTAGCCACTCTATGAGTGCCATGAATATTGCCCATTTTTAGGCGTTACAGCAAAATCGATGCTAACTGTTGTTGTTGTTGTTGTTGTTGTTGCTTTGTTTAGGCCTTGTTGCTGTAACATGTTACTTCAACACTTGTTGATGTTAATGAGAGAAGAATCAAAATGGAGCAGCAGCTGCGCTCAGTTGCTGGACAAAAGAGACATAAATAGAGAGAAAGAATTTGAAAGTTTGAAAAACTATTCTTAATTAAACGTTAGGCGATAACGTGTTAAAATGAATACTTGAATATTAAATACTGTTCCGAATTTTATTCCAAATCAATTCCACAGAATACAGTTAAAAACCTGGCTGGTATATTTATTTATTTTATAAATCATGCGGATTTGATTCGAAAGTGGAATTCAGAACAGGCCTGATTATTGCACTTTCAGTTGAAAGCTTTGTTTAACAACAGAGGGTTAACAAATAACTCAAGTAAAGCCTAAAACTTATTATTCTCATCCGACACTCTTTAGCCTTAAATCCACATTCATGAAATCAAATAAATATTTAGTTATAATTTCAAAACGCAAACTCCAAAGTTGGTTAACCCATTAAAAGGTACACAAACACACACACAAAGGCTTCACTCGCACTCCCACTCATTCACTGTCTCACTCCCAAAAGCTGAAAAAAGGGCAGCGTACAGTGCCGCAATTTTTAAAGTCAAAACTGCTGAGGCAGAGAGGTGAGAGCTGAGAGGAGGCGCGCTGCCTACTAGCACTAATTCCGCCACACCGCCCTTGCCCTAGCGCTTTCCCCCCTGCTGACAGCTTGCGCTCTCTTTAACGTCGGCCTTTGCTGTGCGTGCAAAATTCTTTGGCTGCTGCCTCTCTCTCTCTCTCCCTTACTACACTACTACACATGCAAATCTACTCCCAAGCAACGCTACGTGCGCTGAGTTGTTTGCTTTTATTATATTATACCCTTGCTGAGGGTAGTACAGTTTCGCCACGCAGTTTGTAGCGCAGTTAAAGGGTAGGCTCCGACCTCATATTTTTTTGTGTATCTAATTCTTATTTCTTAATTCCTTATATGAAGTAAACTAGTCTATAAGCTTTAAAGTTTTTTTGGTAAAACTGACAATTGATGACGTAGATATATCAAAGATGGCCGAATCGGTTCACTATAACATATAGCTGTCATAGAAAGGGCTACTCAAAAGTTCAGTTGTCGCTTGATCTTCGAGATAATTTAACCAACGAAGACAATTTTATGTTTTGCTAAGAACCATAAAAGTTAACAAAGTGAAGTAATGAAAATCGGAGCATTATATATCTAAAAAGGAACAACCGGAAATAGTATGACTTTTTGTATGAACGACTATTTTGTTTCTGCAGACATTTCAAGCAAACTCAAGCAATTGCCAGTTACAGTGGCGGACAAAACTCTACGTACGACCCCATATTCTTAAATTTAACAAGGTCAAAAGCCTTTGTACGAAAAGTCATGATGCAGGTTTGTTTTAAATCTTATTGTATAATAAATAATAAAAAACTATATTTCTTCAATATGAACCTTTAAAGATATTTACAAATAACTGACAAAAGTGTACATACGTTCTTTAGCTTCACACCTAATAATGTATAATACACTTTTTATACTTTGTTAAAATTTAATGAATATCTGATTACTATATCATATTGCTGCTATAGGAACAATCGGTTGAGAACTGATCCTGCAAGAGTTTATAGTTTTGGCCTGCCGAAAATAGCTGTACTATTCCAGCTATTTCGTATCGAGTTGG
The DNA here is from genome assembly GCA_035043065.1 of Hirtodrosophila confusa. Classification (NCBI taxonomy): domain Eukaryota; kingdom Metazoa; phylum Arthropoda; class Insecta; order Diptera; family Drosophilidae; genus Hirtodrosophila; species Hirtodrosophila confusa. The sequence goes on along the minus strand of JAWNNI010000135.1, from coordinate 144,640 downwards.
CCTGACAGAAAGGGCATTAAGTCTTCGGCAAGCCGACCAAAGATTTGCTCACTTTTTTTTGTGCCCCTCTTCCCTCTTCCTTTTGCTCGCCCTTCGTTTGCTTTTGCTGCGGTTATTTGTGCTGCAGATTTCATTTGGTTTGCAATCTGACAAGTTTTTTTTTCTTTTTTTTTGCTGTAGAAAGTAAATTGTTTTATTTTTTTAAGCGCTGCCAAAAAGTTGATGTAACTGTGTCTGCATATGTGTGTGTGTGTGTGTGTGTGTGTTGGAGCCATTTCTCACTTTTTTTTGCCGTGTGTATTTAAAATTTCAATTTAATTTAGTTTTGGTTTCAAGAGTGCGCACACCCACACACACACCCACACACACACATGTACATACATACATATATGTGGGTCAGCGCCTGAAAGTAGACTACATTAATTCTCGTTTGGTCGCCATTTTTGTTGCTGTTGCTGCTTGTTTGTTTTTGTGACTTTAGCAAATGGGTTTTTACAGTTATACTATATACATGCATAGTTTATAATGCTTATACGCTTTCACATATTCCACATTGCGAGCATTTTTCGAATGGCGCCAAATTTTTGGATGGCCAGCAATTCTACGGTTTATGAATTTTGCAATTTAACTGCATTGTGCAATTGTTGTTTATAGCGATATTTATTGTTGCTGGCACATAATTAAGGCACTTTTTGGTTGGTTCCGACCTGGCAGACCAAAGACACGCCCCATTTGCTGTGGGGCATAAATGAGGCCAGCAAAGACGTTGCAACGCCTGCTGCGGTTTAGATGGGAAGGGGCCTAACCACGATAATGGCCCAGAGGGGCTGTGAGGGGCAGTCGTGTGTGTGTGTGTGTGCGTGTGTGCGTGTGTGCGCTATCATTGAGTTATTTGGAGCCGCAAACCCATAAACCGCAAGCCGCAAGCCACAGATCAGTGCTTGAGCCGAGACACGCACCCACGCTTCAAACACAGCCGAGACATGCACCCATGCACCCACGCCTAGAACAATCGCCTTAATCCCAAGCGCCCTGTGAAAAAGGGGCAGCATGCATTTCTAAATGTAATTAGCAATGCTAAGAAATGCAGGCTACACTCTTCGCACTCATGCCAATCACATTAATTTTGGTTGTTGCTTTGTACTTACTTCCAGACAAACAGCGAAGAGATGAGCACAATGAGCACCAGCAGCAGTGAGAAAACCGCAATCATCGCAGAGGTGGCCAGCGATTGGCTGCTGTACAAGCTGGCATCCAGTATCTGAAAGATAGAGAGAGATGAGAGATGAGAAATGGGAGTGAGTGAAGCTACTCAACATTGAGTCAAAAGTAAAAGTACAAAGTTCAAGACTATTCAAATCACGAGCCAACTCAAACACAAGCCCATGACAACAACAAGTTAGAGGAGACAACAAAACAACAAACATTTTCGGTAAATATGCCTAACGAAATGCAAACAAAAGCGCAAGCGGCTGTTAACCGTTTTTTCTGAATACTCTGTTCCACCCAAGGATAACAGAGTGTATTGGTTTTGTGTAAACTCTGGCCGTCTGTCAGTAAAAATACAATTATTTGCGATTATATTGAAGAAAAAATGTGTAGATACTATTCGGCCTTTTCACATTTCCGAGCGCTTTGAAGGAATTCAGACGATTTAGTTTCCTAATAATTCAATCGGAGTCGAAAATGGGAACAAGCAAAATTAAAGATGAAGTCACCATATTAGATTTAAGGATGATCTTCTTGAAAGATGAGACGGACAAATTTATTCTAAGTCCGATTTCGCACCAACAAGAGTATATGTGCTGTCGGGTAGCTGAACTGCACTTCTTTGATTTCCTTATTTTTAGCATACTTTGAGATTGCCACAATTGACTGAGGCATGGGAAAAGGGAAATATCTTTTTCGCAATCACTGAAATTAAGGTCAGTGGCAAAACAAAATCTCTGTGAAAAAAAAAACAAAAACAAAAATAAATAAAAGTAAAAAGTAACAGAAGGTATGCCAGTAATTTTCCTAACTAGCTGACTAACTGTTAAGATAAAGCTAGCCTTTGGATAGCATCGTTAAAGTGCAAAAGTCCAATACGAATTCAATTTGACTTTCTAAAATGTGGCTTTGAGCCAAATTCCCATAGACAATCGACCCATCGAGTGTCCTGTCAGAGATAACGTGACAATTTTATCGCAGCAAACTTTGCATTTAATGCTTTTATTTATTTCTATTTATTTTTATTTTGTTTAGAAAACTGTTTTCTATATTTGTGTGTTGCGCAAAGCGGTCAAAAAGTTTTGCGATCTATGAAAACCAGAAAACAAAGAAAATCTCTTGTGAAATTTCCGAGCACCTGTCATTGGGCCCAACACAAATACAAGCAAACACACTCACACTCACACACAGACGCACAGCATAAATCACTCAAAAGCATTGAAAAATATTTTGGCCAGCGAAGAGAGACAAAAGCTGCGCTCGAGAGAAACGAGGTCAAGCTTTGACAGCTGTGCAAATAATTTGGCCACGCTGTCAGCCAGTGTGTACACAACTGCATGCGCGTGTAAGTGTGTACACACGCATCTAGGGCACTCTTTAATTTGTAATGCATTTTGTGCATACACTAATTTATTAATAAATAGTTTTCCAACTTATTTGCATTGATTTATTTGTGCGCTTTGTAGTGATGGCACAGTTTTCAGTTTTCCGCTATCTGTCCCTTTCTCTCCCTACCGTAATTAATCATTTAATATGCCATATGAGAGCCGGCAAACAAACAAACAAACGAGCCAACGATTGGGGAAAACAAAACACAAACCCGCTCCCAATTCATCCAAAAGCGAGATAAGCCATAAAAATATTGACAGCCGTTGCCGTATGGCGAAATTGTTTATACTATGGAGCCAAAGGGGAGGGGCGCAAGGGCAGCTGGAAGCTGCGAATCCCTTCCCCCACTTAACACACACTTCCCCTTCGACTGGCGCTTATCAAATGATTTTTGAAGAAATATTAGATTCTTCTTTATTTTTGATTTTTTCAAAATTGTTTTGAAAACAATTCACAGACAAATCGCCGAATGTGGCACATGAAACTGAGTCAAACAAATAAATAACAATAAATTAAACAATTATGCAAGCACCCAGGAAAAGGGAGAAGCTGGGTGAAGCTGGCAGGGAGAGGAGGGAGAAGTGCTGCAATGTTTTCTGGGGAGAGTCAAAAGTTAAAAAAGTTTTGAAGCTCATTGCGCGTAATCAAATTGATTAATGAGCTCCGGAATGACTCTGCCACTGATCTGAAGTGTTTATGCAGGGGGTGCGGTAAGGGGACGGCAAATGCGCTTTGCTGACTCTACGAGTGCCCTACGTCAGAAATGCATCGAAATGTTATTAATGCTATCAATGAATGGGTGTTAATCAAAGCTATTGGGGGTAACTTCTGAAGCGGTCTTGGCTGAATCTTTATAGAATTATATATCAGCATTCTGTATACCAAATTTCAGCAGCATAACCCCAATACTTTCCAAGATACGGCTCAGAATTGCGAGACTATTTTGAAAACCTTTCTAGAATGCAACTTTCTTTTAATGATATTAGATTTATTTCTTTTAGGTTAAGCACGAAATATGGGGTGTTTCATGCTGTTTCAAAAGTGTTATCTCCCACTGTAATATTCTGAAGACTTAAACTAAACTGATTGTCTATATAGCCAGCTCCAACTCACCTACACGGCGCTGCTCTACAATTCCCCCTAAGCTTCAACCTAACCAAAATCCCATCCGCATTGAAATCTCACTTACAACATTTAATTTTCAAAAAGTAAAAATGGAGAAAAAAATGAAAACAATTTCTTTTGTCTCGTTTTCTTTCTCAGTTCGCTTTTTAACCGCAGGCAGCGTTGATAATCGATAAATCTAAATAAATAGGCGCACAGTACATGCCCCAGATGAGCGTGTTACCTATTTGTAGTGCTTATATCGTCAGGGGGAAGGGGAGTGGGTCGCGGGGAAGTGGGAAAAGGTACACATTATGACAGTTTTGCCGCCGTCAGCTGCAGCCGGGGATTAAGCAACTTCCCCCACCTCCGGCCAGATAAAAAGAGAGGCAGTACGAACAGTGGGGTGCCACTCCCCCCCCCCACACTTTTCCCAAAGAGTTGTGCGTCTTATCGATAACAACGACAACAGCAGCAGCGGTCGCTATGTTTGCCCAGATAAGCGATTTTCCAGTAGGAGTTGGACTGGGCCACATGATTGAAGGCTTTCCATCGCGCGGAGGTACCGCGGGTAGGGGCACTCGTAGGTAGCCGGAGTCATAAATGAATAATGGGAGCAGAAGCCCGCCTTTATGTGGGCTAGGGCCAGGGTAAACACTGGCTGGATAACGATAACAGTTTGAACGATTTATGTGAAGGCAAATAGGCAAATGTAAATACCAGATTGTGGACTGGTTTTTGGTGCTGCCAACTTGTGCGATAAAATAATTAAGCCACAAGACATTAGGCTTAAAGCGAATTAAGTGTGTTTATAAGAAATAATGGCGCAAAGTTTTACAGCCATTCAAAACGAACCCCAAAAAAATGGAGATTAACGCAGCAGTCAGCCAGTGTTGCAAAATGTTATTTACTTCTTGTCCGTCCTTTAACGAAAACTTTTTAATCATGAAACATTCCACACAAGAAACATCCCACTCAAGGGCAACCCCAAAATGCATAAGGAACATTTCCCGAGTAGGCCATGAAGTGAAATGTGACCCAATTTCTTCCGTTTAAACTTTAAAGTGTCGAGCGGAAGTGCACGAAAAAAGCAATATGGCGACGCCATTTTGCCATGTCATCAAAATCAGTTGGCAAAATGTTTGTGTTGCAATATGAAGTACACCTGCTCAACTGTCGCAATCATCTCCCCCTCTCTCTATGCCTGGTAAGTTAAAGTTAACAACTTTTTGCACAAAGTCGCTGAACGCGTTTTCATTTTCCTGTGCCAGATGAAAAATACAAAACTTTGCACTTCTGTTCGCACACTCTCTCTCTCTCTCTCCACGTTTCAAAAACAATAGCAAGTGTTGCAGGGACTTGCTGTGGATGGTTGTGCTTGCAACAAGCACGTGCCCCTTTCAGGCAGCTGAGGCAGCAACAATAACAACAACAATTTAGCACACTGATAACATGGCAAAAGTTTTCTACATGCGTTGCATGTGTGACGCCTTTTTCAACACTGGCCCAAAGCGGCAGCCAACTTCGATTTCGTTGCACGTGCATATCGACAGTTCTTTTAGACCCAGCCCTGGCCCTCTCCAAGCCTCCTCCCCTTGTCCATTTTGCCCCATGTTTATGTTGGCAACTTGGAGCAGTTTTGTAACCACTTGACAGTGCAATTGTTTGGAAACAACTCGTGATTGAGATGCATTCGAGTTGTTCTATCTTGTTGTCTGCCTCTTTACCTTATTCTCTCTCACTTCCTCCCTTACTTTCTCCTCCTACGGGCACAAGGTTTCAAGTAATGAGTTGAAGAAACTTGTAGATGTGCTTAGTTGCGTTAAAAAAGAAATGCAACAAAACTTTACACCTCTTTTAAATTTAATCAGTTTCAAGTTATTCACAACGTTTAAGGACATCGTACAAAGCAGAAGGGAAATATCAAATGCTCTGGTGAGCGTAAAAGCGAGAGAGTGAGAACACACACAACAGCTAAGTGAGATAAAGTTAATACGAATGTGTAAATACCTATTTCTAATCTCTGATTTAAATCGTATGCATATTTAAAGATTTGTTTAGCTTTTGCAAAACGTATCTGTATAAGAAACGTATAAATTCAATTTTGTTATTGTCAGAGCAAAACTCGCAGACGATTTTTCATCCTTTCTCCTTATTTTTGGCGGTGTCTGAGTGTGTGTTTTGCCTGTCTGCAGCTGTGTCTGCTCTGTGTCAACTGTAAACAACATCAACAACCTCTTGCTCCTGGCCCCGTCTCTCCCCATCATCATCATCATCATCATTGTGATTATCATCCTGAGCGCGCGCCCAAAAGCAGACTACAAAAACTATGCGACATTTCTGAGACAATGCGATGTGCGAGTTTTTGGAAAAGCATTCGCACGACATTTGATATCAATGTCAAGCCATTTGCTACTCTCCCTGTAACCTCTGTCAGACCCCTACCCGATCCCTCTACTCCCACTTGCTGCTGCTTATTTAAAGCGATTTTTCACCAAGTTGAAATATTTTTGCACAATCCAAAGATAAATACAATAAAAATAAAAAGAAATAATAAGAAAGGATTATTTTGCTGCCACGCCCAACTCCAATCAGTTTGAGCTGCTTCTGCTTCTTCTTATTCTTACTTTTGCAGCTGCTTGTCAAACTGTTGTTGTTGTTGTTGCTGTTGCTGCTTTTTTTTGGAGCTCGCGACGCGCACCAAAATTTAATTTCGCATGTTTGACGCGTCGTCCTCATATTCCCGTCCGTCCCACATACGTCTAAAGCGAATCCTTTGCGTGGTGTTGCCACCTCCGTCTGCCTTTAAAGATTTGAATACCCTGTGCGCTAGCCTCTGAGAGGGGTATATTGATTACCTTCCTTACAAGGTTTCATTTAGCTCAGTTAGTTCTAGTTCTTAGCTCTAAAGGGAAAAGTACAGTGGTCCAATTAGGGCAAAGCCTTGTAATAAGCCTGGCTTATAGTTTCCGGGTTCGAATTCCAGTCAGGAATTTATTCTTCTACAGTTAATGTTTCCACCGTAAATGCTATTTTTATCGTCCGAAAATATCTACAGCTCGACGAAAGTCCAGCATTAATTTCTTGCTTGATAGAGTTAATAAATAAATCAAATATATTTTCAAAACCTTTCATATCAATGTTTCTCCAATGATGACGTCAAGCCTGCTTAATATCCCATTTATAATCAAAACTTTTAAGGGAAACTAAGCTGATTAGATGTTGAGTCTTTTACATAAGCTAAACTATTCTGTATTAAGTCTAGATTTGTTGGCTAGAACTTTATCTTTAATCATCACTTAAGAATATATGTTTTTAATATTTGTTTGACTTTATCCTTGATATTGACAGATATACAAGCGACTACTTGACTGAGATTCGAACCTTGGAACTAGCCAAACTTTCAGTTTCTTTATTGAAAGTCCCAAAGTCATCCTAAAATTGCTTGCAATTTCTTGCTTCTAGGATAACTCATAGTCTGACATATCTGACACAGTTTTTTCTGCATTTTCTTTTGCTCTACGTTTGTCAGTTGACAATTACGCCCACACACACACACACACAACAGACACACATGCTCGCAGTGCTGCCAAATTGGCACAATTCCCGATAAACTTATCAATTTGATGAGAGAATTTCACACACGCACAAGAAGCAATTTAAATCGCGTCGCAAGGACCTTGCACACACCCCGGTAGACCCCTCCCACTGCTGAATATCTGGTGGATCGCCTTGAGTTTGGCATTTTTGAACGCTAATCCATTAAATTGATGCTGATGGCAATAGAATTTAAGCTGCTTCGCACAGATTTCAACGTATTTACCTCAGTTCAGGCAGTTAGCGGAAGCATGAAATTGCATTCGATATTCGATTGACGATAGACGATAGACGCCAGGGCGGAGATTGAGCTTAAGCTCGTGGGAACTGTGCCTCAATTTAAGATGCTCTGACACAAAGTGCATGTTAACATTTGATTTGTCAGCATAAATCAGCAACTACCCAATGACAGACTGGAAAACTGACAGACTGAGAGGCTTAAGTGCCCACACACTGAAAATATAACATACATGAGTATATTTCTATCTATCGTTATCTGGCGCTGTTACGACCACACACATCGAGTTGCTTTTCTTGGATCTTTATTTATTGAAATTTTCAGTTACATAAATGCCCAAAAATTAAGTGGAAAACACTCGAGTTGGAGCTGCCCCCAAAAACAGGAAAAGAACTCAAGGCACGTGAGTCGAGTCGAGTCGAGTCGCGTAGCGTCTCATATGGTTATCAATGACCGCCCTCAAGTGTTGATGTGGAATTTGATCTTGTGTTTTTCCCTCGATTTTCTATTTTCTTGCCTAAACAAACACGCGCCCGATTAGACCAAGTGCCAGGTTACAGTTTGTTCAGTTCTTCAACACAAAATTATCTGAAATAATTTGTAACATTTCTCTGTAACCGCTAAGGAGAATCTTTAAGTTTCGGGCGGGGAGGTTGAATTCGTTGCGACTTTCGAGGCCATATGTTGCCAAGGCACATCCTGCTGCCCCCCTTCCGCAACCCTAGGCTGTCCCAATGCCTACTTAAGGCCGGTTGATGTTGTTGTTGTTGTTAGCTACTACTTGGGTTGTCCTTTTTGTGCTCTGACGCTTAACTTTTCATTGTTATTGTAATTTGTCGTGCCTGGACAGCAGGCAGAGAGGGGGTTGCGAGTTGGCCAGCCTCATAATGATGACGTTTTTTATATATATAGTATGTATACATTTCTTTTTTTTGCTGAAAGGAAATCCAACAAGAGCAACAGCTGTTGCTCTGGCAACCGCCAGGACTTCGAGGACCATACAGCTTTAAAGTGTTGCCTTGTGGTTGTGTGCGAGCTCAACCCCAAGAATTGAAAATGTGGGCGTTATTATGTTTTGGCTGACTGTATGGGCGTCTACATGTTTGTATCCTGGGTTGAAATTTAAATTGACTTTAAAGAGTTCGCCTTAACATTGTGTGAAAAGCAGAAGGCAACAATTGAAAGAGTTAAGGCTCGGCTGAACTTCGAACAAATTAACTGGTAATGGTTTAATTTGTACGTTAAGCAGGTAAAGATTAATCTTAAAAGATTGAAGACAAAATAATCTATCAGATTGAATGCGATACACTCAATTCTGACATATTTATAGCCTGCCATCATTACAGCAACTGTATTACACTTAAAACAGACTGTTAGACAGACTGTTAACAACTGTTAACAGTTGTGGCGCGCTGTTACCAAAACATGCATGTAATTAAGGCTTTCTAATTGTTATATTGCTATATTTAGGCTTGAAAGGTAAAATGGAGTGAAATAAAGATAGAAAGTAAAAGGCAGGCGTTTAATAAAATAAACTAAGGATGATTAAATTGATGGTTAGAGAAGGAAATGATTAACTCAAAAGGATAATATATGATTATGGATATATTGTGTCCTGTTTATAATAGAAGTATTAAATTTCATTTACATCAGCATGATATCTAACAGTTGTGGCGCGCTTTAACTAACATCTGCAAGTTATGTTAATGTTTCTAACCTCAAACATATTAAATTGTGCCATATTTTTGATCAAGTGCTAACTGCACAATGCCCAATCAGCTGAAGTGTTCAGCACTCGACTTTTAACATTATGCAACCCTCAAACCCTAAAACCTAACCCACTTACCCGCTTACCCACCACCCCAATAATAACAAGAAAGGCGCATTATTGTTGTATGCATGCATAATACAATAATTCAATAAGGCAACATCAATTTCTGACACCTTTGGCACTTGCAGCTTGTTAAGGAAATCCCAGCAGATGTGATTCAGATATATATGCTGGCCAGGCTCATTAAGCGAGAGGGTTGCAACCCTGGCAACCTTGTCTAATTCGCAGTACTCACCGGCATCGCCTGGCAGACATCGCTCTCCCATTGCTGTTGCGCCAGTTGCTCCTCGTTACAGTCCTGCGGCACCACCGTATACTCGGCAAGGGCGGGCGGTCGGGGTGGCGGCGGTATGAGGAACTGCGGCGGCGGGGCCAGGGGCATGCCGGCGCATTCATCGCACTCGAACATGAGCAGCTCCGCATCCATCATAGTATCCATCATGGTATCCAACATTTTCCACATTTGCTCCGTTTCCTATTTGGTATTGGTTGATGATTTTGGTTGTTGGTTATCCTTCTTTATTTGGTGGGTGTGTGTTTGTGTGCGTGTATGTGTGCGTGTGTGTGTGTGTGTGTATGGGTGTGTATTCTATTTGAGATCGTTGGCTGCGTGTCAAATGCGCTTCCTGATCGCTGTCATCGCTGGACAGCCGTCAACGGCGGCGGCGCTGCAAGAAATCAAAAGGAAACTACGGTTAGTGCGGGGATTATGAGTTTTTTGTTTTGTTCTTTCAGTGTATCCCGTCTGTCTGGACATGCAAAAGGACACAGTACACAGGACAACAGCTGGCGGCTGCTTTGAGTCTCCATTCTCTGCCTAATTATCTGGCAACTGTATTGCCTGGCACGTAATAGACGCATTGGCTAATAACTAGCCTGATCCTGAGCTCATCCTGGCCACACTTCCTTTGGCACATGCAAAAACTTTATACGTTTCACGCTGCGTTTTGGCCCCCCCACTCTAGTCGCGGAACGTGTCATGAAATTTCGGACCTGAGCTATTTTTGGGGTCGACTCTTTCGCACCCCTAAAACTGCAATGATCCTAACTCTAACTCCCTAACGCGTGTGATGTCCTGTGGAACCCACCCCATTCGGACATAGGGTAACGCTTCATGTTAATTTTTTTTTATTGATTTTGTTTAATGCGTTTCTATTTTTTCGTATTTATTTTTATTTGCTTTGCCTTTCTGCTGTTGTTGTTGTGTGTGTCCTTTATCCCTTCCCGTTTTTTTTCTTTCTGTTCAGCTAAATATACATTTACTTTTTTCTATTTTTTTGCCGTACCCCTAAATCTGGCGAGTCATTGGCAATTGTTTTAACCCTCTATACGGGCAAGATCTATTGTTGTTGCTGTGTTTTATGATTATTATTATCCTTTTGGCTGCGGTTCTGTTGTTATTTTTCACACATATGCTGACAAAATAATTGAGAAATTGGGCGCAGCATGATTAGGATATTAATATCTAAGTTGTAGCAAGGATTCCGTAGATTCTATCGGGGCTTGAACTGCCTATTATCGATAACTGTTGATAAGATAGAGTATGATAAGGATGTTTATTATCTCAACTCTAGTTGGGATTCTAGACAATATTTTAACTATTATCGATTGCTTAAGATATGAAATGATTGGGATGTTAATATTATAGATGTAGTTAGGATTGTATAGATTCCCTCTGTAACAGTTCGAACAAAGCTATTTAATAGTTGTTTTAAGTGGAGTTAGGACTACATAGATTCCTTTCTGTTTCGTCGATTAGGATTAGGATATTTAAGTCTATGTATTCGTTTTGCGTCTTATCGATACTATCGATAACCGCCAGAGGCTGCATCAGTTTAACTTGACAATCGCGTTTCCAAATTGCTTCCATCAAAGCAACAATGCCAACAGAGTCCATCTGGATTATGTAGCGGCTTAAGCTCTGTCTACCAGCTACTTGACAGGCGGGAAAACTCAAGAGTCCGGACTCCGGAGCATCCATGTGTTGTTACTGCTATTGCTGCCGCGTGGGGTAACCAGGGAAAGGCCAAGGCAACCAAGGAGGAGGCAACATATGTTGCCAGTTGGGTCATTTAATTAGCTGCACAGAGAGCTGACAGTTGTCAGAGAGTGTGGCACTGAGTGAGGAGTGAGGAGCGCGCAGCTAGAGTAGAGAGCCAATGGCAGAGGGAGAGCGCGAGCGCGAGCGGAAGGCTGGCCAGGCAACTGATAAGATCTCACAAACTACAATCGTGGCTGTTGTTGTTGCTGTTGTTGTCTTGCAATCAAATGTAAGCCGCTGTTGACATTGGAGATTAAAAGATATTAAAAACGAAGACGGCGCAGCGAATCTGACACACAATGTTGCATGGGCAGAAGAAAGAGACTCCAACTCGAGATACAATGACAGCAGACAAACCGACAAACGGACAGAAAGACAGGGAGACGAAGAGACAGTGAGACAGAGCGACAGCGAGACACACACACAAAACATGTCAAAGATGAAATGTTGTAAAGAAAATTGAATTGAATTGAATGGAATGGAATTGAAACGAAGTCAAACTAATAAATAACAAAAAAAAAAACAATATATATAAAAAAACATCCGAACCACTAATGCAATATTGAGTTTCAACATTTCGAAAAGAGAGATGAGAAAAAAAAACAAAAACAACTAAAATGCAGCCGTAGGATGCATAACTCAGCCCGAAACTCAACTTAAAGCTTTAGTTTTTTGAAAATCGATTGAATTGTCTCGTCTCCGCGCATCGAAGCTGTCTGCTGATTAGCTTTGAAGCGGCCCATTAAAAACCCCAAACCCCCAAGGTCCGAAATAATGAAATAAATCGTGTTGAAAAACTTCAACTGGCGAAAGAAAAGAAAAGGAAACCAAACCAAACGAAACGAAGCGAAAGCGGCTAAGGAGAAGAAGAGTGGAGATGATGGTGAGACGAGACAGCCGAGACAACGGAATCGATTTGTTTCGAGATTAAGTCTGGGACGCATTCAACGTCTCCTGGGAGATGTCCGTCGAAGCGTAAAGCGGAAATGTTATGGACGCGCCAAGGAAGCGCAAATGGAAATCAAAGTACTGCGAGTCCTGACGAGGTGGCTGGCTCCTTGCTCCTGCAATTAGCGGGTGAGCAGGCATTGTGATAAGAACGATTCAAAGCGAAATGAAAGCAATTAGATAATTGGCTTAAAGCTTCGAGCCTGAGATTCACAGTAAACTACTTGAAGACATCTGCGCTTGTTATGATAGCAAATACTCAAGCGACGCCACTCAAGGATTGAGGGGCAACCCTTTTTGATAGAGTCGGCACTTCAGCCCAATTAAAGAGACTACAGCCAGGCTCAAACACTCTCACTTAACATTACTTTCCCTGCACTTTCCCCAGCTTGCTTGATTTATGCCCGCTAAGTTTGACTTTGCACTTGAAAGACAACAGCTGCCTACAATTTAATTGAATTGTTCTCCCTAAAATAAGGAAAGAAAATTCGATTGTTGCTCCATTGGAAATTGGGTAAGGAACATAATTTCAAAATTAGCTGGACAATGTCAGGGGTTGTATTGGGCTCTCTGTTTCCTTTCCTTTCTATTTTTTTTTGCCACGCATTTAAATGACTCAATCGTATCTATTGAAAAGCCAAACCACGTCGGGTTCAGAGCTGAACAGAACCAGAACCAGACGCAGGTAACAGAAACACATTTATTAGCTACAATGATAAATGTTCTTTCGCTCGTACGTCCCAAGGATCGACGTATCTCCCTCTCCCGACTCTCTGTCGCGACGTCAGACATGTAATTTTAATTCGTTTTGGGCCTTGCCAGAGAAATAGGTAACTGATATGGGTGCGCCACAGAGCTCAGGTAGTCAACAAAAAAACAAAAAATGGAAAGAAAAAGAAGAACCCAACTGCATTCGGCATTGAAAATTGAGACATTAGATGTAGTTAGTATTTGGTAACGATAAGTGTTATGGCCACAGCGGGATAACATTTCGAATGTGGAACAAATGTAGCAGGCATGGATAGTAAAAAATATTGCAAATTGTTTGGGGAATTGATAGAGAATTGGGAATTGAGCAGTGACAGGAGAGCAGAAAGAAAGAAATTTAGGAATAATATATTTGAAAAGGTTAACAATATTATATGTTTCAAAAACTTCTAAAGTATTGCATTTCTCTTAATCTATTTTTTGTTTATCATAGTGATTAGTGATTTCCCGTTATTTAAAACTATTTCCCGCAATAAAAATTAAAATCTCAAATAATTTATAGTAGAGAATAGGGAACAGAAACTAGTAAAAAAAATCCTCTTATGAAAATTTAAGCCAAGTTTTAGATTGAGAGGTAAGTGCTAAGTGTAATTAAGACAAACTTAAAAGTAGATTAAGCAAACTTTTCTCTTGAAACTTGAAATTAAAGCTGCAGGAGCCAACTTTAAAGCTAGGCTTTATGCTTTTAAGCACGTGCGCCTCAAAGCATGCTACAAATTACCAAAATCTAGGCTAAGATGTACGTTATCCCAAGCTATAAAATGAGAAGAAGAAAAAAGAACAGGAAAGGCAGAATAAGATGAGGATGAAAAAGAAAAAGAAAAAAGACCTACAGCAACTTTGCCTTAGTTTACATATCATTTATTATTTGTTGTGCTTGTCCACTCGGTCGAGGTGTTTGGGCAACTAACATTGTCACGCCCCCCTGCGGCCACATTACGCAAAACTTTTTAAATAAAGCAACGAGAGGACGCAGAGGGAGAAGGAGACGCAGACGCTGATGCTAACGCTGACGGAGATGGAGATGGAGAGGAATACGCGGTGGAAGAAGTAGATGACGGGCATGTCACATCAATGTCACTCAGCATTAAGAGCAAAAGCGCGCACTGAGCTGAGAGGGCGACGAGGGGTTGGGTGTTGGGTGAGAGGGGAGGGCAACTACAGCAAGCATGTCCTGCGACGGCTGTGATAAAGTTTGGTTTTCTTTTCTGCACTCGTTTTTTTCTGCTCTCTTTCTTTGCTTTAACTGCGCCTTGGACGAAGCCGAAGCCGCCGCCGCCGGGCAGCTGAGCATGAAAAACAACGGCATTTGCCTACCCCTACCCCGTGTGTGCTCCTGCCCTGCCCCCCACCACTCACTGCACACTCCTGGCCGACCGCCTTTTTTCACGGCTTTCGCTTTTGCGCTGCGGCCCTCGTGCGAGAAAATTACAAGCGCATAACAAATATTTTGTTTTGAGATTCTTTTCGCTTTTTTGATTTTGTTGTTCTCTCTTTTCACTTATTTTGCAAATTTTTTGTAACAATTTTCGCGTGCGTTTTGTTTGTACTTCTTTATGTTTTTGTTCATCTTTGAGTTGTGATTCGCTTTGTTGCTTTTGTAAATATTGTGTATGCTATTTAAGGTGCATAAGGTGCTTAGCGAGTGTTTTCTAAGCAGCTTAGCATATTGTAATAGACGTTCCGAAGTTCCCGTTCTGGTTTTCCCTTTCACCCGAATTCCCACACAAAAGTTAGTTTTGGGAGATGGAAGGAATACAAAAGCCTAGTTACGTTGAACTATTATTGTATTTTAAGAAACAAATTCATGCATGTATCAAGATGTAAACAAATATCGATTAATTGATTAAAATCGATTTTTCGAATAGTAATTCTATCGATTATTTTTGGGTTACTATGATTGTTTGAATTTTATTTAATTTCTATTGCAAAAAAATCAATTATCAAAATAAAATATCGATTGTTTCTTATTTTCAAAACTCGCACTTATCGATTATTTTATAATTATTTTCAGCTCAGTATGCAAGCTTTCTATCGATAATTTGTTGGGTTGCTATGATTGCTTGACTATTATTTATATTGCAAAAAAAAGCAAATGTTGAAAAAATCGATTAATTTTAGGAAAAGTTGCCAATAGCGCTTGTCGATTATTTTCAAGCTCAGTATACATGCTGCACACAATTTATAATAATTCACAATCTGTTCTAGCGCTGTCAGCAATAAGTTTCACACAATACATCAATTCCCACGCGCCTGAGTTTAATAAAGCCATTAAGAGTCAAAACTTTTGTCAACTCTTTAGCCACAATTTATGCCTCAACTACAAAAATACTTTTATATAAAATATATTTCAGCTTCAGAACGCGCCTCGCATACTAATTAAGTGTGCGGCGAGAATACCTTGGAAATGGTAAGGGCCAACAAATAAATTTCAAAACAAACAACAAACGGAAATCCTGTGAGCCTTTTTCCAAAAAAAAAAAAAAAAAACCGAAACAAAAAAAGATATAAAGGTAAACACATGTAACAGTTGGAGCTGAATGGGTCGTGTGGACAATTAAAATTCAATTTGCCAACAGGTAAGCACAAAGTTCAGTTCAATGCAATCTACAAGATAGATTTAACCTTTTTGGTGTTGTTTTTTTGGGGTTGCCTTGTCAACGCTTTAAAACCAAATCGACAACAAAATTTTGCATTTTGGCATACTTTATTTGAGCGTGGGCTGGACAAGATTGAGTTATTATTTATCTGCGCATCTGTGTGTAGCGCTGGCTGCCCGTTTAACAGCTCATTTAGTGCGGGTATCTTGCAGATACACAGATACTCGGATACGCGGTTACTTGGCAATGCTACAGATACTCGTTTCGTTGCCCACTTGCCGTCGAGGCATAAATTTTATTTGGCGCAAATTTATGAGTTATGAGCCAAGGCTCCAGACATTGCCTTATTTACCAAAAGGATTAAGGCGGGCAAATAAACACAAAAAAGAGAAGAAAACCGTTGAGAAATAACACAAAATAATGAACTTGCCGCCAAAAGTGGCAAGCTTGACTTGTTGCCACGTTGCCCCCTTTGCCTTGGCCGCACTTGTTGCGCCTTGCGCTTGCTAATAATTTAAACAAATTTACCTAAAACAAAAACTGTTGACACTTTGCCGGAGCTATACACACAGATATGGCCATATAGACAGCTCTCGTGACTAGACAAACAAAGGTGTGTGTGTGTGTGTACGTGTGTGTGTGTGTGTGTGTCTTTCTTAGCCTCATAGATGACATAAGTGCTGGCTGGTATTTTGTTGTTGTTGTTGTTCTTGCCGCTCTTCTATTTGGTTATAATTAAAGCTCTTGTCGGCGCTTTTGTTCTGCCCCATGCCCCATGCCCCAAGTATCAACGCATTGGGTTTGTCTGCTGGAAGAGTCTCTTCTTCTCCCCCCTTTCGAAACTGATTTGTTTGCTTTACAGTTTGTGGTTGAACTGAGAATGTAGAAAGAGTTCTGAACAGTTCTGAATAGTTCTTGATTTATGCGCTGGCTTTGTGCTTTTCTCAGTTGATCCCCAACTCTGAAACACACCTAAGACAACACTTGACAATTGGCCTTGATAGTTCTTGTTGTCTATAGTTTAAAACATTTGTTGAAATACATTATACATTGAATTCAAGCTTACTAAGATGCTATTGCTTAGTAAATCCCCAATTATCTTATAATTTTAATTTTAAGCTAATATTAAAATAAACTTCCTATCTATGGAAGGTTTTCAAATGTTTCCTGGAACATTTCGAAATTTGCCAGAACTCAACTCTGCATATTTCCTGTTCTCTCTCTTCTGGTACTTTCTGATATTCACTTTTTGGATATAAGAAATCGTAGTATTCTAAAGAAGTTTATATATTCAAATGTCAGAAAAACGATTTACAGGATATTTTTAATCTATAAGTGTATTATACATATATAGTTTTCCCTAGTTCTAACTCAACTAAAATTGATTTTTGAATACATTAAATTGAAGAATAAATAAATTAAATTATAGAGATAAGGGAAAAACATAATTTTACTATATTAATACTAAAAGTATTCGCCTAAAAAGTAAACGCCTTAAAAAAACAGAGATAAACTAAATAAATTGTTTTTTTTTTGTAAACTTATGAAGTCTTTCGATTCTCACATAAAATGTAAATAAAATAAAGCACTGCCTTCAAACCAAGTACATTATAGCGATAAAGACAATACATATGTACTGAGTTTATCTGAAAACTGATTAAATATTTCAAAATTGTCCGAAACTAGTACATTTTAAAAACATACTAATTGTTGCACAAGATAAATTTTAAGTAAGGAAATACACTGAAGGTAATAAAACCTTTAAAGAATTTAAGCAAATATATTGTAAGTTTTTCTAAAAACCGTTTTAGACTAGCGTGGCCTAAAAAGCTGATTAAAGATTCTGGAATCTCTAGCAGAGTTTCTAAATTCTAAACTGTATAATAATATTAATAAATATTGCACTATATATGTTAAAAAACAAATCTCTAGTCAAGTACATAAATTATAAAATGTCAACTAAAATCGTTTTTGATTAAGGAAAATGCATTGAAAAGTTTTCCTAGCTTAAATATTTTAATGAAACTTAATCAAGCACTTTAAAAAGCACAGACTATGAAGCTACTGATCCTCCAAGCTCAACAATACTTTACATTAATTATAAAATGCAACTTTTGTCAACTAAAATAGTTTTTGTTTAAGTAAAATGCATTGAAAAGTTTTCCTAGTTTAAGCATTGTAATACAACTTAAGAAAGCACATTAAAAGCACAGACTATGAATCCACTGATCCTCCAAGCTCAAACAAAACTTTACTAAACAACACAAAGACACTCACAGTGAACAACAAATACGAAGATCTTATTCAGTTGATGTTGCATTGCACTTGGATTATCGAAAGTGCATTATCGGAACAAATTATAACTGTGCCACAGAGAGAGCGAGAGAGCTTTACACAATGATAATCTGCAGTTCGCGGCTACTTCAAGCTGCTGCTGCTGCTGCTGATAAGCTCTGCCCGCCCACTCTGCGCTCGCCCACAGTGGCCAAGGCTTTGTAAGTCGCCTAATCCAGAGACAACAATCGTAGGCAGCTTTTGTCAGAAGCGAAGTCACATAAAGCTCAAAAGATCCGTTTCGATTCTCAATTTCTTTGCGCTTTCTTTTCGCTTTTGACAGCCAGCAGCTTTTTTATTCCACTCGCCGCCTTGGGGGCCAGGAGGGGAGACTTACCCGCTGCTTTTTACTCCCAAATTGAAAGGACTCGAGTTTTACAGTTTGTTGTTATAAATTGCTTTGACGTTTCTTGTTGTATTTGTTTTTTGGCTGCCGCTTTTAATTAAGCCCGAATCCAATTATAGTGTATAATTAGGCTTATTGAATTTCGTCAGACTTTTTCACACACTTATTTCAATATTTTGCATTTTGTACATTTTTTGTTTGTTGTTATTTTGAACACAATATTTGAACACTGTTTTTAGGGATTTGTTGCACTTTGCGTAGTATTCGGTGTTGTTGTTGCTATTGGCATATTATATTTAATTTCTATCTTGCACAGGAATAATCGAATTTCAAAATTTTCATTCACATTTCACGTCAGTCTTGTGCGTTGGAAAAAAGTTTCGTATTCGTTCATTTGCAAATTTGAATTAAACACGCGAGACGCACACGTCCGTTGGCGGCGACTGCGAGTCAAAAACTGAAACTGAATTTCAAAACGAGAGCCCAGCGGCAGCAACGACAGCAACGACGACGACAACAACGACGACGACGTTGACGATGACAGCGAATGTTGCCTGGCTGCCATTGCTTGCCGGTTTCAGTGTACGCACACACACAGACACACGACACATGCACATGCACGCTCGCGCTCGCGCTCGCATGTTCAGACACGCTCGCTTCGCATTTGTTGCTGTGCAACATTCGTTTGACTATATTCATTTTGCTGCGTATTCATTTTGCCACCTACGCGCTGCGCTCTCTCGCTCTCACCCCCTCTCTCGCGTTGTGCTCTCTTTGTAGTTGCAGCGCTAACATTGAACAGTTTGATTTGAACGCTGCGTGCTGAGCGTTTGTTGCTGTCCTGTCGCTGCCGCTGACTTTTCTGCTGCGTTCGGCGCAAATTTAGAACGTGCTTTTGATTTTATGTCTTTTTATACACTTGCAGAGGGTATTATAATTATGGCACGAACTGTGAAGGTATTGGAACAGAAGTGTAGCTACATACATATGTATATACTCTGTATCTGCTATAGTATATACAGCGAAGGGTCAGCTGTCGAAAATTGAGTTCCTTTATGAAATCTTTTTGTTTTTACAATTCTTTCAACCAAATTCAGATCAGATCACTATAATCTAAAGCTGCCTTAGAAACGATCGGTTTATATTGCGAATATTATACAATACAGAGCCACACATAAGTATTGGCACAGTACGCATATTCTACTTTGCAGCCATTTTGTGACCGTTTTGGTAAACATTCATTTCAAATATTTTTCCCGTGTAAGCCTTTTAATTTCCTACAAAACTCAGTTTACATTTTCTAACAATAACATAACAGTAATTTTATTAATTTAATTTAATCAAAATATGGCACATTTTCAACGCACAAAAGTATGGGCACACTTAAAATTAATGTTGAAAAAAGTCATATATTTAACATACTATAAATAATACATGGAGTTTGATTACTACATCATATAACTGGGAATATTCGTTCTAAAATTGAGTTTTTGTATGAAAAACATTGCTGCAGAGCATTGATAACATATTTCCTCTTGTTTTTTTATAGTGTGTCTAAATTTGATTAAAATCCAGAGTAATTAAATTTCGAGGTACCGAATATAGCTTTGTTTGTGTATTTTTTTTTGGGCAGCTTTCAGTTTTTATATCAGTTTATATTACCTAAGCCCAAAGTACAACTCTACATATGTTTGTATGTACATTGTACATTGATCGTACATATGTTTATTGTTTTGTAGTGCTTCCTCGCTTCAGTTGGCCAAGAGATCGAATTACGCCAACGCATTGAGATTTGTGTATGGAAAGCTGTTTTAAATTGACGGGTTGTTCAAAAATCTTTCAGGCCTGTCTGACAATATTGATAATACTGCCGAAGCTTACAAATTAGAATTCTCTGAAATTCGTATCTTCCAGACATTGCATGGAATTGAAGTTTGTAAAACATTAAAAGAGAATAAACGTGAATCTTTTGTTGCGTGTAGTTAAAAAAATACAAGTTACATGCATTGCTTTGGATTGTTTATTATTTAATTTTTTTATTAAATAAAATAAAGTAATAAATATAAGTCTATTCTATTTTTTAAGTAAGTTTTCTCCATTTTTGTTACTTATATTCAAATAAGAAAATTGTTCAGATATTTGAATTTTTCAGATATTAGAATTACCTTATAACAAAGTGGTTCTAATTTGCCAGCGTCTACTGTATTGTAATTATTATTAAGACTTTGGAACAGACTTTGGAAAGGGTTTCCAATTTCCAACGCAAAACAGACTCTAAAACTAACCTAATGATAATTTTGAACTGGGGAATAATGGAACAAGTAGACTTGACGCTGTAGATAGGATGGGGTCTATTATGGAACGCAGCTGTTGCTGGCATATAAATCCTCCCGCCGGAGGAAAACCAGACAGCAGTAAAGCTCATCATCCAAAGCCATGACGAATATGCAACAACAACAACAGCATCCCACAATATGATGATCAAGGTCAATGTCTGGCAGTGCGCTTTTCCCAGCGCCCATGGTTTATTTTCCTTTTGTTGTTGCCATTTTTCTTCTTCCGCTTTGCAGCATGTAAAATTACCGCAGCAACAACAACAACAACAGAGAGAGACCGGCAAGAGCGTAGCATTTCGAAATTTCGAAGTTCGAAAATGAACGCACGCTGCGCTCTCACTGCGGCGCAGCGCTGCTCGCTCTTGCGCTCTCTGCTGTTTTGCTCGCTGGCAACATGTTGCTGACACTTTATATACATGCTGCGTGCTGCATGTTGCCAGCTGCAGCTTGCGGCTGAACCCAAAAAACTGTTTACGCATTTTTTCGCACCTCCGCTTGCATTTATTGTTTACAGTTTACTTTCACCTTCCGCGCTGCTTTTCTCCTTTGTTTTGTTTATCAACATTTCAAACAACGCCCCCACCCTTCCTCCCGCCAACACCGCCTGTTTATTTTCAATGCAATTCCATTCCCAGGCACTTCCCTTGGGTGCTGACAGCAGGCCGGTGGGGGGTAGGGGTTAAGAGGGGGGCAATTTCAAAGTTCTTAATAAATTGTTGGCTGTCTGAGGCAACAGCAACAAATCGCCAGCCGCAACTTAGTCAAAGTCGCGAGAATCGAGAGATATCCGAGAGATATCCTCAAAATCCCCACCCCCTTGCCGCCCTACCACCACCCCCCGAGGTTTGTGGCTGGCCTGAACTCATTAGGCGCGTCAAGTGAAATGTTTGTTGTTGCTGTTGCTGTTGCTGCCACATGTAGAGCCTTTTTGGGGCAGCCAGCACCCGAAACACATTAGCAGCTCATTTCATGCAACATGGCCGCAAATTAAAGGCGCATTAGCGCCCAAAAAAAGGGCAACGGCAGTGGCGGGGGGCGTGGCACAACGCACTACAAAACTAAAAGAATTTTAAAAGATATTTGCTTGCCACAAAAAGCAAGAGTCTAAAAACTGAAGAACAAACTGTAAGATGTAAATGTATCTCAAAGATGCAAATGTATTTGAAAATTATAATTGCCACTACAAGATACAAATTCAGCTGGTACTGTAAGTTAGCACCTACAAGATATAATATTATCTAAAAGTAAACAATGTATCTATACAATAATAATAAGCAATGTATCCCACAGATACAAGAGTATCTGAAAGTTTGAAAATATCTGTAAAATGAAAAGATGTCACAAATGTGACTGGCAGATACAAATTGCTATCAATATGAATGAAAGATATAACAGTATATAGAGCTGAAATGTATCTTAACAATATAAACGTATCTTAAAGACAGATAGATACATATGTAGATAGTAAGATTGATACAAAAGTATTAACTTTGCACTAACGTACATAAAACACAAAAAAAAGACATGCAAATGTATTTGAAATTACAAAAGTATCTGAAAGATACAAATACATGCACAGATAATAACAAATTTCTCGCAAATACGAACAAATTATCTCCAACATTTCAATTGTGAATCTCAATAATATCAGTTAGAACATTTTTGTTCCTTTAAATTAAAATAAAGTTTCTGAAATTTTAGAAATATTCAGAATTTATCGATAACAGGATATCGCACTTCAAGAGAATACAATTCGCTCAAATATGTTGTTGTTTTTGTTTAAATATAGCAAGTTTTGAAATGCCAACTAGGCGCTACCAAACAAAAGATACAAACGTATCTGTATCTTGTTGTGCCCACACACATTCATATCTGACAGATAAAGTTTTGTCTCTCAAAGTTACAAATCTCGCTCGGCTGGCTAATTAGTCATCCAGTTGTCCTTTTCATGTGGCACTGTCCCTTAATGTTGCCACAGCCACAAACACACACACCCACACCCACACACACACACGCACACACATGGACAGCTGAAACGAGCCTCGTGCTTTGCAGTTATAATAATTAATAATTCCAGGGATAATCCGCATGTTTGTCAAAGTGATATGACCCAAAAATTGTTTGCGAAACTCACACAAAAACACCTAGCCAAAGATACACACACACACACGCACACGCACACAGGGATTGGCAGATACATTCAAATGTGAATGTGTAAGTGTCGCCCAAAAATAAGCCAAAGATTTTTGCCCAACAGCCAACAACCAAAAACCAACAACGAATTTCAATCTGAAATGCTCGCACATCTGCATAAATACTTATGGAAAATGGGAAGTGCGAAATGGAAAATGTTGGGGCATGCAACAAGGCACAGTTCCCAAATAGAAGGCTACAATTCTATTATGCATTCCAGGACAATGTTCGCATTTGAGCATGCAGCACAGATACTTATGAAGTGCCATTCGTTTGTATCTCATTGTTGGCCAAGACAATTGAATGGTTTTGGGCAGCTTCATCTAATTGTATCTTCGAGGGTCCTGGTCCCTGCCTCAGCTGTATTTTCATTGGAACATTTCATATTTGTTGGCCTGTTATTACTTATTAAGCACTTTCTTCCTTATAACTCAATAGAATTCAACTTATACTAAACACATCCTAAGTTTACTGAAGATATACACAACTACATTGATTCTGTGCGAATTTTATCACCTTGTATCTTAATATCGTATTTAAGTCAGCATACCTATGTGTTTTTTTTTGCCAACTGTTATTAGTTATTAGTCATTTTCTTACTCATAAATCTAATATGCCCTAAGTGTAGCCAACGTATATACAGAATGCAGTTTCCTATACTGTATTTTCATTATTTTCATGTCTGTTTATCGTTTTTAATCATTTCCATCTTTAGAACTCAATAGAATTCAACTTTGAGCAAACACATTCCAAGTTTGCTGAGGATATAAACATTTTCCTTTGAATTCCTTAGATCTAACTATAATTCAACTATAAACTGAATCTAGTTTCTTAGGAAGGGCTCTATAAATACATATGTATCTTTGCGTAGTCAACAGATCTTACAAACGACTGTAAGAATTTATCTGTATTTTAGTTGTTTATTTTCTCTTTTTGGGGCTGTTGATATATCAATCATTATTATCTTCTATATAAACCTATAGAACTTAGCTTGACTTAAACATATCCCAAGTTTACTAAAGAGATACACAAAAATGCAGATTCCTACGAATGGGTTCTATATTTTTGAATCCCTGGCTCTTCGTAAGTTCTTTAAGGCTGAATATATTTGGCTTTTCTCTGAAATTGCTTTTTAATTCCAATAATATTCTGCATAATCAGAAACTCATTCTTCCTTTACGAAAGATAGCTGATGGGTTCTTTATAATTGCATCTTATTTCTTATTTCAGCTGGTCCTAATCACTTTTTTCTTTATAACCGAACAGAATTCAGCTCGAAGCCTGAATATCCCAAGTTTACTGATTATATCAACTGAATGAAGAAGCTTCATTTAGTTGCCACTGACATATCTCGTTTATTTGTCAGTCAAAAGATACACTCGTCATCATTTCCATCGATTTATCTTTATAGCACACACCTTGGCTGTGGCGTCCCACAATACTATCTATAGGAAACGAGTTCAAGTTCAAATCTCATGTTACTAAATATATCTGAATGTAATCGCTTGAGTATTCCTTTCAGCTCCCCTCATGTGAGGGGGCAACAACACAGATAACAATTGTCATGCCACCGCTAGTCCCTTCTCGCCGCTCCGCAGCCCGCTCCCTCCCACTCCCTCTCCCACACAATGCCCTGTGCCAATTTCAAGTGCAATTATAATTTTTGTTTGTCATGCAAAAACAACAAGAACAAGCACAACAACGATAACAACAATTGGCAGGCTGGCAACGACAAAATGAAAATACACAGAAAATGTTGTTGGTGCAGCGGCGGGGGCAGGTAGGCGGCGGTGGGGCGGGGGCAATGCGTTACGCCCACAATCAAAGTGGGTCACACACAGAAACCGTGCGACTGTTACAATTTGCATATGCATGATGGTGTGTGTTTAGGTGTGCGTGTGTGTGTGTGTGTGTGTGTCCTTGCTGGAGTCCTGCCAGGCTACAGCACCCAACCACCCCGCTCCCCACACCAGCACCGTTGCACGGCATGACTTTACACTTTTTCAACCTATTCTAATAAATTTCGTGCAGGGCAGCAAATCGCCGGCCAGAAATATGCAAAGTCACCAACGAGCAGCAGGATATGCCAGGATATAGATGCTGCTGCTATAAATATATACATATATATATATATTCTATATATATATGTGTGTTTTGTTCATAAATCAGCGCCCAACTGTGTGGCCAGGAGACTCGAGAGCCGAGTATTGAGAATCGGAGCCGAGAGCTTTGCCCGCCGCTTCCTGCGCATTGTCCTCGTGGAGTGTCCTGGGCGAGTGCTTTCAGCATATTTCTTTTCATTATGCGCGCGTGTGTGTGTGTGTTTGTTGCATTTGCATGCATATCCTTGATATGCCTTTGTCGTCCTGGCATTATTCTAATATCCATGTGGCGTATTTCCAGTTTTGACTTTGGATTTCGTTTTGATCTGGCGACCCCTCTGCCCGAGATATGCATGCACACTCTTCCACACTCGGCATGTGTGCCCAACGCATTAGCATATTGTGCTGTACCTTCCCAGCTTACAGCCCCCAGCCCCCAACCCGCCTATACCCAGCACCAGCCCCCCAGTTTGCCCACTTGGCACACATTCGCTTTGTGGTTGTAATTAAAGGTGTTAGTGCCGTTGATAATTACACACGCCAAACTTTTGCCCAGCTCTGCTAGGCTCAAGGACCGCCTCTGCCTGTCCCCACCACCCACACAGCCGCCCCCAACCAGAGGCTATCGCGTTGACCATAAATTTCTGGGCGAGCTAAAGCGCATGGAGGCATACTTTATGCCTGTAAGTAGTCGCTATTTATGGGCGTTCCAGGAGACAATAATGCTGCTCATTTCACTAGGTCACAGAGAATACACAGAGAGGAGTGTGCCGAGAGGAAGGGGGAAGGCAAGAATGGGAAAGAGTAAGAAGCAGAGAAATACACGCGTTACTCTCAGTTCCTGAACACAAATACCATACCTGCTTACCATACCAATTAAAATTGGATTCGTTTTTTCATTTAATTTTTCATTTGTGATATACAATGCAGAATACTTCTAAGTGCCAGCTTATTTAGCGATTAAGTAATAGCACATATAAGGATGTCAAGTTGTATTAATAGTTCTCTACTATTTGAGTAACTGCATACCAAATTTCAGCACTATAGCTCTTAAGATCTCTTAGTTAGATGAGATATACTAAACAAATCATGTTTAGGGTTTTCCATCGCCTTTTTCCTTTTATGTGTAACAAATTTATTAAGTAAATTAAATTCAAATGTTACAATCGCTAAAACTCAAAAAATGCTAAACAATTATTACCATTAGCTTTAATAAAATATTGTACTTTAAAGGAGAAATAAAGCAAAGCTTAAAAAAATAATTATTTGTATAAACTGTCGAAGATGATCATGTACGGGAAATCTCTGGCCGATCCCAGCTGTGAGCAGGGGCACAGCACTGGGCACTGGGCACTGGGCACTGGGCACTGGCTAATAATCTTCCCCCATCGGGTCGGAGATTGCCCACCATATGTCCCCCTACTGTCTTTCTTTTATTCTTCTTCTTTAGTTTTATGACTTAAATTAACCTTAAATTCTATAAGTTTTCTCTTCATAACTAACTCTTTACTATCTAGGCTCTAATAAGGCCACCGACAATTCTTTGCTGTGAATAGGGGCATAGCTAGCCGGACTGGCAAATAAACTTCCTCCAACGTGCTGGTGTCGTTATTAGTTTTCAATTGTAATTTCGTGTAGGCTTTTAAATTTTTTCCATATATCTATGTTCTATATATTATATTTTTTGATTCGAGGCAGCACTGTTTTACCTTCGCAAATAAATAAATAAATAAATTAAATAAAATGTAGTACATGAGTATCTATATGTTTGTGCTTAATCAAGCCCATTTATATATTTTAAAAAGTAATTTGTAAATAAGGGCATTAATTGTCTGGATCTCTCTAATGACAACTCGTCAAAGATTCTATTCAAGCTAAAAGTTCCCAGTTTTCTGATCAGGAATACTGGACTGAATCAATATGGAACCCATACTCAAATCAAATACTATTCTTAAGAGACCTTGAAGCTAATGTGACTTGACCAAAGTATGAAATTTTTACATCCTTTTTCTTATTTTTCCTCTAGTATCTTAAGGGTAATTTAAAATAACAACAAGGGTTTTTTTCAATAAAAGTCCGAATGTTATGCTTTGATTTGAAAGGCTTTTAGAGTAGAAATAACGTTTTAATATGCACTTATGACATTGTAATCTATTTTGTAATTTCTCCTTAACGTCTTCAGCTTTAGGTAGTGTAAAGTATTTAAGATTTCAACATGGGGCCTTAAGTAATTAACTAGTAATTATCTGGAGGCTTGATTAGCTAGTCGTATTTGTTTATTTACTATAGTGCTAAACTGAAATAACATAAATCGCTGAAGGCGTTGTGCCTGCCCTCTTGCCACCCCATCCCCCCTCGACAGTTTATAGATCAACGGGCACTTGCCCACAAAACTAGTTACAGTTCATTGGCCTTGAATGGAAGTTGTGGACTGACCGCCTGTGGATGCAACATATGAAATTACATGCGGACACCCAGTTGCCCTTGGCCCCCGCTAAAACAGCAGCAACAACAAATACAATAACAACAACAAAGACAACAACAACAACTAAGAGCGAGATAGAGAGAAACCCATTACACGCAGTCATGTAAACTAATTTAAAAGGCCGCTGCCCAAAAGGCAGCCCACAAAATCACCACCAAAAATAACAAAAGACCTTGATGGAGTGCAGGGAGCGGGCTGTGGTAGCGGGCGGTGGATGCAGGGTACAGGGTTACCCCCTCAAAAAGAAAAAAAAAAGAAGCAACTGTCAGGGTTGACTTTGCTAATGAAGAAAAAGCAGCTGTCAGCTGTGCATTACAAGGCTGGCTAAGAAATTGCAAAAACTACGAAATTCAATCACCCTAACCCCCCCAAGCCCGCCCTCGCATACCCCATGCTATAGACCAGTCTAAGAGTCAAACCCACCACCAATAGAACCCCCCCTCTGGTCAGGGCCCAATGCAGGTCAAAGGCGTTAATGCACATTTGTCGGGCAAATAACAATAACAACAGGCGGAGGCAGGAGCAGGAAAGGGAGTCAAAAGAGTCGGAAAGGGAGTCGGAGAAGGATTCGAAGAAGGAGTCGGAGAAGGAGCAGGAGAAGGAGCAGGAGCTGTTTCTGGTATGAAATTGGTATCGTTCTGTAACAAGTGTCAGACTTTGGAAAAAAGTGTGAGAAAGACAATTTATGAAACTGTCCGCTGTAGGGCAACAACAACAATAAAAAGTCGCTACAAAATCAATGAAGAAAAATGTTGCTAAGAACACAAAAAAGTCAAGCTAGCAAATCGTATGGCGGATACTAAATACTCTTGCCGACTTGTAATTGAATTTCGTTCTATATCAATACTATAATAGATCATTTTATTACCTTGACATGTGAGTGGACCTTACTATACATATACGAAGCAGCTGTCTCCAGTATCCCCAAAAAGATTGCTTTGGAAAACATCTAATAATTACAATTACTAGGAAGGTAATGGAAGATAGCAATGATAGACTATACCTAATAAAAAAGGGAGTTGAAACCAGCAGAGGTGACTATATAATGCACAGGTTTCATTAGGATGAATACGGATTAAAAATTTACAGCAGGTGTAAAAACTTTCCTTAACATACTTTCAAGACCAAGAAACTAGTACTAGAAAAAGATTGTACAGAATCAGCCAATAAGTGAGGTAAGGTTGTCTTACAATTTCAAACAAAGTGAGAAAGTGTGAATACCTTTTGAAGAGTATAAAACGGGGTGTATTAGACAGGGAGCTGTGAGGAGTGAGGACAACCAAACAAGTCACTGCAAAATCAATTGAAAGCAAATTATAGTTGCTGCAGTTAGATAAGCAATGGAGCTACAACCCAACCCCATCAGCCACCCGCCCCAAGAAACCCATTTGAGTTATGGGCCAAGTGTGAAATGGAACCCGGACAGTTCCTTTTTTTCTAGCTAAAGTGACGGCCGGAGGCGGCAGGACAATTTAGCTGAGCTGAGCAGGACAAAAACTTTTTGAGTCAATTTGCCAGTGCAATGAGAAATCTGAGCTTCTCTCCCGCCATAAAACCCGCAAGGAAAGGCGCACAAAGGCAACAGGCAGGAGGAAAAAATAAGGGGGATTCTAAGAAATTTAGCTGAAATCTGATGATGAGCTGCATTTGTAATTATGCCAGGCAATTAAACGATTAAGCCAAGCGCCAAATGGGGGTCGAGCTGGGGTCGTGAACTGCTGAACGGAAGTGGGGAGGTGTCAAAGACTTATAAGGTGGAGCATGCAAGTAATTGAAGTGAAACTTTCTATGGGAAGAGAGGGAGAGCAGCACGGGTGTAGCAGAAAATAGAAAGAGTTATCGGCTGTGAGAGTTCAGTGAGTAAAGGAAAAAAAGAAAAGGGATATAACTTGTGGTAAACCTAGGAAATCAACGTTGATATAGGACAGCTGCGACAAGCTTAGATATGTGGTTTAGCTGCAATTGTGTAAAGCCTTAGATGTGGTCAACTGGAGAATCCTTTGTTATGCGTGCGGTAAATACTTGGTTCTCACTTATTTGTATAGTCCTTCGGCTACTGGTCTGTTCCGTCTACGCCTGACACACGCTCTTTGGCTTTGGCTTTGGGCTTCGTCTTACCCCCCTGACCAGGCCAGGACACACAGCCATTTGCAAGACAGTTAGACAGAAGGACACTCGGCAAGAAACATTACAAGCCCAAAGTCCAGAGTGTTTCGAAAAGGATCAAGCAAAAACTTTCATTTATGTGCAACGCACGGCCATAAAACTTTTTGGCCAGACCCAAAAAGGCGGAAGTTTTGAAAGTGCGAGTGTTTGTTGGGATATGCCTTGGTTTCCAGGGGTGTTCGGCGTGTGGGAAGGGAGGGGCCGTGTTGTACTGTTGCAGCTGCAACTGGCAAACATATTTGGCAATGCGGAAACGGAAATATTCGCACCATGCCAAGACAACAACAGCAGCAGCAGGAGCAGCATCAGGAGGAACAACAATAAGAACTTTTGTGCCATTTCAACGGCTGACAAGCCCGCCCAGTCACCCAACTCCCAACCCCCAGCGAGTAATTCTCCTCCCCCTCAATCCTCAATCACAATCCTCGACCACTCACAGTTTGTCAGTACTTTTGCAGGTTTGTCAGTTGGATGTCTCCTGTCCTGTCCCTGTCCCTGTCCTGTGCATGTCCTGCGTCTGCTGGGGATTGCTCTCATCTCAGCTCAACTTAGCTCGTATCATTTCTTTTTTATATACATATTTCTAAATGCATTTTTGTTGTTCAATTTCAAACTGCGTCTGCAATTTTATTTGCAGTTTCCCTTTGGCCCACCCCAGCCAACAGTTGCTCCTGCATTCGTTCCTTTACTTTTTGCCGGATTACTTTTAGCTGGTTTCTTTGGCCGCATCGGAAATGCGATAAGCAAAGTTTTCAGGCACGGCTTGCGGTTGGAATTGTTAGATATTTGAATCTAATTAGGATATAATGACAGTTTTTTCACCATCTTTCCTGGTCAACTACTTTTCCCTACACTTTTTGCTTTTCCATTTCAGAGCGAGTGCAAGTTTTCAGTCAAAAGAAAATGCTTTACAAACATGAAATACTTTAAGTTTGCTTGCCAAACAATTTCTTTCTGCTTCTCTTATATTTTAAGGCACATAGTGGCATTTGAAGTTGCTTTTTCGAGTATTCGCCTTCTCATTCAAGCACTATGCAAATTTTTTGAAAAAACTTTTTGCTTAACAATTACATATTTCTCGAACCTTTTCTCAAGGCATTTAAAAAAACTAAAGAGCGCTCAAAATCTGCTTGGCATCAATAAAATGCAAAAACTTGGCCAACAAACTGACTGAATCTCTTTGCCAGCCAAGTGAAATGTGGGCACTGCGAAGGGGACCTCCTGCTGCGCCTCCAACCCCCCTTCCCGACCCCGTGGCTGCCATTATCACAACAAATGCGAGGCGGAGGGCTGAATGTTGGGGGGCGCACAAAAAATTGAATAATTTAATTAGAAATTGCGACTGCTGTCGCATCGGACAACAAAAGCGCGCCAAATTGGCTGCCAAGCAGTGACAGTGTCAAGTGGAGGCACTGCCTCCAAAAGTGCTGCTGTTGTTGTTGTTGTTGCTGTTGTTGTTGCTGTGACTGAAGCATGCAAAACTGTCGCATCGCTCAGTTAACAGCGCGAGAGGTGGCAAGTGAGGAGAATGTTGCGACAAAAAATAAAAATAAAATAAAAATAGTGACAGCTGCTCTGGCGGCCTCTAAAGTTGAAGCATTCGAGAAGGGGTTGTACGGCAGGGGGCTGCCGCGGAGGCGGGGGGCTGGGTCAGTGCAAACACTTTTCGAGTGCATCGTGGTTTAATTAAATTTGGAACATTTTCAGCAAAAGCACTTAAGTACAGTTCAGTGTGAATTGCTCAATTGAGACATTATAGCAGCAAAAGAAGATGCTGCATCGATTGTACAGTCAAAGATCCTTGTGTTTATACTCTGTTTTCCGAAATGAGTTTAAAATAGGAGTATACTGGGATTATGCAATGTCTGTCCTTCTGCCTATCCGCATAATCGCGGTTTTAAGCAGTGCAGATAAGGAGTTCAGATAGTTTTTGCACCCTAGAGAGTTTGGCAAATCGGTAATAACCTATATCTTCTACATTTTTGTATTTAGAGTCACTAAATTTGGTATGGAACCTACTGCTGACCTGCTTGAAAGAATTGTTTAAATGCATACTTGCCATTCCCACTTCCGCCTCCCCAAATTAGCTAAATAAAACCGATTACTTACTATAACAGTTTATTTTACTTATAATTTTGTTAGGAAAAGTGTTTCGCATTGATTAAAGTATTTCTGACCCAATAAAGTATATATATACATATATATTCCTGATCAGCATCAGTAGCTGAGACAGAAGAAAAACTGTTTTGGATAATCATGATATCTCCAGCAAAGTCATCAATTCTAAGGTTCTTTATGCTCTATATATGGTGCCCAAATTTGAGCTAAGTCGGATCACTATGTATTAAAAAAACATGCAGTAAAATGTGTTGTATGAAGAACTTATTTGTTTTTACAGATATTTTAACCAAACTTAGCAACTGCGAGTTTTATTGTAGTTTATATAGTTTGGTTAAACTTGATCGAAATCGGATGACAATAACACAGGAAAAACACAGGACAAAAATTGAGTTTTTGTTAGCAGCTATCATAAAACCTTGAAAATTAAGGGATTGACTCACTTATGAGTAACGAACATATCAAAGAATCCAGTGAAATGTATCATAGCTTATCAAAATTCTGCAAAGATGAGATAATCAGACTTTCCCACTGCTGAAAGTTCCAGGGATTCTAAGTATAAGACAAAGTTAGAAACAAATGCTGGATACGCACGAAATCCATGCCAGATTTTGGTGTGAACATAATTATTTCTACTTGGATCAGACGCTGATTATCACCTTCCAAATAATTAAGCCAGTTTCGGCGTCTGCAACATTTACAAATGTGGCTCATTAGGCGGCCTTATCGGGCGAGGCACTTGCCAATGTCTGGCTCTGCTCCTGCTCCTGCTGCTGCTAGCTCCTACTGCTAATCCTTTTGAATAGGATAAAAAGTAGCCCATTAAACGGCAGTTGAACGTCGTTGTCTTTGGCTTTGTCATTGTCATGGGGTCGTCGGCTAGCTCAAAAGGTCAATAAACAATCAACTGGCATTGATTTCGTTTTCGACCGAGTCAGCCAAACAATTAAGCCAACAATTCAGTGTTAGCCAAGAAATTATGGTGTCACCACAGAGAAGGTGACAGCCGACACACAATTCAACCTGGCCAACAGTTCCCGCACTCCGCACCCGTTACCCCATCCCCTCTGCTGCTTAGCGTGTTGACAAATGATAGAGAGCAGCTAGGCCCAAAAACTGCTGACTTGGGAGCACCCAGCTAATACCTAATGTGTAATCCTTTAACCTGCCGCCAGTTGGGTCTACAGCTCAATTTTTGGGTCAAAGCGCGCCGCTGCTCGTCGCCATTTGGGCCCGGATAATGGAACCCGATTGAGACATTGTCCGGATGCCGGGTCATGGGTTTTTATCACAGGTGACAACAGCCGAAAGACGCTGACAGTGACTGTGACAAGACACAAAGTGCACAGGTAGACACGCAGACAGACAGACGGACAGGACTCTCTAGAGGAGCCGCAAAGGACATTTTCACGTCTGGTTGCACAAAGGCAGCTACAAAACTCATTGTGCAATTGGCACAATTAAACACTGCGGCGGCATTTTCACAATCGTACTGAGGTTACATTGAGGTTTCTGTAGAAATCTGCACAAAATCGGGGCAGGTTTTGGCTTTAATATTGGGCTTAAAGGAGCGGCCCGACTTCAAAGTGAAATTGTTGCCAATTGTTTGATTGTTTGGCACAAATGTTTATGCTTGACTGCGAGACAAACAACACAGTGGCCAGGTCTTAAGCAGCGGCATTAGTTGAATCAACAACACACAACAACAGCGAGTCCTGGGAAACTCAGCCAGCTCGCCAATGTGGAGGTCCTTGTGTGTACAACATTTTAACCAAGCCGCAACAGAAGCGAAAAAAAATGCCGCGAAAAGCTTAAAACCTGACCTTAAAACCAAGCCATGCGGTCTCGTGTGAAATGCAAAATTTGCGTCTAAAATGCGCCAAGAAATAATTAAAATTGATGTGCCCAGCTCCGTAGAGACCATGTAGTCCCCGGAGTCCGCGGACTCCGCGGAGTCCACGGAGTAGAGCAGCAACTCTTCGCGCAGTAGCCGGCAAATATTTTGACAGACATTTTCAAAACTAAAATGCCGCACGCCAGGCACAGACCAGACCAGACCAGAACAGAACAGAACAGGAGCCGACCCAAACCCGATCCGGACATGAAGAGCTGCTCACTTGCAGCATAATTTGATTAAAATTGCCACGGAGAGACCAACAACAAGAACAGCAACAACGTCATTATTTGGCAGGAAGGAGAATGGTATCAGGTTGGGTTGTGTTCTCAACTGTGGCCTCCGCATATTTCTCGACGCCTTTGAGAATTTTACACGTTTTGATGCCTGACGTTGACGGACGGAGATTGGAACGCTGCTGTAGTCTAGTTTCGGTTAAAATACTCTTAAGTTCGATGGAAATGTATGGAAAATATATCAAGCCAAGCAAAACAAAAGATCAAAAAAACACAGCATTCAGTGCTTTTTGAACTAACTTAAAGTCTGGTATATACTTCATTACACAATATCTGTCTATATACCATGTTTCATAATTAAAGTTCAAATGATTAAATAATATTACTTGATAGATATAAAAATATAAAACTAAATGTAAATGCTATTTTATCGGACTTGTACATTCTTTTAATGTGGATACATCTAGCAATACAGTAACTGTCTGCATACCAAATTTTGTGACTAAAGCTGATGTACTTTCGTAAGATATCGACAGAAAGAAATTGCAGAAAATTAATTAAATATGATTTATGTATTCGTATATTAAAAATTCAGGGCAGTTACCATTTAGGCAGGGTATCCATTATTCTCCCATTGCTATATATTATCAACTCAGTTTTTTTTATGATGTATAATTATACCCTTTTGGCTGAAGCAGCTAAGTCAGCGGTCATAAACATTGCTCCCCCGAGCGCAGCCAGTGAGCCATAAAGTTTCGTTGGATTTAGTTTGATTTTAATACGCTTGAGTTTAAATATATCTTTATAACAAGAGATTTGGGAAGTCAGTGCTCAGGCAGCTGTCAAATCACTCTCATGTGGCACTAGCTGAATGTCTCTTCAATGACACGCACACACCTACGCCCACCTCGACCTTGTCACCTCAGCGGTACCGCAACGACACCGCAACAAATTAATGCCCAAAATCGAATTTTATGCACTGCGGATGGTTTGCACTCAAATTGAACACAAATTCTACACACCTTGGCATAAGTAGAAGGTCTGGGACACAGCAGGATGCTTGGCTATAGCCAGGATATGCTAAAAGTCCTTGGCTTAACTGTGTTCGCACTTCATTATCGCCGGTCGACCAATGCCATTAGCAGGACATTAGCGCCCAGCAAGTCAAGCAACTGCACCACAGGACTGTACAGAGAACTGTTAACCTCAACCTGGGAGAGACAAATCCTAACCTCAAGTTGAGACAGACAAGTTCTAACCTCAACTTGAAGTACTCGCATAAGGCTCCTTTACCAACACATACAAACACATAATTTAAGCAAGCATTACTAACAAAACTGCAGCTAATTGAGCTGTAGACTTGAATTCATGTGGGTAGCATAGCCAACTAAACACGCAACAGGATTTCTAGATTAGAGCACGTAAAACTAACCTCAAAATTAAATAAGAATTGCAGCCCCATTGTCGCATATGACAACTGAGATATTGAGTGTTAAGAATTGACTGTTAAGAAGATTCCAGGAAAATTACTTGAAAGTTCTCCTCTAACTGATCTAGAGAACTCGATTTTCTTTTTACAAGCCCAAACAACAATGATATCGCATCGAACCCGAACAGATCTTGAACCGATCACAATGCACGCTTTAATGACTAATTATAGACGGACTTTATGCCACATCTCTTGCTGCATGTCACGGTATGATGAGTTGTCATAAAATCGTCAGTGTCAGCCTTCGACCCAAAGACGTATACGGAATTGAGAAACCGTCCAAGTTTTAGGGTCGGGGTTTTCAGTTCTCTCTGGTTCTGTGGCCGTGTCAAAGTTGAGGGACAGACGTGTCGTAATTGATTTTTATGGTCTTTGTCATTGTTCAGCCTCGACGAAAATTCTATAAACGTTGTACAGCCCGAAGATCGTAAATCTGCGAGACAAGTCTCTGTGTGAGTTGTGTATTGGGATGGCCAAGTGAGTTGCCAATTTGCTTAGCCTGATTCTGGTTTAGTCAATCTGCACATTTATGACCTTGGGCCATAGCCTTGAAAATTACATGCTGCGTTCTTGGTTACAAACCGAAGGGAGCTACTCGCTGTGCCCAGTTGCCAAACGCTTGGAAGACCGAGCATAAACAAATTATCGACGGTTTGCCGGCCAGAAACAGTGAGTATGATATCATATGGCTTTGCTGTCAGTTGGGTAGTTAGGGGAACACCTAAGGTGACAAGGTTGAGCGTCTATTGGAGTAGCCCACATGGTTTTACGGTTAGCCGAATTGCATGCTGTCAATATCTATGAGTTAGTAACGCTGTTCCAAATACCATGCCAAGAACGTTTGCAATTTGTTTGCTACTTTAAAAGTGGTCGAAGGTTACGTATTCTATGTTTCCATATAAAAAGTATGGTATTGTGTGAATTTAACAGACGGCAAGAGACTTCTCAGGCATATCATTAGCCAAAGATTGGATGCTGCCATAACTCTTTACGCATCTCTATAAGCCCATCAATCTCAAAGACCATATAAGCTAGGGTCAATAAATTAGGTATATGTGTACTAAAGTACCATATGCAGATCAAGTTTGTCTCAAATATTGCAGTTCTTCCGCAATGCACTCGAAAATTTATAATCAAATAAATAAAATAAAATTATAATCTATAATGCTCTAATCTATATACCAATACTCGGTTTGTGAAGTGTTTTGTCGGCTTACACTTTCTCCTCCACCTTCTTTATCTAGTTTAAGTGTTCTCTTATGCCTTAATTTTGAGTTATTGCAATATTAAGCCGGCATTAATATCAATTCTATCACAGAACCCACACAATAAGCTCAAAGCTGCTAACAAAACCCACGAACATTTGACCCAGACTTCCAGATTAATTGCCTTAATTGCAAGCCAAGTGGTAAAAACACCCCCTCTAGCTCTTCTCCCTCTACACAGAACTAATAAGCTAACAAACAAAGCAAAAGTTCAACAAATAATAGAAAACAAGGGAAAGAGAAAGCGATAGATAGATAGATAGTTATATACGCGGGATGTATGCGAGAAATATTAAAAATTAACAACAAAAAATAATTTCCCATAAATTCTCGTTAACGTTTCCCCTTCCTCCAAACTGCTCCCCCTCCAACATCTCGGCACACCGCCATGCAATTTTGTTGTTAGCGCTTCACGCTGCCTAATTAAAAGCAAACAGCGTGTCGTCCATATAGGATCATAATGATCATGGCGGAGGTTGAGGATGAGTCCAGGGGACATTACTGATAAGAAGCTGGAATCATGGGCTACTACTAGACTACCCCCTCCACACCCGCTCCAGCTGATCTCAACGTTGTCGGCGCCTCATACAATTTGTCCCACAATCAAATATCATTTGTTAATGTCAGGCCTGCGGGCGGGAGGGCCGCACTTCGGGGATGATATTCCTATGCGGCGAACCCCCGCTCGCTCTCTCTCCTCTGCTGTAACTTAATATGCATTTTAAATGCATGCGTAAACATTGATAGCATATTGATGATGTTTATGATGATGATGATGATGATGCAACTGCCACTGACCGCTGATAAGATGCAGCCGCAGAACGAACCCAAACCCAAAATGTGATGATGAAAACAAATGAAATGCAACGCCTTTAATTAAATATTTTTATATTTTTTCATCTCATTTTTTTGCGCTCGTGCTTGCCTCATCCTCTTGCGTTTTCTACAGTTTCCGTTCCAACGTGAAATTCTGTTGCCGCACGAAGATCAACGAGGGGAGCTGGCGTTTTTAATGTCTCAATTTCGGCTGCATGGTAGTGGGGAAAATGTCTTCATAAAACTTGCAACGCTGCACACAAACGCGTTAAGTGAGCGATCGTTAAAGGGAATTGCGAATCGCACGCGGGTTGCATGCCCCACTGCGTCTCCACCAGTTGAGATTCGGGTTTTGGGCTGGCTTGTCTGGGCTCTCGCCCAAGGCATCAGCGGTTATGAAGCTCTTTCTCAGATGGTTGCTCGGCTGCCGCACATTGGGGCAAAGTTAGTTCGCCAAGCGAATAAATTGATCTGCTTAATGATGTAGAGGGTTATTACGCTATTACTCAAATGAAATACAAGTTAATCTGCAGAGTAAGTAGAAAACATGCCTGGCACTTGTGGACCTTAATTTGTAATCTGATTTTATTAACTTTCATAGCTGCCAGGGAGAATAGTCAAAATATAAGAGAACCCTTATTAGTGTATGTTATATGTACACTCACATATCAAATTTAGGAGTATAGCTCTTGAATTCGACTTATTGCCTTTAACTATAACGTGTTTAACATTGGCGGATGATACATTTTAGGGTTCAGGCTTAATACCTTTACATCTATGTATTATTTTATTTTTACATGCTCTGGTGAATGAAATGTTTCATATTATAACACTTAAGTAGAAACATTTTTTTATTTTTTTCTCTTATTTTTCATTTTTATTTTATTATTTTTTTTTCTCTATTCAGAATTTATTAAATTTTTATTTTATTTTATTTTTAGATTATGTTGTTTTTGAATATACATACTTATCTACTAAGTTTAATTTAAGTTGCTTATAAAAATAACAGGAAGATTACTTGCAAAAATAGAAACAGCTTAGGTTTTTTTTTGGAATAATTTCCACTTAAGTGGAGTAAGTTTCTATATATGTGCCGGTGTCCATTATATTCTATTTCGGGGGGACTTTTTTCAGTTGCATAAATAATCCTTGATCCACTGTGCCAACATTCATCATCGCTGCAAAAAAGCACATAAGATAACCAAAAAGCGCAACGGTGTGCGGCCGCGGAGCAAAAAAACGAAGCCCCCACACAGCACACGACTCCAACGAAGACGTCACGAAGTAGTAACAACAACAACAACAACTCTCATCACATTGGTTGAGAGTTTTTGGCTGTTGCTGTTGTTGGTGGAAGTGTTGCTGGCGTTGCTGCCGCTTGCCGCTTGCCCCATGCACACTTGCCGCTTGCTGCTTGCTGCTGATCTTATCGGCAATTTGTCATGCAAAAATTTACTGCGCAGAGTCACGGTCACAAAGGGGGGAGCCGTGCAGCGAGGGGCAGAGCTGCGTTTGTTTATAATAAAAAAAAATGTTGCTTGTGTGGCTGCTGTGCGGTTGTTTTATTAGCAGCTTCAAAGCACTCGCACAGGATGTGCGTTGCTTATTTTTTGTTTTTTTAGGGCAACCCGCCCCACTGCCTCACACACGCACACACGCACACACACACACACACACGCACACATACACAGTCGCAGACAAGGCGTGCTCAATCTCGCTCTCTCTTGGGGCAAGCACCAGAGGGAGCCGCCTGATCAACTCAAAACACAAAATGTGTCGATTAATGCGCTCCAGATGCTCTGGCAGCACTCATCAGAGATGACGATGACTGCGGAATGCGCCTTTGATTTGTTGGCATTCGTCGGAGTCGCCGTCGGAGTCGCCGTCGGAGTCGCCGTCAGAGTCGACGTCGCAGTCGGAGTATGAGTCGGAGCACTCGGCAAGTTCCACTTTTTCTGTCACTCCATATAGGGGCATTTGGCGGGGTGGGCGCATTGGAAGCGGGTGGCTGACACTGATGAATGTCAGTCGTTTGTCAAAACGCAATGGAAAACTGCTTCGATTGGGGCTGGGGGAGGGGGGGGGAGATTGAAGAGGGACACACTGTGCTGCTGTAAGCTGAAGCCCAAATGAAAACAGTAACAAGTACATATGTATAATGCAGCCAGAAACTCCCGACGGACATATACTCTATTTCCAGTGTAAGGATATTTTCATCCTTGAAGGATATAAATCTAAGTCATTTTAGGAGAATATAGTAGGCTTGGCTTAAAGATTGTTAATAATTTCCTTAAAGGAGACAATTAGTTGTTCGCATACCAAATTTAGTGACTCTAGCTTTTAAACTGTGAGCGATATGGAGCGCGGAAGTAAAATGGGTACAAAGATTTATAGTTATAAAGTTAGATATACTTCATGCTGATTTTGCACGAGTCAAGAATGTACTTTCTATTATATATACGATAACGCAATGCGCTAGACCGACACCATTTACTCAAATACGATACACTCTCTTCCACTATAGGAACAGAGTATGGAAACCTAAATGAATGAAAGAGAACTCAGTAGCCCCAGTTTCAATAGCACTCCCTGTCCCAGCAGCCTTCAGTCTCCCACCCGGCTGCACACGGGCAGCGCCTCACTGGGGACTGGGTCTGGCCTCTGTGTCAATGAATGACGCCAGCGATGACGACGACGCCAGCTCCAGCGCCAGCGCCAGCGTCGTCGCTGACGCCGATGCCAACGCGGGCATCACTGGACACCTTTGGGGCTGTCAGTGCTCGTAATTGTGCAACTGTTGAGGTGTTGTGGGCGCTTTGAAGTCAGCGGGTCCGACTGGGATTGGGTGTGTGGTGTGTGTGCTCTGTATGTGTGTGTGTGTGTGTGTGCAGCGTGTGTGGCACTCAATCTAATTTGTGCCCTCCGTCACAATGAAACATTGTTCAATGTTCAGTAGCTGCAACCACTTCAGGGTGGGCCCTTCAGATCGCAGCCAAGCTAAGATTTTTCTTATCACGATCCAATTGCTTTTATTATTATAAAAATATATCTCAAATTTTGATACTTTGCGCCGCAAAACGATTATATGGACTTTTAAAAACAAAAGAATTAAAGCTGTCAACTACAATACTAGTTTGTATAAAGTTTGTTGAAAGATTCATGAGCAGGAAAAGGTTTTTTTGCAGAGCAGCTCGGATATCACAAAATTTGAAATCAGTAAAATTATAACAAGCACTGGTGTACATTTTATTGAAATATTGGCACAGCTCTGATGTCTTAATTAATAAGCCCTGAATCAAATGAAGAGTAACGTTTTAATGTTCTAAAATTTTAATTTTAATTTAAAGCGTAAGTTGAGATTGCGTATTTAAGAAAACGAAATTCAGTAAGTATATATATTGCAGAGGTATTATAATTTTGTCACGATATATGTGACGCATTGAAGGAGATGTTTCCGAACTCACAAAGTATATATATTCTAAATCGGTATCAATAGCAATGTCCTTCTGTTCCTATGCAAACTAGTCTCTCAGTTTTAAAACTATCATAATGAAACCTGGCACAGATCCTTATTTTTGCTTCAGGCGGTACATATGTCGGAACCCTCCAGATGGGACTATAACATATAGATGCCATAGGAAAGATTTGTCGAAAACTAAGTTTTAGTATGAAAAACATTTATGTTTATAAAGATATCCTCATCAAACTCACCCAAGCTGAGTCTCTGGAACGTCTACATAACCTGACAAAATTTGTTCAAAGTCGGACTACATTATTATATAGCTTATATAGAAATAATGGATCGAAAATTGAGGTTTTTATTAAAAAACATTGCTGCAAGGGTAAATAGCTTAAGTACGTCAAAGGTAGCCGTTTTTTGTACATAATATCCAATGTTAAAATTTGAAAATAATATAAATTAAAAGATTTCACAGTTAGTAATAATGAATATTTGAATAAGATTTAAAGTGATCATTTGTCTTGTGGGAAAACAAAAAGGTTGTGAGCCTGTGGTGGTTTGACAAGCCCATAAGACCTTTGAGTGCAATGTTCAGCAAACCGAGTCCACAGACACTCGAGTCAAGTCAACCAACTACCTGGACTGCTGTTAAAAACCACAAAATAAGAAACACATTATGGCATTACAACTACTTAGGAGAAAATCAGAAAATGCTGCACAGAATGAAAACACTCAGAGCTAGCCATGGCGAACATCCTGATGAAAACTCGCTGAAATGAAAAACACTTGAGTTTTCATTTGAGCAACATCAGCCAAGTGGAAAATGGACTAACAATGGAACAGAAAAGATACGAAAACAATTTAACCGCGCTGTGTCTTTCTGCGCCTTTGGCAACAACAGTTGTTGAAATTAAATTGAAAATATTTAAAATACAATAAAACATCTTTTCGTTGCCCCTAACCAAGTTTTTGTTTCGGACCAAGAGAGGAAAAAAATAACAGAACAGAGTATAAAAAGGTATAGAGTCATTAAGATAACAATCTGGTGCCGAGAAACTGAAAAACTATACCAAAACTGTAACAGAAATTGTCATTAAAAATGTGCAGAGAAAACAAAACAAAACAGAAATTAAATGGACAACATGTGTGCGCAGGATAACACAGGACAACAGGACAACAGTTGTGCTGATGTGTTTATATTTGATGGAATTTCAAAACCCTCGAAAAAATATAAAAAACGAGTTCTAATAGAGCTGCAGCAGCGTACAAAATATAATAAATATTAGTTTATTATTATAATTTTGTGCTGCTCTGCAAAACCGCAACAAAAGCAATTACATTTTAGGGCCATGACGAACCGATTTTCGATTTGCCGATTTGCCGATTGAGTGGCAAGTGGCAACAGCAGGTAGCCAAAAGTGGCAGTTGCAGTGGCAGTGGCAGTCGCAGTTGCAGTTGCAGTTGCAGTTGCCGTTGCTGATTTCTGCAGCGTGAAGCTGGTTCGGTCTGCTGGATGATTGAGTGGTTGCCTTGGGCATTTGTTTAAGCCAAAACATTACCGTTAGATTGTTAGGTTACGGTTAAAACAGCAAGGCAATTAGTTGCGCCCATGGCCAAGAAGGGGCTTCAACTGGAAATGGAACCAATGCAATTTTTGCAAGCGCACAAATTAATTTTCAACACTTAAGAACTGGCCGTAGGTAATACTGTGGACAGTTCTGGGGGGTCCCCCGCTGCGA
Organism: Hirtodrosophila confusa; assembly: GCA_035043065.1. Taxonomy (NCBI): domain Eukaryota; kingdom Metazoa; phylum Arthropoda; class Insecta; order Diptera; family Drosophilidae; genus Hirtodrosophila; species Hirtodrosophila confusa. Next base: position 101,936 of record JAWNNI010000135.1, on the reverse strand, counting down.
GTCTGAGCGCTGACAGCACCGCTGAAACTTAAGACCCAGAGTCAATCAGTTGTCAACACAACGGGCAACACAGAACGACAACCTCCAGATTGATGGATGTCACTAAAATTTGACATAAGAAATGTCACTTGAGGCGAGCTGTGTTTCCTGTGGAGAGATAGAGAGACAGAGAGGGAGAGACAGGGGGAGAGAGAGGGCAAAGCAAATGAGATATACCACAAAGTTGTTTAGTTTCCCTTAATGAAATGAAACTAATGTTTGTTTTCAAAGATTTTTGTCAACTTGTTTGCCTTTGCCATTGCCCGTAAAAAAGATATACAAACGGAGACCCCATAAGTCCAAGATATTTTGGGGTTGTTAAAACATGTGTCACTTTTACCCAGCGAAGTTCTTGAGAAATGTTAAGGAACCAAGGAGACAGCGAAGCTGCTTTCAGTTTTTCGTAACAAATTACACAAATGTAACAGATTTTTAATGTAAATATAATTGTATAATTATATAATCTGTAGCAGATGCTCACGCTCACAAGGGGGAAAAGTTCTTGGGGAAAATCTGTTAGAAGGTAAGGGAGGTGCATTAAGAAAAGTGTCTTGGCTAAAAATTGCTGTACAAAAGGAATGCGACAGACTTAGGTACAAAGGATCAAAATGTCGACAAACTTAAGACTCACAATGAAATGAACAATACTATTTCCAGCGAAATCAAAATAAAGCAACTGGTTGGGGCAGGTACCAAGTCTTGGTATAGAAACTAATACACCATATTCAATAAAAAATGCCTTTTTTTTGTATTTTTGGACAATAAATCATGAATATTTATCTCTTTTCAAATGTACCGCAACATAAGTGTATAATTTGGAGTCTGGTGTTAAATTTGAATTATAACATTTGCTGTATAGAGTCCAATTAACGAGTTTAGCAACTAAAGATGTTCTTTGTATCTATAAGTAATACAGCTTTATTTCTAATTGAATTTCTTGTTTTATATACTCGAAAATAAGATGAACATTCAAATGTCAAGCCGTAATTTGAAAGTTATATTCTTATCTAAAATAACACGTTTGGAAACAAAAAAAGTTGTTAAGGCCTGCTGCTGCTCGAAAGTAACTCAAAATAAAAATATATTTAATTTAATTTAATTTGATTTATTGTCATATCCTAGCAAGTTTTCAACTTTTATGTTATTGCGCTAGTCACGAATACATAACATTAATCTTATTATTAAATAGTTTACATTTTTCATACCCTATCAAAGAGTATTATAATTTTGTCTCGAAATGTGTAATGGATTGCAGGAGACATTTGCGACCCAACAAAGTATATATATTCTGAATCAGCATGAATATCCCAGTCCATATAGCGATGTCCGTCTTTCTGTCTGTTTCTATGCGATCTAGTCTCCCAGTTTTAAAGCTATCAGAATGAAACTTGGCACAGACCCTTCTTTTTGCTGCAGGCAGTACATATGTCAGAACCGGCCGGATCGGACTACTATAACATATAGCTGCCATAGGAATGATCGGTCGACAACTATGTGTTTGTATGAAAAGCTTTTTTGTTTATAACCAAACTCACCCAAACCAAGTCTCTAAAAGGCTTATACTTACAATCTGACCAAATTTGTTCAAAATCGGACCACTATATCACACTTTTTGTGCATACAAATATTTTATCGAAACTAAGTGAGAGTTTTATTATACTTCAAATAGTTTCCTATAATTTGATCAAAATGGACTACATGGCTCCCATAGGAGCATCAGACAAAATTTAAGTTATGTATACAAATGAATTCCTGCTAGGGTATATAGCTTCGGCACTCCGAAGATTCCTTCCTTTCTTTTTAAATTTTTAATCAGACAATTAAGATTAGGATTTACTATAAAATAAAACAATTTTTACTTATACTACTAATTTACTAATTATTCTTTTTATAATATTTATTTATTTATTTGTTCATTTATGGATTATGTGATATATATTATTTATTTTATGTTACTAGAGAACGCCCTCTGGGTATTAATACCTGTCATTATTTTAAATTAAGTTTATTTAAAGACAGTCTGCAGTAAATATTTGGCTGGCTCGACGTTGACATTTAAGAAATAATTTAGAAGTATTGTGGCTGGCCTGATGAAGCTTACTTGGATGTTGATAAATATACTCATCAGTGATTAGTTAAAATTACTTTTGCTCAAACTGTACGCATATGAATGGTGATCAGTGGGTTTTGAACTAGATTTACCTACTCTCCTCCCCGACTGCTGTTGCCCCCAGTTCAAGTAGTTAACCAACAAGCCCCATCACTTGAGCTGCCTCATATCGCTCTGATCTCATTTAATATACGTACACTTTGATACAGGTCATGCCGTCATCTTCAAGCAAACATTGAATATATCGCTGCCAGCAGCTGCCAAAGAAGAAACAACGCCGGCCACGCCCACAATAATGCCCCAAGCCAATATCACAATATCACAATATATCAGTATCTCAGTATCTCATTCGTGTGCTAATCACGAGAAATTCAAACGAAAACCAGAGCCAAGGAACAGAGCTGGAATCACGCGCCCAACAAAGGATCAAAAATTGGAAGTTGCTTAGCTTGGCACCCCCGCGGGGTGTGCGGCTGTTGAGGGACCGACTGACGATCGGAATTAATTTGGAAACACTTCAAGTCAGGCAGCACAGACGACTGGGATCGCTGGAAATAAATTAATTAAATATGCCAGGGCAGAGGCCCAAGCCAAGCCCGAGTCTGAGTCTGAATCTGAGTCTCAGTTTTGAGCTGAAAATCAGGCTCCCTGGAGGCAGGCAGAAGGCAGGCAGGAAGACAGGCAGCAGGCAGGCAGCCAGGCGGGCAGGCAGCAGGCAGGCTGCAACTTCAACATTGTTTGCGTCAAATTTTCAAATATAGTTGTTAAACCCGAAAAACGAGACGGGCAACCTGCCGGGCGAGCAGCCAGCCCAAGTAGCCAAAACCAAAACAAAAGGCGTCGGAGCACATCAGTCAGCGCCCAAAAGGTCCATAATTATGGGCCATGGGTTATGCAATGCCAAAAATGGCAGCAACACTGAGCCAAGAGTATCCATCCGTTCATGCAACAAATTTAGACATTAGACGCCTCGACCACATTGCCACTTATTGGCAATTGTGCAAAGGCTGCTCCTGCTCCTGGCTGCCTCGGCCCCGCAATGCATGCCGCTCTTGTTGTTGCTGCTGTCTTGCTGTTAGCAGGTAGCCAGGGATCATGCACTGTTACCAGTTTTTGCATCTTGCGGATAACCTGTCATTAGCCAGGCCAGAAGCGAGCTGCAACAGCAACAGCAGCCTTCTGATTGCTGCTGTCTGCAGGCGTTGCTTGTTGCTTGCTTTGAAATTGAGACATTTACAACACACACACCAACACATACACATACACACCAACACACACACTCCATGACAGAGCGGGCATTGTGTGTTTACCACAGCACTTGCAACAAAATGCTGCGACTATCGTATGTGTATTATTCTCGATTGGTTTTTGATCTCTTAAATAAATCTTTTCATTTCTCATTATGTAAGTAGTAGGTATAAATAGTAATAAATATATAATCATAGCCTTATATTATGGCTACAAAATATATGTTAGTAAAATGTTGCTTATTTGAGTACTGAAAAATAAATTTGCTTGTTTTTAAACAGTCAGAGAATCGCCATACTCACTTTTACCATATGCCTACTCTAGTCTTGGTATTTCTGAATTTTATCTGTAGAATATGTTAGAATATTATGTTCATCACAATGATTTTATTGTAAAACATGATTGACCTATGGCAAAATATATAATTTTTAATAAATGCAAGCTAAGATTAAGAATTGTTAACTCCTTTATAGCCAAGAAATTGTGTCTCTTGTTTGCACTACTCATCTATTCTTATTAAACGTTAGCAGGGTATTATAATTTTGTCTCGAAGTATGTAAAGGACTGAAGGAGACATTTGCGACCCAACAAAGTATATATATTCTGATTCAGCATGAATAGCCGAGTCTATATAGCGATGTCCGTCTGTCCGTCTGTTTCTAAGCGAACTAGTCCCTCAGTTTTAAAGCTATCGTACTGAAACTTGGCACAGACCCTTCTTTTTGCTGCAGGCAGTATATATGTCAGAACCGGCCGGATCGGACTACTATAACATATAGCTGCCATAGGAATGATCGATCGACAACTATGTCTTGGTAAGAAAAACTATTTTGTTTATTAAGGTATCCTTACCAAACTTTCCCAAGCCGAGTCTCTAGACAGTTTGTACAATCTGGCCAAATTTGGTCAAAATAAGACCACTCTATCACTATATCAAACTTTTTGTTTATACAAATATTACATCCAAACTAAGTGAGAGTTTTATAATACTTCAAATAGTTTCCTATAATTTGATCAAAATCGAAACACAGGAGCAATCAGACAAAAATTAAGTTTTGTATAAAAACATTCCTGCTAGGTATATACAATAGCTTCGAACCCGAAGATATCCGTTCTTTCTTGTTTTTCATAAATTTATTTTTATTTCTGGTAATAACAAAGGTAATTTAGAAATACAATTAAGAACTTGAAGCTATATGTATTTATAATCTATTTTATTATTTTTTTAGAATAATAATAAGTTTTATCACATCTTATTTATTTCTGGAAATAATATAATTCAGAACTTATTAAGAACTATATTAATAATATATTATATAATTTGTAAGAATAATAATAGGGTTTTCCTCTTTTAGCTTAGATTCTAGTTTGTTTTTCTCTTTTTTGACATCATAAACTATTTTTATTTAAAATCTGCCCGGTTAGTGGGAAATAATTAAATTTTGTTACATTACTTTAACATATGATTGTTTCATATATCATAAGTTGTTATATTCTGATTGTTTAAAATATTAATAGTATTCATATTATTCCATGATAGCTTATAAGACATTCGACCTCACCAATGACACTTGCTTAACGTAATACTTTTACATTGGATTAATCTTGTACAAAAACACTTTAGAACACAAATGATTTAAATAGGTTAAATACTAAAAGCAAATGTTGTCAATTGATAGGCAATCAAACTGGAACCTTTATTTGTTCTTCTAAAGCTTTAATTTGCTTTCAAATCAATTTGTAAGTTGTTTATATGTCTCGCTTTGCAAAACAAGTTGATTAACATTTGGAATAGACCTTTTATTACTACATAATCATCAAAAGGACGCAATAAGACTTTGGGATTGCATAGTTGGGAACTTAACTCGCATAAGTACCTATTATTACACTAAAATAAAGCAATAAACTTCTAAAATGATCTGAATTTTGAAGCTGAATTGTAAGGAACGAGGGAATATACTATATACGAGTAAATATTCCTTTCTGTGTAGCTCAGTTTGTGGCTAACAACTTGTTGGGATTGGATCCTGAATGCATCAATTGTGGCTGCATTGAAGGGAAATTGTCAAACGGCTGCAAAGTGGGGGAATATTCAAAGTACATGCAACTATTTTGCATGACAGCGGCGTTAAAAGGCAGACATCAAATTGAATGGCCCCAGAGAGCAGCAGCAGCCGCAGCAGCAGCAGTCAAGAGGCATGGGGCATGAGGCAAGAGGCGGAGGCGAAGACGGAGGCAGGAGGCAAGTGAAGAGGCTGCTGCTGACTTTTTATGGCTGCGGCTAATAATGCAATTTGCTGTCGACTGCGGCTGCGGCTGTGGCAGTCCCTGATGCAGCTCCTTCAAGAAGTCGCATCATTTGACAAGACATTTATGCGGCACTTGGCGTTGCCATTGCTAAATTAGGCGCAACTGGTAAAGTGGCATCGGTTGCAAGCAGCTCTTGCAACTGCCTCATCATTTTTCTCAGCGCGTGTGCAATTATTCAGTTATGACAAACATTATACGATGCTCTGCGATTGCTCATGCTGACGTGATATATGCGCCATATGCACTGACAAGTTGCCCCATTCGCTTGCTTAGCCAATTATGCCGGCCATTAGCAAAACTCCAAATGCATTTCAAATACACATTTTCAGTGTCCGACCACAAATATTAAACCAATTGAAACAAATCATTTGGAATCAGTTAAGAGTTTACAGCCATAATCGAATTACAAGCCAAAGGCCGATTATATTATTCAATTATGCAACCAAAAATTGTTGTAAGCCCAACGATTTATTCGGCCTGATTGCATATTTAAAGTAGCCACAACACATACTCAAAATTCAATTATTTTATAAAATAATTGATTAGATCAAACCAAATGGCATGCGACTAAACCAAATTTAAGAGCTGATAGAGGCAACAAATGTGACATCAAGTGAACTTTTTGGTATAATGTATACTATAGGATGGCATTAAGCCGGCTAAATCAGAGAAGAATTAAATACCTTCTGGCAAACATATTTTGTAAACTAACTTAGCTGAAGTTCCTTCGTAAGAGCTTCCCAAGTTTACCCTTTACAGGTATATTAATCTATTACTATCGATCATAAGCATTACTCATATCTACACCTGAGCATGGTAATCGACTACCCAAGTTGTGCTGTTCCTTCGTATGTTGTATTTGAATCTATATTATGCAACTTATCAGCATAAGTCAAGAATCGAATCTGAAAAAACCGTGTTACCCCGCTGGAGTAATTTGTTTTTAGTACCTCCTAACTTCTAATCCACTCCCTTTTCCCCTCAATTTATCGACTAGCTGTTGCGCAGGGATATTAATCTATTGCTATGGATCCTAAGCATACTCTTACATCTCCGTACCCATATTTACGCATTCCTATATTGTAGTAAGAGAATATAAGCCCTAAACATATAACATACCAGCTTAAATATCGAATCAAACCTCAAAAAAGCACTACCACCATCCTGAAGTTTTTCCTTCGTATAAGAACCTCCTACCATCTAATCACACTTTCCTTTCATTTTAGTATTTGAAGTATTTCCTTTTGTATAAGAACCTTCTAACTTCCTATCACATTCCCCTCTCGCTTTACCGATTAGCTGCGCCCCCTTGTAGGGATATTGATCTATTGCTATAGATTCCAAACATTACTCATATCTACACCCTAGCATCGCACTCATCTTTCTGTTTGTGGCTCTATGACAGACTACAGGTTGTGTACGAGTACAGTATCCAATTACCCCCAAGCCCTGTGGACTCCCCGAGGCGGCAGACATCGCTCAACCAGCTGAGGTCCAGCAGATACATGCAACAACTGTAACGACATGTCAACAACTCTCTCGACTGCATTTCAAGGTAATTGCCACAAAAAACAAGAGCTGAGCCAAGACTTCACCTGACTACCTTCTATAAATTATTGAAAGCAAGGTACACTGCACGTGGAGCACTTGGTGGCATCTCTGTGGCAAGTCTCTGTGGCAACTCATGGATCGCGTGTCCCGTCCACTTGCTCAACCTCTGTGTGTGCCGGCATCCAACCATCTCACTTATCTGATCATATGACTGGCCTCAGCTGAACTGAACTCAACTCAACTGAACTGAACTAAACTGGGCTGTCTTTCAGCCAGTGCTCTGCTGAGCTTATCAGCGTACATCTGGGCATCAATAATGTCTTTGTTTAGCCAGACGTCATGACAGTCCGGGAGATCGAAGAGAGATCGGTGCACCAGCTGGTAGAAGACTGAAAATTCAGTGTTGACACTTGCCATAAAACCTGGCTTAAACTGAAGTTGGAACCATTCCCGGAATGCCAGCAGCTCCTTAGCAGGTGCTCTCACCCGAAAGGGTGGCCAGCATGTCACGGATAATTTATGAACTCATCTCGCCCCCTCCTTCAGTTGTTCTTGTGTTGACATGTTTGTTTACACGAGTTAATTTCGTGTTCTTATTATTACTGTTCCCATAAGGTAGATGCATCTATTATTTCTAATTTCAACTCGTATCTCAATCTAATAATCGCTGCTGCTCCCCCTGACAGCTTTTTTTTACTCATTTCCCAATCGCGTGTTGTTGTTGTCGTTTTTGGGTGCTCGGAGTACTCTGGTTTATTAATTCGGGGATTTGGGGAATTAGCTGATAGCTTTGAGAGTCCCACGTTCCATTGCTGTTCTGTTTGTTATTTGTTTGCATTTGAAATGGACACGAAATGAATTCGCTTATAAATATGCATACATTTATGCCGCAACAGACAATTTTTGCACATTTTTTTCCCCATATCTGAGAAAAATATGAACATGGCATATCCTGTTTATGACGCCCGCTCTCCTGGGAGCTGCAGAGATGAAGCCAAAATGAAGTACACACAAAAAAAGAAATTAATAGGTTCAGGGACTTGATGTGGAAACACGCGTAGAAAACTTTGCTGAATTATCATTTCCAATAAAAAAAATATGAATTGGACTGACAGCAATTTGCGTGTAAAATCGAGATGAAAATTTTAAAATCATGTAAAGATTCTATCACGTTTGCTCCATAAACCAGCTGTCTACTAAAGCGGCAATTTACGAGTATGACATCTCTATCGGAATATCAATTTCGGCATAATTCCATAAGCCCATGCTCTGACAAGTTTATAACCCACACTTCCTGTAACCGCGGCGCCAAAAATTGTTTCAAATATTGACATTACACTGAACCGTAAGGAACCACAGACACAAAATGAAAACAACTACTACCTAAATGAAATAAACAAAGGATGTGCCCAACTGACATGGCTACCGATCGATGTGACCAATCGAAAACGTAGCAAACGCACCTCCGATCGGTTAACAACGATAGAGATAAGATCCGATACGAACCCGAGCCCAAGACTGAGTCAATTCCATTCAGGGTAAATTGTCAACGTTGCGCACAACGTTTAAGTAGGACGCTTGAGACAGAGGACGAGCTGGAGGAGGTGGAGAAGGCACCAGAAGTTGCCGAGGACGGAGAACAAAAGGAATTTATGACTTGTGTCACTTTCAGCACCATCAACTCGTAACTCAGACGCGCAGTTCCAGCATTCTCCAGTCAACTTGAATTCCACGTATGCGCGCTTCAAAATTAAGATACAAACATGCTCAAGGAGCAGGAAGATCGCATCGCAGCCCATACAGACATAGATGATTGTTCCAAGGCAGGCGATGCTGGCCCCAGGTTCCAGGCCCCAGACAGAAACCGAGACCCAGTCGAAGGCGACAATCGCTCAAGCGTTCAGGCTGCCTGCCTCCGGTTCCTGCTCAGCCCCCGTCTCCTCCTCCAGCACCGAGGCCGTCGAGATAAGTGCGTGGCGATAAGCGCGACAGACGACAAGCGACAAACGACAAACGTTACATTGGGCTGCGCCTGCGCAAAATACCTGGGCACAGGAGCTGGAGAGACAACCAGAGGCAGTCAGCCAACCAGTCAGCCGGCCTGCCAGCCAGAGTTCGAGCCATTCAAGGAGCTTGAACAATTGCACACTTAAACGGCTGCGTGTAACGCACTTGGCCAACAAAATGCTGAAGGCGCCTACGGAAGAGCGGCGTGGTTTAGAAAAGGGGCTTAAGATAGAGATATCGCACAGTTGATAGTTTTGTTAGTTTTTAATAAAATTATCAGTAATCATTGGCCTCGTTCAGCACAACTAAGCGCTGAACTGAAAAAGTAGCTTAGTTTGATAGTCTCTAAACCCTGGACTGCCATTCTACTATCGGAAAAGTCCAATATTTTAGCATGAATGCAATATTTGCAAAGATATTTGCTGTAATACCTCTTCCTTTTTAGCGCCTGCTGAAGACGTACCTACATTCCAAATTTGATGTTTCTTGCTCTTATAGTTTCCGAGGAAATGGATTTGTTTCCATAGTTGTATAAAGGGGGTGAAGGCGTGGTCCAACTTGAAAGGAATCCAAAACTCGAGTTTAGTTTTGCTTATACTTATGCCAAATTTCATGACTTTATATTTGGAGTTCATGCCAAAAAATTTGTTTTTTTCCGATAATGCATACATGAAGTGTTTCAATCTATCTAAGTAGGTTCCATTAAATACATGCATATATGTACGATTTCAAATGTTTTTAGATTTTGATTACCTTCTTTAGCTTTACATTGAAAATATCAAACTGGCTTCTATTTGTTTTGATCAATCCATTTTTTTTTATTTCTTCGAAGCCTTTCCTATTAAATATGATCTTCAGTCTTATCTGCCCAGTTGATATCTCAACTCCTTCTAGCCACACCACTGCCTTCCTACAAACATAGTCATTTAATGCGATAAGAAAATATTTTAAAGGATTTTTAATTGCTTTTAAGTGGCCGACGGATCCAGTCAGTAACCGAACACACTTAAAAATACTTGTATAAGGCTGTAAAGTTGTTGACAATGTACAGAAGAGCAGAGCCAACTATAATGTCCTGCCACTTCAACGCAACCATCTTAATGAACTCCTCATTGCTCCTCACATTCCTCTGCACCTGGCGGGGCATTCTTCAGGATCTGTAGACAAATCGGGCACTCAGGCATGCAAATACTTATGCTTATCGCTGGGGTATACAATAATTATCATTACGGGACTAATTGAGGCGATTATCTAACAGTTTAGTGATAATGGGCAATGAGTGGATTTCTTCAGTAAGTGGATTATGTCAAATATGGATGTTCCCCCGAATACTCATCATTTATATCGATGTAATCAATTTATGTCAAATGGCACCCGCATAAGCCACTTCCCCTGGAGCGTCTGTTCCTCAAAACGAATATCAAATAGTCATCGAGCTATTGTTGTAACAATATCTAAGCTAATTTTACTATATGTGTATGATAAATACACATAGAGTAAATTCGAATTCCACATTCATTTATTAATGTCAAGCATTTGGCGCGCATTTTAGCATATTATTTGCATAAGCTCGAAATCCATTTGATAAATATTCAATTAAGTGCAGTTCACTGCAATCCAAAAATATATTTTCCCTGGCTAATATAATTATGCAAAATCAGGGAATATTACAAAACGTATAATAAGCAATAGAGGGAGTTAGTCAAGTGAGCTTGACTAGAACATACCCTGTACCTTGGTCTAACTTAACTCATTTGTAACATCAAATCTGTGGTTTGAAACGTTGATTAAGAAAGTTTCTGTATACAGAGGGACAGTATTCTAATAATTTAACGTTCTGCGTCAAATAGGTTTGTCTGTGAATAGAGTGCTTATTTAAAGTACCTTAATTTTATTATGTGGATCAATTGAATTGCTCTAAGTAGAGATTCTGTTGAGAAATTAATTGAATTCTAATCGAAGATGTGGTGTTCCTAGCAAAGCAACGTCTCTCTCAGAAGTCTCTACTAGCTCTTAGAAACTTATATACAACAATATAGACATACAGACAGAAGGCTAAATTGACTCGGCTGTTGGAACTTTATAGGGTCGTGGATGTTGCCTTCCGCCTGACACAAGTTTGCACAACCTTGTGATACCCTTATTACGCGTTTTCATGGAAACCGGGTATAGAAAGACAGCGCATGAAATTACAAAATAATCGAATGTGATTTGCAATGCAAAGTGAAATAATAATAATTATTAGTGAAGTTCGTTCAACCATTGCACCCACAGGCGAACCGAAGTATTGTTTTATTTTTAATGTGGCGCCCTCTGCGGCAGCATCTTCAAAGAACCGCCTTTGACACTCCGAAGACGCTAATTACCTTATGTTTAGCACTCTGTTCGCACTTCCTGTCGTTAATTCCGTTAAAAATGTTTATTGGCCATCGAAATGCAATTAAATGCCATAAAAACTGTGAAAAGAAATATGTTCACTGGTTGTCCGGGCGAAACATTATCAGACGGCGCTAAAGGTTCTTGATTTCTGACACCTTTACGGGCTAAGCCTTTGAGGGGGCTAACAAATGTGTGAACATTTGGTGTGAGCTTGTAAAGCATTCAAATGCAGCTATAAATTGTTATTGAAGGACTGTGAATGCAATTCCTTTGACTGGAAAACATATCACAAAAGAAACAAACAAATAAGCTAATATAAAAGCTGAAAATTTGTTTTAATTCATACTGAAATTGTGCTAAATTTAGTTCAGAAAATTCTATGCTCCCGGTTTTGGAGGTGTGCAGGAAACAAGTTATTTAAAACGAATTTGAAAAAAAAAGAAAGTTCACTCATTTGTGTTCTGACCCCGACGTGATTTGAACACGCAACCTTCTGATCTGGAGTCAGACGCGCTACCGTTGCGCCACGGAGTCATATGAAACAAGGCGACGCAGAAAGTCAACATAAAGGGAAATCCATTAAGACGTATTGATTTACTGATTTACTAATTAAAATTATAGCTTAGTATACTATATTATCAAAGCACAAGCACGAAATTAAAAATATATTTATAGATTATTCAAACTGTTGATAAGAACTGCAAATATTTCAATCAATGGGATCATTTTGTTGTCTTATCTTGAACGCAATACAAATGCAAATGTTTGCCAAAAAATTCTATAAATATATTCAGTATGAAAAGATCTTGGCATATCTAAAAATATGAAATATTTATCTTATATTCAAACTTAGTATTTCCAAATATAATTACTTTTATAGCGACATAATCTCACATTAAATTTAGAAGGTTTATCAAATTCAGTTAGATTAAACTACAGAAAAATAAACATACATTGATAAGTTAACTGTATTAAACTAGAAAATACCCTGTATTTATAGGGTTACATGGCTTAGTTAAAAATATCTAATTAAGGATATCTAAGATGTACAAGTGTAGAGTTGGAGCTTCTGTTAAATATAAGATATTTATCTTATATGATACATATGCTAGATATCATATTATGATATCTAAAACCAAAAAATGTATCATTGTTGGAGTGCAGTAAAATCTCAATATTTTTGCAATATAATAATAATGTTCTCTTTTAAAGCAATTCTTCTTTCCACTATAGTTTTATTTCTTCAATATACTCACAAGATATTATATTTCAAGATTGTAGTAAACTCAGAGAAATAACTGCACATCTCAAATATCTTTATGATTCCCGTGACGATTCAAGTTCATGAGCAATTTTAATGACTTTTCCAACGCTATAATCAAAAAATCGAGAAACTCAGGACAAATAAGAGAAACAGAGAAAGAAAGAGAGATTTGAGTTGAAAACCCCTTGAAAAATTCACTATGCATGTAAGTACTTCTAACGATTACACTTTTTATGTGCACTTTTCAATCTTTACGATGCCCAGGGCACTTCTTTGCATACCAATCGAGAGACTAGAGGGCCTCAAGATCTTTTAACGACACTTGCTGGTATACACACCACAACAAAACACAATTTGTGCATTTTTGTTAAATGATTTCTTGGTCATATCTAAATCTAATAAGTGAACGTACATATGTATATGGATATAGGAGTATTATTTTTAATTTCTTTTCATAAGAAAAGTGGCCATAAAAGTCAAGGAGCGGCCATAAAGCAGACCAATCCCTCGAACCCTGAGTCCCCCCTTCCCTGTTTCCATCTCATTTTCGCTCTCACTCTGATGCGTATTGTTGTGGCCAAAAGGTGTGAATTTCCCGAGCATTTCTCTGCACTCTCTGATTAATATAAGCCAGAAGCAACAGACGACAGGGCAATGAAAATGAAAATGAAAATGAGAAGCTAAAGAAATGGATAATAAAATTATAAAATGAAATGTTTGTTCCATCTTTATTATTCGAGTACGGAGTGCTATTGTTTTTGGGGGCTGACTTGTATCTTGGCGCATTTTAGGAGCCCCCGAACGGTTTTTGTTTTTTTAAAATTATTTTATGACAATCTTCAAGTTTCTTTGGAAAGTTTTATGCGCGTGTCCTTTTCAAATGCGTCAGTCTGGCAAATGGAAATGGAAATGAAAATGCTAAACTTTTTATGCCCAGACATTAATCAGACAGCTGACGTACAGTTGGGCCTCATGATGCCAAAATATTTTCTGCAGTCACTTGGGCCAATTCACGAAACGAATTCTAATCGAGAGTTATCGATAACCGAGGCGGACATCTCTGCACTTCAAAGGCAACGCCACTTGAGCTCAAGTTTGAGTTTGAGTTTAAGATCGCATCGGACCCGTTCTCGGCATGTGGCACACATGTGATTGTGAGCCCAACTGAGACAGCCTAATGAAGCCATTAGCAGCGCCTTATCTGAGCGGCCAGGACACCAAAAGGCATCCTTGACAGCACAGGGCAACGTTGCTCGAAAAGGTCCACAACATGTTGCGGGCTGCCTGCTTTGTTTGCCACAGTTTTGTGCAACTAATACGCCTAAATTAGATCGAGATCAGCTCGGGGCCATAATAGTCGATGTGGCAGCTGTTCTTCCGCCGAACTGAGCACCAAGAGGATTCGGTAAACCGAACTCAGCCCTGCAGCACTCTGCACCCTGCGCCCTGGACCCTGGGCCTAGGCCCAGTCTTGGTGGGCAGGCAGCCATTAACTTCACTCCTGATTCAATATCTTCATCAAAATGTTTGGTCTTTTGTGCTCGTTGTTGTTTGGCAAACCGAAATCATGATAGCACCTGATGCAGTTGGTCATTAAGCAATTATCGGACAGGAATTTGAAGCTGGGCAATTTTAGGAATGAACATTGCAATTCCTTCCTGTGCCAGACTGTTTGATCATCACTTTGAGACTAACGTGGGAATTATACCTGTGCATAGTTATTAAGGTGATTGAAACTATAAGAAATATGTACTATACTACTATACTATACTATAAGAAATATATATTACCTTGTACAATATTCACCATATTAATAATCGAATATTTTGATGTATGCGTATATTATACAATTATCATCTTATACATTTAGACCAGTTCTAAGAAAATATTTGAACTTATTACTCGTATGTGTGGTGAAGTTTAAACAGATTAATTAAAATCCTTTCAAGACTGATTAAAAAGTTCAACAGCACCTAACCCATATCTTAATGTAGAGTTTTATCATTAAAGTAGTCTTGATACTTGGCCATAATTTGAATAAACATGATAAGCACTTGCTTGGTCCTGAATAAACCATGTGCAAGCCGAGCTCCTTCCGTTCACACTATGTATATTCGAAGGGACAAATCTAGATCGACTAAGCTATTGATGCTGATCAATAAAATATATATTTTATAGTGTTGGAGTTGTTTCCTTCTACCTGTTACATACAATTTCATGTCCACCACTTTCCCATTTTATGGGTAAAGGGTGTAAAAAGAAAATATTGATTAAAAAATAATGAGAACATCTTTAAAATTAATGAAATTAACTTAAAATTCAATCAACTTAATTTAATCAAAGCTGTTTGCTTTCATTAATAAAGAACTTGTGATAACCAATACATAAAGAGTGCATAATTCATATAAAATATTGATTTAAGTGTTACATTTGTAGAACAGAACTTATAGTTCTCTGTTAAGCAGAGTATATTTACAAGCGGTAGCATAAGGTTAAGACTAATAAGCTAGTCGTTCTAGGGCCTTCAGATATATATAATTAATATGGTAGATAAAATTGTATAGATGTTTGATTTATATATATGTTTATATTGCATTTATTGGTAATTCCAATTTGGAATATACGATGCGATGCATTATAGAAAGTTTTTCAATTAACTTATGTGCAAGTTCAATATTATAGGCTATAGAATGAACAAAGTCAGTAACAGTCTAACCTTACTATGTTCTAATCTATATTGAAGTGAACACAGGAAAAGGAAAAATTTAAGCGAAATACTTTTCCAAACATTTTGAAATTTTGTGAGGATTTCATTGAAGGTGGAGAAAAACTATATATTTTTTAATTTATTTATCATGCGAGTATTTTAAGCATCATATGTTCTAGTTTCTGGCCATTAATAAGCCCAACTGCCTCCGTTCCACATGCACACATAAATAGCATAAAAAATATTTCCCATCCAGAGCTTTACAAATATTGCGGCACTTAAACACAAATGCTGCATCTAATGTGCAACTGCTGGTGCTGCCTCCTTCTGCTCCTGCTGCTGCCCCACTTCTCATGTCGCATTGCGTTTTTTCTTAAAGGAACACTTTGCAGGCAATTGCAACAACTCCGCAAGTGCAACAAGCGTCGCAAAAGCGCGGCACCAGTGATCCCTCCCCCTAGCTACCAGGCATCTTCTTATCCTGGCTTCTTTTCGTCCTCTCGTCTATGTTTTATTGCTTCCGCGCACTTTCGCTGCCGCCCAAGCCACAATCCCAGTCTCAGTCTCAGTCGCAGTCTAAGTCTCAGTCCCAGTTACAGTCACAGTCGTAGTCGCAGCCACGCCCCCGCCACCGCCGCCCAGAGACTAAGACCCGAGGCAAGCAGTTGCATATGTGAGAAAGTTGCCGGTGCGTTTAGCACTAGCCGGAACTGGGGGAGCAAGCAGGCAGGCGGTGAAGTGGGCGAGAGGTGCTGCATCCGCTTAAACGGAAGCTGCCAGTCTTGTTGTAGTTGTCGTTGTAGTTGTCGTTGTCCTTGCCGTTGTCGCTGCGTTGTTGCCACATTTTGGCGGTTGCTGCGAATGGTTTCCTGTCACATGCGTTGGCGTAAAGCAGGACACACATGTCTCTGCCTCTCCCCACCCCCCACTCTCACACACTGTGTTGGTCTCTGTAAAAAAGCAACAGGAGCTACATGCGCATCCTGCAGGATACGCGCTGGCAACTGTTCACTTTCGCTGGCTCGCTTTGCAGTCTATTCCACTGCTGTGTTGTTGCATTGTCATTAAACTTTAACCGCGGCATCTGTCACTGGCGCAGTCCTTGACAGCAGGCAGGAGACAGGAGACAGGAGACCGTCGCGCAGTCGACAGGAGCTGCCTTAAAGCCTGCTAAATTTTAATTGCCCACATGAATTTACAGCGCCAGCTAACACAAAAAAGAAGTAAGTGGAGCAAATGTGGCAGCCACTGTTGCACTGTGTTGCAAGTGCTGCCTGCCGTTTTTATTGCTGCCACTGAATGCTGAATGCAACGTTTTTATGGGCGCCCGCTCTGGCTACAGTTTCCATATATCAAGAATTAATTAGCGTAATGCGGCCAAAACGAGATGGCCATACAGCGGGGCCCACATTTTTTTGTTGCATGCCTCTCAGTCTGTGACCTGCTGCGGACAGGCGCCGCCATTTTTGGTTCCTGCGTCCTGGCCAAGTGATCGTGAAAAGTGTTTGCCGAGTTACCACTTTATTTTTTTATGCGGCTGGGGGGAACGAGGGGTGGGGGCTTAGGCCATTAAATATGCGTGGCCGCCATTTACATGATGATGTGGATGCTGGGCAAATGTTGTAGTTGCAACTTGCAACTTGCAACCAACTGCCAGCAGTTGTGCGTACTAAATTGTATGAGATTACAAGCTGTAAAAAGTGTTGAATATGAAAAGACTTTAAGTGGGCAGATGCGCCGCTAAAAGGGACTTTAAGGAAGAGTCCTTTTGTGTGCTAATAAATGTATTATAATATTCCCGAATATTCGCAAATATTGAAGCTGGAAGTGTTAAGGGAACAACAAAACAGAGAATTGTGTATCGTTTTGTAAGACTCACTGATTCCGAGAAGACACCCAGGCCTTAAGTTCCCCAACACATCCTTGCACACAAATGCAAGAAGCAGTTTAGTGGCATTGCAAGCAAGCAGAGCATTTCAAGTGGTTGCACTGCAGAGCTGAAATTACTTTCTGGAATAACAGCCTTCCTTATTATTCGATCAACTTGAAATTTTCGCAGTTGATCAAAAGGAACCCAAGAATTATATTAAAATTCAAGGCTATATCTTTAAGATTATTGCTGTATTCGGGGCTGTGGGGAGGACTCTCTGAAATTAGAAACAAACTTGATATGTGTATGGTATGCAGGAAATTGCATTCTAAATTTGCTATATCTAGCTCTTATAGTCTTTGAGATCGGACTGACAGACAGACGGACAGGGCTAAATCGATTCAATTTATACTAATCAAGAATAAATATAATAATAAATATACATAGTATATATACATATATACATTTTATAGGATCGGAGATGTCTCCATTTCTTACCCATAATAAAAATAAAGATCGAAAAAAATTTGAAATCTTTAGAAAATATTTAAACGTTGAAAACGACGGCAACACAAATACTAACCAGTTAGTCAATCCTTACGCTTTAAGCTTGATTAATTGTATTCAGCCAACAACTTTGACCCATTTGATGCTTTAATGTGCTTTTAAAGCTTTGTATACAGATGTGTCCAGTAAAGCCGTGCTTGAGGTGTTTTCTGTGGCATAATTAATACCATTTAACTTTTTGCTTTATATAGTATGTTAGCATACATTTAATACAATCTTGATTCAAGTTTATTCTTAACTTATTGAACAAATGTATTGTTCATTATTATGGAAATAGGCGTGTCTTGGCATTCAGTTCATTCATTCATTCATTCAGTTCATTTTCTATCGTACGTCGCACTCGGAACGATAATAGTGATGTCTTCACGAATGTCGTGACTGTCACATATTTATAAAAGCATTTGTCGGAAACAGTCAAAGAATCTCGTATTAAACACAGGTCTCAATTGTGATGAAAATAGAGTTCGAATAGAGTTTTTCTACTTGAAATGTATCTTTCTATATATGTTATCATATCGATGACTTGTTTTTGCTTCAACTTTATTATCTAACTTGATTACTTCCTTACTTTAGAGCAATTTCCATTCGAATTTCCCCCATGTTCATACACTTTTCGGCTTGTTATCGGTGGAGTACTATCTACCCCATTAAGTTTCAAGTTCGGGTTTGAGTTGGAGTTGGGGTTGGATGTTCCCGCTGCCTTGTAATTCAAATTCATCAGCACTCACTTTTCCACTTTTGGACATTCGCACATTGCAGTGCATTAATTAAATTTTCGCCAAATTAAAAGCAGCTTTTTGGAACGGTATACGGCGCGTCCCGCCCCTCTTGAAAAAGTTGCCACTGACAGGCGACCAGGTGAGCTGAGTGAGCTGAGGCAGAGCCGAGGGGACCTGAGAGGCAGCGAGACTGCCGGAGGGCTCATGTCAGGGGCAGGGCACAGCGCCATTTTGTTGCCAGCTGCATGTGGCAGGCGACAACAGGCAACAACAACAACAACAAGAACAAGAACAGCGGCATCAGCCAAGGTGAACCGCACAAGCACAACAACAATAACAACAATAACAATGCGAATTGCAAGCGGAAGAGAAACCCAAAAGCCAAAAGCGTTCAACCAACAACGCGCAGTGTGAAATTTTAATGCACAAATTGCTGTGTGTGTTGGTGTGTGTTGGTGTGTGTGTTGGTGTTGTTGTTGGTGTTGGTGTTGCCCAACAGTCAACCAAGCAGCCAACCAACAAACATCAACAACAGAAACAACAACAGCAACTCAGCAACGGGCAACTCAAAAGCAAAAACTTTTGTTGTCAGTCTGTGGCAACACAGCAACAACAATTGCAGCTCGGGGGCAACAGCAACAACAACAACAACTATAATAACAACCACAACAACTTAGGGAGCGGACAGCAACATTCATTGGCGGCACAAGGTTTCCTTCCACCTGTCGTCAAGTCAACGCGCTGATTGCACCCGCTGCTCGTTCAGCTCGCCGTCATCTGCCAGTGATTGTTGCCATTTGTTGGCGATCCTCGCGAGTCGCGAGTCGCGTTCGCCATGTTGCAAGCTGCTAAGTGGTGTGTGTGGCACCGCCAAGTTCAGCCAGTCAATTGTTCGCTGCGTAATTGTTGTTGGTAGTCAGCCAAGCGTGGAGCGACGAGTTACTTGCCATTTTTATTTTTACTCTGCCACAGCCTTAGCCCTAGAACTACTCACAGAACTGCCCTCGGGCGACCCTTTATTGTTGCTGCTGTTTGTTTATTGCATTCATTTAGCGCGTTCTAAAGAGTAAAAAACTCTTTGCTATTATTGCATTTGTTTAAGCAGGCAGCAAGTTTTATAGCGCCGACACACGCCATCTTTGGGGGCGGTTAACCGAACAGACCAAACTCTCGGAGAGAAAACCGTTGGGGAAAAGCCAACAGCACTAGAGAAAAGTAAAGGGTAAGGAAAAGCTAAGAGTAGAAAAACTTCAGCTGAAAATATGACTTGAAATAATATTCAAATAATAATCAAACATATATAATTTCTATAATACAGATCGTTACTTGTATATAAAAGAACATTCCTAAAGTATACTACATCCATACGGCTACTTAAAGCACGATATATTTAGACATTTCTCAACTACCTACAAAACACACAATAGTATTAATTATTATGACAGTTTTTGTCATTAAAGTTAGTATACTTTAATAAAGCCGAATCACTTGTTAGATTAAGTTTTGGAAACTTCTCTATCAATACCAATAAATAATTAAATAAATATATTTAGATGGAAAATATAAGGAAAGGAATTGAGTGTTTCTATGTATTATCCTTATCCATCAGGTTGGGTGTAATGCTATATACATTGTGTAAAGAAGCATTATATAGCTCTCGTCTTTGAATGATTCCTCTGATTCAGGAGTCGCTTGAGCTTCAAGTTAATGTGACTATTAACTTATAGGCCAATATTTATTCACCTGTCTACCCTGACAGCACATCGTATATTCAAGGATGGGTCTTATTCGCTCATCCTCGGCTGTACTTTGTTGCCCAATACCAGATCGTATTTTATATTTACAGATGGTCGAATAAACTCTGGTATTGACTAGTAAAAGTCTTGCCAGACAGCACTGGCAGAACGTCTGGCTGACTGACAACTGACTGGCAGCATTCGTTGTTCAATATTCGAGTTTCTATCAATGAATTCCACCTTGTCATATATAAAGTCCCTCTGCAGGGAACTGCTTTAATGTAATATACAAATTTTAGGAAAGTTTTTCAAAAAGAGACAGTCGAGCCTGTTGTCTCTCTCCTGTGAATATTCGCCGTAGTGCCCAGAAATTGAGCTGATTTAGCTGTACAGTGTCTTGGCATGATCTCTAGCCTATGCTCGCACAATCCCCGCACTCTCTTGGGCCATACATTCATTGTTCCGCCTTCTGGTTGCCCCCATCTGTTTCTCATGTTCTCTACCTCTGTGTAGAATATTTTGATTTTCAGATTGCTGTGTTGCGGTTAATTGTTTGTTTTTGCGCTGACAGCGTGGTTGGGCTTGTTTTGGCAACACCCACTTCCTGTTTATGGTAATTTCTTGCACGGTCTGGCAACGCTTTTTATCAGCGCTGCAACTGCGGGACACAATTGCTGAATAGGCGAGCCCTAACATAAATCTTGGCCCTACCCCCCAGCTGTAAACACACAATGCAGCAGCAACTCGACTGTGCGGCCAGTGTTGGCAAATGCTGCAGAGATATTTGAAATTCCATACAAAATGATTGGCACGCAAACGGTCCAAAGGTTTTCCTAAAAGGTGTTCGTTCCCATTACGTGCAGCTCGATGCATTTTAATTTTGCATCTTTCAGCTGAAAACTGGAAATTGATTGCAGCAGCAGCAGCAGCAGCAGTAGCAGCGGTAGCAACAACAAAAGGCAGCAACACGCAACGCAGAGCAACAATTGCAGTTGGTTTAATGAGCTCAAAAATGCGGACAACAATGAACGGTCCAGAACGGCCAAGAGATGCAATTTCCAGGCCTGCCCCTCTTTCAGCACCAACCCAATCCTTAGCCACTGTGGCCCAATCCTTAGCCACTGTGGCGGCCCATCGGCGACTGCAGTTGGTGTAATTAAATGCAATTTTATTGCCACGATCAAAAGCAAAAGGGTAAAGCTAAATGGCAATATAGGTGGGCTATAAAACGGGCACCGGATAGAGGAACCAGCCTAGTGTTGAAATGCGGCGCTGCTAACTTGATTTATGCAACAATGCCGCCCCCTGTCGGCCAACGCTCCGACTTCCGCTAGGCCCCCAAGAAAACAATGACTGAGTAATTAATTTCAAAGTAAACAATTTATCAAGTGCTTGGCGGTTACCCAGCCAACTAACCAACCAACCAACGATGAGTTCAGATCCGACCAGGGACTGCCCTTCAAGTGGGCAGCGCCATTGTCAGTGTTGGCTAACGCCACAAAGTTGTCCGCCTTTAGCCTGTAAGTGCAAGTTGAGTAGGGCAAGTGCCACTTGGGAATGAAGTGAACATGCTCGAAGGAGTTTATGGAAAATGCATTACTTAATGTTTAACAACATCAATTCAAGTTTTTGAGATAGAGTTATGCATTTATAAGGGTAGTAGTACCAGGCATTAATAACTCTTATTATAGAGAGTATCTGTATCATTACATTTGTACATGTACATTTTCTGTATGTCAGTATGAATGCTTAATTTTTTACATTATTAATATTACTAGTAGATCTAGTAGATATACAGTAGAAGCTTTGTCAAGGACCAAAACTTCCCCCAAATCGTCGAAAAACCCATAACTTCCATAATATTATAGCTAGAGTCAACAAATTTTATGTGGGGCTAAGAACAGCCTGTCTTAACTACAGTCTAAATTTAAGTAAAGGACTATTTCTGATCACTTTAAAAAGAAGATCAAAGCTTTTTTGACCACTTCCGAACTTCCGGGTGTATGAACAGAGCTTAGGTTAGGTCCTACATAATTTAATTGAAACAACAACATTTCACCACTCCTGAGTACTCAGTATGGTTTAGTACTCTTCTATTAAATACTAACACCTATTTACATAAAACGTTCACTTCTTATCCCGAAATCAGATAAGAACACGAAGCGAAGAAGAATTGTGAAAGGCTTAAGGATGCGACAAGAAAAAGTGATTGAAAATATAATGCTCCCCAGAGATTTCCCCCTCTCACAACAGCTAAGTAAACAGAAAAACAAATCACCAAAATATTGATTACAGCTTACAATTATGAATCACAATAAAAGTATTACTATCTTTCATTAAAGAGTAAAACATTTGCAAGCCTCTTAACTGCAGGCAATGGTCACCCTGCTCGATTACCATTTCTTAAGAACTTATTTAAGACGTCCGAATAGAATATTGCAACTGAAATACTTGTACTATTTTTGAATTGGCCCTCGAGCCAAGCACATTATCGTCATCTGGGTATAATTAACAGTATCAAAAATGTAATCCCTGCTGGAGTTTGCCCAGCACTTTGCCAGAAATGCATTTAGAATTTGCACAAGAAATTATATTAAAATCAGCTACGTGCTCATCAGCATATAATCAGTAGTCAGGTCAGGCAATGGGCGGGGAAAAGTGTGGGGTGATGGGTGGTGGGCTGTGGGTGGCTAAAGAGCTGCAATTTGAAAGAGATTACAATTATTTGATTGCTCTCCAAAAAGCAAATTCTGAAGTAGCTGGCAAAAGTTTTTGCGCACAAAGTCATAAATTCGCCAGATAACTCCATGAGTATTATCAAGATTATTACGCACTTTCTGCCGCCAGAGGGCGCTGCCATGAATCACTGGCACAGAGTGAATCATTGGCAAAATATGAATGAATGAGTGAATGGAGTTGCTTCTCCGTTGGCCCGCTAAAAAGATAAGTATACACACATGAAACCTAAGCAAAACTCACAAACGAACCGCATTGCTGGGCCCAGTCGTGTATTTCCCAGTTCCCCCTGACAGTTTCATAAATTAAGACATTCAACAATAAACAAATAAACAACACACAATGCGAGTACAACAACAAAAAGTGCACGTGTTTGTGGTTTGGCCTTTTGTTGAGAAAAGTGCAGAGGACAGCAGAAGACAGCAGAGAGGCAGCTTCAAAGAGTTTGTGAAGCGGCAAAGTCTGTCGCTAATTATGCGAGAGGTACCCCCGCCCAGCCCGAACCGAACCGACCCGAAATCCCGCCGTACTGCTCCCGTATAGTCGTATAAGTCCTACAGTCGTTTATTCCCGCATGCTGTCTACAAAGGCGGAAAGAGTACGCCAAAAAGCCAAAAGCGACGGGCCGAATGACATGTGAAAATATGCAAATGTGAAATATCAAAAGTGAATGAATCGAGTCTGCTCTCAGCTCTGTCTGGGTCCCTATGGGGGTTACTGGGGGGGACTGCACTGCGACTGTCATTAAGCATAATGGCCAGACGCAAGACGCAAGTTGTCAACTACACTGCGCTTTAATTATGTTGTCGAAATTCGCATTAATTGCCAGTGACTTTACTTAACTTTAATTTACTCTACTTCAAGTAACTGACAGCAGCTTATGCAATTTTGACAAGCGTTTTAAATGTGCGTCCAACCGTCGACAGTTGTCAACTATTATTGTGGCTTGTTGACGATTACAACTCTGATAAGTGTGGGGGATGAGGGATGTGGGATCTCAACTTCGCTCTGATGTTCCTTAATGCATTTGGACAGCACGCGATGCAAGCAGCCACAAAGAAGCACTTAATTATTTGCAAATGTGGAAGGCATGAACTGCGACAGGGAGTTAAGGGGGGGCCGGAACTCAAAGGATGACAATTGGTGGCAGAGAGTTCAAAGGAAACTGCAGCCATATGGGACGGGGCAAGAGGTGCTTAACTGGACCTAATATATTAAAGTGGCGCAGATGGGCTGTGGAATGGCTGCTATAAATTAATATGGAAAAATATAAAACCAATAAATGAGATAGATAAATAATTTAATTAATGCAAGCTAATCAAGATTTCAGACTAATTAAATACAATTGAAAATCCCTCAGATAAATGACAAGCACTGAAAAATTCCAGTCAACGTCATTTTATAACAAGTAGTTTAGATGGGATGAAGAATGAGCTCAATGGACAAGACTTAACTAATTAAAAATTCCTTATAATCAGAGCAATATAAGTGAAAATACCTCTGGTAAATGACAAGCATTTGAAATGCCCGAGATAACTTTATAGTAATCCATCTCCAGCAAATGGAGTTGGGAGAAAAGTGATACAGATGGAATGAAAGTAATTAATAATAATTACTTACTATTAATTTAATTACTATAAAATGTTCTTTAAATCAGGGACCGTAACGGCTAAAAGTAATATTTATAAAAATTACATTTCAAGCAGTATTTCTGGAATTTATTTATTGCTCAATAAAATAAAACTTCTTTTTCAGATTTATTTATTTCCTTAAGTCTTAAACTTATTTTAAAAACATATTTTTTCGCTGAAAAATAAAAATTATTTCTCGGATTTATATTTTGAAGAAAAATAATGATAATTTTTTGAGTTTCATAATTTGTTTAAAAATAAAACATTCTGAAGATTACTTTTATTTAATATGTTTTTAGTATTTACTCCCTGTACCCATAAAATGGGTAAAAAGGGGGTACTAAATCTGTGCAAATGTATGTAACAGGCAGAAGAAGACATCTCCGACCCTATAAAGTATATATATTCTTGATCAGTATCAGAAGAGATTTCGATTTGGCCATGTCCGTCTGTCTGTCCGTCTGTCCGTCCGTATGTATGAACGCAAGGATCTCAGCAACTATAAGAGCTAGAGACACCAAATTTGGAATGCAGGTTCGTGTATAGCGGGAGCAGGTCAAGTTTATTTTAGATTTGAGATATCTCCCTCCGTTCCCCCGCTATTCGATAAAAACCGTTTTACAGTTACAATTTTCAAGATATAGCGTTAAGATTTGGCATGTCCAATACTTTAGCCCCTCTTAATCTACTGTCCAAATTTCAAGTTGATCGGATAATAAACACGGAAGTTATTCACGAAAGAAGATTCAGTGCTGCAGCAAGGGAAGAAGAAGCACAGCCACCATTTAAAATGCTTCGCTTGCGCTGTGGCTCGTGTGTGTGCGCCCTTGTGTATGTATGTGTGTGTATGTGTAAGTTTACGAAGATGCGATTGGAAATTTTTGACCTGGGTACGGGGAGTTTCGTAGTCGGGTATACTCGATTATAGCATTCTTACTTGTTTTCAGATGCGAAAAGTACTACAAAAATAAAAAATTCTAAAATCAGCATTTTTAATAAAAATTTCAAAATATACTACAAATACTAATACTTTCATTATGCATATTTTAGATAGATACAATAGTTGCTAGAACCTTTCTCCGCCTTCAACCCCCTGGCCGAAACCCACTGCCTTGCCAACAACAATAATTAAGTGGCATCATTCGGTGAGCAATTGCAAATGGGTTGCCGATCCAATGAGCCAAGTCAGGGACAGCTGGCGGTCAGTAAACTGATTTGATTTATGTTTAAGCTTTTATTAAAATTTTGCACCCAACCAAAGACTGAGCTGATTAACAGCAGGAGCGGCAGAAGGAAGACGTGCGTGATGGCAGGACAATGGAATGATAAGGATTGAGTGTTTGAAGGCAGGACAAGGGGGTTCCGATGGGTTGGAGCTGCTTTAATTAAAATAGACAAATGGCGCACGATTGGGTACTCGGTGGCTCGATGATGGCTCCTCAATCTCATCCCTAGCCTCAGTCATCATTCTCTGGCACAGCTGTGCGCCTAATTTATGAAAAATTCACAAAACGAACTTATCAATCATAATGCTCCCCCGGACAAGCCGCCTGCTGCCCCACAAGATGTGGCCACATTGCCGGACTCTGTCAGCTATTTGGCAGTCAGAGCACGTGCCTCACTGCCGGCCAAGAGCTGCTCAAAGCAAAAATTCAATAGAAAAATTGCAGCTACGTTGAAGAGTTGCAGCATTTGTGCAGTTGGTGCAGTTGCAATTGCCAAACAGTTTGCAGTTCTCTCCTCGTTTATTATAATTGTGGGCCAGCCAAAGGAAGTGCCACACTCCGGACCTGGCCCCATCGAGTCCCTGATGAAGTTGTTGATAATGCGGTGGATGCTTTACTTTAGCCAATTTGGCTGCCAGCCGCTCAGCAGTGACACGATGTACGTGACCTGTTGGCTAAATGCCCGCAGACAGAGACAGAGAAGCCAGGCGAGAGACAGAGAGAGACAGAGAGAGATAGGGAGAAGGAGATAAAGTGCATGGACACCTCGGATCAGCTTTAAGCTGCAAGTTGCACATCATTTGTCAATCTGAACTTGTCAAGAAGTTAAGAGATTAAAGATGAAAGCCCTATTTTCGCATCATTTTTATCTTTTATATCCTTCCTGCGAAGTGATTATCATATTACTATAATAGGATCTTTACATCCCTAAGATTTTTGATTTTCTTTTCTTTTTCCATAACAAACCTTAGGTAAGTAGCTCTTTACAAATCTTCACTTCAATTGTTCTTTACAATTGTTCAAATATTTAAAATATTCAAATAGAATGTTTACAACTCAGGATGAAAATTACTCTTATAGAACCAAATCATAAGCTACATCCTCAGTTTACAGACTACATTCTTAAAACTTGTTCAACAGACTCTTTTTAGATTTGCTTATTATCTTTTTGACTTTCCCTGCAGTCACACATGCCATTGTCATAATTAGTCACAATTACTAATTTCTCAACGAAAAATTCACAAAACTAAATTTCCAATGAAGAAACCCAAAAAATTTAAAAATAAAATAAAGGAACGATGAAAAAGCAAAGACGCAGACACGCGACCACAACAATTTACTGTGCTCTAAGCAGAAGGCAGCGACGACAAAGCAGCCAGTGAAATTTCCAGGAAATTTTAATTATTCAACATTTTTAACGCCAGGCAAATGGGTAAAAACCAAAAACCAAAGCAAGACCGACGGCAAACTAATTAAAGACGCGTCCACCTACAAAACGAGGGGGGGCCTGTTGCCAGCTCCCAAGATCCTGAGCAATTCGAAAAATCATACAAAGTTATATAGTCATCAAGTGCACATCAATCATAGGCCGCAAGAAGTACAAGTTGAAGTTGAAGTAGAAGTTGAAGTTAAAGTTGTTGCCTGACGTTGCTTTGTCTGGGGCAAGACCAAAAACAACCGCAAGAAAAGCGTGAAAAATTGTCGGGCATGACGCAGTCGGGGAACGCATCCCCACAACAAACAGCAGCAACAATAACAAATGCATTCGAAACTTGCTAAATTTGGCCCACAAAATCACGTACAGAGAACTGAGCACCGAGAAGCGAGAACTGAGAACTGTGAAGCGAGTTGCGAGCATCGGGTCCATGTGTAGGCATTTTGCTGATAATTAGCGGCCTCAGAGAGTGAGGACTTTGCGCCCTAATTGATAAACGTGCCAGAACCAAGAGTTCCATTCCCAGTCCCTGTACCACTCCCTGTCCCAATCTCAGTCTCAGTTTTGCCAAGTCTGTGACGCCGTCTGTGCTTGTCTAGCGCCGAGTTCCCTGTTCCCTGGGCCTCGTTCCCGTTCTGCCACTGGGTGCTCCCCTGTTCGCTCTGGCGTAAAAATTATCTTAATGGACAATTTAAGAATCACTCATTGTGAATTATGCGGCGCATTTAGTTGCCGAGTAGTCGAAGTTCTGGGATCTGGCAAATGGTCTAAAGAATGTCTGCAGTGTCGAAAGTTTTGCCCTTCAGGACAGGGCATAAAGATGTTTTCAAACGATTGGCTAGCTATAGAAAACTGAGATCTTATAGTCTAGGAGAGTCTAGGCCTGAACTGGTAGCCATTTTTTTATTCATACCTCTTTTAGTTGTTAACGTAATTTCAAAGGCTCTTAACTATTGTTTAGCTCGTTTAAGGCCTAAATATGGTTAACTCTCTAATACGAGTCAGCATACCAAATTTCAGAACTGCAGCTCATTTCGTTCCTGAGATAACACTCCGAACCACTTTAGAAACAGTAAATATTAAGAATCTATTAAAAAATTTAATACGAATAATTTGAATAGGAATAAATACCAATAGTACATATCTTACCTATCATATGTGCTCAATAGACTTGATAGATAATGTTTCATTATCAGGAAGGATCAAGGATCTCACCAATACTAACCTGAAGAGTATTAAAGATTCGTTGTAGAAGAACCGCATTCGTTGCTGTTGTTTCTATATGTTTGTTCACTATTTTCGATAAACATTGCAACAGTTTCAAGATTGTAAATGTTTTGGAAAATCTTCTATAAGCAAATGAAATGCCTAATGTGCCTCAGGTCCAAGAGAGGTGCCCGTTATCGTGCTGGGGGCCATGTGTGCCACTCGGCAGTGGAAGCCGATTGTGGGCCAGGGAGTTCTCAATCTCATTCTCATCACTCAATGCTATAGCCGCTAAAAACAATCAACAGCCACATCAGTTGGTAAGGTCTTGAGGCACAAAAACTATGCAAAATTATAGCACAAGTGGAGGGAAAGTCCGTCTGTCTGTTACTTTGTCGGTTGTCTGCTGTCTGTTCTACTCTGGCAGTCGCTTCATTCTAATGACTTTAATGAAATTTTTAATTCCCGGCAACATGAATTTATTGTTTTTGGGCCAGAATTGTGGCTCTCTGCTGTCGCATGTTGTGTGGCCAGTCAAAAATAAACAGCAGCCCGTCGAGAGAGTGGGGCCAAGTAAACTGAAGTGCTCTGAAGTGGGCTGGGCAGCCAGTTCAACTGGCTTGCAACTCCAAACTTCAGAGGCAAGCTGCTTATGGTATAGAGGGGCGGCAAGCAGGGTGGGGCGTTACGGGGGCAGGCCAAATGCAGATTAATCAAGCGCTCAACTTGCTGCTCACTGACTTTACCTAGCCTCTGTGTTTGATTTTGGCCCGGTCTATACACAGTGCTGTCCCCCCTCCCGCTCTACGGCAGCGATCTCTTCTGTCCGCTGCCACTTTGCCAGCTGATTAATGTCTTACATGCGACGTTTTAATACCAATTTTTTATGCATATTCCAAAACGAATAAAACGCAGTGCAAAGTGAAAATGTTGTAGTCACTGCAGCCGTGACATTTCCTGTGCGTGCGGCAACTACAGTGAATAGTCGCTATGGCGAACATGTTGAGAAGTAAAAAATATTCAAAATATTTCTCCGAAACTATATTAGAAGCTTCCCTAACTTTGTACAGTCAAACAATGCTATGAAAAACCTGACTCAGTAGTCAACAGGCAGAACTTATATTTCATTAAATTCTTTATATTTCTCAATAGTTTCTCAAAGTTTTTGTAGTTTAGCGTAGAACAGAGTTACCGGACTTGCAGTAACTATTCTCTATAAGGAAAATACACAGAGTTTCCGGACTTGCAGTAATTATTCGCTATAAGGAAAATTATAATGATCCAGTAATCTTGTAGATCTCATTCATCGATTAAATTCGGATGCCCAGATGCATCCTTAGAAAAGTTTATGATTGTTCACATTCGTTCATAGTTTACTTTCAGTGAATAGTTGCTATAAAGAAGTAATGAAAAATGATCTAATTCTGAAGATATTCATGCTAATTAAAGCTATGAAGTATACACTAATTAAACAGTATTCAAGCTTCGCCTCAAGTACTCAAACATTGTCTGACTTTCGTTATAGTCCATGCTTACTGTAGAGTGTTAAGCGCACCTCAAGCAAGTCAGAAATATTCACAATGTTGTCTGTGCTCGCTGGGGATTGAAAGGTGTTAATGCCAAAAACTTGCACAAGATTTGTACACCGCTAATTTCAGCATATTTATAAAGACAAAGTCGACAACGGACTGACATCCTCAAGGAGCTGAGCCTTTTGGCCGTGCACCATGTCCAAATTGCTCGATGAGCAATTGCAGATAAGTTCAGTTGGCCAGCTCAAAACAACTCTTTGGCCAGAGTTGTAATTAAAATGAAATTTGTAAGCCATACTTGAGGCAGCCCGATAGAACACATCCTGTTCTAATTAGAGCGGCGCCCCTGATAATGACTAAATAACCTTCCAGTTTGCTCATATTTATTGGCTAAGCGCATTAAGTGCCTCTTCTGGAGCGTGTTATATCATTCTGTTAAATTAACCAATTTCCAGTTGCATTTCTATTGCCCCTTTGGTTCGTTGCCAATTAGCGGCAACACTTTGTGGCCCAAAATGATGGCCAAGGTGTCATCCGAGGCACCTTTTGATGACTGGCCATGATTGAGCGGGTTCAAAAGCATTCAACATTCAGCTAGAGCCCTAATGAGGCACTTGCCCCATTACGTTGCACGTTGCACGTTGCAGTGGCAACCTTTCGTGTTTACATCACTTCCGACTTGGAATTGAGTAGCTTTATGAAACAGCTCTAATTGGGCTTGTGTTGCAGCACTTCCGAAAAAGTATTCTCCAGAAATTGGGGCACAAATAATTTAATATTTATTTAACAGTATTTATTTTGATAAAGTTAAACGTTAATCAACACTGAAATAGCCTTCTTCAGTTAACGCTTTTATGTAATAGATGACTTGTAATTTTAGCAAACTAAAAGAAAAATTTAGAATTTAAAAAATCTACCCCACCTCTAACCCACAAGGCTATTGAGATAAACTAAATTAAAATCCATTTATAACTGAAATGTTAAATATATTTAATCTATAAATATAACAAGTAAGAATGCTATAGTCGAGTAAACCCGACTACAAAACTCCCTGTACCCAGGTCAAAAATTTCCAATCGCATCTTCGTACACATACACACACACATACAGACACATATACACACACACACATACACAAAAGACGCACACACACGAGCGACAGCTAGAGCGCAGCGCAAGCGAGGCATTTCAAGTGGTGGCTGTGCTTCTTCTTCCCCTTGCGCTGAAGCACTGAATATTCTTTCGTTAATAACTTCCGTGTTTATTATCCGAACGACTTGAAATTTGGACAGTAGATTAGGAGTGACTAAAGTATTGCACATGCAATATCCCAAAACTATATCTTAAAAATTGTTCCTGTAAAACGGTTTTTATCGAATTGCGGGGGAACGGGGGGAGATATTCCAAATCTAAAATAAACTTGACCTGCTGGCGCTATACACGAACCTACATTCCAAATTTGGTGTCTCTAGCTCTTATAGTTGCTGAGATCCTTGCGTTCATACATACGGACGGACGGACAGACGGACATGGCCAAATCGAAATATCTTTTGATGCTGATCAAGAATATATATACTTTATAGGGTCGGAGGTGTCTCCTTCTGCCTGTTACATACATTTGCACAGAATTAGTACCCCCTTTTTACCCATTTTATGGGTACAGGGAGTAAAAATGTTATATTAGTACATGCAAATAACACCAATTGAACTCGAATTGAGACACCATATACAGAGTTCACTTCTAATCTATTAATCTATTTGTCGCATCAATAACATACTGGCGACCGTGAGAAAATATTACATCAATAATTTCAAACATACAGTTCACATGTATACTGAAAAATATAAATTAAATCAGTTTAGATTGTGAAAAAAAAACACGGGACTTTGCAAAATGTACTCCCACGGGCGGAAAACTGTTGTATGAAACTTGGACGGGAAATGGGATTAAGGTCGAATATGGGAGAGAAAGTTTTTGTTAGATTGGCTTCTAAGTTCTTTAGACCCTATCCACAAAGTCAGCACGGGTGAAAAATAGTGATGTTATTTTTGTTTATTTCTCACTATCTCATCCATGCAACAACAATGTGTCAGGGCGAAGTGTGGCGGGATACAGCTAGTTGATTATAAAAATAATAATAATTGATTGAAAAATATACATATAATTATTTATTATCTTCATTTATTTCTGAGAATATTTTTTAGTTGAGTTGAACAAGTATATAAATTTAAGCTAAATGAAATGAAAAGCTGCTTAAAGAAATATATAAATATATAATAAATAAAAATAAAAATA
Organism: Hirtodrosophila confusa; assembly: GCA_035043065.1. Taxonomy (NCBI): domain Eukaryota; kingdom Metazoa; phylum Arthropoda; class Insecta; order Diptera; family Drosophilidae; genus Hirtodrosophila; species Hirtodrosophila confusa. The sequence goes on along the minus strand of JAWNNI010000135.1, from coordinate 69,367 downwards.
TATAGATAAACAAAATAGCTTTGAAAAATAGAAAAAAGATATACTTCGTAGTCCCATCTTTTCAGGAGACTTTCTTAGTTAAGCAGCTTGAGCAGAAATATAAATTTAAACATATAGATAAGCTTAACAGCTATGAAACATATAAAAATAAATACTTGTTGTCTTCATTTATTTCTGAGAGTTTTTTCATAGAGCGTTATTGAGCAGCTTAAACAAATATATAAATTTCAGCTTAATAGCTTTGAAGAATATATAAAAATTAATTTTTAGTATTTTCATTTATTTCGGAGTTTTTTAGTTAAACGACATTCAGCAGCTTGCATGAATGTCCTCATCATAAACATTCCGTCTTTTGCCCTGCTGTTTTCTTTTTTGCATACACTCCGTGACAAACTCAATTAAAATCTAATTAAATTCCACCAATATTTTATTTAATTTATGGCCACCGTTCTTTCACACACACACACACTCAGACACTGTTAAGCACCATGTAAACAGGCACTCATAATGGAGCTGTGCACAACAATTATGAACAGCAACAACAACAACAACGTTGCATATCATTGACGAGCACTCAATGTCAGCTGCAAAACAAGCAATGACAACAGGGCACACGAGCACGCCCCCACGCCCCCTCTCCACCCATACTTACATCTAAAAACGCCCACACGCCCAGCAACAACTCCCAGACACACTTGAGCAAAGAACAACAACAACAACAACAACAATGATGATGATAGGCAAATCAAAAACGCCCCAGTGCAGAATACAAAAAAAAATTGAAGAAAACTTTACAAACTCAATTTTCATTTTTGACAACCCAAAGCGCCGCCCACTTTTTCGGCTGCAACACCCACAATTTTCTCATATTTAAGAAAAATATTTGTTTATATGTAGATAAATTTACTAGAGCTTCAGACATCTTTTGGGGGGTAGTATTGGGGGCAGGGGCAGAAGCAGAGGCGGAGGCAAAGGCAGGGTGTTTCCATTATTATCTCAAAGGAGGTGTCAGCCACAGACGCAACAATCCCCCGCAGTAGACGTCGCCAGGGTGAGAACTGCCAACGCCGAGGACATATGAGATATTTATAAGTTGTTGAATTTTCATTTTCATTTCAATTTTCACAAAATTTCATTGTCTGAAGACAGGCGAATCAATTGCCAGGTGAGATTAGCATATCACGCGCACAGGGAGCAGCTGCCAGAGTCATGTGTGTGGCGAGTGGCACTTGAATTCTCAGCAAGTGTTCTCGAAATCAATTTCGCCAATGCCAAAGATTTGTGGAGTACTTGATGATAAGTAAGGGAATCAAGCCGCAAAGTAGTAAAAAATCTATCCGTATATATTCAGGCCCGTTCTCATTTCCGATTATATTTTACACTAAATCGATTTCAAAGCGATTGTTTATCATATTTTATGTTATGTACGCATAGTTTTGATAACACTACACTTTTCAAACCGATAATTTAATCGAATTTCGGAATTCAGAACAGATACTTTCAATTCCGACTGATTTGATCCGAAATGGTAACAGGCCTGATTGAAACCCGGGTTCAAGTTAAGTCCGAATTCGGCAAAATAAATTAAAGTTCTTGGGTAAGAAATTCTTAATTTGATTTGTATTATATATCGATATAAATGCAAAATGATTAAGGTAATAAAAATCGAGTCAACTTCTCTTATGCTTATTGGGCATATTAAAACCGCATTTTATTTTTGTAATGTGATCTCTATTATTAGAACATTTTAGTAAAACGTTGAAAAATGTATATTTCTGGCCAACCTAGTACAATTTTTGGATTCAATTGTAATTTCGTGTGGGCTTTTAAGACTTTTCCATAAATCTTTGTTTTAAATTATATTCTTTTGATTCGAGGCAGTACTGTTCGCCTTCTTAAATAAACAGATAAGAATAAATAAAATATTGGAGAATGAATATATAAATTTTTAAGTTAAGTGGATATGTTACAATTATGCGTGACACTTTACGTAACAATCTAAAATACTCTCAAGTAAAAATGTACAAGATATTTGATAAGTTCTTTGAAAACCTCAGCCTGGTAAGTGTTATGGGTTATTTTAGGAAAAATTAATCGAAATGCTGTAGAAAAAGATATTGGGAACATACTGTTTTTCCACATGAAATCCAATTATTTCATACTAAAATCAAATTATTGTGCACTAAATCAATGCTGTCGTTTATTATATTTGATTTCTTAATGATATTTTCCGCCGGGTGTCAACAGCTTTGGTTATTTATGGGGCAGTGCCACGCCCACTTGACGCGCGCAAAGTGAATATATATGTATGCATATGTACAGCAATGTGTGTGTGTATGTGTGTGCGTGTGTGTATGTGAATGGTGTTCGGTGTTGAACAACAACACATGGCAACTGTGTCGATCACTTGTAAAGTGGGCGTGACTGGGCCCCAGGAAGAGTTGAACATGGCGATGACGCGATGCAATGCGATGGATGAGCTACTTTTTGGCTGCCGCATTGGCTACTACACAAAATGGGCGTGGCATTTGGGCCCAATAGAGGCGGAACGACAATGTCGTTGACATATTCGAGGGACTACTGTGGATAGGCAGACACCGTTGCCGATCCGCCGTACCGGGGCCAAGATCTCAATTGTCAGACTCGATTTGGTTGCGTCTCATTTGAAGTGGCCGCAGTGAGGAACTAAAGCAACTTTTGGCATTTTATTGAAGTTCAGCTATTAATAGGCGCATCATTTTGATGAATTGATGGCTCCCCAGTGGACCCGAGCAGTGGGGAGCTATCGACGGGGGCCTCCGGACGGTGGGCCTGTTTGCTGTGTGCTTTCCCTTCGTCAGGGGCCTCGTTGCGCTCGTTTTAGTTTTGATAGTTTTTGAAAATGTTGTTGAAATTGTTGCCGCTTTCGCATTGATTTTCATTCGGCGCTTTCCTTGCTCTTTTTATTTATTTTGAGATATTTGGAATATTTTCAAGGATGCAGTGCATGGGCATCACGTCTCTGTGGCTGGGACTGGGCCTGAGACTGAGACTGGGACTGGGACTGGGACTGTGGCCGTGGATGTCGTCGTCTGGGCGAAATGTCGTCAAGTTAATTAAGTGATTTATGCGCCTTGAGGTCGCGCGTCTACTTAATTATCAAATAGTGTGGCATTTGGGGAATGTTTTGGGAATTATTTCGCTGCCGAGATTCTCTCCGCGGGTCTCTTCTTGGGGCTGCTATAAAATTGGTTTATAGCTCACGCTTGAAATATTTCCAGTGGCTTATGGTAGAAATAGCTGTCAAATAGGAGCCAAACATATGCGACAAAACTCCAAAGGGATTCAACAATTCAATCGCAGACAGTGCAAACACATGGAAAACAAATTTATAATTGAATTACGCAAGGATTAATATGTATTCCATATGAATACAATGTGGGTTTTATTGATATAACGAGAACTACTTCAATATAATTTTCAAAATAACATTTCGGTTTTCCTACTAACTATCATTTAGCAACAAATTATTATTTTTCAACTCCGTTTTTCAATTCTAACCGTCATATTAAGTCCTCCATGGTAACATTATTAAATTGCTGAATACATTCTTGACAGAATTATGCGAGCAATCATTGAAACTTGCATCCATTAAACTATAATCAGGTCTGTTCCCATTTCCGACTCCGATAAAATAATTCAGCATTGAAAGTTTAAGAACTTCTAAGTTCTGAAAAGCAATTCAAAAGTTTCGAAAGGTTTTTATTAAATTTTTATTTTATTTAGTATTAAGGGTTATTGAATAATGATAACTATATTAATAAAGTCAAAGCTTACAGATGCCAAAGAAAGGTTTTCACTTTGTGCCAGAATGAACACTATTTGAACATATCTTCCAAAAGCAAACCAGGATGAAATATTCAGTCGTAAACGGGAACACCAAACGATTCGGAACAAAAGTAATTGAAAGTGAGAAGAGACCCGATAATTTGTTTAAGTTTCTTCACAAAAAGTCTCCTATGTCCTCCATTATAACATTGTTCTTGCAGTATTCACGCAAATAAGGCAGATCTATTGATTTATGGATATATATCTTTCTATAATCAATCTTGTCATTCAATAGTATTTTAATTTCCACTCTTCACAATCATATGTCCTGGATAGTCAGTTTATTGCTGCTCCACTTCCATCCAAGGGCTTTAAAGCAAACTTAAATGCGGTTTTTGTCCAATGTCCACATATTCATATACACATTTATCTGCATATTGTGAAAAGTGTCAGAGCCCGTTGCTTTATATATCCTCACGTTGGAAGGATCTGCATACAATATGGCATATCTTTGGGTCGTGGTCCTGTGTGCGTTGCCGTCTGCCACTGTTAGCATTATCCTGCTGATTACGTAGCATGAAAAATGGCCAACAAGGCGACAGAGAAATTGTCGAGCATGAGTGACCTCTGCTTCAATAGGGTGTGTGTGAGGTGTAGTGGGGAGGGGACAACGAGTTTCGGTAAGAATATTTGCATGCATTTATCGATATGCGTCATTTCGACGGTTTTTAATAAATTTCGGATTTATGCATAAGGGCCTCCTGGCTGGGCTGGCCCTATGTCCTGACCCGAAGCGCATTCAATTAACAGCGCACATAAATTTACATTGGCTGTAATAATGCAGCTGAGTCCAGGCCAAGGATGCCTGGGCAGGCTTCATATCCTGTTTATTTAAAGCAGCGCATTTATGTATATTCGAGCAGGACATTTTCATAAGGACGCCAACGGCGACGGCGACGGCTTAAGTTGCGGCTCATAATTTATGGGGCCCAGTTCGGTGGGGGCGGAGGAGTAACGGAAGTTTGGGTTTCTTTTTAGGGTTCAGGACCTTTGAAAATGGCGTTCTAATTACTTTAAGCTGCCAGACAGCTGACCAGACGCCGACAAGGAGGCCCAGCATATGAGCCACTTGTCCCAGGGCGATTATTACTGCTTGCGAAGCGAAAGGATAACAGGGGCACGCCTCTCACCGTCTGTGCATGCATTGATCCTTTGTACCACACAGCCAGCTCCCTTATTAGCCGGCCGCACTGGCCACAAGTCTCAGTGCAGCTTCAAACTAATTGCAATATTACATTGCATTCTGTTGTCTGTAGCTGCAGTTGGGGGCTGTTGGGGTTGGGGCTTGGTCATAGTTGTGGCCATCAACGTCCTGTCAGCTCTGTCATGTTTGACTTCTCGTTTGAGGCGCCCACGTCTCTGCCTGCGGCTCTGCCTGCGTCTCTGCCAGCATCTCTGCCATCTGTGAGGACACTGAGCGGCATTTGACAAGCTGACAACATGCAAGTGCGCCTCCTGTCTGCAGCACCGCTGTCCCCGTGCCTTGGCCGTATCCTGTGCATGTTTGTGCATGCCTCACTGGCAAGAACATGCTAAATTAAAATGCAATAAAAGCGTTAATGAATTTGTGCAGCTTAGGCAACACAGACAAGAGCCGAGAGCCTAACAATCGACCAAGTTAATGAAGTGCTCAGTTAACCAAGAAACTTACCCTGCATGTAGCGGTTCAAGGGGTTAAAAGGGTTTAAAAGGGGTTCAAACTGTTGTTCTCGCTCGCCCTGTTAACATGGCCAAAAAGTGCCGTTGATATTTCAATGTGTCGTCATTTTTGACATCGCTGACTAATTCCACAAAAAATTCAAAAATAAAGAACAAAAAAGAAGAAGAAGTAAGCCCAGCTGTCAGCATTGTCCTTCAGCTTGCGTTACACTTCCTGACGACTCCAGTGACACGGGTGGCAACCCTTTTCAGGCCCGCGACCGCCGGTTCCACTTGATGCCCAAAAGGTCAACGAGGCAGGGCATTAGGGGGCAGCGGACGGAGAGCCGCTGCCTAATTTAGTGGCGCACAATGTCGAGGATATTTAAAGCAAATGAGCGCACATTTATAATGACAACAAGGACAACGACAACAAGGATCGCTCGCTGGGCAATTCGGTGACTCCTCTTTCCGAACTTATGGCAATTTATATGACAGTGTCATTAGTTCGGCCTACGTAGCAGTAAAGGCGTAACAGGAGTAGCAGAGAGTGAGGGGAGTGTAGGGAACAGCTATCTTCGAGATGACGAAGACTAAATATCCTTGCCAATACATTAAATATTGCAGTTAGCTGCCTCACTATATAGTAGCCTGATCTTGCCTAGCAAGCAGGGGAGTATTTGATTTTTTGTGATCGTTCAAATTTTGAGGAAAGCAGTAGGATATAATACTATTGGGTCGATTTAAATTATATCTTGACAAATTGTAAGCAGTTTTCAATTAAGTTAATAATTTCTCCACTCTCTTCTCTGTTTTATAACCATATATATAATTTATCCTTTGTAGCTTATATCCTTGGCCTACCAACCGGAACTGGTACATCTTCCGGCCTCTGATTTTTATATACTTTGCAGGAGATATTATAATTTTGTCACGAAATGTGTAACGCATTTAAGGAGACGTTTCCGAATCCACAAATTATATATACTCTTGATCAGCATCAATAGCCGAGTCAATATAACGATGTGTGTATGTCCTTCTGTTCCTATGAAAACTATTCTCTCAGTTATAATATATCAGTTATAATATATCTTAATGAAACTTGAAACAGCTGTCTCTTTTTGTTTTAGGCAGTACTGATGTCGGAACCGGCCGGATCGAACCACTATAACATATAGCTCCCATAGGAATAATCGGTCTAAAACTATGTTTTTGTATGAAAAACTTTTTTGTTTATAAAGATATTTTCACCAAACTCACTTAAACCAAGTCTTTGGAAAGTTTATACAATCTGACCAAATTTGATCAAAATCAAACCACTATATCATATAGCTGCTATAGGAAAGATCGTGTGAATAATGAGGTTTTGTACGAAAAACTTCTTTGATTATGGAAATATGACATCCAAACTCAACAATTGCAAGGTTTTTTTCAACTTTATTTAGTTTCCTATCATTTTATCATAATCGGACCACGATATTATATAGCTGTCATAGGAAAAATCAGACAAAAATTGTGTTGCTGCTAGGGTATATAACTTCGGCACGCCGGAGATAGTCGTACTTTCTTGTTTTCATTACACCCGACAATTATTTGCATTACTCATTCTGGTTGCAAATATATCTCATCAAAGATATATACGAGTACATATATAAATTATAGAAAACAAAGTAAAAAGAACATCAAAATAAAAGCATGACAACAAAAAACTCGCACAGCTGAATGAGTTCTTTATTTTTTCTGTTGCTACAAATTGAAAAAGGGACAACAAAAATGGCATAAAAGCGACCGACGAGGACGACAGCCTAAGGACATTTTTGGCAGGCGTTGCCGTAATGCATAATCAGGTTTAAAAATGACAACAGCGAAAATAATAACGGTCGCAAAATGCCAGGGGACAAAGGCAATCAGTCGAGGAAATATAAAAAATTAACGCTTGCAACGTTTTGTAATTAAGTTTAAGCGAGAACATTGTCTATTGTCCTTGCCCCATTGTTTTTGCTTTGCCAATAAAAGAGCTCTTGAGAGTTGGAAATATTATTAGACACCCCAGAATGAGAGATCTCTCAAATCTCAATCTTAGGTGTCCAAAGATTTTCATAGTTTTGGGCGTCAGTTTTGATAAAAACTTATGCTAAAGACGAGTTCAAAATCCTTTTTTTTAATAAGTTAAATGTCAATGTTAAAAATACACATCATATAAAAAATAAAAAAATAATCCTTTCAGATATTATAAGTCTAAACTAAACCTATCTCAATATTAATAATGTAAATTATTTTACAAGCCAATTTATCGGAACTATCCAATACTTTTTATTGATATTGTTTTATTTTTCACACATTGTGAGAATACCACAAATAAATTTTAAGTTGTTTTTATAGTATATTTTATTTTAATTTAATTTAATCTTTCTGTTAAATTAAACTTGAACTATATTTACAAGAACTACTTTATCTAATTAAGTCTGGTTTAATAGTATACTAGTCGCAATGAATTCGATATATTTGATAATTTTGAGAAAAAAGCCATTTAATAATTTTAAACAAAACAATTTTCCAAATATTTTTTTTAATAACAATAATGATTAATGATTCTAAATTTTTAAAATTTCAAGCGCTTCTTCCCTATTAAATATTAGAGAGACAAGACTATCGCAATAGTGATGAAACTATCGATAGTTTGCAGATACTTCATAAACGTTACTTCTACAACACTGGCTACTCTGGATCGGGCTTCCAGCCCGGATACTCGATATTCAATTACAATATTTAACTTATCACCTTTTACTATCTTAATACCTAACAAGTAAGAACATTGCAGTCGGACGTATCCGACAGCAGAATACTCTATTCCCAGTCCGGTATAATTAGCTTATTTGTGGGTTCGGAAAAGACGCGAAGAGAACATTAGTCTGCATGCCAAATTTGATGACTCTACCTGTACAGTTGTGGGATATATAGATTTTGCTCATTTGTGGAGAAGGTAGTGTGGGAATCAAAATTTGTTTGATGCAGAGCTGTCAGGAATCTCAACGATAGTCTGTATAAGAAATTTGGTGACTATAGCCTTAAAAATGTGAAAGATACAGGTTTTCCCCGTATTGCGGGGTAGGGGGTGGAGGTGGTTTGGCGATCTTCACACTTAATAAATTGAGAGTATACACCAACATGCGTACCAAGTTTGATTGCTCTCGCTTCAAAGTGTGGAAATAAAAATAGCGTTCATACGGACAAACGGACAGTTTGCAAATCCAATATACTCTCAGAGTATAAAAAGAATGTTAAGAGAACTCAAAAGAAGTCTAAGTAGAGTTATAAATGAAAATATAATTTTCAGCATGGCAATTTATTCCCACATTTGGTTAGCAGACCCCCCACCAAAAAAAAAGGTGTCTGCACGTACGGTTTTCAACAATGACGACAGGCTCTCATTTGTCACGGACCCGGCTCATTTCGAAAAATGTTTCAACAATCTGGCAATTACACACCTCACGCATAACCCAGGTACACTCCCCCACATACCCCCATAAGCCAAGGGATAGCAACCCCCAAAGCGGGCCAGCAGAGAATTGTCAATTATTAAACTTTGCATTGCAAATGAAAACATATGTTTAACAAGCGAGCAAGAGACTCCCCCATCACACACACACACACCGTCACACACATATGGAAGCTTTCATATCCGTTTCCGGCTATCAGCAGCAGCCTCTCCCCCCCCCCCCCCCCACACACACACACACGTAACACGTAGTGGGTACGAAGGGTTGGCGGCAGTTTAGCATTGCACGTTGAAAATTAAATGTTTCAAAATGAAATTCCTCAATTGCAGTCGCCACGCTCAGACGCCGTCCGACAGCGATACAACTGACTGGAGGAGGGTTTGCTGCCCCGAGGACCAAAATGCGATAGACCCAAAAGCAATAAATCCTGGATAGCAGCAGTAGCAGCAGCAGCAACCCTTGCAATTGCCTGCCCGAAGCCCCCAACCCTTGCCAGTTGCTTTTCAAATTGCAATTAAACGTTTTACAAAACCGCGCTGACCGGTCGGCTGAGAACTCCAAGCCGCTGTTGGCCTTGGTAGCCCAATGTTAGCTAAACAAAAACAGTATGCCACCCCCCCGTAACTCCAACCCCAGCCCACTCATCGAGCTTCTGGTTCAGCCCTCAACTGCAATGCATTCACACGGCCTTCGGTCTGACCAGCGTCGTGGGCTGTTGCGTTATTTCCGCTTCCGTTGGCTCTGCGCTTAAGAGACGAGGCTGAGGTTGAAGCTGAGGCTGAGGCTGAAGGGGTGAGGCTGCAGCTCTCCCCCTCCCGACCTAGCCCACCTAACCATCTAGGCCTAGAGAAACTCTCATTGACGCCGTGCTTAATTGCGTTTGTGTTTGCGTCTGCACATTGAACGCATTTTTGCACGTGCTGCTTGGCATGCCCCCCGTCAACAACCAACCCGCTACCCGACAGCCCTTAACATATCACTAAACGTAGTTCTGTCTGTCCTCCATGTTCAGTTTACAATTTTTCATTGCCGCGTTTAGGGCGCTTTAGTCCTGGCCACGTGTAAGCTGCGCATTTTAGCAATTCGCTGCGGTTTGTCAGCGTTGCAACCCTGCAACACTCCCCACTGAACCCTCCCAGCAACAACAGTAACAACAACAGCAATAGCAAAAACCCAAATCAAGCGCAAATAATTAAAAACTTTGCCAACTTGTGCAAGCGTGGACTTTTTTCATAAATTATTAATAAGCGAGCACTCAAAATGCAATTAAATCTTGGTCAACTTGTTGGTCGAGTGGTGTCGAGTGTGGCATTGTGTGGGGCAATGCAACAGCTGCCAGCGCGAAGTGCCACCAAATTAGAATTCCAATGCAACACAAAAAGCCGGTAAGTACGACCCCACCACCCACCTCACCAGACAGCACAGCCGCCAGCCACAAGCTCACGCATTAGGTAAGAACTGAAAAGTGAATTTCCATCCTGATTCCAGGACCATCGTAATGAAATCGAGCAATGCTCATTTATAAGTTGGCCAGTTTTTCAATAGCTTGTGGTATGGGATAAGTGGCTGGAGAGAAGCGGACACAGCTGACATCCTGCAGAGAAGGTGTGAGTTGAGAGGGAGTTAAGGGCACGTTCTCTGCACTGTTAGAAAATTGGATTCAGCAATAAGTCTTGTATAAGCTGCGAATATAATGAAAAAGGTTTTTACTGCTTAGTATATTATAATTCTCTGGTGTTTACTATTGAGAATTACAGTAAAATAGGCATATGTAACACAAGAAATCATTTCTATGGCCAGTAAAACGTTTACGAATGCCGTACAACGAAGAACTGAAACTTTAAATGCTGTCGAGAGATATTCGTTTTAGAAGAAGAGTAGCAGTGTAATGAGCTAAGGCTCAAAGAGTTAAGAACTTATTCTCATCCTATTCCCTTTTCATGGCATAATTGTGCTGCCACCGAAAAGTTTACGAATACCGCACAAAGCGGAGCTGGAGAATCAAGCGCTCCCGAGAGCGTAAGCGCACGCCGGGCCCATTAGTTTTGTTGTATTGCTGTCCAAGCATGTTAGCTTAACTAGATAAATGAATTATTCAAGTTGCAGGGATAAAAACGTACTCTAACTACTCGTGATCCGCTCAAAATTTCGTTCAGTGTTTACTCATTTAGCATGTAAGCTGTGCGCCGTGTCGCTGATAAAATTAAAAAGCATTTTGGAGCCACAACAAAAAGTAGAATGGAAGGGCAAACACGACAAACTACAGGACAGCTCCACATGAAAACACAGGGTACAACTTTTTGGCATGGTGTATTTGTTGTGTGTGTGTGTGTTTATTCGCGCAGAAGGAAGCACAAACTCTGCGACAGCTGGCAGGAGACAGCACCTACGAGGATGCGGTGGTCATAAAAATTTCATTGGCCATTTTAGTTGAGCTGTTCCATGTGCTGAGGTAACAGTTGGTTAATGACAGCTAAAAGCCATTTGGCTAAAAGTTTTTGCATATTAAAAACATATTTTGAAAGCGATGTTCACAAACGAAATTAGTATTGCCGAGGACAGAAGCTTGTTGAAGCTGGACTGAGCCAAAATCAATCACAGCCAATTAGGCTAAGGCGTTTTTTATGGTAGGACCCGAGGGTCTGATAGTTTTAAGTCCCACTGATATCCTGCTGTTGCTGGCATTCAAAAGGAAAAGAAAGGCTAAATCTAACAGCAGCCGAGACTGGCCATTAAATCTAATCGCATTAAATGAGCAGTGCCAGCGAAGTCGACAGCAACCACCAGAGCTTCGAGTTCGAAACCCAAGCAACGGAAAAAAAGTAGAAATAATCACGGAGGCAACAATCCGCTGACAGTTAACGCAAATTTATCGATTGACGATTAAAAGGGGACAACAAGGGAACGTTGCTAGGCGACAGGATACAAAATACAGATGCGGGAGGACATGGGTACTAGGGGCTAGGGTGGTTCCCCGATGGCTCTGTGACTAAAAACGAAAATCACAGGAAATTAATTACAATTACGCTCAACGATGAACGCTCTTTGCAGTCCGCACTTCTTCCTCTGTTGTCCAGAGTGGAACTATGAACACATCAATGGGCAATGCTAATAGCCCATCAAGGCGCACAACTGTCGCAGGATAACGCCATACGGTGGCTTACTGCCTCAGTGGTTCGATATTTCCGATGATTTTCGATTTATCGACACATTGTTCGCATTTTTAGCATTTTAAGTGCACGGAATCTATTGTGTTTGCTTATCAAAAACTCCACAGCAAATGTCAAATCTCGAAGTGAATAATGCCTAGCAAAATCATAATGATATTGTGGGTTACGGTCGGACATACATACTCGCATAGTTTCGAACGGGGGTGGCTCTAGGGAATGTTTGAGGCCAATTGATTGGAAAATGCCAATAAAAAGATTGCTTTGTGTAGCAACAAAGGCAGGTTAGAGCTGAAGATACTAAGATACTTAGTGAGTAGTAGGGATATGCAGGAGCTCCGCTAAAGAATGAACCACATGAGTAGCTTCTAATAGCGGCCTTAGAACATCTGAAAGTGTTCAAAATTCTTCGAATGCAAAGGAACAAAAAAGGAAGAAGCACATTTAAAATGCATCGCTTGCGCTGTCGCTCGTGCGTGTGCGTCTTTGTGTATGTGTTAGTGAACGAAGATGCGATCTGAAATTTTTGACCTGGGTACAGGGAGTTTTGGAGTCGAGTATACTCGACTATATCATTCTTACTTGTTCTATTTATTTATTGCTGGTTATGTTTTGATGCAATTCGGAATATCCTATATGGTTAAACTAAGTTAATCAAACTCATCTTACTTCTGACTCACGGGACTAGTTGTATATAGTTCCCAAGATTCCTGCGTTCATACAAACAGACAGAAGGACGGACAGTCAGAAGGACATACCCAGACCGACTCGCATATTAATACTGATCAAGAATCCATATACTTTATGGAGTCGAAGATGTCTCCTTTTGCCTGTTATATTTCCACAGATTTAAAACCCCCTTGTTACCCATTTTATGGGTACAGGGAGGAAAAAACTTAAGCTCGTGACTCACGAGTCTCGCTAGTGAATGCGCAATGCAGTATTAGTGTGCTAACAAAAAATATAAAGTTTAAAAGAAGTCCATTGCGTGTGCCACGGAGGTTTTACCATATGTTTTACCATATGTAAATCCTACTAAAGATAATCCAAACCATGACTCACGGGAATTGCTTAGGTTGACAGCAATGAACTAACGTAGTTTTCGGGGTCCTTAGTTATTGGGTTCCATACTAGAGATCGTAGGGTGAAATTAAAGTCGCGATTGCGGTTAAAGTTCTGTTTGCAATAAGTAATATTCAAGTTTATCTTATGGTACGGCCACATCAAAGAATATCACAGTTGGAACCACAAGCAAAGCCAATTTAAATACGTTTTTGTTTGCTCGCATGTTTGTTTATACTGTCAGTTTTAATGTATTTAATATTTGCTTAAGCCCATGCTGCAGCAGTCAAGCAAATTATGCCCACTGTTTGGCCTTTATGCACAATAAATTGCCCAGACCAGAGCCCAGATCAGACGAGTCTCAGCCCGGCCCAAAGGTGAGTTTCACTAAAATGCCCTAAAGCGTGTGAGTTGAGTGCCTTTGAAGCGCTCAAGCGAATACAAGCGAGTATACTATGAGTATACATATATGAATACGCGCAGCCCGAAAGGTAAGCACATCCTTGCACACATAAACACACACACACACACACACACACACACACATGCTTTTAATTTTGCGCATTAAGCGTAGTTAATCCTTAAACGCCCCGAAACTCCGGACTTTGGTTTGCTGCATATGTAAATAGGCGGACATCGTTGAAGGGGTTGGGGTTTGGCGGTGACGGTGACGGTGACGGTGACGGTGGGTGAGTTTGTTAAGGGTTGTCATTAACAGAGTTCGTCGCACAACAACTCACTTAATGTCATGTTGCATTAAATGATTGTTCCTGGGCTTTACTTTAAATACATTTTTATACCATGGCTGTGACCGCTTAGTAGCCACCTCCCCACCCTCGGCAACCCGCACCCGCACCCGCACCCGCACCGCACCCTCACCCGAATTCAACCAAATGTGACGTGACATGAAAATTGCATTTGGCCGTCCGTTGTCTGTGTTTTATTCTCTCCTTCTGTGCTGCGCTGTCTGCCCTTTTTAGGGTGACCATGCCATATGCTCGGGCATCTTTTTGGGCATTTGCACCCCTCGCCCGGCCGCGCCTTTTGTCTATTTATGCATTTCACCGCGAAATAGGATTAAACGCTTATGTAAAGGACCCAATCAAAGTTGCCCAGCGCACACCTTGTGACGTCTATATCGCACGGAGCACATATGCCCTGGTTCCCGTAGTGCCACAGCCAGCAAATCCGCTTTTCAAATCCTATCAACGGCTCTTTCCGTCTCTCTCGCACACGCATTTGCAGTCCGTCGGAAACTTTGTCGCAATCCCTGTAAAAAAATTCCACTTTCAGTTTGGCAGTTCCCTTTCCAAATAGTTTATTTCTTATTTTTTCTTTCGATGGGTGGGGTCGCCCAAGAAATCGTTGCATACTTGGCGGCGTCTTTTAAGTTTTACTTCGAAAGTTGACCATTTTTACGCCTTATAATTTTTGATGTCTTTAATTTGTCTTGCCCAACGGCAGTCGGCGCAATCATCCGCCTAAGCCGCAGCAATTTTTATTATGACAGGAACAATAAAAACAAATACGAGAAAAAAAGAAGCCCCGACAACAAGTTGTAGTACAAATTTTGTGGTCCATTTTACAAAATGAAAAGTTAAGAGGCAGTGGGAAAGCAGCAACAAGCACACAAATTTATGTAACGTACAAAATTTTTGATGATGTCCTTAAATCAAAATTTAAATAAATTTTCTAAAATAAAACAGTGGGCGTTCTATGGGCGACTCTCCATGAGTTTTTATGCCTCAATTTTTCCACTTTATATTACTTTCTGCCTGGCCTACACATATTTTGTATTTATTTTACTTTTCTGCTTCTTTTTATTTGCTCGCCAAGAATTTATTTCTGGCCCACGATTATTTGGCATTTCGCATTTGGGCCCCTCCCCATAATAAAACTTGGACCTGAACTGGCCAAGGCGAAATGCAAAATCCGTTGTCTCAGCCGAAAGTTGTAAAAAGAAAAGCAGCTGAATAAAAATACACGCTCTCATATATCATATATCACGGCAGATTGCTTTGGCTTTGCGTGTTTATGATTTTCCTTCTTTATTTTATTTATTTTTTTGGCTATAATTTTCTTCTAATACGAAACATAATTGCATTATAAAATTTTTGTGTGTGCATGATTTGTGGTCTATGAAGCTGAGAATCCCCATAGATTTTACTTACAAGTGTCAGGATAAGGCTAAGGCTAAGTTCCACAAGAGCATAAAATGAATAAGAGCAGCAAAGCATAGCAGAAAATATTATTTTACAAGTCTCAAAATTTTATATCATTTCAAAATGTACGATTGTATGCAATATCTTGTAAGTTATGTTATTAAAGGAATATCATTGGCCGCAATTTTGTGCATCAATTTTAATCAATTTAAGAATACATATTCATGAAGTCAATCTCTCGTTTTCGGAATCACAAAATTATTGCGATTTACAAACCGCAGGAATAGAAGCTCCGCAAATCGCAAAATTGTCGAGATTTGCGTAAATTCAAATTTTCGAGGAAGAATCACAATACTTCGCAATTTTATTAGTGCAAAATATCTCAGGTCTATAAGAACTTGCGATATGGTTTGTGCGATAGTGTTGTAAAGATCAATAAACTACATGTCTGAGGAAATTTCTGCGTTTATAAGTAAATGGCGTTTTTTTGTTGGTGAACAATCTATTAAATCCAATAAAGCATTATTCTAGTGATGAGGAAAAAGCTGAAAACAAAGAAATGGCCAACAACAAAACTTTTGCGATTTCCGGATCACTTCGAACCGAAATCGCAAAATTTTTATAAAAATTAAAGTTAAAACCGAAGCACGACTGTTTGGAAATTTATAGTTCCATGAAAGTTTATGGCTCTTATGAAATGAAATAAAATGAGAACCTTGAAACAATATCATATTATTCTGGATATACCACTATAATATACAAGCACGCTTCTAAATTGATATTTTGAGTTTGTAGTTGAGTTCAAAAGTCTTGAATTACCAATTTTTCTATCAGCCAATGGTATTTACATTGTAAGTTCTTCTAGAAAGTACTACAAAGTTCTTTTATGACTCATTACCATTTGTTGAGCCATCCAGTAAGGGAATAAAATCCCCACTCTAATCCAAACGCAAATCGCCCGTTATTCAAGTGCTTAAAGCTTACAGGACACACACACACACCTCACACACAGCACTTCACACTCTCCGGATCCTTTCTGTTCGGCACTCGGTTCATTTGCGTAAGAGAACCGCACAGAGTCCACTATACTCGTAAATATAACCAAGCGAGCACTTCAGAAATCGAGTCAATGACTCATAAAAATGCCAAAAATGTGCGCCCAGCTGAGTAGTTGTTGGGTGGAGCATAGCAGAAGGTCCTTCGGTTGGCGAATCCTTGAGCAACATGCTCACTTGTTTATATATTTTGCCGGTTGCCAAACGTTCAAATTTTGCGGTTTATCATATAAAAATAATAAAATTTGCATAATAATATTTTGAAATGTGCCTTATGCCCGATGAGGACGTCCAGCTGAGCACCGCTCCACATCCTTTTGGCCGGCGGCTAGTGCTCGCATATTCGCATATCCTTTATGCGATGATGAAGTGAAAGTGTTGTGAATTATGGGCATTAGTTGGAGTGGGCATGAAATTGGCTTGGGAGTGCTTTCTGGGGTGTGGGGGTGTGGGTGGAGGACATAATGGACTCACTCAATGTTACCTACTATTGAGGAATTGTCAGCTGGGACTTGAGCAACGGCAGCTGTTGATCAAGTCCCGGGATAAGCGGCACATCCTTGATGGCATTGATGCTTTAGTTGTTTTGCTTGGTAGTGTAAACATTTGAGCAGATCTAACTGCAGTGATTTCAACGGGCAAGGATTAACTTCTCACCAGCTGCGGTGGCAGCCAGGACGACACGGGCGACCAGTCGCCCGACACGCGACTCGCTGCATGCACGTCCTCGCTGCGCAAACAAGGACACACAGCAAAAGGATTGGCGCGCCCTGTGTCAATAAAAAGGCAGCACCGTCTACGCATTATCCTTGCAGGTCTCCTTTTTGTGTGACGCCGCTCGTGCGTGTAAAATCATTCGAAGCGTCGTCAATCAAAGCGAAAAGCACTTTTCACTGCCTGCCAGCCTGCCTACCTCTCAGATCCTGCCTGCTCCTGCAGTCAGCACTTGAAGTTATCCCTATTGACAAACACTCCACTCAACGCATCTTAACTCATCAGACATGCAGCCGGATTCTTAATGCCCGCCCGCCCCTCACGCTCCCAGCATTTCCTCCGCCATGCCGTTGAGGCAGCAAAATGCACATTTTGTTTATTTTAATTAGTGAGAGCAATAAAAAACAGCTAACGGAGTTTTCTTTACTGTTTTTCTTACCAGATGCTTAACTTTGAACCAAGAAATTGAATTGGTCTGAAGTTAAGGGTAGTTCTTGAGCAGAATTCGTTGGAAGCACTGACAAACATCCGCCAAATTAGCCAGCCGGAGAGGTGAGTGGGAGTTTGGCTTGGAGGTTACTCGCATTAAAGATGCAAATGAGAAAAATCGTATTGGTAACAGAAAAAACTCGTGAAATATTCAAGTGGCTGCCAAAGAAGAAAAGAAATTGAAAAAGTAAGAAATCAATATGCATATTTAAATGGTTGAGTAAGGTCTGTGATTAAGAAGATATCTTTTACCGACTCCTCAATGAAATCGTTGGTTTTATCGAAATTATCGATTGTTGTATTGTCTTTTAATTGCCAAACTCCATAAATTGCAAGTGAATAAGTAATAATAACATTGTGCCAACCGATATATATAAATAGGTTTACGACAAAGAAACTATCAATATTTTTGCCATTATTACAAGAACTATAACTAAACAATACAATAGTTCGAATAGTATTTATTCAGTTCTGCATTACAATTGCTTACTCATACACTGGCCTTCGCTTATTATACTCACAAACATATATATTTATAAGCTACATAAAGATAATGTACACACAGGAATTAGCCGATTGTAATAATAGAAAACGGACCACAACCCGCAATGTTTACCTTGGCAGACGTTTTACCAAGGAAAACCTAAACAGTAGTATTTTATATGTACTTACAGCTACGGACTCATACAGATTGTGCTACAGACCCAATCCTAAACCAAAACCGAAACCGAAACCGAGAGTCGAAGCAACCAGAGCTCATACATATAAACATGCGATTGTGGGGGCAGACCCATACAGATGTAAATGTTTATGTTTCCTGTGGTGCTGGGGGATAAACTGGGGAATCTTGGAGTACTGCTGGCACACTTTTGTTATTATCATTTCATGTGTTCTGTTTCTGTGCGGAATTTTTTTGCTAAATTATTATTTTACATTTGGCAGCGTTGCCACACTTTTTAAAAATTTATTAAATGCGATTTTTTTTATGAACTTCTTTTTGGCTTCAGCAAAAACGTGAGGGGGCGTGGGAAGGAGGCTATGGAAGGAAATAAAGCCAGCACATGAACACTTGGGAATGGAGAATTTGTGCAATATTTTTAATATTTATATGGGAACCACACAAGCACACAAATCATCAGCAGGCGACGGCAGCAGTGCAACAAAACCAAGAAAAGAACCATACGAAAAAATTCCTGTAAATAATAAATTTCTGCACGCTGCAACACAAACAGCAACAGCAACAACAGGAGCAAAGAGTGAAGAACCAGCAGCAACAGCAGCGAAAAGCGCGGAATTATAAACCGTGGAAAACTATTACCCCAAGGATGCTCAAATCCAAATATATACATACACACACAAAACACTCACACGCAGAGATACCCAGATACAAATACATTTACGTGCTTGGTGGAATATTGCAAAAATATTGCAACAACAATAATCCAAACAGAAACAAATATTAAAACTTGCTTTAGTAAAGGCGAAACCAAAATACCCTTTAAAATCGAATAAAATAGTTACCATCTAACGCTGTAAAGTGAGCGGCAAGGTAGAAAATGGGAATCATATCTGTGAAGTAAAGTCGGTAATATGAAAAATAATCTTAAGGGAGGGATCAGGATACATTTTTAAAATTTGGAAGATTTTCTGGAAGGGCCTGGCCGTCCAGAACTTTTTATCGGTTCCCGAAAAATTGTATGTAAAAATGCGAACCAGTAAATAAATAGTTAAATAAAATTAATACTGGAACCAAGTTTTGTAAATAATTCTGATTTTGCAGACTCGACGTCAACTTGTTGAGGGAGTTTCATGAGAAATATATGAAAACCCTTTCAGCTCTTCTCTTTTTTCTTGAACCGTCCAAACATGGGCGGTCTTAATGATTACAACCGAGCTACTGATAAACTCCTGTTTGAAACCGAAATAATAATTTACTTACATCAACAGATACATTTGACACACAATTATAATAAAGCTCTCCCAAATTTAGGAGGAAAATTAAATAAATTTATCGATAAATAATACTATAGTGCCTAGTTCTTATATTATATACTTCTTATTAAGATTCTCTGACGATCTGATCAGATCAACATTCAAGTTCGAAGTTCTTCTGATCCTTATTGGCCAACAGAATTCATGAGTTATTTGGTATACCTCTCATCGGGTACGCTGGAGACTTTCATTTTTTTCTCGCCAATATTCCCTCTGATGAACTTTTATGCTGGTAACAAAAACTGCAAATGTTCGAATATTCATTCATATGCAGACAACATCAGCAGCAGCGCCCTCAGGCAACACCCTCGCCCACAATCCTCTCGACTAGTTAACCTGCACTGCCTGCAGCAGTTGACTTATGTGTGTGTGTGCGTGTGTGTGTGTGTATGTGTGTTTGAGTGTGTGTCGTATGCAAGCACCGTGCATATTTTTTAATTGAGTGCGCGGGGAATTGATTGTCAAGGACGTGAACGTGGTCCTGGCTGTGAGCTGCGAGCTGTATGTATGTGGGCCACATGTGTTGGGTTTGTTGGCTTGTTTGGCTGCCGTTACCGTTACCGTTACCTTATTGCAATTTGCTTCAACGTGTGTGTGTGTGTGTGTGTACTATGAATAACAGCACTTGACTTGGCCGCTTGTTTCTATGCTATTTTTTGTTTAAATTTCTCTTTTTGTTGGTTTTTACTCTTTGCAATGTGCAAATAATATGAGTACTTAAAGAGCTTCGATTGTATACCAGTGGATTCCATGGTAATAAGTTGACGGTGTAGAAGAATGCTTGGGTATAAATGAAAATTGATTTAAAAAAGGAAAACTTGTTGAGTAGTTGTTGTCCGTGTACATACATATAAAATCGTTGGCCAATGAGAAAGCATCTGTTTTCAATTTTCTTTGCAACATTGAAATTTGCTGTATTTTGTAGAGTTTCAACTGTTTCACAATTTTAACAAATTCTCGGAGAATTTACAGTGAAATGCAACTCTGTATGTGGCATAAAAACGTTTTATGTCTGTCTTCTTTTCAATCTCCCTCTCTCTCTCTTTGTTTTGTGTATTTCCGTTGCATGTTTCTATATCCGGACCGCAAATAAGAGCATACAACAAAAGAGTCGCCTGAAATATGTGGCAATACCAGGAGAAATATGTTTAACAAAAAATAATAACAGAGCTACTACTAGTATAAACCTTTAGGGGGGGCAAGCTCTTCACTAATGTATCATATGGCAGCCCATCTAAAATCCCATTCACTTAACAATTTCAAACGAACAGCGAAACAAACTGCGAATGAACTGAACCATTTGCATCGCTAGGCAGGAGGGTTCCTTTTTGTTCTGAGTTGGGCATGCACCGTTATGGCCGCCATTTTGTATTCGCGTACAGTTACGCGGTACAGCTCGCATTGCAATTTCCGTTTGCCGCAGCATATAAATAAACATTTATTTTGTGTACTACTTCCCACACATGTCAACTACCGCAAAAATATCGTACTACGCCCTCTCCCCGGCTACTCCCTTGCTTAGTTTTCAGTTACAGTTACAGTTACAGTTACCGTTAGTTTAATTAATCTTAATTCACGACTGCAACAGACGCTGCTCCCACTTCACATGCAAGATTTTATTTATGGCCCGAAAAAAGAAAACCTAAAAACAAACAAAAAGGAAGGCTATGATCGGCACGACGAATTTGAAATGCCCTTGGAAACTGTACAGTTCTGAAAGGATTTCCATTGGATAAGTTAGATAAGGGTATAATTATGTTGAAATAGGAATACATTATAAGTTTCGTAACATTATAACTTTCGTACTTGTCTGAAGCTGAAATATCGAAATGTTGTTCGTTGATACTTTTCTTCAAAACTATCAGACTAATAGATTAATAAGTTAGGTTAGGTACTGTCAAAAGCTTGTCAGTTCGACTCGAATTTTGTGAAGAGTTTCTTAAGATGATATGTAAGTCCAAGAAACGAGCAGTCTTATATTGTTTAGCAAACTAAATACTTATCCAATTGGATGAACTTTTATATTTGCAAGAAAAATGTTTTGCCCTGATCCGTTGTAATTGGAAAACTCGATGGTTTATCTGGATATCAATGCTCATTGATAGTTATTTCAAAGTCTATAAAAACAAACGTTGCCATCACCATCAGCTACAGTGTATTTTATTGACATATTACTTTCTATAAAAAGGAGACCTTAATCAAATTTCATAAGCATAAACTGATAGGAAAGACAGCATAGAAAATGACAGGTAAATAAAAGGTGCACGTTTTGTAATAAAATTATAGTATCCTCCAGCAAGGTACAGAAAAATCAGCCAAATACCGCCGCCGCAGCCATTTTTATATGCACTTTCAGCTTTTTTCAGTTGGATGTTGTTTATTATGTTGCCGTGCACTTGAAAAGCAACGTTATGCTGCAAAAAGCGCTGCGGAAGTGGAGGCTGCATTAAAGCGCCCAGAGAATGGGGGGTGGGGGAAAAATGTCTAATAAATTCAAAAATAAAATTTTGTTTGCGACGAAAACAATGACATCAAACAATATATGAAAAGCGAGTCTCTCTCTCTCTGTTTATTTGCCAAATACTATACATAAATCTGTTGTTGTGCCCCCCTCATATGCAAATATATCAGTATAAAGTACAATGCTGTGGGTGTATCACTCTTTCAATATGCCATGCTATCAATAATAACTCAGTAATTCAATTTATGCGATATTTGCATTTTTCCCAATGGAGCACCATCAAAACAGTCTTTTCCAGTTTTTAGCTGCGACTTTTGCTCGAATTTTTATCGGATCGAATAACAGATTTGAAATGAACTGAATTGAATGTCAAACATGCGCGAAATATTCAAATGCAACAACGAAATATGTGCATATAAGTTTTAAAATTGTAACACATTCAAGTTAGTTGACTTTTCAATTGCTTTTACACAGCTGAAGTAATTTGATTCAAAAACTAAGTGTTCCGAATGTTGGAAATGGTTCCAGTCTATCAAGTTCACTACTGTCTACTTGCCATAAGGGATTACTTTTATGATATCATCGTAACTGTGACAGGCTGCATGGATTACTTAATATGTTATAATCCCAAATTAATATGGCCATGAAATTGGACTTCACTTCATTTGTTTCCATTTCCATTTCCATCAATGCAATTGGTTTCGTTTCGTGCCTGCCAATAACCAACTGAAGTTTCCCTTTCCTGCCTCATCCTGCAGCTCATCATCACTCGTATTCCCCGTTCCCCTCACAATGCTGATTAGTTGTACAGCTCCCGCATCAACCTTTGCGTGAGCTGTCAAAGTGACAACTGAATTGCAGCAAAAACTTTACGACATTGCCCGTTCTCGTACTTCGCCTCCCACCCCTTTTCCATACACTCCCCCTTCTGGTTCCTGGTAACGTCGTTTAGACGAGTGCTCGCATCGAAACAACGGAGATCTTTCCCTGTCTTTATCTTCAACTCGCAACAGACGATTGTTTCCCATAATATATTTTTCGTGCCGTATGAATTTTCATGCATTTTGAGGCCACATCCCAGGAGTACTCGTATTTTGGCACGAAGCGAGCATTTTTTCACTTGAGCTGTCTGTCAAGAGTTGCCAGGGCTGGGGTGGGGATTGTCATGTGTGTGGGTGGGTGCTCCAGTCGTGTGGTTCTTAAGGCTGCCGGTTTTGATACTGTGTTCCCAAAGGGAAAATAAGTATATTGGATTGTGTGCAGAACGCAATAGTTTTCAACAAAAAAGGAAGAAATTTCTAAAGGCTTTTTCACACGCTCTTTTGCCTTTGCCAAAATCTATATCTTGTACAATTTGAGAATTAGAGTTACCAATTTGAGCTCAGGCGATAGCTTCTTTTCCACGCCTTTTGCTGCCTCTGAAATAAACAGAGTATATGACAGTCAGGAGCCTTGGACTGTAAAGTTCTCACTTGTTTTAGTTGTTTTGCTTTCACTTTTGACAGCTAAATGCAGAAGAAGCAACACTGGAAGACTCTCTTCCCCCCCACTCAACTGTAAAATGCTTCTGTACTTGCTACGTGCACCGCTCTGCCCCCACACAGCACCTCCCTTTCCTCGACTGCTTTTAAAAAATGCTTCATAGCAAATTGTTTGCCAAAACGCTGCAGAGACATTGAGACGGCGCCGAGGCAAAGGCAAAGTAGAACATAGAAGATGAAGCCAAACACCAGCACCAAAATGACGCTAATGGAAGCCACTGTCATTTGCCCTGGGAGAGATGGAGTGGAGGTGTGGAGGGATAGAGGAGTACTTCGGGTAGGTGTCCTACTCACTGACATGCTCTGGCAGTTGTGTCATATGCGTTGAATAAAAAACCTATGTGTGCAGTGCGTTAATTGAAGCAGCTTCTCTTCTAACATACGCTTTTTCCTTCCTTGACAGCTGCCAGTGTTGTAAAGGAACTATATTTATTTTCTAGGAAGCGCTGTCAACATGGGTGACAGCTGCAGCAACAACAGTTTCTAGGAGAAAGGTACAAAATTTGGGATAACTTGGTATTTACAAATGGGAATGTATCTTTAGATGTTTTATACTTTATTACTCCCTGTACCCATAAAATGGGTAAAAAGGGGGTACTAAATCTGTGCAAATTTATATAACAGGCAGAAGGAGACATCTCCGACCCTATAAAGTATATATATTCTTGATCAGTATCAGAAGAGATTTCGATTTGGCCATGTCCGTCTGTCCGTCCGTATGTATGAACGCAACGATCTCAGCAACTATAAGAGCTAGAGACACCAAATTTGGAATGTAGGTGCTTGTATAGCGGGAGCAGGTCAAGTTTATTTTAGATTTGACATATCTCCCCCGTTCCCCCGCAATTCGATAAAAACCGTTTTACAGGAACAGTTTAAGATATAGCTTTGGGATTTGGCATGTGCAATACTTAAGTCACTCCTAATCTACTGTCCAAATTTCAAGTCGTTCGGATTATAAACACGGAAGTTATTAACGATAGAAGATTCAGTGCTTCAGCGCAAGGTGAAGAAGAAGCACAGCCACCACTTAAAATGCCTCGCTTGCGCTGCGCTCTAGCTGTCGCTCGTGTGTGTGCGTCTTTTGTGTATGTGTGTTTGTATGTGTAAGTGTACGTAGATGCGATTGGAAATTTTTGACCTGGGTACAGGGAGTTTTGTAGTCGGGTTTACTCGACTATAGCATTCTTACTTGTTTTGTATATAAAATTATAATTTAAATAGCTACAACGAGCTGTTAAGAACATTTGATTGTTATATTAGAAGCTGTGATAAACAGATCAAATAATACCTAGATGTCACTTCATACAACGTTAAGTGCCGTACTTACATTATTAGTTACTAAACATTTTCAGACATTTTTAAATCACACTTAAAATTTAAAATCTCCCATGATCATTTGTACTGGTTCCAGGTCAGATTGAAACTGTACACCGCAGGATAACAAGCCATAGACACCTGCAATTTATTTCGAATAACTTGCATAATTTCACCTCCCATTTTGCATTCCATCCTGCAAGGACCTCCACTCAAATGCAATCCAATTGCGTTGGCTACTGCTTTGCATACGCCTTGCATTATCCTTCGCGTTGGGGGTACAGGGAATAGTAGACGTGATCGGATTAGCTTTTTTATTAGAAGCTCTAAAACATATTTCTTTTCCCACATTTTCAGGCCAGACATTTACAGTGAAAATTGAAATACGTTTTATTTATGTAATATTCAATAAAGCAACCCGTGCGAGGCACACCTATTGGCCACCCAGTGTACGTATAAGAGGATGCCATAATATTTTTTAACAGAGATGATAAAAAGTTATGGGCGCACGTGTGGGGCGGTGCGAGGACACCTTTGGCTTTGACTTTGACACCGGCAGGAGAGCCCCGCACGGAGTCTCTGTAAAGGCGCTTATGTGTACATTGAATAAATGAATGAATAAGCGAATCACTGAGGGACTGACTGACTGCCTGGTTGACTGTTTGACTGCCTGACAAACCGAATGCATGGCGGGACTTTACCGATTCAATCACTTGAATAATGGCAGCCACAAATTCAGCTAACTGCAAATGTTCAATACAATTTGATTATGATGGAATAGAGATGGGCATAGGGCGTGCGGGTGTAGGGGTGTTGTTAGAGTGCAGAAGGTTGTGCACTTGATTGAGTGCCTTGCCATGGCATTTGAGTGGCTTTGAGTGCCAAGTAGCGTCAACCAACAACTCTGAAAGCGAAAATTGCATAAATGCATGGCACTTTTCTGCGATTGCGATTTCCATTTGGCCTGGAACACCCTCTTGCCCCATGGCCCCATGTGTCGGCTCTCCTTGTTGTTGTTGTTGTTTGTTTTCAATATTCAAAACAGTTGGCCATATGCAAACGTTTGGCAACAGCCCTCCGGGCCCAGGACGAGAACCAGAGCCAGGGCCAAAACAAATGCACGCAAATGACCCACGCGTTGGACAGAGTTTTGTGGCCCTAGGGGCAACTGGCCTGCACAAGGACAGCAAGTGAACAGGGACAGAGGGGGGAGTGTGTGTGTAGAGGACTCTTGCAATCAGACAACAATTGTTAATAATAAATGCATAATTTGCAATTGAATTTTGAATGTTTTTACAAGAACGTGAAGGGAGCGGGTTGATTAACGAGCCGAGAGAGATGCTTGGAATGTGGGAAATTTATGTTATTGAAGAGGAAATATGTGGTAAGGCTGATCTTTAAAGGTACTAGTAGTACGAGAAACCTAAGCTCATTGATTGTACAGTCTCGTTTAAGTAGTAATAATTCCCTAACTTTACAGGCCAGAAAAAGTTTGATTTATATGCTAAGACATGCATTAGGAGATGAAAGCGTTGATGAAAACTAAAGCGTAAATATGTATGTTCTAATCGATTATTCAACAAAAAAGCTTGAAGATCACACATTCTCGTATAAGGAGTAAGAGCCAGGGATGAGAATCTCTACACTTCGAAAAATAAATCTCCTAAAAGGCAGAAAGGCAACTTACTTATTTCAGAATTTATGAAATATTTATCCTTAATTTATAAATTATTTCTACTAAATACTATTATATATTATTTCTGGCTTTAATTATCGGGTGCTTTTTTGAATTCTATGGCATTTATTTTTCTGAGTGTAGTTTAGTCATAGATTGAATAATCTCTCTTAAGCATCAAGAACGGATTATCAGAAACAAAAAAACAAATTATTGATAAAGAAATACTCAATTTCATGGATTGTACAGTCTCGTCAAAGATTGAATATCAGAAAAGGAGCAGTTTTAGGAAGACATGAGCTTGGGGGTTAAAAAAATACATTAGAATAAATGTCTTGTATATTATCACCGGCGTATAGACTGTACAGTCTTGTTAAAGGAGTAAGGATAGGCAGGTGTGTCCTGTTCTAAACTCCAACCAGCAACCACCGCAACTAACTGGGCTTACCGAAGCGTTAACTAATTATGTGGCTTATGTATTCAATAATGTTGTATATGTTTTATTGTTTTCGATTAAAAAGACATCAAATTTGGTAGAGAGCAGCGGACAAAGGTATAAATATAGGAGCAAAGGAAGGGAAGGAAGGAAAAGGTAAGGCGGCCCGTTAAACTTACATATGTAAAATGGTCAATTAACTTAATTAGATGGCAGCGCATGCAAAAGGCGTTGGTGCGCTACTTTTTGAGGTAGAGCAGCTGGCTAACCAAAAATGTTGAGATACCCAGAAGTGAAGGTATTCAAAGTGGCCCGCACCTGCCGGAACTTGGCCCAGAAACAACGAAATATCGAGTGGAAAAATAAAAACGATATAATAAGAGAAAAACCAAAGCAGCGAATGGTCAACTGGCCAACTGGCCACGCCCCCAAAACCAGCCTGAAGTCGAGCGCAATTATTGTGTTAGTTGCTGTGTTGCTCATTAAAATTGATGTCTTAATTTGAAGAGTTTTACGGGCAGCAGGACACGCACACACACATACGCACACAGTGAGGGGCACCCTGTAATTAGGCGCCGCACCAAGAGTAAGCCCAACTGGCAGGAACAGCAGCCCTTCGAGTCCAAAGCGAACGAAATGAAATGAAATTGTTAACAAATGAATTTTACCACGAAATTGGCTCGCGGGCAAATGCGAGAACGAGACTGAGGATGAGGATGAAAATGAGGATGGGGTCGCGGGACAGGTCGGAGACTACAGCTGAAACAGGAGCTGCAACTGAAGGCTGTGCACCAGTTAAATGCAAAGACAAATAACGAGAGATGCACAACAACAGTGCCCTTTGATTACGAGATTGGTTGCAACGCATTCGCTGCAATTAAGCTGAGGGCAAAGCTGTGCCACACAATGCCAAAGGTCCCTTCTTCGAGCTGAAGATGAAGCTAAAGCTGGAGCTGGAGTTGGAATGGGAGTTGGAGCTGGAACTGATCTGGCGGGGCGTGCGCGTTATGATGAAGTTGTCAGTGGATTGGGCTACCGTTCTGTTGCCTGGGGCCACTTCTGTTGGTTTTAGCTGCGCACAATCATTCAGACATCGCCTGGAGCTCCTCGAGTGGTTCAAGCCGTTTTATGGCTCACTTTGTTAGCAGCACCTCGAAATGGCCAAAGAACGAAATCGATTTAAACTTCTTTGAGATGAAAGACGGCGCCAAGCGTATGAGGCCGCTAGCCAAAAAATAATTAACTTATACACAATTAAAGCTTTACTGCGAATATCTTATTTGAAATGTGAACCGGTTCACAAATGCCTTCAAAATGGTTCCTTCTCATACATCAGACTAATCTTGCAATATAGAATTATTGATAATTGTTAACCAGGTTTGTGGCTTGTAGTCAATTATATTCAAGATTTAAAATTCGTTTCTAACCGGCTCAAATACTCATTTTAAATGTTTTAAAATTCGTTACGAAGCCCGATCCATATTAGTTTCATCTTTTATGCTTTGATTTCATTGATTTAAATATTTTAGTATTTCTTTAATGATCCGAGGTCGAGGCAAAGACAATCCCAAAAGGATGTGAGCCCCTATAGGGACTATTTAAACGACTACTACACAGATCTTAAATTTGCAAACACATCTTCGTACACTTACACACACAAATATGCCCAAACAGCGGCTGCAGTGCAAGCGAGATAGTTTAATACGCGGCTGCACTGCATTTTTCTCCCGCTTTGCAGTACTGAATCTTCTTTCTTGAATAACTTCCCTGTTTATTATCCGATCGATTTGAAATGGGCATAGTAGATTACCAATGACCTAAGTATTATGGATGCCAAGTCCCAAGGCTACATCATTATCGAATTTCTGGGCTCGGGGGGTGAAAATATTTGAAAACCCAAAAAAACTTTACCGGAGCCTGCCTACACGAACCTACATTCCAAATTTGGTGTCTCTAGCTCTCAAAGCACAAAGTACAGACAAACAGACGAACGGGGCCTGATCGAGTCGGATTTTGATACTGATCAAGAATATAAATACCCTATAGGCCAGGAGATGTCTCCTTCTGCCTTTTACATACATTTGCACATTTTAAATACCCATTCTAGGAGTAACTATTTCGAAAGTGTTTTATAAAAGTTTCGACGCCATATCTTATGAAATTTTGTAGATCAAAATATGAAAATCAGCGAATGAAGTGATAAGGATGAATACAATCGATGAATGAAGATGAGTAAAATGTAGTCCTGCTTTGGGAGAAATAATGCAACATTTAAACTGAAATTCGTACCCAAACGGCTTATATTCAATGTCTTAAAGATTCCCAAAGAAGCACACACAATTGTGAATGCAAGCCCCACACAACTGCTGGCAGGCAGCCAGGACCCACATGTCTCACATCCTGGCATTGATTCGCTACACCATTTGCCATGGCAGAGCCGAGCACAAAGGCATTGTGTCCGCTAGTCGTGTATCCAGGTAGCCCTTACCAAATGCTCCTCGTATGCATTTGTCAGTGGCTCGGACATCCTTGGGACATCCTTTCCTTTATCGGTGTGTGCTATAAGCTTTAGTTACGCTACTTTGATTTTGGATTATTGCTGGGTAGCATTTGAGTAACTTCATCTGGTGATATAACAACTTAATCTCCGCTGGACATGGACAGCTGTTGGTTAGAGTTGTGTACTGGCAGCTGCTTTGTGTTTTTGTTGCTATGGCCTTTTAAGGACTCCCATAGGATACGCTACTAATCACAAGTCGTTGTCGCTGTTGTGGCTGTTGTCACTTCCTAATGAGAGTGCAACACAACACCAAAAAACTCAAACCGAACCTAGAACCAGAACCAGACCCAGGCACAGATTCATGTGTATCCTGTCGTCCTGGCGTCACCAAGTGCCAGACACTTGATTTCCCAGGCCGTATAATTTTATGCGCGAGTTTCGCAGGCGTCAAAGTGTCAACTGTCAAATGCGTCGCGATGTTTCAACACTGACATCCCTCCCGGACCCAAACCCAAGCCCCGACCCAGGCAAGGTCGCCTAAGCGTCGCCCAGACATGTCTGATTCAGGCTGAGCCTGTTCCTGGACAGACAACCGTCTGTCAGCTGGAAATTGGACGCCAGCAACAACGACTCGTGTTTATATTTAAAATGTCAGCGCAACTGGCAATTGGATGGGATATATCCTGTCAGGGGCTGTCCTCGTTGCACCGCCAATGCCACTGGCAGGGGCAGGGTCTCAACTCAACTCATCATCATCATCATCGTCGCGCTTAGCTCATTAGCAGCGTAGTGTGGGCAGCTCTTGTGGACCATCACACGCTTATTACCATGCACATTATCCACACATAAACACACTGAGAGACATACTTGAAATTGTAACTAGGTTGGAGCAGTTCCAGCCAATACCTACTCGGAGTCCTGTTTCTGCCCCTGCTAGACAATCATAAATCTTTTGCCGGACCAGTGACTTTAAAGAGTGCCAGCAAACAAGCGTATAAATATAAATCAAAGCATATGAAATGGATTTCTACAGTGGCGGCGTGTAAACGTTGCATTTCTTATGGGTGTGCCATTAGACAACACTGGATAGCTGAGAATCACGTTCAAGTCCTTAGCATCATATTTCCCAAGGGTGTTGGTCGTTAACACTTCAAGGAATAACTAATATGAAACCGGATAACGCTGCTATCTGTAAGTTAAATACTTTCATCCAATTTTAGCATATTTCCCCCCTCCCCCAAGTCACACCTTTAAATGTTATACGAACTCAGAATGTTCAAATTAAAGACTTTAGTTATGTATAACATTATATGTGGGGTTGCGCAGCGAGTATTAGACTAATCTTTATTGGTTATCCCAACCACCGTTGGGTTCAAAGACTCTACATCATTCCATTTCATTTAACTACCCATTCAAGACATTCAAAATATGTTTCTGCTGCTGAGTCAAGTATATTTCACTTTTAAAATATGTAACCCTCTGGCACTGGCATCGATATTTGTAATACTTACAACACAATTGGTTTTTTATGCTGCTTGCCTTCAAGAAACCGACATCCTAACTGACCAGCGGCGATAACGGGGAAAACCCTTCGAGACAAAGTTTTGCACCCCTCGTCGTAAGAGTTCTTAGCTACCACTCTGACCGGGGACTTTCCCTGTAGTCCTTCCTTCACTTTTTATGTTTTTAATGGCAGAAGTAACATTATTTATAACTCAGCGGCGCAGGGATAATGCCATATTAAATGTCAACTGCACTAGACACACGCTCATAAGACTTGTGGGACACACACAAATCCCAAACATGAGAAATCTATTGCTTCGTTTTCATTTCGTTTCGTGTTTTTTTCTTTCTTTTTGAGAAACGCTCCAACTAAAGTAAGTTAAGTCCTTAAGATGTCCTGCAGCGACAAAGGCGGAAAGTAAATCCGGTGAGGTTACCTTTTCTCTAGATGGCTGGATGGAGGGTTGACCGCCATCCCTTTGTCTTTACGCGCCAGTGAAGACTTGGAGTACGAGTCACATGGGTCACCCGAGTCACCCGAGTCGCCCAGTGGCCGAGTAGTCCTGATTCCTTTTGGTACTCATTTTTAATTCAGCTCACATGCTCACATCTGTTGGTCGCTGGAGTATCCTTCCCGTCCAGTTTTGGACGCTACATGCTCCATTGATTTATGCGCTGCCAATGCGCGCGTGTATCCTTGCTCGTCCTGCCGCTGTTGGCTCCCTGGCCACCGGATTGCGGCATTGTTCATCATATGCCTCGCTGGCTACTTTGTTTCATTACATTGGCCACATTTGTGGCTCATTTTGTACATGCTCGGCATGTCTGATAATGACCACAGAATTTCATTATCCATTCGAAATTCGTATTGTAATTAATTTAATATATATCGCTTATAAGTATTCTGTATTGTATTCTGTCAAAGGAGCTTGTCTGTGCGTAGCTATTGCGGTATGTTTGTTTGCTGAAATACGCTTGACAGATGAAAATTGAAATAGGGTTGTACAAATGCAGAATAGCTTAAAGGAATCCACGTGAAGCTACAGAATGTAGGGATACGGATACAAATTGATCATATTTAAAGACCTTCCCAACAATCTGTCAGCGAAGCGATTCATCTTTGTCTACCCAAATCTCTGTAAGATCTCTCACATTCATCATACAAATGAATAAGTCCCGAAAGTGTAGCTCATGCCGTCGACGAGCTCAGCCGGCACTTGTCCTGCTTGTCGGTACTTGTTGAGAATGACAAGCAAGCCCAATGCCCAATGGGAGCAGGACTGAGTCGAGCAGGATGCCACAGCCGTCGGCCTTTTGTCTAATTCTATCAATTTAATTAGTTTCTTGCGCTCCAATTGCTGCCTGTCTGCTGCAGCACATGTTCCATGGAAATGCACAACAGTTGTGGTCGAATCACGTACCAAATGAGCAGCTAGGAGTTATACATTGAGTTATCCCTTATCCTGTGCCTGCTGGGGCGTTGCAGCACATTGCTTGGCTGCTGCTGCTGTTCACACCTACTCGGCTGGGCTTATCAATCATAACGGCAATTGACTACTACCAGGTTTCCACTTTTTGAATCCTTTTCGTTTTGTTTTTAAAGCGAAAACTGCATCTTTGACTTCTGGCTTCTGCTCAATCATTACCATCAATCATGAGCCCCTGGGCCGGCATTCATTTGTATGTCAACTCCTACTTTCTCCTTAGTCATTCCCTGAGCGCAGCTCTTTGTGGTCTTTGTGGTTTTATTCTTCTCGCTTTTTTTCTGCCTTTGGATTGCAGCCAGCCGCAGCAAAAAGGACTAAATGTAATCGGTATCTCAATTTCGGCAGCTGATACTCAGATCCGGCACAGGGAACCCGGTTGCCTCTTTTTGTTGCTCTTGCTGATGTTGTTGTGCATTGTAGTAGGTGTGAAATGCTCAAAGCGCTCATGCATATCCTGTTGACAGGCTGCGCTGACTGCGTTAGCCGCCTGCTGGCCTGAGGTCCTTTGTTGTTTGCGCCTTGTCCAGCCGCCTGTCCCTCTTATCTGGCAGCCAGCCTCTGTCTTCCTGCCGGAGCTGTGTTATTCTTTATAACATGTGTTTCACAAATGTTCTATAGGACGAAGACATGAAAGCATCCTCATCATCGTTCTCATCAACATGGTCGCCTTTTACTGACAATTTTAATTTATGTTCGCTCTTTGTTCGCAGTACCATCTAATAACTCAATTAAATGGCAGCTCCTATCAATGCCAGGCTGCGGCGTAATCTCTGTAAAAATGTTCGCATTCTTTAATTCAATATCCTGTGAAAACGGCAAGGAGCGATGGCAAACCGCAGACAGGATGCGACGCGCACTCCACGGAAGCAGAAATCATTATGGCAATGACAGGAATATCAATTTACGCACGGGGAATGCGACCGGGGAAATTTCCCATTGCCGTTTAATTATGTCGCGGTGTGAGCGGAAAATTCTTAGCATAAAAATAAAATATGGCGAATAGTCCTTGTTGAGCTGCTAGCGATGGAACTATGTTCATTTAACTGTTTCAGGTACATGGCATAAATCTAGAAATACTTACATATAGAAATACTTTGAAATTCTGAATATGTATTCGATAAATACTTATAATGCATATTTATACATACATAGTACTTATATACAACTACATCGAATAAGTCAGAGGGCATAAAAATTATAACAAGATTCAATTATTCAACGTATTATTGAAAAAATCCAAGAAAGAAAAGATCTTAGATTATTAAACGACTAAGAAGTATTCTAAATATAAAAAATTTTAATTTTAATTTTATCAAATGTGTTTTTATAACCAATTTTGCAGCCTGGCGGTATGGAGTTGAACATTACTAAATTCAACCTTTTTAAAGATGAATTCAAGTCCAATGTTGAACTAAATTAATTCCACCAAACTATACTCAAAATACAGCAATACAATATTTTAAGAAGGAAGTCTTCTTTTGCTATCAAAAGAGGATCAGGTTACGGTTCAAATAGTCCAATGTCAATCAAATTGATTCGGTTCGTTGTTGTTCGACCTCATAAATAAATGAAGATAATGAAGATTATTACAGCTGCAATGCAATAAGGTTAAATATTAGATTTTGTTCAATTCAAAGTACATCTTCAAGTCGATATTCGAACCTGCAACTCTGTTACTTGGTCCATCCTTAGCATATCCTTGACTCATCCTTGGCTTGGCGTCGGAAGCAAAGAAAACGGCATGAAAATTTGCCATGTCATTGTTAACACAGACACGAAATGCCAATAGAGCACGAGGAAAATCAAGAGAGGTAAATCTAATAAACACCGCAGCAAATCAACTTGGAAATTTCAAAGAAATATCGCAAAAATAATTGCATAGGTAGAGAAGAGGATTATGAAAATACGGGTACGTTCTTGTGGTTTGAGAACAGGTAGATGCCGTTAGCAGGTGTTTTTTGGCCTAATTAGTGGGCTCAGCTTGTCTTGGCTTAGTGGCAACGAATCTTCTACTCTCACAAAGCCTACTTAAGTGCCTGCTTGAGCGCATAATTATCGGAGCCGTGCCTAAGCCGGATCTTAGATCTGCGACCAAAACCAATCAGCCACTTCATTTGCATGTTAAGCAGCGTCTTTGAATGCATTTGCTCTGGCCAAGTTCTGAAAGCAGCTTTGGTTAGAAACGTGGCTCGATCTTGACGTAGGCGTAGACCAAAGATCCCAGGCTCTGTCTGAGAATTATCGATATTATTAGCTGCATAATTGAGCTATTTATAAAAGGCAACCCGAAATGATGTAACCTAGGAAATTATGAAATGCAGCGTTGTTCTCTCATGGAACCCAAAACGAGCTGTGAACCGTAGGTGTTGGCCCAAATCACGACACGACTAATGTGGCCAGACAAAGCTGATGGCCCCCTGTTCCGCCACCGCCACTGCCCCCCGCCACCGTCCGTGGCTCCTGCAACCGCTGGACACCTGCACATTACGATTTCAGTTCGTTCCATGGGCTCTCTTAATTAAAAGCTGCTTTTCATCTCACACAACAGAGCAGCCAGTGCAGCTCACAGCATGAGCTATCTACCTACATCCCTCCCTCCCTAGTTTTCCACCTGTTTGGGAACCAAACAAAGGCCGTGAAAATTTATCTCGCTGCATGCGGCGTAGGCCGCTGCTACCCGAAATGAGGTGCTGAGATTTCAAATTGACTTTGGCCGCATGCTGCTGATTAGCTGCTGATAAGTTACAGGTCTCGGCTGCCAAGCAGCAATCAATGAGAATGTTATGTAAATTTTCTCATTCTTGAAACTAATCCATGTTTTGGACAGCATCTCGGGCTCCATCAATTGGGAAGCATCTGTGGGCTTCAAATGTGACACCATTGTCTGGCCCTTACTCTTATCTCCCAGTCTTTGGGTCTTTCAGTTTCTCTATCTTCAGCGTAAACTGTGACCGGGTCTAATGTCTTCATCAACGTTGCGTTTTGGTTAAGTTTCTCGTTTGGTGTTTAACAAATTTCTTTGTAATACTCGTTTCTGGGTTGGAAAACGCTTGCCTAGTGAACCAATGAAGTTATCACAAATTTGTATTCCAATTTTCAGTTGATTACAATAATATTATGCGGAAATTAAAACACTTCATTAGGAGCGTGTTAATGTGTTTCGGTGCTTTTGTTAGCTTAAAGCGTGAAAGTGCAATAATGTCGTATGCAAATTAAGGAAAGTTTAAGAAAGATCTGTCAAATAACAAAAACAGTTGAAGGAGAGCAATTATTAAGAAGAGAGAGCCTTTCAACGCAAGTTAGGGTAATGAGGGATAATAATTTTAAAGACCTTACTATTCTTTGCCAAGTTTCATTAGCTTTCAAACTGAGGCATTTGTTTGCTATTGATGCTGATCAAGAATATAAATATATACTTTGTGGAGTGGGAAAGGTCTCCTTCAATGCATTACACATTTCCTGACTAAATTATAAGAACCTTTGCAAGGGTATAAGAAAAACCAGCTTTAAAGACACTGTGAAATGTATTTTAATGTCAATGTCTTCACATTATGTCAATCTCAATTTTGATATAGCAAATTTGAGCTGGCATCTTCCAAGTTTGGCATGATGTTTGTGTTGGTCTTTGGTGCCACTCTAAAGTCTAAACACATTTAAGCCGCTACTAAGTGTCATGTTGAACACATGTACATCAAATTCAATCAAATCAAACCCTAGCCTACTACAATCCGGGCACTTTTCCCCCCCACCAACCATCAGGAGAATGCGTTTTGCCAGGACAGGCATGAAAATTGTATGGCAGCTTCTTCGATGTATTTTATGTGCTTGTCATTTGTCTGTCAATCAGCTGTCGCATATTTTTGGCAATAAGGGTTAATTTACGCTCATAATCCTTGCCCGGGGGCTGCTGTTCACATTTGCTTGCACAATTCTGTCACACAAATGTCCTCGAGTCTGAAACAACAACAACAGGAATTTCTACACGCCTAACGTTGAGATTTTGCAGTCTCCTATTGATTTTTAATGCTGATTGACAGTTGGCGGGGAAATTCGAACAAGGCTTTTACATATTGATTGACATTTGGCCTTGTCACGCATGATTTTCCAACTGGACTTTTCACTATTTTCCCGCTTTTCATTTCGCTTTCGGTTTTATTGTTTTCGTTGACGTGGGAAACATTTGCATAATTTTTCCATAATTGCGTCAGAAAAACATTTTGTCGCTTAGCCCATTTAATTGCGACATAATTGCTCCGAAAAACCTCTATCATCAGCAGAGACAACAACAACAACCACTGCCGGCTGGGGTGAGGGGCGTGGCAGGACATCAATTAGATGCAAAACATAACGGTGCACAGTTCTCATATTGACGTGTGCACTGCGGTCCTCTGCCAGGATAAAGTAGAATGGCGTCAATTCCCTTGCCGCATCCAAAAAGCTAATCATCCTGCCAAGCGGAGCACTCGCTCTCGCATAATTGTTCCTCATAATTGTTGGTGCACGCGAGGAAAGGTTGCCACCACGCCACAAAATGGCTGTTGACCGAGCTGCCAGGGTTGCCTGGCTTTTCTGGCTGGCTTATTCACACATAATAGTTGGGTTTTTATTTGCACCGTTGCGCAATTGCTGTTGTTATTGCAATAATTTAAGGATTATATTCATAAGTCCGGCACTAGCGTTTATCTGGAACTTCAGGCTCTGCTGGAACGGGAAAACAGTTGATGCGTGCCACAGCGCAGCCGGGGAGGGAAATAACACAGAGTCTAGGCGACTTGCCACGTGCGCTACAAAAAACTTACTAGAGTCCCTGAAATATCACAAGAAACTATCACTCCATTGAAGGAATTAAAATTAAAGAATACATTGACATTATTTCTACTAAATAGGAATTACTTCTGGGTTTTAGGGTGGCATTTATTATAGCCCGATTTTCTGATTTCTTTGGCATTTATTTTTCTGAGTGTAGGGTTGAAAAGAACACTTTTTATTGGCATATGTACAACAAACACATAGAGGCTGGAATTTATTCATCCTTTTCTTATTAATATACATTCCAACACTAGCTCTAGAAACTGGAAGATATGATTAATAAAGATAAGGAAAAATTTCTTATATAATTTTATTTTTGACATTTAAATTCAAAAATTATAAAATTGTTTAAGCTGCCACAAAACATGAACAAATTTAAAAAATAAATAAAAACTAAAAAAACAACAAAGAACGGCTATCTTCGGAGTGCCTTAGCTAAAAACATAGCAGCAAAGTTTTTTATACAAAACTCAATTTTTGTCTAATTGTTCCTATGGAGCCATGATTAAAAATTATAGGAAACTATTTGAAGTATAATAAAACTTTCACTTAGTTTGGACGTAATATAGAATGTTTTTCATACAAAAACTCATTTTTCACCCGATCCTATGGTAGTTATGTGATATAGTGGTCCGATTGTGACCAAATTTGGTAAGATTGTATTAACTCTCCAGACACTCTGTTTGGGAAAGTTTGGTAAGGATCACATTAATAAACAAAAAGGTTTTCATACTAAAACATAGTTTTCGACCGATCATTCCTATGGCAGCTATATGTTATAGTGGTCCGATCCGCCTGGTTCCGACATTTGTATGTACTGCATGCAGCAAAAATAAGAATCTGTGCCAAGTTTTATTACGATATCTTTAAAACTGAGAGACTACTTTGCATAAAAACAAACGGACAGACGGACATCGCTATATCGACTCGGCTATCTATGCTGATTCAGAATATATACTCTGTTGGATCGGAAACGTCTCCTTCTGTCCATTACACATGTAATGGTCCTAGTACTCAAAAAGATCACCGATTGCAACTGCAGGCTGCCTTGTAATGAAAGACTTGTAAAATGTAGAAACAAAGCCACAAATTTGATTTACTTTCTCATTAATCGAAATGCCCCATTGAACGTAGCGCAGCATGGAGGAAAAATTAAACCGCAAAATTAATGAGCACAAACCAAATCAAACGATGCACAAAGTGCGCCGTTGGCTGCTAGAGTCATCCATCGTGGATGGCACTCGGTGGTGGGTCAAAGGATATATGCTCCTGGCTGGGTCACACACATACAGACACATGCGGTATTATGGCGAGAAGGGAGCGGGTGTTGCACTTTCGTGGCTAATGCAAACATACGCTTGTTTGCACAGTGCTCCAGAGCTGCGTTGATGCTAATCGCCAGAGACAATTTAATCTCTAATCAAAATTCAAAATCGCAAATTTCCGAATCGCCAAATGAGAAATGCGAAATGCGAAATGAGAGATGATAAATGGAAAATGGAAAATGATTTTGCTGGGTGGGTGAGGCATGAAAATGCAATCAACGTTTGCCACAGACTTGCGCATTAATGAGGACATTAAGCCAAGAGCCAGAGACAACAGAAAATGTTTTGCACTAGAGGACTGCCCCCTAAGTTGTGAGGGGTGTTTGTTGTTGTTTGTCAATGGTGCAATCGTTTATTGGGAAATTGGAAAACATTATTTTGTTTACATAGCCAAAGGATTTTCACACGTTGCTGCGTTGGCCGCCGCGGCGGCTTACCATATTTAATTATTGATTTATTTTTATGGAACATGGCAATTGTTAACCCCCGGAACTGTCAGTTGTGCGTGTGTGCAAGTGTGCGAGTGTGTGTTTGTGTGTTAGCTCATTAAATGCAATGAACGGCGTTGCGTTAACGAGAAAATGCAACAAACTGAAGAGCAGCCTCGAAAACAAAACAAATCGAATCGAATTGAAAAGTAAACCAAAACCGAAACCAAGCTAACGAGCTGCTTGGTCAGCCCAAGGATCGGCGATCTGTCTTTGAAGTGCAGCGCGCTTAAGGCATAATAAAACAACAATAACAACAACTTGCAAGCCAGCGATTTTTTATGACCATTTGTTGTTTGATTACAGCAAACGGATAAACCCCGCCAGGCAACGAGGACAAACAAAGCCGCTCCTACAGTGCCCGCTCCCTATCTGAGTTCCAGCCTCAAATTCAGTTTCAGTTTCAGTTTCAGTTCGGGACTTGGATGCTGTTCCGATTCAAAGATTGTAACTGCAGTGGGAACTCCTCGAACCTTGTGTTGTGCCTGTGCCGCATGACCTGCTGCCAGCAAACAAACAAACCCGAAAAAACAACTCGAAATTCACAAATCCCTTGCACCTTTTCCAAAAACAAAAAAATACATAAAATACATGAGAACAAAAAGCAAGCGACGCGCGACGCTGAGCAAATAACACTCGTACGTAGAACTCTCGGATTCTCAATTCTAAGGCCAACACTCGAAACACTCTCATGTAAATAGTTGAATGGACCGACAAAGTTGAAAATTGTCCGGTCATTGTGTAATCGTCACTAAGCCGACGTCGCGAGACTTAGGATTGTCCAAGAAATTAGCATTAAAAGCCTTACAACATGTCCGGGAATTGGACTCCAGGCGAGAAGCCAATGGCCTATGGCAAAACTGAGCTGGAATCGAAATTGGTTATAGTTATATAATACAAATTACAATTATATATCGGATGATGTGTAATCTTATGGTTAGAGAGGACATTGCACACTTCTGTGCCATTTACCAAATTCCCAGCGAATTAAGAGTCAGAACACAGAGAAAAACAGTACTCACAGAAGAGGAGCTAAAAAACATTCCTAATGGCTCAAATTGGATCTAATGACTCAGTGTGTGTCGTAGCTATAAACTACAGATACGATATAATGTCTAATTCCTTTTAATGTTGCTTAGCTTAAAATGTAATAATGTAAAGTAAGTCACACTGTTCATAAATGGTTTGTGTAGGCTGACGGCTAAGATAATGCCAAGCCAATAATAAACAACTACTACAACTAATACAAGTTACTATTAAACTATGGAAATATATTATCATCTATATTCTTCCTTAGCTTAACAAGAACTTTTTTTTTGATTTGATATGTATTTTTAACATTGAGCATTTAACTTAATAAATATGAAATGTTCGTGTAAGGGTAAATATTCGACTGGGGACGTGGGTGGGGGAAAACAATATTTGAGTGTTTGTGTGTTCGCTTATAATTTGTATAAATAAATTGGGTGGTTTAAAGGACGGCCTGTAGGACACCGGCCGAGGGTCCATAGGTCATTCGGGTGTCGCCGTTTTAGCCGTCTTCTGCAGCTGCTTGTTGCTAGCCCTCTGGCTAGGGAGTTGGCGTGCCATTGTAGCCTGTCTCTGTACCGACTCGTGTGCCGACTCTGTGAGCATATGGGGAGAACTTGCAGATCAGATCATTATAAATGGCCAAGTTTCTCATGTATCTTGAAGCTCCAGCTATTGTACGGACTATTTTGCTCTGGGTGGATTCGATGGCCAGTGGGAATAGTTGGCTGCGCACCCCCATAGTGCAATGCCATACGCCATAGCAGGCCATATAACCCTTTTATATAACCTGAGCTTGTTTTCGAGGCTAAGGCTAAGGATGCCTTAGCATCCAGTCCAGTTTGCTTGCCTATAACAAGAACGTTGCAGTCGGATATGCGATATTCTCTGTTGCAAGTGTTTCTCCTTTGGCTATTTGCGCGGAAAGTGTGTGTGACAAAGGTATTTCTAATTCCAACTAACGAGAAGATTC
Organism: Hirtodrosophila confusa; assembly: GCA_035043065.1. NCBI lineage: Eukaryota > Metazoa > Arthropoda > Insecta > Diptera > Drosophilidae > Hirtodrosophila > Hirtodrosophila confusa. Next base: position 28,177 of record JAWNNI010000135.1, on the reverse strand, counting down.
TCAGCAGTCAACTTTAACTTTTACACTTTAACACAAATTCAATATGTACCATTATTTATCAGCCAAGTCACTTATGCATTTTAATTGATTAAATGTTGGCATCTATTGCATACATATTGCTCATAAATCGCCAAACATTAAATATTCAGTAGTATATTTGCATTCTACTGAAAAGAGAAGGACCTTAAACCCAATAAGATGTTTCATCCTTTTGGGTGCAATATACATGCAAGAATTGTTCAGTGCTCTTGAATATAATGTTCTGTTGGGAAACTATTCGCTTTTAAGCTGATTTCAAGGCTCTGTAACTTTGGAACTTATATCTAAACTTTATAGCATAGTCAGTAACGTAATGAAGTATGGATGGAAGGAGGTACGAAGTAAGAATTAAAGAAGCATAGAACGAAGGTCTTGTTTAAGAGAGGTAGATTTTCTTATTAGTTTTAATGTGCAAATGAAGAAAGCAATAAAGCAAAATATGCTTTTCTATCCGCATTTTAATTATTTCCTTTTAATTCACAATCGTCAACATTTGAATGCAAACAGCTATTTTCTTTGACTCTATTAAATTCAGCTTACAATACACACCTCTTACCCTGAAAAACTCTTTTCATTGACTGCTGTGCGACTTCTTTATAAGAGAAGTGGAAATGGGCATAGAAATATCTCAGGAAATATCAAAATAATAAACCTCGGGCACACGCGCCGAGGACAGCAACGTTAAGGATGATAAAGTTGATGAGACTGAAGTCGATGGCGATGTGGCACAAACAAAACCCGGAGGAAGTTGCCACTCAGCGGCGTCAGAGGCAGAAATATGTTTGTTGTTACTGGATTATCCTAGAGCACACAAACAACAACAGCAAATAGTACATTCAAGACTCTGTCTCTTCTGTACATACATACATTTTTTAATATTTTTAGATTTCCGCAGTTTTATTTACCGTAGCGGCTGCCTCCTGGCGAACGTGCTGTGAGCGTGCATCAGGAATCACACTTTAATTTACACTTGAAAGAATTTTCACGATTCCCACACGGCGCTGAAAACGTGTCCGCAACAAATGAGCAGCGATGGTCCATAAAAAAGGAGCTGAAAGAGAAAGGAGCCCAGGGAACAGGAATACTGAATGTCAGGCGTAATAATTCGATTGTCCACTCAAATGTAATCGAATGCACAAAATCACAAATCAGCGGAGGGTGAGCTATCTGAAAAGTTTTGCTGGCATTTCAGGGGAGGGGAGTTGGTTAGCTTGTGCAGAAGGGAAATGCATTTCCCAAGCAATAATAACCAATAATTGTTGTTGCTGAAGCGATAAGCATATTGCAAGGACGGCGCTCTCTGGGACATTAATGGAACCCAGGACAGGCGCTCAAGTGTTAAGTGTCAGATGCAGGATAAGTGCGTGCAGCGGCAGGATATTTGCTTGTTTTGTTTGTATGTAAGTATATATATATATATGTGTGTGTGTGTGTGTGTATGTAGATGTATGCATGTGCGTGTCCTCGTGCGATTGCAAACACATCAGTGGCAGACACATTCTTAATGCATACTTCAAGGCGACATGGGCGTAAAAATCACGATAGGAACTAACAAATGACATGACATGTGAGTGCGTTGAGGGGGAGTGTGCTGAGTTGTGCTGCTGAGATTCCTGCGATAGGCAGACCCTCAATCAGTTGACCAAAGTCAAGTCTAATTTTTGGGTTGCACTCTCAATGTTATCTCGGTTGCCAGCAGTCAACCCAGAGTAAAAGCCAAAGCCAAAACCAGAGCCACAGAGTTTTTGGTAAAGGGCAAATAATATGTTCTTAATGGATACAACAGAGTTCTTAATACAGTGTGACAAGCTCACATTAGGAAAACGTTTGACTGAATGAATTATAGTACCACTCTTCTATATCCAAACCAATTTCCATTCGAAAAGACTACAACAATCCAAATATATGCGATGATCGCAAGAGTAAAGTTGAAGTCTATGAAGATTCAAGAATATGGGAAGGATCGACAGTTAGGTACCTTTTAAAAGGGTTAAGTCCATTATATTCGCTTGATTTCCGTTTTGTTGGTAAGGTTATGTCGAGGAGCAGTGCAGTATGTAATTTTATCATTATACTCTGTTCCCGAAGGGAAAAACAGTATATTGGGTTTGCGAAATGTCCGCTGTTCATATGAACGCATGATTTAGTTTTTTCCTTGTATATTAAAGCAATTTGATCAAGCTGTCCAAATACCAAGATAGCAAAAACCGTACTTCAATTTATTTTAATTTAACTTAATTTATGATAAAACTCACGCAAGTCTTGTCAAAATGACTATTGTCTTTGGGGTTTTCCTAATTTTTGTAAAAAAGATCACCGGAAAATCGTTTTTTGTTAATATAAGAAGAGCTATACTAAGATATTTGTACCATCTTCATATTCAGGGTATCACGTAGTCGAGCACACACGACTATCGCATCCTTACTTGTTTTTTCAGTCGACATTTTCTTTTGCTTAGCCCATATATCACTTTATTACAGCAATACAATATTCTGAAACAGCCTCATACTTGTCTTGTATTAATGATGTTTAGGAATAGTCGCCCTATTATGCCCGATTGAAAGATATAAGAAAGTACCTATTATTTGTTTGATAAATCGCCAAGAAATGAACTCAACTTAACCTCACAAGATTTTTCAGAGAGCAAATATTTTTGGGGTACTCTCTTCATGATAAACTACGGTATATAGAATTCCCCTGGCTTAACCCATGCTGACACGACATGTTAAATTAGATTTTAAGCTGCAGCCAACTATTGTTAACCCACAAACCCCGTTTACAGGCAATTAGTTGCCACAAAACTTTGTATGACAACTGTGTGCTAATAATCTGAGAGAGCTTTAGACAATTATTTATGGAGCAGTGTAACTTTGGACTGATGCTCGTGACTCGGCATTAGTCAACACTTTGTGCGAACATTTTGCAACACTTGAACTGATTTATGACACTTTCTCAGCTGAGCGCTTTATGTGATTAACTTTTTACAAAAATTGAACGCCAGAGGGCACCACTCGCAAAAAAACGAGTATTTTTTTTGCAGTACAAGTGTTGGCAGCGTTCTGGGGCTTGACTTTTGGTGGGGACCAAGGATCCAAGGATCTGCATATCCTCGGTGACGTTTAGCTTTTAATGCTATTCTAAACATGCTTTTATTTATTTACGCTGTGGCTGATGATGCTCAAATGTGTGCAGCAGCTTCACGTTATTTGCACAATTTGCTGCTTGAAATCATTTGCCCCTCGACATGACGCAGCAGGCAGCAACTGTTGCATCCTTCAGCCAGGCAGGCATCCTTGCAATTAAGCAACTCTTAGCTAAATGACAATGACACACACTTACACACACACAACCTTACACACACATGGCAGTTACATAAGTTTAGCTAGTTCTCCTTCTTGACTCTCCCAAAGCAGCTCTGGCCCTCCAAAATGTAAGTTTGCCCTTGGAATTTTGGCTCATAAAACGAAAATTATGCCAGCAATAAACGTTGACAAATTGTTTATGTAATTTGCAGTTTGTTGTTATTGTTGCATTACCAGAGCTGGCTGCATTTATTTATAATATGTGCATACATTTTGAGACAGATCTCTTAAGCCTCTTTGAGCACAGCGGGAATTTGACTTAATTAGCAGAGCAAGAGTAAATTAACTTGTGAATTTGTCGATAAAGAGACATGTTTGAAGAAAACTAAAACAGTTGGTTCTCAAATAAGCAACTGCTCCAATTCAGTCCTAATAATTGTGTCAGACTTGTATCTGCCATCTTAGGATCAATTAACAACAACATTGGAATGCTTGAAGAGGGCTACAGATATGTTCAGCTATAATTGTCTCAAAGAAATAGTTTGACTTTAGTTACAGATACGGCGCATCTAAAGAGCTACAAACAAATTGTATAATAACAAAATGAACCATAAGCTTTTACTTAAGTCTATGCAGACAAAGTATCTGCGAGCCATTAGAACGACTATCCACGAGATACTCGTTACTTTAGCGCTTGACTCATTGCCGGTTTATTCAGGTGTTTGAAAAAATATTAAGAAAGCAAATTAGTGCAGCTAAGTTTTCATTTAATGATGCTCAAATTGCATTTCTTGCTGATGGGAGCTGAGTATTTTAATCGCTTGGCCCTTGCTAACGGATCTCCAGCGCCATTAAAATGTTAAAAGTCGTTAACTAAAAATTGGTTTAAAAAAAAACACACACACACAATAGTCGACTAGGGGATACCCTGTTGGAATTCTACCACGCAACAATCCTACACAAAAACGCACTTGTCAATTTCCGGGAGCTTCTGAGCTTATATTAAATTATTCTTTATTTAAGCTGATTCTTAATCAATTTTGGTTTTATTCCAATGGTGAGTCAAAATTGCTCCGTGCGCGGTATATGAACGCTCACGTACCAAATTTCCTGACTCTAGCTCTTGTCTTCTCTGAGATCGACGCATTCATCCGGAATGGAACCTCCGAAGCGATGATACCCCCTAAGCGAATCTTTGCGGCATTGGGTATCAAATGAAGAACTATGCGAGTAGTGGGCAGCCAGCGGACAAAGATGAACGGTCGAGCGTGTGGTAATTAGAATCAAGAAGCATTAAAAGAAACTCAACAAAATTCACACAATGCGCTCAAAGCGAAAGTCGTAAATAAAGCCATAAAAACGTTAAAACGTTAAAACGTAAAAATGTAAAGCCAGTCACTGTTATTTTGTTGTTTTGGGAACTGTGGAAACTTAATTAGTTTCAAGAGGTAGATGGAAAAAGTGAGACCTGCTTGGCGATAAACCCCCAGCGAGATAACAATTAGTTTGGGCGCCAAAACTCAACTCGAACTAATTTATGAATGCACCTTGTTGACAATGCCGCTTTTGGACAGCTCGTAAAAACAGTTCGAGAGTCGGATAAGAACCATAAAATAATAACTACAATGAATATCGAAGGGACTCAGCCTGGGAACAGCTGCGTGGGCGAACCCCGCCCCGACTCGGGCTGAGAGCTCTCAGAATTACAAGCTCGATTGATTCGCAATGCCAGTGCACGAATTCATTGCTTATTATTTTCAATTTACCCGCAAGCAAACTCAAACACAAATACGAAACATATTTTTATTATTGTCTCTTAGTCTGTTTTTGTCATCCATAATCCCGCATACATTGGATTGGGCCTCTCCCTCCTCATCGGGGATAATACCCAGCGCGAGCTGTTGACATGCAATTTGTTGAATGCGCTCGGCTGTCCTCATCCCGATATCCTGATCCTCACATCCTCACATGCTCACATACGAGTGCTCAACCCGAAGGCACACACAATTGACATTTGCTTTGGCCGTGACAATGGCGGATTTGAATGAGGATGCGAATGCGGATTTAGCTGCAGGGACTTGGCATTGCAACTGCAACTGCAACCTGCAACTGGGAACTGCGATGCGGATGCGGCTTTGGCTTATACGAGTACATGCATGCATTTCAAATTGGGCATCGTAGTCTGAGATTTGCCCTTGTCAAGACTTTGGGCGCATAGAACGTGATTAATGCGGCGTGATTAAGGCTTATGAGTCGTGTAAATATTTGCTGAATAACTTAAAGTAACAATCCTTAAGGCCAGGTACCGAGTATAGTAGCTATTGCTTTTATTTATTCTCAAATAAAAAGTTTCACAGGCTAAGTTTGCCACATAAGTGTGGAAAACACAAACTCAAAATTAAGTCGAGTAATAAAGTCACTTTATAGATAACCAAAAAATTATATTTGCTATAATAAAAACCAAAACTGAATTTTATTAGGGATTTGTATAATAAGAAACTAATAGTTATAAATTCCTATTCAGGATATGTTTATCAGTCTATGTCATTTCATACAGTTTTGAAGAAATTTTAAGAAAGCAAAATACTTTAAATAAATATATATTATTACACCTGTTGCCCGAATTGCAACTTACTTGAATTCTTATTAAAATGGGAATACGAAATCGATAACGATAACGATTCGAAAGGACCAGTAATCGGAAATGAAAACAGACCCGATAGACTTGATACATACTATGATGCTATTTATATATCTTATAAGATAATAAATACACAATTAATTCAGCAAATTTAAGATAGTAATCATAATACATATTTTAATATTTATCTGGACTAACATACCAAAGATATTCCATGAGAATTCATAATATCCGAGTACCTTAAACCAATCCTAAGGAAGCACTTTAAACTAGATCATTCTTACGAGTTTTGCTACGCTCTGTGCCACAAATACTTATGGCCTCATGTGGCATATTTATGAACTGTTTACTGTAAGCCAGGCCAGGCTTAAGTAATTCCCAGTGTATAACCTAATTAATTGCAGCTAATGCAATGCCCGGCGCGTAAATGAGAAGAGCTCTGCAAGGCAGCCGCAAAACTGAGCATCAACATTCTCAACAACAACATGGCCAGCACACATGGCATAGCATCCTGCCAGCAGCAGGAGATAGCCTCATGGAGATGTTGGAACAATAAACACTATAAAAACAACTAAGCACGCTTTAGTCGAGTGTGCTTGATTAAGAGACACCCTGTATCTCTCAACTGGTGCACTGTTAATTCCTCTCCTCGACTCGTCCTGTGGCAAATAGTTTCCTAAATAACTTTGGTGTTTATTATCGGAATCGCAGCTTTTATCGGTATATCAAATGTGCTGATTACATCATTCGTGGCAAGAATCAAGTTCACATCCCTGCGGAGAGGTATCCGAATTTTGAAATAAACTTGATCTGTTTATGGTATAAGGGAACGATATGTTAAATTTTCTATTCCTAGTTCGACTCGACTGTAGATACTGCTCAGAAATATATATACTTTATATGGTTGAAGGCGCCTCCTGGCCGCGCAGTGTTATGAGATCCCTTTTTACCCATTCTAAGTGGGTACAGGGTGTAAAAATTAAATTAAATATGAAGTGCAACAAGAGCAACAGAAGCCGGCGGGACGAGGCTGTGGGCGTGGCTTAAATATGAGAATTTAATAAAATATGTTTAATGTAATTTTTGCGCCCAGCAACAACAACAGCTGCAGCAGGAACCGGAAGCACTTGACCAGCCATGGAGTACAGTGTACTCAGTACACGAAGATGCCACACAAATGCCAACTGGAAGCTGCAACTTGGGTTGCTTGTAGTGGAGTAGGAAGTGGAAAGTGTGGAGTAGTGACTAGCACAACTACGATGTAAGTAATCTGGCAGTAGAGTGTGGCAAGCAATTTGGCCATGGGTCCTGGCTAATTGGGTCAGCTTAGGGCCACAGTTGTGTGCTGTGTGCTGTGCCTGATCGGATGTGTTGGTCTAAAGAAAATTGTGAGCTAAATACCAAATGAATTTCAGGCATTTATCTAAATTATGTATTTGTTGTGCTGGAATCATGTCTAAGATTTGTTGTTAACAAAACAGCACAGAATCTAAGCAGCAATTAACGGCAGCCTTTTGATTGTTTACTAAATTGACATTAATGTTATTAATTCGTTTGGTTTTGGGCTTCATTCCACAAAACTAAATGCAATAGTATTAGAAATACAAGAATTTTTAACTCAATTTAAGCAAATATCAGTTGAAATTTTCTTGTAGTTAGGATTATTCTCACAATTTGTGTACATAAATCGGAAGTCAGAGCATTCAGCAGGTAAACTCCTAATCTGTGCCACATGATCAAGTATCATTAGTTAAAAATTCTCTTCTGAATGCTCGCATTATCTCACAAAAAAAAAAAAAATGTGAAAAAAACGAATTTATAAACTCTCTGAACTTTGTTTAATTTTTCCAATTAAAAAAGCTTTTAAGAACAGTCAGTTTCTTTACACGTTCTGTATTAAATATATCAATTATTTTAAATATAACAGATTTCTGTGTATAACTTATTGATATTATCTATAACAACTTGCTGAATAAGTAATAATCTTAATCGATTAAGAATGTTTGAGAAATCAAATGCATTTTCTCCTAATCTTTCACAACAAGGTCAAAAATAATCATTCTAGCTCGGAATACAGGGTATTCAGTTAATATATCTTAACTCAACTTGCGAAATAAAACATTTCCATGGGCTGACGACTTGACAGGTTTCCGTCGACGTGAATACCGAGATCCAACGATGACTTCCACTTTGCAAAGGAGTCAAGAAGGAGTCAGATTCGAAAAGCTTTTCGGCATGGCCACTTTAAGGCTGAGGTTGCACCACGCACAAGCCACGTCCCGACCCGCCGCACAGTGCAGCAAATGTGAACAAGTCTGCACAAAAATCAAAGCTCAGATATTCCATACGGAAAAAACGAGAACTACCCATTTATCAAAGAATATTCATATTGTCCTTAAGATATCATATTTGTACAACAACCATTCTATCCCATTTCATATAAAATTTGGTTTAAACAAGTCCCGACGGCCAAAACATTTGGAATCAACTTCGCCAAGGAGGTCATCAAGTTTGGTGCTTCTAAGTTTTTGGTTTAGGAGAAATTGATCTTAATTACTCATTTTTGGGTAAATATGTGCAACACTGAGAAATGTTACCCTGATTTTGCACAAAATAAATGCATAAGCAACATCAAGTATAGTAATGGCACTTATATCGATAATTGCAATCGATAACTTAAAACTGAATCAAATTCAACCAAATTTCAGTCACTTGGAAATCTGTGAATTAACTTTGAATACATTGAATATTTCTGCTGTTTGTTGCACTGTTTGATGCCGCCTTTCGAATGTGGCGTGTAAATTATGCGTAGTCGTTGTTTAAATTTCAAATGACTGGGATTTGGCAACAGCAAGCCGCCCAGGCTCACTCAAAACAGGCAACACTCAAACACTCAGAAGGCCATGCAACAACGCATTGCATTCATTATGTTTATACCAATGCATTTCTATTGCCATCTCGCTTGTATACACTCTCTCTCTCTCTCACTCTCTCACTCCTTCTGTCCCTCTCTCTTTCATTCTTCCTGCTGTAGTGGAACTGCCAAGCGACTTTGCTGACTTATTTGCATTTTTCGTGCGCCAAAAAATGGCTAAAAATACTTGACTAATGTTGTGCCCCTTTGTTGTTGTTGGTGTTGTTGTTGTTACTTTGACTGCACAGATTTAATAGGATTTTAGTGCATTGAAGTGATTTTTCAACGTTGCCTGATGATGACGATGATGTTGATGATGCCGTTGTTGATGTAAATGGGAAAGGGAAAGGACTATGCCGACTGCGACTTGGGGCTTGTGAGTTATGCATGGTTTATGCATGGATGGTAAGGCGTAGTGGAGCCAATGTCAATGCCTATTGGCCAGAATCCAAAGCCCGCTAAACGTAGGCAGGATGCGTGGGTAGAGTCCTTTTCTGAAGCGACTCTATCTCTTGCAATGAACAGGCTATTAATAAGATCAGCTTGTTGGTGTGTGGAGAGGCTTTGCAGTTGATTCTGCTATTCAGTAATAGATAATGCTTAACTTGGTCAAAGAACTTGGCTAAACACTTTTAAAGACGAACCGGTTCTGAACCAAAGCGTTTCCTCTCATTCATTTGGTTATTAATGTGGGCCGAACCGTTTAAAATCCCAAACCGAACCTATTATATGTAACGGGCTTGAACCGCCGGCTGAACCACATTTTGAATTTCTGCTTTCTAGTTTTAGATACTTCACAGCTGATAGATTAAATAAACATGAGTAAAGAGATGCAAATTCTCAGTTAATAAACTAAGCTATTAACTCATACCGAACCGTTTTAGCTGTTTGCCTGAACGTTAATGTTATCGAACCGAGCCCCTTCGCGAGTGTACGACTATTTATTTCTGTTTTCTTCTATAAAATAAACAGGCTAGTTCTTAATATCGGTGAATCTATTAAGAAACTCTGCACTCATTTAATATGTATTTGAGATCTTACAGTCTCATTTCTATTTTGGACACATTTCCGCAGTTCAAGCAGAAACATTCATCTGGCAGCTCCCCAAATAGGGAACTCAACTACATTCGTTCCGACACGGTAGTCGGCACTCGGCACTGTCTGACAGCTCAAGGAAGTTGAGCTTAACAGCATTTCCCAAGTGCCCAACGGGCATGTGAGCTAAGAGACTGAGGCAAGCTGAGTGGGAGAGTGAACTATGGTAGAAGAGAGTCCTTTTGTTTGGAGCCTGGACTGGTGGCAAATTTATGACTTGCCTGTGGCTACTAATGAGTTTGTCGGCATCCGTCAGAGAACTGGTTCGCCGGCGCCTAGAAAACAGCTTAAGCCGGGTCCCAGGTCCCTAGCGGAGGTTCGGAGGAGCCACACCAGACATAAACTCTTAATGGGTTAAAAATGCGTAAACGATTTTGGGCGTTGTAAGCTTCTTAGACATTTGCATCAGATTTGCCATAAATTGAGTGGGCGAGGTCACTGGGCGGAACCAGGCATTGGCGGAAGTATTTTGATTGATTTACACACACACACACACACACAGGCGAAGTAGAAGGATCAAATGCAGGAGCTCAACTGAGTGGCTTCCTCTACCCAGCTCATCTTGCTGCTGGTCATGTGCTGCTAAAATTTACCATACCATAAAGCCAAAATGCGGCCGTATTTCTTCAACTTCCGGCATTAAGTGCACACAGCAGCAAATTAATTAAGTGACGTTGCCGGAGAGCTTCGACCTGTCACAAGGATGAGGACAATTCCAAGTGTGTGTGTGTATGTGTGTGTGTGCTTTCCCGGTGGTGGTATGACGGGGCTGGCTGTGTTGTCAAATTAATTAAACGCACACCAGCGACAAAAGCCAGAGAAACAGAAAGAGACAGAAGAGGAGAAGCCAAAGCCAAAGATACTGCAGTTATTCTCTGTATTGCTCTCATTGTTGCTGCTCTGCAGCTTTGTAGTGGCTTTTGTTAAGCTTTCGTAATTTACACCTGTCCGTGTTGATCCAATTGAAACAGGCAGAACCAACAACAACAGCAACAGAAAACTTTGCTTAATATGCCTTCACAGGTAGTTAAGTCCAGAGCAAGTTGAGACTAGGAGATCGAATCAAACTGATGCTAAGACCTGTGAATCTAGTCCTATTCTGAATCTTACTTAGAGCTTTAACCACCCAAGGTATGAAAGTTCTTAATCATTTCACTTTTTCTTAAAATCCTTAACTTCTTTCTCAAACCAATTCATATTAAAAAGTTTTAATTTAATTTTCCCATATATCACACTCTAAAAAAAAAAGAATTAATTTTAAACCAACTTGGTTTGTATATATAACAATCCAAAAAGGAATTAAAAGTAAACCAAAGCTATTCAAATTACAGAGAGAGAGATAACAAAGATGGCGTCACTAATTCTAAACCATGTTAGGCTGAAAACTAAAACCGAAATTGGAATAAATCGTATGCCATTTTCGGTTTAAGATGTAGACCTGTAAAGAATAAAATTTTTTGGCCAAAATTGGCCAAATCTAAACCTGAAATTGGAATAAATGTTATTCCATTGTAGATTTGAAAGAAAGCCTATAAGGAATAAAATTTATGCCAAAATTGGCATTAAAACTAAGCCTGAAAAATTCAAATGTATTCCTTAATATGAATAAAAAGTACACCAAAATGTTTTTTAAATGTATTCCATGGTTGGTTGCATTTTATTTCTTTTTACTCCCTGTACCCATAAAATGGGTAAAAAGGGGGTATTGGATTTGTGCAAAAGTATGTAACAGGCAGAAGGAGACATCTCCGACCCTATAAAGTATATATTCTTGATCAGTATCAAAAGAGATTTCGATTTGGCCATGTCCGTCTGTCTGTCCGTCTGTCCGTCCGTCCGTCTGTCCGTCTGTCTGTCCGTATGTATGAACGCAAGGATCTCAGCAACTATAAGAGCTGGAGACACCAAATTTGGAATGTAGGTTCGTGTATAGCGGGAGCAGGTCAAGTTTATTTTAGATTTGAGATATCTCCCCCCGTTCCCCCGCTATTCGATAAAAACCGTTTTACAGTTACAATTTTCAAGATATAGCTTTAAGATTTGGCATGTCCAGTACTTTAGTCCCTCTTAATCTACTGTCCAAATTTCAAGTCGATCGGATAATAAACACCTAAGTTATTCACGAAAGAAGATTCAGTGCTGCAGCAAGGGGAAGAAGAAGCACAGTCACAACTTAAAATGCCTGGCTTGCGCTGTGGCTCGTGCGTGTGCGTATCTGTGTATGTATGTGTAAGTTAACGAAGATGCGATCGGAAATTTTTGACCTGGGTACAGGGAGTTTCGTAGTCGGGTATACTCGACTATAGCATTCTTACTTGTTTGTTTTTTTACCTAACAAAAATGTATATATTTTAAAAGGATATTTTAAAAATTGCTTAGTCAAATATTACATCAGATATAAATATAAACATTTTTTAATTAAAATATTATAATCCATCAAATGTATATTATATTTAAGCTGAAAAGATCATTAACCTTAATACTTAACATTAGTTAATATTATAATCACACCATGCATTAAATATAAAGAAACAAGTGAATAAATGTAATTGAAAATTGAATTTATATAAATATAATTTTTTATTATTATTATATTAATATTGAGTCTATCGTCAGTTTAGTTAATTAAATGAAATTAACACAACTCACCTTTATTTCTAGTCAGTTCAATTCAGGAAATGTAGGTTTTTAGGTCCACCCAAAACCATCAAAGATTGATTAATATTGGCGCATAAGTTAAGATTAAAGCCAAAATCTGTATAGTTAATGGTAAGTCATAGCTATAATTGATAGAAGTTATCCCAATTCACCCTAAAGCTTCACCCTTAGCTGACAGTCACATTATTCTCAAATTCCAATAAACGCCACAGCTTTCCAATTTAGCATTTTTACATATGTAGCAAACTTTTTGGAGATTAGCAAACTCAATGGAATATCTACCAGTTTCGATTTCAAATCCCAGTTACTAAAACTAAACCAAATAGCGTATTTCTATAACTTTGAACCCGTAACCGTTTCAATAAAACTAAGCCACAAAATTGGTTTTTAATGCTTGAAACCATGGAATTGGTCGGGGTAGAAGCACATATCAATCCCTGGCATCCGCTGCTCTCCCCACTGCTTTCCCTATACCTCTCTCTCTGTACAGAGTTTGCCTAATTTCCGTTGGATGCGACCCAACTAAGCTGTCCCCACCCCGCACATGCCGCCCTTCGAGCTCAACTCAAAACTGTGTCACCAAAGGATTTTCGTGCAGCTTTTTCTATTTGGCGTGAAAATGTCGCTTACTAAAATGTAACCCTTTTTATGAGTGGGGCGTGGCACAAACCACACCATCTACTCAAAAATGTTGTTGAAGCTTGCCCAACATTTTTGGGTCCAGGCTAATGTATTTGGGGCAAGTGCAAATGGAAATCGAAATGATGGGTAATTATGGATTTCGAAACAAGCGAAAGTAGAAAGATACATACGCATATTATGGCTGGAAATAGTATCCAAAACAAGTAAGAATGCTATAGTCGAGTATACCCGACTACGAAACTCCCTGTACCCAGGTCAAAAATTTCCAATCGTATCTTCGTAAGCTTACACATACACACACATACATACACAAGGGCGCACACACACGAGCCACAGCGCAAGCAAAGCATTTTAAATGGTGGCTGTGCTTCTTCTTCCCCTTGCTGCAGCACTGAATCTTCTTTCGTGAATAACTTCCGTGTTTATTATCCGATCGACTTGAAATTTGGACAGTAGATTAAGAGAGACTAAAGTATTGTACATGCCAAATCTTAAAGCTATATCTTGAAAATTGTTACTGTAAAACGGTTGTAATCGATTTGCGGGGGAACGGGGGAGATATCTGAAATATGAAACAAACTTGATCTGCGTATGGTATACAGGAACCTACATTTCAAATTTGGTGTCTCTAGCTCTTGTAGTTGCTGAGATCGACGCGTTCATACGGACAGACGGACAGACGGACAGACGGACAGACGGACAGACAGACGGACATGGCCAAATCGAAATCTCTTTTGATACTGATCAAGAATATATATACTTTATAGGGTCGGAGATGTCTCCTTCTGTCTGTTACATACATTTGCACAGATGTAATACCCCCTTTTACCCATTTTATGGGTACAGGGAGTAATGAATAGAACATACTAAGTATAGAAAGCTATTGGATAATCATTAATACATTTTATTACAAGTACATTGAATGGATATGCTTTGGAGATTGTATTTAAAAATAAAAGGAAACGCTGTCTCCTTAAGGGTGCCCGAGGTAGCACCTGTTCCCGCGCCAAAGACTTCGATCGCAAAAAGAGGAATGCGCATTCTCAATTATAGCATATGAAGACAGATTGTATTGCAAGGCAGCATCCAACAACATCAGCCTTCCCTTTGATGACTTTCCGGCACAAGTAGAGATAAACAATCTTCACAGCCAGATAGATAACTTCAGGGAAGACTGCAAAGGACTTCTGCATATTGACCAACCAATCGACCAGCTGGGTACGCATTCCATGGACATATACAACTAATGGATTGGGTGGTTAAGATGCAGAAGTCCTTTAAAGTCGTCCACGAAGTGATCTATCTGTCTGCAAAGATTGTGGATCTGTACTTGTGCCACATTAAGGAAAAGCTGATGCTGCGCGGCCTTCTACATTGCTTGCAAATACGAAAAGGGCCAGGCGCCGTTAATTGCGAGACTTCTCTGCATCAGCCATGTTGCAGGAGTAGGAGTAGCTTCAAATGGAGATGGATACGTTCCGCACCATCGACTGGTGGTGCCGGTTACCACTCTCCCCGTCGCGTTACATCCTGGAGCTCTCCTTGATGAACTATGACATCTTAGGTTACAGCGACTGGTTCCCCATTTTGGTATACTTCGCGCATGCAGGAGGACTTCAGCGCAAGCCAAGCGACAACTCCAACAGGATTCGCATCAAGTGCACGGACAAGGTAGTTGATTTAGGTGGAGCTCTCCTTGATAAAATATGACATCGATTGCAGCGACTCCAAAATGGCATCGACGGCCGTTTTTATGTCTCTGCGCAAGTAGAGGGGCGCCGCCAACCTCCACATGCAGATCTGGTCCCTCATTTTCGATACTTCGCGCATGCAGGACTTCAGCGCAAGACAAGGTCGAGGTTGCTTAGGTGGCGCTGCTCAATGTTGCAAGCCAAAGCTTATTAGTCACCAACCTGCAGATGTCTAGGGGCAACCGCGATCGGATTAATTCACTAGAGCAAGCACCACCATAGACTGCTAGCTGGGCATTCCACTGTCCGACCAATTCCTTCTCCGCTACGCCGACTGCACCCAGGTGCAAGTTCCCATACTCTCCCTGGCCGTTACATCCTAGAGCTCTCCTTGATGTCCTATGTCATTATAAGCTACACGCGTTTGGTGCTGGGTCTCAACACAGTACTTCAGCGCAAGCCAAGCGACAACTCCAACAGTATTCTCATCAAGTACAAGGTATTCCACGAGGCGGCTTGGTGGTGCTGCTCACAAAAATGTTCCTTATTTATTTTACCAATTTATTTACCAATACTGCAAGCTTATTAGTCACCAACCTGCCAATGTCACAGGCACCATAATTTGATGTTATTTCCATTGAACCTTAAGTGTAACTTCACCAACGCAACAATAATATTTTCCTACATATCCAAAATTTTGTTTTTTTTACAATAAATTTAGTGTTACTTGTTTGATTGGTTCGGAAAGACTAAACTTTTATTTTATTTCTATCGTACATGTA
Source organism: Hirtodrosophila confusa (assembly GCA_035043065.1). Taxonomy (NCBI): domain Eukaryota; kingdom Metazoa; phylum Arthropoda; class Insecta; order Diptera; family Drosophilidae; genus Hirtodrosophila; species Hirtodrosophila confusa. The sequence goes on along the minus strand of JAWNNI010000135.1, from coordinate 12,413 downwards.
GTCTACTTTGCCCAGTTGAATAATCAAGTACGCAATGACTTTCCTGTTTCCACTTATGGGGAGCTAATTCAAGGCCTGCTATATCGAGCCAGTTGCTAACCAAGTTCAAGGAGTCGTTTTCCGCTGCCTCTACCTCATATACATGTTTGGCAACCACGACTAATGTCCTTGTGAAAGACCAAGCCTAAGCATCTCATCACACATTATATTCCACAAAAGCGGACCCTAGAACTCATCCTTGTGGAACTCCTACATTTAAGTTGTCGCTCTACTGACCTTCATCCGACTCGTACAAGAGCACACGCTCCGAGATATAGTTTGCTATTATCTACAGTAGATAGCTTGGTAATCCAATGTGGGGCCAGGGTTCTCTCCTCGAGTTAAAGGCATTGCGCACATCATGTACCGTCTACCGACGAACGAGCCTTTCGGAAACCGTACTGCATATCTGAGAGTCTCTACTTTGCTTCTTTTATAGCCAGTAGTCTATTACAGACAATTCTTTCGAAAATTTTAGCCAAACAAATTGTATATAGGCCATGAAAGATCATTGGCTGGTTTGTCTCCCTTCATAAGTAGGCTTAGTTTCATCTGCTTCCATGGTTTTGGGAACATGCCATCCTGTAAGCATTGTTTAAAGGTCTTCCTAAAGGCTGTACCACATGGGTTAATATCAGCCTGCTCCAAAATTTGCTGAAAGTAACGGGCCTTGATTTTCATTATGCAAGATTGTGTATGTGTGCTTCAGAAACCAGGGAGATATTTGAAAATACCTAGCAATTGGCAAGAACGGAAAAGAAAATGGCTTCTGTACGCAAGGTATTTAAATTAAATAATATTTTCTGATTTATCTGCACTCTCTCCTTTTTATTCAATTTCTAGAGTCCCCAAGTACTTTGGCAAGCACTTCAATAGTGGTTGGCAATTTGCAGCTATTAAATAACTAATTACAATGATTTCAATGATGACAACATTTATCTGTCTGCGGTAAACAACAACACTTTGCCTTATATATTTATAAATTGAATAATGAAATTTGCTAATTGCAAAATTCAAAATGCAGCCTGGTGAAGTTCTGGCTTTAATTTAATATTTAATATTTAAGTTTTGACCAGCATGAATAAATGTGAGTAAGACAATCACACACAGACACACACTTATAGGACACATGGGAACTGAAATCTTAACTCTGGCATCTTGCTGTAAGCCAAATGTCAATATTTGTCTGGCCTGAGCAACGAATGAATGAGTTATTTGGATGAATAGTTGAATGTTCACTTAACCTTTTTGTTCTGGCCAGCAAGATTTTCAATTAAAATTGATTTTATGCAAATTTTCAATTAGTCAAACACATTTTATCATGTGCACAACAACAAGGACTGGCAAACAAACTTGAGGATGCAGCCAGGATGTGAATGTGAATGCGAATGTGAATGCGGCTGCTCATCATCTTCAGACATGGCCAAAAGACTTGTGCAAACCACTTGAGATAAATAGATTTTATGTTGCATTCGCTTTTTCTGTGCAATATGTGGCAACGCTCTCACAACGGCTCCTGCCCCAGACCCCCAGCCGGTTTCTGATGTTTATTTGAACCCACGGCCATTTTCGGGTCTTGAATGCTGATTAAGTAATTGCATTTGCCCAAAATTTTACAGCATTTTGGCGTTGACTTCATTTGCAGTGCCTTTCAGCGTCAATTACGAGTTGAGCGACAAAAAGATACAGCTCCCGAGTTTCTACTTATAACAACATGTTCATATATGTATGAGTGAGTGTGTGTGTGTGTGTGTGTGTGTGTGTGTGTGTGTGTTGTCTATCGTCTAATGTTTTGCAGTGCTCACTAATTGCATTAAAAAAGAAACCCGCTGCCCCCTTGTATCAAATAGGACTCGCTTGTCTGGCGCTAGTTAAATTATACGAAGTAAATAAGAACTTTCAGTTGACCGACGTTCAAATACCCTTACAGAAATAAAATTAAGAATTTAGCTATATCAGCTAAACGTTACAATTACTAAAGCCCCAAGCCAAAGGTAATTTTTGACTAGATAATTTTTAAAACCAAAATAGTTTCGTAAAAACTAAATTTTCAACATTACTAACTCGACTTTGATCAAATTCCGTTCATGGTATAAATAAATTTCGTATTTTATTCTGCAAGTATTGTGATCTAGCTGGTTCTGACTTTCTACCAAAATAATGGATAGAAAATATCTATGTCTATATAAGAATATTTATATTTATAAAATTAAATAAGAATTTTAATATAGTGTTACTTGAAAATACAAATTAATGTGTAGTTCTGACATTATTAAGAAATGACAAATTAAAATTTAAATATTTAAACTTTGTTTAATATGAGATCGGAAATTGCCCCTTTAAAGAGTTAAACACTTCGCGATAAAATTAAAAAAAACGCTCTGTTAGGGTAAAATAAAACAGACAGACAGATAGACAGTTGGATAGTCAGATAGTCGGATAGTCTGTGCTTTGGCACACCCACTCCTTATAGAGCGTATAGAGGTGGGGTCTCAATTCTGTTCTGTTCAGTTCTGTTCTGTTCTGTTGCGTTGTCTTTGCGCATTTAAGCTGCAATTTGGTTGCATGTCACTTTGAAAATGCTTTCAGACAATGTTCCCAGGCTACTTCACATGATATTCCATTAGTCAGCAGCAGCGAGTCGAGCACCTGGTAAACGTTCCCTTGTCCACCTGACGTATGCTTAATTTGCACTTAACATCATTCCTACTGGCAGTGCACTCCAAATTACTATAGCATTTGTCCTCAGCAATAATTTGAGGAAGACAACAAAAGCTTGTTTAAAAAGGACACGGTAATTGAAGAAAGGACTGCAGCTCACAAAAGCATTATTATTTATTTATAAACAAACATGTTAGTTTGACAATTTCTGCTTCAAAAGCGTTAATTTTCACAGTTTGAAACAAATTGGTTGGCCAAATACTATGTGAGAGGCCATATACCAAATTTAGTATGGCCAGCTATTATATTCTCATAGATCGATATATATAGATTGCTAGGCAATTTATCTCAAAATAGAAGGAGGTATTTATGCATATATATATTCTGTATTCATAGTTTTTGTCTCAGAACACATAAAGTGATAAAATTGTGTAAAATCAGGTAGGCAGGTATATAGAATATACTGCGACTGTCCAAATTGAAGAGTACATATATTATATATATTATATTATATTATAGTTTAGTTCAGACTTCACAGAGCTAGTACACAGATGAACATCTCATTTGCAAGCTAATCACTCACCGAATGAATTATTGTCGTCATTCGAGTATTTGAGTACCCAATGCCAATCACATCAAACAAATACACTCATTCCTCAAAGAGTAACCAAATTACACAGATGGCAACATGTTTTTGCAATTAAGTTACGGTTTTTGCTGTCCAAATATTAGCACTTACATTTTCAATAAATGTCCGACTCCTCGGAGTCAACTCATTTGCATTGCCTGGACATCAGGACGCTGCACAGTGGATCGTTTGTACGAGGCACGTGGCAAAAATCAAAAGGATAATGTTGAGATGGGTAAAACGACTAATGCAGTTGATAGAGAATTGTTTATAGATTATGAAAGTGAGATTTTTTCTATATTAAAAATAATATGATTTTTTGGGGAAAATTGTTAATTTTTGCGATAGAATTATATCCAAGTGACCCACTCGATTCTTAGTGTCTTTATTTTAATTGAAAGATGTGCCGTTTCTAAGGCAAGCTATATATAAGTATTGTAACTTTTTAAGAAACATGCAGATCAGAACCCTTTTAATGCCAAATTTGACTTTTTACTTTAATAAGATATCGCCGAAATTTAAATAGCGTTTTATTGTGAATTTCCCTAGCTTCTAAATAAGTGAAATATCTTTAAAATACGAATAGGGTTCATATTAGATAAATATCATGTTTCCAATCCATTTCTATGGTGTAAATTCCTAATTCCTAAAAACAAAATTCAACTTTGACCATCTCTTCAGCAGAATTCTTAAGTCTGATTTTAAAGATCTTACCTCATTTCAAAACTACAGAAATTAACTGATAACTACTTTTTAAATAAGTATATCTTGTTTTGTTCAGAAGTTATGATTCTTGCAAAGTAAAAAGGCAAATCGAGCCACTGTGCGTCGGGAAGTCGGGACGGCAGGACGTGGGTATTTGCCCAAGCGAGTAGCTGAACTGGTGACTGGACAGTGGACAGAGGACACTGGACGACCAGGGAGCTCAATAAGTTGCTGGCATTGAAAGTAAAGTCAGTCGGTGTAGGACACGCTCAATTTAGTTGAGCGGGTGGAGCGGGGTGACAGTTGCAAGACAAACAACAATGGCACGCACTGATTTGACCAGGGACAGAAACAGGACACCGCAGCTGGACAGGAGTAAATAATGCGGAGAGAGGGCCACAGCACTTGGAGCTTTGATTGGCCAGAAGACAGGCCGGGCAATTAGCAGATGGAATGAAGCTGAAGCTGCTGCACAGACTGATGCGGTGAATGCCTCACTAAGTGCATGAATAAATAAACTGAAGGCACTTGACTACTTGTGTGCCTCAGCCACCGCTCACTCTTAGTCACAGTCAACACATGTTAACAACTTGATGGCCAAAAGTCAAATGGCTTAAATGCCCAGCACATTGTAAGCAAACAGAATCGCCTCCACAGGCTCCACGGGCTGCACAATGGATACAAACAGTAACAAAAAAAAATAAAAAAAGAACCAACAGAGGGACATATGCAAATTCAGGCAAATAAAATTATTATTCAAATTTTTGGCATGTCCCATGAGCGTTAAACTAACAGCTACGAGAACAATGGACAACTTGACTTGGACTCGACATGTTGATGTTGCTGCCACTCTCCTTGAATGGGGTGACAGTCCAAACAACTTCAGAACGCCTCATAAAACCCAACTTCCAGCATCAGAGTGTTCATCATGATGATGATGTTGATGCCAGTTGATGGCTCCTGGACTGGGAGCTCTTGTAACTGGCTGACAATTTGAAATGAAGCGATCAACAGTTTTGCCTGATGATTGCTTTAAATGCCCATAGGCACAGTGGGGCAAAGCTCTTAAGGGAATCTGTATTCTTTTATAAGAATGCAGAATGATGAACAATGAAAGCTCTCTAGATCAGCACTTAGTGTAAAGACCGAGCCAAAAGCTGTAAGCTTTTTGAATTTTTTTCCTTCACTGTCTACTTCATACTCAATGCACGATTGCAGCTTCAATAGGAAAGCTTTGAAAGCTACTAAATAAAGCTTTTCAAATCACAACAGCTGTAGCTTTAAAGCATTTATATTACTCTATAAAAGATAGAGAAATGAAGCATCATTGTGGAGAGTTAAAAATCTGTCATGACTACGAGTATAATAAAGGTCATATCGATATTATATCCTTCGATATTTTGAAACGTATATTTTGAAGTGATATATGCAAAGAGCATAAAACTTCATAATCAAATCATAGTTTTAACTGGACCAGATAGGTCGAGTGATCACTGATCAGTAACAATCAGTAATAAGCTCAAAAAGTATGTTTAAATTATTATTAATAACTATAGTTTTTACACAAAAATAAATCAGCTTTTCAATTTACTTGTAACTATTTATTTCCTCACAGCTTTTGAAATATAGACCTTAAAAAAATGTATAGCAAGCAAAACATTTCTCATCATTACGATAATAATTAATTTTATATCAATACTCGTATTTTAAACTTTCAAAATCTTGGAACGCATAGTTTTGAGTAAAGTGAAAGAAATGTGTGAACAAAGCCCACAAGAAATCGAATATTTTACTTAACCAGTTATTCGGAAAAAAAAATACATAGAAATTTGTAAAAATGGAAAAAACAATTAATATATAGTTGTTTTAAGATCACCTGTTCATAGCAAGGAAGTATCAACTCAAGCCCAAATCTTTTTATTACTTACCATGCAAAATGTCAATCACAGTTCGCACTGCCCCCCATGCCTCTCTGCCCCTGTCTAAACTGTTAACCAAAACAGTTCACATTGTTTTAAGGCAAATGCAAGCCATTAGCTTGGCCAAATGTTCTCAGTCAGAAAGCAAATGCTAGACAACAAAAGGTCGTCTCCATCTGCTGCAGAGCAGACGGTAAAGTGTGACGCCCACAAATCACGCCCAGTACATCGCAACCACACGAAGGCAACAAGACGAGCCACCCAAATGGCAAAAAATGACAAGAATTTTACAGCCAGTCAATTATGGCCAGGCTCCCAAAACGGACAAAACGGATGGTCGTCGGGTACGGGGTACGGGGTACGGGATACGGGGTGCGGTGGGCTGGTAGACTCTGTTAGCCCAAGCAACGCCACAACAACAGCCACAAGACCAAGCAACAAACCCACGACGAAAAGCAAAAGTTGTTACTGTTTCAATGTTGTTGCTGTTGTTGTTGTTGTCGCTGACTGTGTTGTAACCAAAACGCGCATTTTCCATGCGATTGGCAACAAACAAACAACAAAAAATAGTGGAAAAAGTGGCCAAAAGAAAGGAGGGAAACGAGGCGGTCCAAATCGACATATTGACAGACTAAATGGAGTTGTGGGTTTTGAGTAGTAAATCAAGTTAGGCACAACGTACACACCGAACACACATACACACACACACACACACATACACACACGCACACACACATACACACACACACACACACACAGAGTTGCATGCATAAGCGAATATTGCATGCCGCAGAGAATTTACAAAAGAATCATCAGAAAAAACGAATGGAATTCTTAAAATCGCCAAGTCGCAGCTCTGATGCACTTTTAACACTATTTTGCATATCTATAAAAAAAAAACCCAATAGTATCTATACTATAAACTCAATAAAATTGTTTAAATTTGCGGACATTTATTATTTATTTATTTAAATAACAACCAAGTCCTTATAACATATGAGACAAGCTGTTTAACATATTCTTATGACATAATTATTATATTTTATGTAGGTTTATATAAAACTATATATTTTACATATACATATAGCCTTGATATAATTTTTTTCAATTTATATAAAATAGGTTTTCAAACACTTATAATTTCTATATAGAACTTTACCTCCGGTTTGGAGTTTTGGAGGCCCGATTCTATAAAAGTCTATAAAATGTTATAGCTTAGAATTATTTCGAGTACACGAGCATGTAGTATCCTCATTCAGTTAAAAGTTTTGCTATCCTCTTCACGTTGACAGCAAGTTAGCCGAAAGCCAAAGACTAAAGGACTGAGAACTTGTTGTCTGGACTCAGTGTGAGGTGGTCTGTTTGGGGACTGCCGGGCAGCTTTTGTTGTCTGTCAAGCGGAGTGGCCAAATATGGTTGTTAGATTGCTAGACAGGAGTCCATGCAGCAGCTCCAGCTCCACCTACAGCTACAGCTCTACATCCCCAGCCCAGCCTAGCTGCAGTCGGGGCATTTGCATATTTTTGCTGGCCTGGCCAAGTTGTGTTTTTGTTTCGTGTCTTGTCTTCTCCTGGGAGCTGTCTTTGGTCACTCGACTGGTGCCACTGGGCTGCTCTCGCATGTTGCCAGCCTTCTGCTAGTTTGCACAAAATCAAAATCAAAGCCAAAGTTCGCTGATGGGGCTGCAGCTCGTCAATGTTTCTGAACTGGCTGCCCCGTGAGACAACTTAGTCAGTTGTTGCCACTGCCACTGCCACGCATTGTCTCCGGCTGGGTTTTGTTGTTTCCACGCAAATATGAAAATCACATTCGATTCGCTTCGCTTTCGCAAACGGACGTGTTTTTTTCTTGCGCCTCGCAGTTAATTTTTCTTTCCTCGTTCTTAGCAATTATTAAATTGCAAGTTTTATATTTGTGACGTGTGTTTTCATGCGGTTGTGTTAAACACCTGTGTTGAACTTTAATTGTTATTATTTGTGCTTTATTTGCAAATTTAAAATTTTTGTGCCTATACACAACAACAAACTGCAGCCAAGCATTCTGTTTGTTTTTGCAGTTGCATTGCTGTCTGCATATAATTTGTTTTTGTGTGTACTCACATCACTCTCTTTTTTTATCTCTCTCCCGCGCTTGCATTAGTGGTGTTGTTGGTGTTGGTCGCGGTCTTTTCTGTTAGAAATCCGTTTGTGAGTTTCGGTCGTCGCGCCCGCGCTTTGTGTTTGTTATTGCGTTTGTAAGTACAAATCAGCGGTAGTTGTTTAACCCTAGGGTGCCTTTCTGTTCTTTTTACATTCTTTTTTGGTTCTTTTGCTTTTTATTTTATTTTTTGTTTATCTTTTTTTTATATTCTATTTTCTTATATTTAAATTCCTTTTTGTTAGAATGTTTGTCTGCTATAATAAAAATTGCCAGGTTAGAGCAAACTCGAAGATGGGCTTTGTTTGTTGCTGGCTGTGTGATAATGTGTCACACGAAAAATGTGCTGGCCTAAACGGCAGAATTGTGGACCAGATTGAGTCAAAATCTGGCCTCAAGTGGACATGTGTATCCTGTAGGGATGTTGAACGGGACATCATGGGTTTCATGAGGCAGACTAAGAAAGGCTTTGGTGACATATTCGGGCGGTTCAAAAAACTGTTCGATGGTTTTTCCGACTTGGAGAACGAATTCAAAAGTATGAAACTTTTGAATGAGTCCCCAAAACGGAAGAAGGCTAATTTTAGGCTGTCTATTGGCCCCAATGAACTGCAACTCCCCACACATGCTTTCACTTCATCCGCAACTAATAAACAGTTAGAATTAATAAATTTATCGTCCCCCTCTCCTCATAATTCAATAATCAGAAGTGACGAGAATAGCATCGTACCCATGGATGTTGTTCCTTCTGACCCCGTAGAGCATTCTGATTCGCTGGCTATTAACACTGTTGATCCGGATCAACAGCCTAGTGATAATATACCGGTCGAATCAACTGGTCTAGCAACCAATGCAGTTGCATCCGCTGGAGCCACAGCATTGGTTGCTAAGAAGACCCTTATAGGAATTCCACCACGGAAACAAATCTTTGTTTCCAGGCTTGCCCCTGATACTACATCTGATGATGTGAAGGCCTTTATACAGGCCAAATCTAAAGCCCACATTACGGTGGAAAAATTCAAATTTACGTATTCTCGGGAAATTTCGTCATTTAAAATAAGTGTTCCGGCTGAATATTTCAACAATATTTGTTGCAAAGAATTCTGGCCCGACCACTTAGTTATTAAAGAATATACCGTAAAAAAGAAAAATCGGCCTCCGATTTCACTTCCTTCTTCCGGTGGTAGTTCTAACCCACCTATTGTAATATCTGATAGTTCAAAAAACTAACATCCTCCCTCTCACTTGGCTATCAGAATGTAAGAGGTCTTTGTAGTAAACTTAGAAATCTTTATCTAAATAGCCTAACTTTTCCTTTCCATGTCGTTGCCTTCTCTGAAACTTGGCTAAGGCCCGACATCCTTAATTCTGAAATCCTGTCTAACAAATTCTCCATTTATAGAAAAGATCGCACCCCTCGTCGTGGTGGTGGTGTTCTTATTGCTGTTGACGCTGATTTATCATCGGAACTTGTAATAATCGATAATTGTATAGATATTGAATTTGTTGCTGTAAAATTGTGTATGTCCAGTATTTGCTTTTATATTACTTGTTCTTATATTCCACCTTCTTCCGATATTTCTATATATTCTTTGCATGCTTCTGCTATACAATCTGTCTCATCTATGGTTTCTGATCGTGATTTTCTTGTAGTTCTTGGTGACTTTAATATCGCCGGAACTACTTGGACTTCAAGTCCCGATTCTAGCGTGTTGACTCCCACATCTCAGCACGATTTTATTGAAAGTTTATTTGGGATGTCATTGTGTCAAATCAATGATATCCCAAATTCTTCACATAAAATGCTTGATCTTGTTTTTGTCTTGGATTCCTCATTATATTCTGTCTCCCGTACTGAACCTATATCCACTCCTGAAGATCCTTATCACCCAACTTTGGAGGTGTTGATTGACTTACCAGCCAGTGTGCCAAGCCCTGGTAGAGAACCGGCTGAGCGAGTTCGACAATTTCGGAAAACCGATTTTACTAAACTTGCTCAGCTCCTATCCCAGACTGACTGGTCCCAGCTGTACATGTGTAGAGACATGGATTGTGCAATCAATTACTTTTATTCTACATTAAATTCATTATTTGATTGTTGTGTCCCGTTTTGTAACCCTCGTAGGTCTAACAAACCTGTGTGGTTTACACGTGAATTGATAAACTTAAAAAATAGAAAGTCGAGATTGTACAAAAAGTTCAAGGAATTTGGCTCTTCCTCGGATTTCTCTCGCTATTTGATTGCCCGATCTAACTTCTCTGCACTTAATTTACACTGTTATAACAACTACCTCAGGAGCTGTAGGTTACAGTTTCAGCGGGATCCTAAAAGGTTTTATAACTTCGTTAATGCGAAGCGTAGGTCATCAACATTTCCATCAACTGTATTTTTTGATAAAAAGACAGCTGACTCAGATCAGGCTATCGCCGATCTTTTTGCCGAATTTTTTCAAACGACTTACAGTTCACAACCTTATCAATTGCTTTCGCCTTATCCTTATCAGGTAATTAACTCCAATTGCATTTTTGGGCCTTTAATCACTGAAAGCTCGCTTCTACGTGATTTGAAGTCTATTAACCCCGTATTTTCTCCGGGACCTGATGGAGTACCAGGCTGTGTGCTCAAGTACTGTGCTGAAGGTATTTTTAAGCCATTATTTGTTCTTTTTAAATTGTCCGTGGAGTTGTGTTCTTTCCCCATTATTTGGAAAGAATCATTTATTATTCCTCTCCATAAAAAAGGAAACAAGTCTAATGTCGAGAACTATAGAGGTATTTCTAAGTTGTCTGCTATTCCTAAGATTTTTGAGAAATTAATAACTTCTCAACTTCAACATTTATGTAGATCTATAATTTCACCCTGCCAGCATGGGTTTGTGAAATATAGATCTACTACCACTAACCTATTGGAATTCACTTCTCTTATTATTAAGGGATTTCAATCTAAAATGCAAACAGATGTTATTTATACTGATTTCAGTAAGGCTTTTGATTCTGTTAATCATTCTCTTTTACTTCACAAGCTTCATCTTCTAGGATTTCCAAATAACTTAATTCTTTGGATTTCTAACTATTTAACTCTTAGAACCCAAAAGGTTTATTTCAAAGGCTTTGTCTCTAAGTCTGTTCAAGTTACTTCTGGAGTACCACAAGGAAGTCATCTTGGCCCCTTATTATTTACTCTTTTCATCAATGACCTTCCTTCTGTCGTAAATTACTCTCGGGTGCTGATGTATGCCGATGATGTTAAACTTTGTCTGTCATCTACTGATTTCTTATCTGGTCAAAGGTTGCAAACTGATCTTGACAGTTTTCAAGCCTGGTGTCGGGTAAATTTATTAAATCTTAATTGTGGTAAGTGTAAAGTAATGTCCTTTTACAGGCGAATGCCTTTTTTTAACAGTTATATTCTTAATGGTAAGCCGCTTGTTCGAATTGAGTCGGTTGATGATTTGGGTATCCTTTTAGATTCCAAGCTTAAGTTTGACAAACATATCTTTTCCACCGTTAATCGTGCCTTTGGTGTCCTGGGTTTCATTAAGCGTTGGTCTAAAGAATTTAACGATCCTTACATTACTAAAACTCTATATACTTCGCTTGTTCGACCTATTCTTGATTATGGGTCTTGTATTTGGTGTCCCCAGTACAAGATTCATCAGGATAGAATAGAATCGGTTCAAAAACAATTTCTTCTCTTTGCACTCCGGGGTCTTAACTGGAATCCTAATACTCACTTGCCTTCTTATCGTAGTAGACTTTTACTAATAAATCTTCCTTCTCTTTCTGATCGTAGAACCATGCTTGGTGTAATTTTTTTACACAAACTAATCAAAGGCGAAATTGATTCTTCTGAATTAATTAGCCAGATTAGTTTTGCAGTTCCGATCAGAAATTCCAGAAACTTTCTTCCCCTTTGTCTTCAAGTTTGTAACACTAACTATTCTATCCATAACCCTTTTCGTATCATATGTTCTAATTATAACAATCTTTATCATTTAATATGTAATGCTAGTTCTATTTCCGTACTTAGAACTTCAATTTTATGTTATCTGTGTAATCTATAGTTTTTTGTATATTGTTTAATTTATGTAGAACTTTTATTTAGTCTGTTCGTTTTTATATGTTTCGCGATCTTCGTTACCGCACGTTATGCGGCGCGCCCCTCGGTCGGTTGGGCGGGAGGTGGGATTGCATTTTGCTTGGGTCCGCGCGTTAACAAGCCCGTGCTTGGTGTCGTTTGGGCCACTTGAATGTACTGCCCGTTTAGTACATCAACGTCCGAATTAAACAACAGCGGCCACTACATGGACGTTGGCCTGGGCCCC